>JALBUN010000047.1:0-600000 GCA_025174535.1 Cantharellus purpuraceus
ACCATCCCCACCCAAGTGCAATGATACCACTCGTGGCCAGATCCTATCTGGCTTTGGAAAACAACACCCAATGTCTGTCCAGCCGAGTCACCCACGAGGGTCGTGTGGAGATGATGAGGCATCACATACCCTCCGACTGCACACCCATTAGGAATAACCAGAGCCTCGACTGAAATTCGTAAAAATTGGAGGTGGTATAGTCCTCTGTCCGTCTGCACTGCTATCAGAAGATGGGGTTGGTGATGGCGATGATGACGACACAAGATGACGCGCTCAAACGCACTCAAGATCCGAAGTAACTGCTAACGGCGTTGACTACACCACTTTATCCACCTCCGGGGCACACTGTTGTTGTGACAGTGTCTTGACACCAGAACCAGAACCAGAACCGCAAGCCATCCTCTTACCATTCAAGCTAGCTGCGCTCGCCCTGTCCTGCACCTCGCGCGCCCATGTCCACCCAGTCTCGATCAATGCCGCAGTGTCCCAATTATCCCGGCCATCCAGAGGGTCCGGAGAAACTGTGAGCGGTAAATTCGTGTTGTAAGGTCGACTACGAGAGGGGAAAATGAGGTTGAGATACCCCCATGTACACATCCACAGTTGACCTGCCCGTAGATTTGGCCATGTGTGCACATGAGAAGTAGGGGATGATGCTCCAAGGGTGGTAGAGGTACGTCCGGAAGTCGACCTGGCGGCTGGGTCAGGAGGACGGGCCCATGTAAATGTTGCATCAGGGATTTTGAAGAATGGAGCGTTGGCGCTTGTGAGCACATCTTACCACTGAAGTCGGCCAGCCATTGTCACGGAGTCATACCTTGCATGACAATTAATAGTCATTACCCCAGAGAGGGGAGGATGCATATGCACCAGATGACGCCCTAGTGAAGAGACCAATACGCCTCTTCCCCCCTCTCTCAGCCATCGAACCCAACCCCACGAGACTAATTCTTGATTCCACGCTGTGTGGGGACCACAAGTGCATCTCAGATATCCCAGTACCATTAGGATTTCCAAGCAGCTGACATCCTCAAATCACACCACACTGTTGAAACGTGATCATATTCACTGAAATGAGTATTGCACCAAGAGGTAGGTATCCAAGCTTGTTATGATGCGCATGTGTTAATGTGACTCAGGCTGACCGAAGAATACGCTCGCTGTCAGTAACAAATCCCTGGCTCTGACAACAACAGAACAGCATTGAGAAACCGAAGTGTCAGTGAAGTAATACCACGCACGCCTTCACAGTTGTACAACACGTTTGAAAAACCACCTTCCGGAGACGTTGTCGCAGTTGTGTCCTTAACCGCGATGACATCGTATCCTTTGAAGTAGGCATCAACCATGGTTCCAAGGACACACTGCAGAATGTCCAAGAATAAGTGTCCAAATGAAATACACGAGACGGTAAGTAGTATACCTGGTCAGTGTTCACGCCTGAAAAAAGAAGCGTTTTGAGACCCTCCTCTTTCAAATATAGCTCAAGCGCGGTTCCTGACCCCCACAATCCCCCCATACTGGGAAACGTTCAGCGTCAAGTCTCAGCTGCAGGATCTAAATAGAGGGAAAGCACCGATTCTTATGAATCCAGACGTCTGTTCCCGCTGCCTTCCCCTGAAGCCACACTTCCTGCAGGGGGCCATACAAGTCCGAGTTGCGAGCCCCACGCATAAGCAGGGGTCCCCAACCTTCACCGAGATCCGATCCAAAACCGCCTCTCTTGCCTTTGGAAAATGAGCGAGCAAGCGCAGGCGGGATCGTCGTGAGTTCGGTGGGGGTCAAACCCCAGTTCCTATACCCGATATAACCATTGTTGAATGGACTTGAGAGATTATCAGACTCACAGCCAAATGATACGGGCGCCCGCCTCGCGTAGGAATGGAACGACCTTCAACAACGGGTCCACGCATGCCAGACCAAGTGGATGGTCTATGAGATCTGGATGCAAGAAGAAACTGAAAACCAGTCACGTCGGTCCCTCAGAGAACGTGGCGAAGCAGTCGACAGTCAACACTCACTTTTGCATATCGACAATAACGATTGCAGTCTTTGTCATGTCAATGCGGATCTTCCTGCCTCCATCGACGTCGACCTCCATTTCACTCTCAGATTTCATGGGAGGAGGGCTGCCTGACTGGTAACCAGGCACCCATGGATTCGAACATGTCAAATCCACAAGTCCGGATGGATACTCCACCCAGAAAGATCCACTTCTGACGTTACCGAAATTCTGAGGCTCTTCAACACGGGGGCGGGGACGGACCATGGTGGTTCTTAGCAAGTAGGTAGACACGCTCCTGATAACAGATAAGGTGCGTGGCCGTGTGAGTGGGAAACAGCACGACGACTCTGGTGAACACCAAGTTTGAATCTAGCGTGCAAACCTGCTGTTCAAACGCTCATGACGGCTATAACAGATATCATATAGGTTCGAGGCACGCGCAAGCTCTGGTATCTCCAACCATTATGTTGCGTTCAAAAGGCCGGCGTAGCTTGTGCCGCAAACAAACACGTGACTTCGAAGCAATCATAACAGTGCGACGAAATTCTAGGATGACTTCCTACCACTGCATAGGACGCCTTAATCAGGTCCCTTTTGCGTCCAATTATCTATCTTTCTCATTGGAAAAGAGCCGCAGTATGGTCTGCCAGAGGTAATCTTCTAATCAGCACCATCATCCTATAGTCACAACGCCTAGGACTGATGCCAGGCATGTACGACAAGCCATTGTATACATAGTGGGTTGTCATTCTCTCTAAACTTTGTCACAAATAGGAAGTTTTGACCACATGTGCCGAACATGGTAGTCACTTTTTTCCTCTCTAATTGCGCGTTTGTATCTAGGTTCGACAAAGTCCTGCAGTAACTTCTTCTCAGTTACGGGCGTACGCCACTTTGGCATTGATTTTAGCTGGGCACTTTCAGATCACGCAAAAATCCCGCGCATACTCTAAACACACACTTGTGACCAAGTTCAACAAGGTTCCTCAGTGGTTTTTTTCATCGCGAATAGGAACCATTATGCCATCGAATTACCCAGGCGCTATCCAGGCTGGAACAATGCAGTATTTGCAAAGGTAGCTATGTCATATGATGATTCTCTCATTCGAAGCTCACTTACCGAAGCTCGGGCCATCATTGTTCTATATTCCCCCTCCTGACCTCGACCCATAGGTCCGATCGATAGGAGTTCATGGTTGGTCAGTTGTGGTCTCCATTCTCTCCGGGCCGAGGGCATGTTGTCAGGCCACCCAATGCATAAGGAGAACGGCGCTCATTGTGGCTATGAACGGCTGAGAGTGTACTCACCTGATGTGTAGCACAAAGTGTGACCTTAGTCGCCCACTTATCTCACGGGACAGGTTTGCGTAAGACACCTAGGCGCAGCAATTGGGGTTGAGACAATACCTCTCCGTAACAATACTTCCTACTATCGTATGGGATCAGCCACGACTGCCATGTGATGGGTATGAACAAACACAAATTTCTCTCTTAACTGGGTGGCCCATGGGACAAAAAGGCACCCAAGCTGCTATCCTGATGCTCTCCTGGATTATTCCTGCCATCCGCACTGCTTACCATTCCACTTCTCCTCCGCGCCCTTCCCTATTCACAGATTTTCCTATTAGCACGCCCATATGCAAAGAAGAATCATCCCACCCTCGGCCCATTCCCAAACGCCCACACCACAATCGTAGAAT
This sequence comes from Cantharellus purpuraceus, assembly GCA_025174535.1. NCBI lineage: Eukaryota > Fungi > Basidiomycota > Agaricomycetes > Cantharellales > Hydnaceae > Cantharellus > Cantharellus purpuraceus. Next base: position 3,706 of record JALBUN010000047.1, read on the forward strand.
TTTATATATATACTCAAGAAAGAATTTTCTTCTAAAATACAACACACATCCAGTACCCAATAAACATACCAATGATACACGTTTGTCTAATGCGGACAAGATTGTTGCTTTGTCTGTAGATCGTGTCGCCCTGCTGGTGCGTGGCTTTCTGTTTGCTCCGATTGCCGTCTCACTCGTCTCCCTTGCTTGCACAGAGTCCACTGCCCCCATGCGCTGTATTTGTACCCCTCTGCACTCAGCCTCGTGCTTCCCCGCGCCCCCTTCGCGTAAGCCGTGCCCACACCGCAATTGGCTTATGCATGAACCCCTCCACACTCTCAAGCACGTCGTCGCGCGACTCCAGATCATACCTTAGCACAAGCGTTGCTAGGATAAGTTGCATCTGCATTGTTGCTAGGCTTGGGGGACAGATGAGAAGTATCAGTATTGTGTGACGTGATATTGTCGCCCGCGAGGGCGAGGTGATGCATGAAATGACTCACTTTTTTCCAATACACGCCCTGGGACCCATCCCGAACGTAAGCAGGTGCTTTTTCAGCTCTGCACCCTTCGGCCGCCATTGGGCATCCCCATTTTCGCCTTTGCTCACATTGGAATGTGCAGCGTCGTCTGGCTCCTCGAGCCACCGCTCCGGACGGAATACCTCCGGGTCCCCCCATATGGCGGGGTCGTGCTGAATGGTGTACGCAGGCGCGGAAAGCTCAGTCTAAACAGGGTGTCAGGAAACAAACTTGTCAGTTTGCGATTTAATACCACGAAAAACATACTCACACCACCCTCGAACACCCTTCCCGCCACACACACGCTTTTCCCTTCCGGAACGACGCGCGGGAGACCAAATGCGTTGGTTGCAAAGAGTCGTAGACCTTCGTCGATTGTCGCTTGGAGATATTTGAGTGATTTGATCTGTGACAGGAGCGTGAGCGCCATGTGTCACACAATCTGGACAAACGCTGGTGGGCGAGCGCACCTGGTCATACTGCAGCAATCCATCCGGGTCATCGTCATCGTCATCGTCATCGTCGACAGCGGCCTCCAACTCGGCGCGAAGACGGTGCAAAACGCGAGGCGAGTGCATCACGTGAAAGAGTATCGCGGCAGTGCTGTTGGCTGTAGTGTCGGAGCCTGCTGTCCTGTGTTTCGAAGGTCGTGAGAGAGGAATATAGTACGAGATGATCCACACTCACAAAAGTAGCATTGCCTCCGACACGACATCTTCCTCTTTCACCTCTCCGTCACCATCACCTTCCCATCCTTTCGCCACGTCTCCATCCTCACGCACCTCTCCCCCTGAGCGCTGCATTCCCTCCAGAAGGCGATCGAGAAGATCAGGTCCCGTACGAGAGTCGTAAGAGTCCTTCATGTCGCCAGCGATTGATGCAGAGTATACGTCCACGTCCGTTTCAGTATCCGTGTTTGATGCCGTGCTTGCGCCAGGGGAGAGGCCGAGAGCGGGGAGCGAGGCATCGGAGCCCGTTGAAGCATGCATGATGGAGCGGGATTGCAGGCGACGGCGTACGCAACGGAGAGCGATGCGGGAGAGTGTCTGTGTCGGTGTGAGTGACAGACGCCACGCAAAGCACAGGGGGGACTCACCTCTGTTCCAGACACACCCCTTCTCACGAATGTGTCTGGTACCCAGCGGGCGTAGCGGTGGAGGAGGGCATGAATGCGGGGGTGGACTGGAAACAGGCCGAGGAAAGCGGCGGCACGGCCGCGGTAGTCAATCAGGGCGGCGATGCCCGTGGTGTCGTCGTCGCGGTTAATGGCGCTGTCGTCGTCTTGGAGGACATCCGAGCCGCGGGCGAGCATGCCGAGGGGAGCGCCGAAAGCGAGGTCCGAGATGACGTCAAAGGTCATATAATTAAGCCAAGCGAGAAGATCAACGAAACCACGTTCCTCGACCAAGTTGGCCCCTTGGCTGCCTCCGGCACGCCCCAGCGTCTCCGCCCCCAGCCTCGGGCCCCTACCCGGACCTGTTCCTGGGCGTGCACTGCCGACGCATTGCACGTCGAGGGCACGCACGAGGATGCGCAAACTGCGTCTTACCCATGCCTCGTACGCGCGTACGCACGCCAAACTAAACGGGTGCGCGAGTGCGCGCCTTCGTCTGGCGTGTCCTGCGCGGTCCTGGGTGCTGAAGAGGCTGGGAGTGCCGCCTACGTAGAAAGCACGGTAAAACGGCGCTTTGGGGAGGGCTGCGGCGCCATGAGCGTAGATGATGGCCGGTGAGGAGGGTGTGGAGCAAGAGACGTGGGTCGGGGAGAGGCGCACGAGGGGGCCGTATTTCTGCGCGGGTGAGTGGGATGGAGAGAGTGGGGAGGGTTAGGGGAGGCATACCTTGTGCAGGTGATGGACGAAGAGGTAGCGTTTTCCGGTGCGGGTGTAATACGCGAGAAGGAGGGCGGTGTGGCGGGCTAGCCATGGGCCAGGAATGTCGCGGAGGGGGTCAGGGCGGAAGGCGTAGCGGAGGAGAGCGAGGACAGCGAAAGCAAGGATGAATAAAGCGAGCATTCTAGTGGCGACAATGGTTATCCCTCAAATTTGAGGAAATTATAAGGGAGGAAGGAGCATGTGTCGGACGGATCTCAGTCGGGCACGGATCATAGCCTAGTGTCGCACCAGGACTTTGAGCAGTATTGCACAATAAGCCTCCGGCCCTCGGAACATCTCGCTTTCACTCAAGGAAATTAAAGAATGAATATTTGCGGAACTCAGGTGCCTATGCACACATGGTGTGATGAATCGCACCCCAACTCTGCGGGTAAGACACGCGTGTGAAGAGCGCTCAATCCGTGGGACCATCGATGAAATACATACAACAAGACAGCGAGCGCATCCAATCTTGCCCCTCGTCGTGTGAATCTCTTTCACTCACCACTCTCTTTTTCAATACTCTCAACTCGGATCCAGCCTTGATACTCCTTCCATGAACACCAACCCTGCCAGCCCTGCGCCGCGCCCAGGAGACACGGGACCAGCGGCGTTACTAATAAGCATTCCCTTCCGCTGATGAATAGCACTTCGCAAGGTGCTTCGCATTTTCCATGGCTCCCATCCTACAAGTTACATTCATTACCAGACAGTGGCGCGCCTACTACGTAACTCGTGGCTCTGGGGCGGAAGCATGATTTGTATGTCATTGTGTCGACCCACCCGTCGTCGGTGTACCGCTCGTAAGGACCCGAGCAGCTAGCCAACACCCGTGGGTGAGCCTGGCTCTTATATAGTATTTCTCGGTCGCAGTTCCACCCCATCGGATGGTCCTTATGACCCCCCTCTCCACCGTCGATCAGAGTGATCGCCATCGCCGGCTTCCCTAGTCCGGTGCTCTTCAGGGTGTACCGGATGACAATACCCGCCCAATGTGACGTTCACTTTTTGCAACGTAAATCGTTTGCACGTGTGTCTTGGTCCCTTCCTGTGCGCCCAGGTTTTATATTGACTTTGGGGATCCTTCTTTATATGACCGCCACAAAGATGCGTTATCCCACGAATACAAATGTCGCCTGTCCTTAGGGCATGTCAGTCATCCGCGTCAGGTTCTCGGATCCCTTTCTATCTGACTAAAGATGGACTCCGAAACATAGACTCTTAGAATGATATATATATTCATTACATATAGTAATCCGGGTCGATCTAGACTCAGCACTGGAAGGTCGATCGTGTGGTAGAAGGCTTCTCTGCACTGCCGAGCACCGTCAATATGTGCCTACTGATCGAATGCTTCTCGTGCCTGCTTCTCCTGCGCCGATACAGTTCTCCCTGGCACTCCTTGCGGCATACATTTGTTTGCAGCGGGAGATTAAGTAATATAAACTCTTGACATGATATAGAAGCTCATATGGTGGACAGGGGGCAATGCTACATTCTTGTACCTCTAAGAATCCTATTTAATATCGCCTCACTGGACGTGTGACTAATTCCTGGCTTCCATTCAAACTTTCCTCGTCGACCCATGACCGAGCCAGGCGCAAGTCGTACACAAAGGTGAGCAGGTAGAGCGTAAACCCGAATGCAACAATCCATTCGAGCACCGCTAGATCCGAAGATGTGTCAATTTCCATAGCACCACACGAGATGGAGCGGACTCTGCCGGCAACTCACCGGCAACGTTGTTCTTACTGTCTTGCGTCGCACCGAAAGCAATCGCAAGTATCACCAATATGGTCACGATGGTAGCCTTTGCTGCGTATGAGCGTCGAAGCTGGGGCAAATACGCGTAATGCTTGTTAACCCAACGGAACTGCGCGAGTGTCAGGAACGATGCATCGCGGCTGACTTTAGGAATCCATACCTCAAGCACCGTGAATATCGCTGACAACGCGACCCCGAGCCCGAAAACCAGCTGCGCTTAACCTTATTAGCATCATTGCCATACCAGTAGTGTCGTACAGAGATTGACGACACACCAAAAATGCACGATGCGCCTTATGGTGTTTTTTCGTATCAAATATTGACAGCATGAGTAACGCTATACCTCCCAGAGTAGCGCCACATATTGCAAGCCAAGCAAATACCTCCTCGCGTCTGCGCATATTACGTGGCAACCTGCCGACGTGACGAAGCCATCTCTCCAGAATAAGTGAGAGGACAAAGCTGATAGCTGTAATGGAACAGACAACGATAAAAAATGGTTTTAGGATATCTGCAGCTATATCAGATATGACTGGAAATGTCAACAATGCTTGAGCACCACAGAGGAACAAGTTAAAGAGATTCGTACACGGAATAGTGCCGTCCTGAGATACATAATGAGGTTTTCCTTGAGCAGCCCATGTGATGATCATTGCTAGTAATCCACCTATGCACGATAGTCACAAGTTGTGATCGTTCCATGAAAGCAAAACTTCGACACACCGCACCAGACGACAGCACCGATGAGGGGTGAAAGGTAGTGATAGCGCTCCAGAGCCATTACCGTTTGGTAGCGGAAACATTCATAGTGAAGGCTCACAATCGGCAGGTACAGTAAGCAGCAGTGTTAACATGACGTCATCCACCGCGACATTGTGTAGTACGCTCATGTTCAGGAGGCCTATAGTATTAGTAATAAATATATTAGTCGAACGAAGCACATAATATGGAGAACACTTGAAGGCACGTCTGAGGCATCGCGCCTGAGTCAGCGCCAGCGGTCTTTCAGGCGACTCTCGACTGCTCCATCAACAGTGCGAACTGTGTACCGACCACAAAATACTGGCGTCACTTCAGGGTCTATATGGTTGAACATTGCAAAAGGCGACCTCAGGGTCAGCCGGCGGCACTGTCTTCATCACCTATCATTATATATAACCCGCAGACATGTCAAATTTATGAAATTGGAGAATATTCTAGCGATATTGCTCACGTGTTCTCATGGTATGGCATCCAAAGTGAGCAACACCTTCAATGTATTGGAGAGCCCGGTCCACTTGCTGTTGCGCTCAACTGTGATACACCGATTGTAGGAGTTCGGAATTGAAGTGCTATGCAAACCATCAGTTCTGTTCGGCCGATCACCCGGAGAAACTCGGAAGCATATGCTTCTTCGAGTGGTAAGCTCCGCGTAGTCGGTAAAACGTTGGCCTCTGGAACTCTACGCTTTCCGTCCAAAGTAGAGTGGCGGAAACATGCTGTTCCCTCTAAACGAACAGAAAGTAGGCAACATATATCACAGAATAAACGAGTGGCTGGTTCTATGGTGGTCTGCTTCAAGTGAGTACGTGTGTACCCGACACTAGGTGTCTCAACGTGAAGGTAAGTTCAAGCACAGTTCCTATCCAACAACACTACCGATGCATCCCAACGACCAGGACAGTCTCTTCACTCTCCGTACAAGTAGAGTCTGAGTGACGCAATGATCCGCAAAAGCATGCTAGCAGAAGCACAGAAGGTTGTAACCACATCATCAGGCGTTGAGTTGACAAATCTCCCATGGTAAGGATGCCACCGTGTTGTGTCAGGCACATTTTCCATCGGAAAAGAGCCCAAATATAAATCCGATGGCAGTCAGCGGCAGGGAGAATCGTGGAGATGCGGGTGGGAAAAGATTGGGCATGGGGCAGAGGCTGTGTGGCACGGCATGTCGAGGTGAGCTGACAGCTAAGAACTTGTGCCGTGTACATACCAGAATAGAATTGATGATGATGAAGAAGCATATCTTGCTGTCTCTGGGTTCATGCGCTGGTCCGTGCCAAAAAAACATGTCTAGACCTATCCCAATAGTGAAAGGAGATTCATCGGACTAGAGAGAGTATGATTGCGTATGGTCGTATCGGATAACTGCATTCCATCTCTAGGCTAGAACTTCAAACTGTCAGAGCGCCAACAGTCACCTATATGTTGCCTCAATTAGAGACTATTTTGAGAAACACAATTACTCAGAGGGTGACATAAGACAGGAGAAGTAATAAGGTAATCTAGTTTATGTCGGGTTTGTGTGCGAGTGTCGGTGTTTCAAAATTGCTGACGAACATCGTGGGAGCACGCTAGGTTGCTACAAGAGCCGCTGTTTTCCCGCGTCACCTTCCTCAAATGATGCTGTACACTTATCTCCTCAATTAACTTGTCTTTTGCCTTCTATTCTTTCCCCGAATACCATACGCGTCCTTATCCAATTGCACCCCCCTTCAGCACATTGCTTCATCTGGAGCAGGATGGCGTCTACAACTCGCAAAATCAAAGTATCAGTAATCTCGGACATAATGTGTCCATGGTGTTATATTGGCAGCTCAGAGATCGACAGTGCGATCGAGCAGTTGCAACTTCCCGCTGACGCCCCGGTCAAATTTGAGCTTGAGCACAAGCCCTACTTACTCGATCCTAGTATGGGGGATGGCCAATGGCAGATGCGAAAGAAATACGGCATTGAGAAGTTTGGTGAGGATAGATGGAACAAGGCGCAGCAGATGTTGCAGTTTCGAGGGGAGGCTGTGGGTATCAAATTGTATGTGTCACGTCACCGATTCGTTCGAGAGCATATTTGATGCTCTAGCTCCCAGCTGCAACGATGGGATCTTTTGCAGCACCATGAGGGCCCACAGGTTGCTCTTGCTGGCATGGAACAAAGGGGGATCGGAAGCACAGAGTAGATTGCTCAAGAAGCTATATCAGGCCACCTTTGAACACGGGGAGAATGTTAGTGACATTGATTTGCTTGCAAAGTATGCCGTGCAAAGTGGATTTGTATCTGAGAGCCAAGTGAGCCTTGCGTGTATGTTGACAGATGGACACGCAAACTTACACGGGTTAGGCTATCGAATTTCTCAAATCAGATGAACTCAAACCGGATGTGCAGCGAATGGTGACATGTGCGCAACGTAACGGTGTCAGAGGCGTTCCTTTTACGCTTATCGATGGCCATTGGGCGATCAGTGGTGGACAGTCATCAGAAGTGTTCCATCAGGTACGCACTGACAAGTCGTCGCTCGTTGCATGTGCTGATCCACAACGATCACAGATATTTGAGAAACTGGCACAAGGAAAAGAGCTCTAACTTGTCTCCGAGGCTGGTCGTGGGGAATGTATGTCTAACGACTTTATTTGCCACTCGTAGGGTTTCTAATGAAGTGAAGACCGTGTACTCGATCTAATGAACATCTGTTTGAACGTATGTTTTCACTACCATTCGTATTGCGTGTGGCTGCGCGAAAACACAATTCCGACCCTTAATCATAGCGGTTTGAGTTACCCATGTCCCGTCACTTGCTCTTGCAAGTACAGCATGCAAACCGGTTCGAGATAAAGTTCGAACCTCTTCATTATGCCATTATGTCAGTCTCATGCTGTCATATCTCGCTGTTTGGCGCTAATATTAGTAGGCTGAGTGATATTGGTAAATTTGGATTACTCAGCATCCTGCGGCTAGGGAAATATTATCTGGCAAAACGCGAAGACACTCGCAGGGAAAAGAGGTGAGCGCCAGGATCAGCGGATGCAGTCACTCGTATCGTTAGTGCTTCCGCTTACATGTCAAAACCCGTCTACATGCTCGGCAGAGTCGCGTATCTACCAATTACAGGGTGATCAAATTACTCGTCTTTCCACTGGTTAATGGAACGCAATTACCATGGCTGATGTTGGGGTGGGTATCGGTCCGTCAGCTGCTTCTGCAAGCTTTCGGATGACCACCATATCTTCACGCGAGAGCTGCAACTCAGCGGAAGCAGCGTTCTCCTCGAAACGCTCGACTGAACGAAAGCCGTAAATCGGGAAGACTTGAAAATCCGTCAACTCATGTCATTAGAGATCCAAGGCGACGGACGTTCAGGTACAGTTCGGATACTCAGCCGATCAAGAGCCACCTGGCTCGAAGATGCATCGCCGATCCATTTTCCGATCGCCTTGAGCTTATCCACGACTGCGAGGTTCTAATTTTTTCCGCTAAATCTTGGGAACCAAGTCGAATATCGCTCGGTTCGAAATCGGCACGCGATTTGAATCTAATTTGTTCAAGAGGTCACATGGTTAAGCAAAGCCGTCGGATGCACAAGAGGAATTGATATATGACGTACCTTCCGCTTGCCAAGCCACGGCATAGCGGACTATACGCTACGACTGCGACGCCCGTTTCCTCCGCCGCCTTCATGGAAGTCCCCATGCTCAATATCTAGACTGAACTTCCCAAACTCTATTTGCACTGATGAGTTTGTCGCCCGCACCCTTGACAGCCTTGGCACGCCTCAGCGTATCGGCGCTGCATTCACTGAGCCCGATATATTTGATTTTGCCTTCATCCACAAGCTCTCCAAACGTCTGCATAACAATCTTGATTGGCACATCGACATCAGCGCGATGCTGGCAATAAAGGTCGATATAGGACGCGTTGAGTTGTCTGAGGGAACGAGCGACAGCTTGCCGAATGTATGAGGGTGCGGGTGAGCGCCTTAATGGTGGGCACCAATGACCTGCGCACCAAACTTGGTCGATATGAAGCGTCGTCCTGTCTAAGCAAACCACTTTCCCAGTACTGCTTCCGCTGTAAGAAAATGACAGCAGCGTGAGTAGTTCTTTGGGGAAGGCGGGAGGAATACACTTGCCATTGCCATAGATGTCTGAACAGTCCCGGAATGTGATACCACGATGGAAATGGGAGTTCTGAATGCTTCCTCCTGGTCGGTTTTGCCATAAAATGCGCCGATACCTGTATCTCACTCATGAACCATCATGATTAATGAAGAAATTCCTAATATACACCCATACTGCCGAAGCCAATAGCACTGACAGTGGGACCATTGCGACCCAGTTGACGCATAGGATATCTCTTTGAGGCCAGTGCTGTTGTAAGAAGTATGTTAGACGTAGGACTGTAAATGTGGTCATCGTGAAGCATATAGAGAGCGAAGACGAGCAAAAAGGCTTGCGCGGACGTGCGATTGAAGTCAAAGATGTAGGTATGTACAAGAAGAGCCTTAGACACTATTGGCTTTCATCAAACTTGTACGTTAAGGAATGAGAGTCGAAGAACGACTAAGTATTAGTTATACCTGGAGCCGTGGGTGTGGTGTTTGGATCGAAATTGAAGCTGAAGGTGAAGTCCTGATCGGGCTTTTAAATGTCTTTTGGTTGGTTAAACTTTCATTGGCACTTAGGGTTAGGTTGTCCATCGCAGGTCGCACTTACAGAGTGATGTCATGCCGTTCGGCTTGCATTCGGCGGTCGGACAAGCAGCCGGTCCAGGCCTGGACCATTACTCCACTTTGGACTAACGTCGGAATAAGTTCAGACTATGGTGGAGCATCAAAAAGCCGGGTTTTCAGCTTAAGCTGGTTCCAAATATGTGGAGACAACTTTACGTCCGACCGAGAACCTAGTAATGTATACGTTTACAGATCTTTGTTGCCTGTCAGTCGATTGATGGCTTCTTCTCTTCCCTGCATAACGCTCCACTTCAATGGATCCGACATGATTAATAGTGGTAGGCATGCAGTATCCAAAGATGGCGCCTTCTTCTGGTCACCTGTCAACATCGCCACAGTGCACTTGACTTGCACTGCTCTCAGCTGTCCTCCGCCATCATCCTTCCCAGGATGGTCCAGCGAACCCAATAGTTCAATTCAAGAAATCCTCAATGTGTTTCTGAAAAATGTGTGTATGGCGGAAAGAATCCTGATCACTTCTCAATGCTGGTTATTAATGGTTACTCGGCTCACGGTCTGTTCCACAGGTGAAGTGACATTGGCAAGTCGAAAAACGCGTATTTAGAGGATAATAGTTGAGTAAACACCAGTGTCTTGAGATTGTATTTTGATTCTCAAGGACTGTATCCACGTAAATGGCAGGCAGATCTACGCAAACGCTCAAGTGATTCGCTTTCCCCACCCCTTAGTTCTTTCCGTTGACAGTAAAACGAGGCGAAACTCAGAGTTATGTATCCATGTTTTAAACGAATTGCACCCGCCATCCCGGAGGGGCGGGCTGTCGTCACCTTAGGATGGCTATCGGTGGGACCTCCTAGTCCTGGCCATACCGAGAGCCAACATGGAGGATATAAAGTCGGAAACCATCATTTCCAACGCATGTGGTGAAATGTTCAGACAGTCGACAGACACCTTCATCTAAAAGAATTAAGCTGCAATTGCCATGCATGACGAAGTGTGACAACATACAACAGGAGACTGCCTGCCAGCGGCGCAACTTTCCCTGTGTGCGTTAAATGTGCGATATATCTCATTTCCCTACAGTGCAATCACACCACATTGCCCACAGCAGTGGTGCCTGATGTATTCTCATGCTGGAAAGCAGCAAGATCAAGGGCTGTAACTGATGCCGGAAGTTGGCATATGGTTACGAGCTACCGTGTGACTTGTGACAAATTCGCACTGTGTTCTTGATTCAAATACCCTCGCCGCACATCTCTCCTGATGCTTCTATGTTGAAGTGTAAACCGTGTGTGTACTGCAGTGTAAAAGACGTGGAGAAATGCGATGTCTCCTGTCGATCAGAGTGGGTTATCCGATGGGTATCTGGTTGCCAATTGCAAGACGTGGGCTGGCCCGAAATTATTGGTACCCTTTTCCAGGCGTAACTGATATACTCCAATTGAGCAGTCGTGAATGGGATTCCATCTTACTTGAAATCATGCGGCGAGTGTAGATTTCCCTGTGTATTGCCGTGCTGCTATTAGTATGGGTTTGAGATGTGGCGCTGAGAGAAGGTTTGATGATGGTTGGTTCACATCTTGGATTTGATGATGAGCAGTATGACACCGCGCATGAAGTTACTCACATGTAACAACCTAGTGAAACAAGTCGTCGTAACCCGCCTATTATGAGCAGTGAGAGTAACACAGAAGATCCCCTTCCTTGCATGCGTGAGTTGAGTCAGCGCCGCCCCGAAAGTGGTGGTTACGACCCAGGAACACGGTGGGATGTCTTATGGACGTCTGAGCTTTTAGCCGAGTTGATGAGGATTGGGAGGGCATCTCACGCTCGTGGTGCCCAGGCAGCAGATAGAGATAACTTCTCGGATGTTGAAACAGTGTTGCAGATGGGAAGGTTGGTGCCAGGATGTTGCCAAATGATGTTCGAGCGTCGTTGACCGGGTTGGCATCTGGAAAGAGACTATGGGTAGCCAATGAGGAGACTGGCTGTGGTTGATAGGCGAGGAATTGAACGCTTCTGATATTGTTGGCAGATAGAAGAAGCTTGGATTACGCAGGGCTATGCCATACACAAGACAATAGCCGAAAGAGGCGCCCCAGGAGCCGAGTGGGGCTCCCGTTGATGGCTGTGTGTGCTTGTGACTTGCGGTTACCACCAAATATGGCGGATCTTTTGCTCGGCCCTTCGTTGGCGGTGTGACTCTTTAGCACTTGTTGTCCTTTCCCATACCCCATGAGTGATCTGTGATCACCTTAGCTTTCTTTCTTTTGCTTTCACGCTGCAGTACTAACGATTCTCACTGTAATCACCAGAGGTGAATATCCTCTTCACTCGTTTGCTGCTATCCGACGCGGATAGCTATGGCGCCAGTTCCCTCCCAGAATGGTTCGCAGAAGAGCCAATCTCCCGCAGGAGGCCAGTCAACAGCAGGTGCCAGGAACACATGTGAGTGATTCAGTCTTGTATCTCTTTAGTTGGGGAGTACGCCCGCAAACAATCCATACTGATGTGTATCACTGTATAGCTGCGACGCCTTTAGGCTCTCAAGGAGGGAGTGTTTCCAAAGCTGCAGGTGGCTCTCAGCAACCATCAGTGCCCTCCCCAGCGAAGAACGATGTCAGTTCACAGCCTGCGAAGACACAAGCCCCACAGGCTGCATCTTCTGCAAAGGCAGACACTGGGTCATCTTCGCAGCGACAACGGGCCTCCCCTACGCAACCTCTTCATTCTACAACACCTATTCAGGAGTCTGCGACTCCAGTTTCTTCTCATTTACCGTCCAGTAGCCCAGCTCTGCCAACGACGACGGCTAATATTAAAGCTAACTCTAGGGTTTCAACTGGGAATGGCTCAAAGGCTACTGGGAATGGCTCGGCTTCCAGGTCTCCATCAATCACGCCCGCAGCTTCTGCATCATCTGCTCAGCAATCAGCCTTCTCGCCGAGTCTAGGCGGTACAGGTGGTGTTCGAGGGTCACAAGGCCAGCCCTCACATAGCAGCATTACGCTTTCTCCAGCAGCTTCTTCATCTTCCGCCCCGAGGCCCTCAGGTACACACTCGTTTTCGTCTCCCAACTCCGTCCCTCCTATACCACAGAAGTTTGACTTCAGTCAGGGAGGGTCTGGAAAGCAAGGCGGCACATCTATTAGTTTGAACAGTTCGGCGGCCCCCACTCCCACCGCCTTTGCGACGACTTCTACTAGCGCTGCTGCATCCACCCGCATATCTCAACATGGTTCGACAGCCACCCCAAGCAAGGCAGTCAATTCTGTTAAGGCAACCAAGCAAGGTGGTCAGAGTGGTGTGGGAAGTGGTTCCGCTTCTAGTGCAGGCAGCTTCTCCGCAGCACCAACCTCTAGATTTCTCGCTACACCTACTTCACAGAACCTCAGTGGCTCCTCATCTGCTTCCAGTGCTCCCCCCGCTTCTTCAAGCGGTAGTCAAAACAATAATAGCCCCAGCCCCAGCAAAGGTGGTAAGGCAAGTGGGCTAGGTGGAATTCTTGGTGGGAACGCTGGTGGTGGTATCCTCGGCGGGAATGGCGCTGGTGGTGGCCTCCTCGGTGGTATTGGTGTAGCTGGCACGAATGGCGGTGTTCAGACTGGAGCAGGGGTTGGTCCACATAGCGCCAGCGCCGGACTTGGCGGCGCGTCTGGAAGTGCAACTGCTTCGCCATCAGCACCGTCCCAGGCACAGAGTGGACAACCCAGCGGTAGCGGCAGAAGTAAGCACAATCATGCCGCCAATTCAGTATTTTCTGCGTCAGCAGCTCCCAGCGCCAGCCCCACTCCCCCGAAAAACACAGGCGCAGGTGGGATTGACTTGGGACTAGGGATTGGGGTGCCCATCGGCGGTGGTGGTGCTCAACCTACAGATCAGCCAACCAGTACAGGACAGGCTCAAAAATCCCATGTGACAGCATCTGCATCACAGGGCGGTCACTCTGACGCGGGGAATGCTGCTGGTGGCGGCCTTGGCCTTGGTCTCGGTCTCGGTCTTGGTCCAGTGAGCGCCACCGTCGGTCTCGGCGTTGGCCAAAACGGTGCTAGTGCGTCCATCACGGCGCCCCCTCCCCAGGCATCAAATGTGGGGAGTTCAAGTAACAATAGTCCCGGCAACAGCCAAACTGACAACGGCGGCGCGAACAACGGCGGGATTCAACTTGGGCTTGGGCTTGGCGTCGGTGGCAACGACGGCTCGAATCAGGACAGCTCAAAAAATGGCCATGGGACGAACGGGGATTCCAACAATGGCGGTATCAATGTCGGTCTTGGAGTTGGCGTTGGTGGCAACGGCGGCTCAAACAACGGCGGCTCGAATAAGGACAACTCAAACAACGGCCAGGGAAACAACAGTAATTCTGACAACGGCGGTTCGAACAACGGCGGCGTTAATGTTGGGCTTGGCATTGGGGTTGGTGGTAACGGCGGCTCAAACAACGGCGGCTCGAATAAGGACAGCTCAAACAACGGCCAGGGAAACAACAGTAATTCCGACAACGGCGGTTCGAACAACGGCGGCATTAATGTCGGCCTTGGAGTTGGCGTTGGTGGCAACGGCGGCTCTAACCAGGACAACTCGAATAAAGGCCAGGGCAACGACGGCAATTCGAACAACGGCGGTGTTGATGTTGGACTTGGCATTGGGGTTGGTGGCAACGGCGGTTCAAACAAGGACAACTCGAACAAAGGCCAGGGCCAGAACGGCGGTTCGAACGACGGGGGCATTAATGTCGGCCTTGGAGTTGGCGTTGGTGGCAACGGCGGCTCGAATCAGGACAACTCGAATAAAGGCCAGGGCAACAACGGCAATTCGAACAACGGCGGCGTTAATGTTGGACTTGGCATTGGGGTTGGTGGTAACGGCGGCTCAAACAAGGACAACTCGAACAAAGGCCAGGGCCAGAACGGCGGTTCGAACGACGGGGGCATTAATGTCGGCCTTGGAGTTGGCGTTGGTGGTAACGGCGGTTCAAACAAGGACAACTCGGACAACGGCAAGGGCCAGAACGGCGGTTCGAACGACGGCGGCATTAATGTCGGCCTTGGAGTTGGCGTTGGTGGTAACGGCGGTTCAAACAAGGACAATTCGAACAAAGGCCAAGGCCAGAACGGCGGTTCGAACGACGGCGGCATTAATGTCGGCCTTGGAGTTGGCGTTGGTGGCAATGGCGGTTCAAACAAGGACAACTCGAATAAAGGCCAGGGCAACGACGGCAATTCGAACAACGGCGGTGTTGATGTTGGACTTGGCATTGGGGTTGGTGGCAACGGCGGCTCAAACAAGGACAACTCGAACAAAGGCCAGGGCCAGAACGGCGGTTCGAACGACGGGGGCATTAATGTCGGCCTTGGAGTTGGCGTTGGTGGTAACGGCGGTTCAAACAAGGACAACTCGAACAAAGGCCAGGGCCAGAACGACGGTTCGAACGACGGGGGCATTAATGTCGGCCTTGGAGTTGGCGTTGGTGGCAACGGCGGCTCAAACAAGGACAATTCGAACAAAGGCAAGGGCCACAACGACGGTTCGAACGACGGGGGCATTAATGTCGGACTTGGAGTTGGCGTTGGTGGTAACGGTGGTGCGAAGCACGACAACTCGAACAAGGGCCAGGGAAATGACGGCGGTTCGAACAACGGTGGCATTAATGTTGGAGCTGGCGTTGGAGTTGGTGGCAACGACGGCGTCAATATTGGAGCTGGCGTTGGGGCTGGTGGCAACGACGGCTCGAATCATGACAACTCGCACAATGACCAAGGAAACAATGGCAGTTCGGATAAAGGTGGTGTTAATGTTGGAGTTGGCGTTGGAGCTGGAGGCGTTAATGTTGGAGTTGGAGTTGATGCTGGTGGCAATGACGGCTCGAATCACGACAACTCGAACAAAGGCCAAGGAAACAACGGCAGTTCCAACAACGGCGGCTCGAATAACCACGGCTCGGACAATGGTAACAATGGCAAGCAATCAATTAGCAACACCCCTCCTTAACTTGAAATAACCCTCCTATAGGTTATCCTCCTGCTCATGGCTCTGGAGACAGTGGACAGTCAGGCGTTGGTGATGGTGGTAATCAAGGCGGTAACTCTAATGACTGGAATGGTCACAGTGATAATGGTGGAGGGAATAGTGGGAACAATAATTCGTAGGTCCTCCGAAGTCTCTGAATAGGCACTTTAGACAGTGTCTCCTCCAGTCCTCCGCCTAATGACGGAAACGGGAACACCAATAATGGTGGAGGAAATAGTGGGAACAATAATCCGTAGGTCCTCCGAAATTTCTATATAGACGCTGTTGGATGATGTCTCTTCTAGTCCTCCGTCTCCTATCTCGCCGCCCATTGGTGGTCCACCAGCTTCAGATCCCTCTCAAATGAGCAACAGTGACCCGTGAGTGCTTCACGACGACTATTCCTAACCACGACAGCTTATGCCTATTACCTAATGCTACACATAGCTCTCTTCGTCCACCGCCAGGAAACACAAATATGCCACCTATGCCAGCTTCCACAATGGCATCTCCTCCTTCTGTCACACCCCCACCAGCGATGCCGGAGCCAGGAAATAACCCAGCATCCGGTTTGTCGTACGTATGTTTCATGTTCTAGTCCACTGTTACTTTACTAAGCACCATACGGCGCAGCATTATAAATAACGGTATCAATATTGGTTCAGACTCTACATCAGCAACCGCTAATCAGCTCAACATCCACAATTCCGACCCAATTGCGAGTGTCATTACGACACTAGGGTAGGTTTTCATAGCATCATCTTTTTGCTCAGCCCTTTCAAAATATTTAACTTACATATTATTACTTTCTTGTTGCGGTCGTATCTCTGCCATTGCATTGACACATGCCTAGTGACACAATAACGGTCAGTGGAGTTTCAGCGAGTATCGTCGTAACAACGAATTCAGATGGGTGAGTTCTATGTCACCGTTTTTTTTTGCCTGGTTATTTCAAAATGTTTGGCCAATGTATTTGATCGATGTTACTTTCTTGTTGGGATGGTGCTTCTGCTATTATATTAACACACTCCTAGTCAGCTAACAACGTCAACTGTGCCCGCCCCTGATTTTATCACCACCACTCTTTTTACGACTTTTCGGTCCGGTGATCAAACCGTCACTTCCCCCATTGCTACTGAAACTTTGCGAAACCCCCAAGCGCCTCCGTTGTATGTTTGCCTACGTTCTCATCTTGTTCGTTTCACTGAGCTTCCCGCTTTAGACGCAGCAACAACACTAAGTCTACCAACCATAATATCTTAATTGGTGCAGCCGTTGGTATAAGCATTTTCATTCTAGTGTTAGCGGCCGTTTGTGTGTTCTTTTTACGTCGCAAGAAGCAGCGGCGTATGCGTCCAGCGGATCCCGATGTCCCTGCGATTATGTCGTATAGTCATTCCCCTGATGGTGGCCTATCCTTCAAGCCGGAGACTTACGACACACGTTTGATCAGCCTCAACAACCAACCCAGCCGTCCAGAGATGATGGAGCTTGGTAGCAACGACACAACAACGCATAGTATCGCATCTAGCTCCACTACTTCCCGCATTAGACGCATTCCAGTTCCCCCCTTATTGGATGACCCCTTCACCGATGAAGCACATGTCAGCAGAACTTCATTCGTTGAGTCGTCCAACCCATTTGCAGATCCCGACCACACGTCGCCCGCGCTTGTGACACAAGATGTAACTGCCGATCGACTTCATTTGCGCAGTCCAACCTCTTTGAATGGCAGGGGTTATGATTCCGAACCAAGCAGGCTTAGTGCTGGCAGTTCTCTGGTTGGAGAGGGGTATGAATCCCAACCGTTAACACCAAAGGCAATCGAACCAAGCAGGCTTAGTGCTGGCAGTTCCCTAGTTGGAGAGGGGCATGCATCCAAACAGCTAACACCAGCGGCAGTTGAACCCAGTAGGCTCAGTGCAGGCAGCTCCTTGGTCGGAGGCGATTACACTCCTTCTGAGGCAGGGACGGTTAGTCAGAGTACCCCCCCTCAGTAGAACCTACTCATAGTTATCTTTAGATTGGATTTGCCGTTTGATGAACACTTTATGCACATGCCAGGTGTTATGCTATCGGCTGCGGGATATGACATTACTTCCATTAAAATGTGATACCTGCTTTGTTATTTATGCGGCATGCTATTGAACTTTGCATTCCTCTTCGAGGAATAGCTTTCGTCCTTTCTGTTCTTCGTCTTCATCACGTTCATTTTTGTTTTTTGTTACTCTGTTCTTACACTTATATCAATTATCTTGGGTTTCGAAACCTAGTGATCTGCGTATGTTTTCAGTAGTGCTGTGTTTTAGTCATGGATTCAAGACATCACTCGAATGGCTGTTATACCACATCTAGTAATACTGATGGCTTGAAACTCATGGGAGATGACAGCAGAAATATTGATACTAACCCTGGATGAGGAGGCAAGAGGTGCAGAATATTCTAGTCCCGCGTTGCGATACACAGCTGACCAAGCGAGCGCTCAGCAGGCTGCGACAAACCGTCATGCTATCTCTTGTTGCCGCCCATCCTGTATACGCTTTGCTTCCTACTTCATTCGTACTAGCGTATATTAACTTGTCTCTGACTCCTGCGTTTGTCCCTCTAATTATTCTTCTCACTTCCCTTCTCGTTTACACCCGAGAGGCATTTCTCCTTCGAAATCCTACAAAAGTAATCTTTTTGTGGCTGATACTTACGGCTTCAATCTCACTCTCAAACTCCCAACCTTCTATTCATGCTCTGTCTACGCCTTCAACATCCATCGCCTCACTGATATTACTGTCTGCGATATCATCTCTAATCGCATTAGTTCCTATCATCACCAGACATTCCATCTCAGTGAGCAGATCACAGATGCAGGTCTTCATATTTCCTACCCTGTGGACTATCACGTGGTTGGCAGTATCACGGGTCAGTCCCCTTGGACGTCTCACTACCTGGTATCCCCTTTCCGGTATCGAGTCATATAAGTGGACACAGAGATTCTTCGGGTTTTCAGGCATCGACTGGATAGTTGCGGCATGGGCCAGTGTTTCAGCTGAAATATTAGGAAATGCCATCGGCACCAATGAGACACATACAGTCCTCGTTGATGTACATCGTGATCTAGCGCAGCGGCCTACAAGCAAGACTCCGAGGCGCCTGGTTCCTCTGGTCGGATTTCTGCTGGCTCTAACTGCACCATCGTTTTTTGAAAATGCATTGCCATTGCCCCCATTCTCATCTACTACCACACCTCTTCGGGTGGCTTGCATCCTTCCTCAGCCTTCGGAGAAGTCGCAGTTGGAGCGTTTCCTCGCAGAATCAGTAATATACAGCTCTCGGGCAAAGATATTGCTCTGGCCAGAGGGCGCGGTCGTATTTGAATCAAAAGTCGAGATGGAGGATGCGTTGGAGAAGGTACAGCTTATCACATCTCTATCTAAGGCGTGGATCGGTGTCTCCTTTCAAGAAAGAATATCTGGCTCTAGTACTCAGAGAGACGGTCTGCACCGCAATGGGCTAGTATTGGTCGGCCCAAATGGTCCCGAAATGACGTATTACAAACACAACCTTGTTCCTAGTACGTGCGAATTTCTCTTCTCGGCGTAACACACTAAGTATGAGGACGTTGCAACAGTTGTGGAGTCCTTCTCTCAGATAGCTTCTAACGAGGACCCTAGCATCCACACTATTGATCTCCCAAGACCAAACGATGTATCACGAGAGGACTGGGGTGAAGATCAGACGAGACCAATCCCACTCAGCGCGGGTATTTGCCTAGACTTCTCCTTCCCGCTCACGTCTCTACCCTCTCGTCCTGCCCTCATTCTTGCTCCGGCGAGGACGTGGCATATTGACGTGGGACGCTCTATGTATGAGCTAGCGCGGGCCAGAGGAAATGAACTGGGAGCGGAGGTGTTGTGGTGCGATGGCGGCCAGGGGGGGCTGAGTGGCATCGCAGGAGACATACAAGTAGGTCCGGGATCATGGGTAAAATCCATTGGTGTCCCCAACCCTGCAAGAACACACAGGACCCTATATGGCACATGTGGAGACTGGCTTGTGCTAGCGGCGTTTTTGGGTGTTCCAGGGCTCATTATGGCAATTCAGCAACGTTATAAGAGTGATTTTGCTATCGACTGGAGGCCTCGCGGACAGCACCTCCTTGCTCAGATTCGTGCATGGACACAACGAGCACCCGAAAGGACACCCCAGATCGAGTCCCTGATAGATGCCCCCAACGATCCAATTGGGTCATAGCTATCTTTCCGTCCTGTCCATTTCTGCTAGTTCGGTTTTTTTGCTATCGTCGCTGTCGTTGTACTAGTAGTCTTACTGCACATGTGAATACCATTCTGAACCACATCGAGTAAGAGGCAAGGTTATGTTGTCTGAACATATTTTAAGTGACATTGGAACATAATTAGTGATGCATAAGACTTATGTAAAAGAATGATCAAGGCGTTTTAATTCACAATTGGCCATACTCGTTGGAAACCAGTTTCTATATCTTTTCTAATGTTCTAGTGAAAATAATAAACTGGGATTCTGGGATTCGTGGGAGTAGAAGTTAAGTCTCTCCTGACGATGAGCAGCTACAACTATGAAATCGTACCTAGGATTCGTGGGAGTGGAAGTTAAGTCTCTCCCATGAGTCCCTTTGTCTACATGTACAGTCTGTTACCAAATAGGACCAAATGATTTGTCATCGTCGCGTCACTGCAACACACCCCCTTGACACGACACGTCTCTATCGTATTCCCATCGACAGTCTATGGTGTTCCATTGCCTCGCATGGGAGAGCCTTGGTCAGCACATCCACGATCATATCCTTCGTTGGTAAGTATTTGACCTTCAGTTCCCCGCTAGCAACTTTGTCCCGCAACCAGAAATACCGTAAGTCTAGATGTTTCATTCGTCTGTGATGCTCTGGATTACGCGCTACTGATAATGCTGATTGATTGTCCATATTCAGATCAGTTGGTCCACTTTCACTAAGGCCTACTTCCATGAATAGTTGTTGCAACCAAATGGTTTCTGTTCCTGCTGCCACCGCTGCTATGTACTCGCTTCAGTAGTTGATAAAGCTACGATGGTCTGCAATTTGCTTCCCCGTCCAATGGCCCCACCACCGAATTTCAGAACATATCCCGATGTTGATCGCCCATTGTCTGGATCGCCGCTGTGATCTGCTGTTACACACTAGGTCCGATTGGCAGTCGGAGGTCAGGTCGGAGGTTGGGTCGGAGTCAGAGTACGTCATGGGGGTCAGAATGGACTTGGCTTCAGCTTATGTGCTGCGCCCTCACTAATACTGGTGTCCAAGATTTTGGAGACAGAGTACGACTTAGAGAGTTAGGATCGGACTTAGGAACTAGGCGTGATTCAATATTCAACCTGGGGAATGAAGTCCCCAGTCGGGCAACTTAAATACATATTTTGAAATCTAATAATAATTACTCCAGTGATGGGTCTCCGAGGCTGACGGCCTTACATGAGTATGTCTGAGTCCAATGGGGACGGATGTCCAGGTTCCTATGGTGATGCTGATGCATCAATTGGAACCGGAGACGGATGGGCAGAATCAGCGGTGACAATCGGACAGGTAGATGGAGACGGCGGTTTCCAAATGGAGTATAGATTTCATATGCGTGGGGATCTGAGTGGATCGGATGGGGATCTGGACGTTAATGAATATAGTCATAACATCTGCGTCTCCCCACACTTCCAACGCCTGGTGCGGGATATCTGGTGTGTATGTGAGCTTTAATCCGACTGTTCCCCTCAGGTAATGAAATAGATGCAATTTTCTTTTTTTCCAGATTTATTTGTATTTTTTCTCGAGCAGCCCAAAAGTCTGCGGGTCGCCGCCAAGCCAACGGCTAAACGGCCAACTGCATATGATATATCTGGACTTGTAGCGATGGCGAGGTAGTTCAGCACTCCAACTGCGTTCAAATAAGGTACTTTCTCCATTTTCGCCTTCTCCTCTTGACTATTCAGCCCCATGGCAGTGCTGAGTTGCAGACCAGGGAGCATTGGTGTGGTAACAGGTTGACAGTCCGACATATCGAATCGATTCAGTATCTCCTCGATATATTGCCATTGCGATAGCTTCAATGTTCGGTTCTCTCTGTCATACTCAATTTCAACTCTGAGGAGACCCGTGATGGGGCCTAAATCCTTAGTTTGAATATGTCTGCGATACTTCGCTTGATGTGGTTGAGCTCTTGCTTTGAATTTGATATCAGTGTCAGATCATTGACAAAGACAGGTATGATGATCTTGTTAGCCTCATCTGACCATATGTATACACTTGAGTCGGATCAGAGACGCTTGAACCCTATACTTTCTAGACATCTTGCGAGCCTGTCATACCAGAGTCTCCTGCTCTGTCGCAAGCCGTATAACCCTTTTGAAGTTTGCAGACTCGATTTGGCCCGCTGTAGCGATATCCTTCAGGCTGCTCCATATATATATGGGTGTTCTCATCAAGGACTCCATTCAGGTATGCATTTGATATGTCTACTGATTCTATGTGTGCACCTGACATTGTGGCCTGTGCTAGGATGGCTCGGAGCATTGTCCATCAAGCTGTAGGCGCAAATATTTCGTCAAAGTCTATTCCTGGCCACTGACTGTATCCCTTGGCCACCAGTCTCGCCTTGTATCGCTTGATGGATCCGTCAGAGTTAAGTTTTATTCGGAATACCCACCTGCATCCAATAGTCTTCTGATCAGTTGGTAATTCCACTAGTTCCCAGGTGCCATTGTCTAACTGTGCTTGTATCTCAGCATTGGTCGCTTCTTGCCACCTCTTGGCATCTGGGTGCTTCATCGCTTCGCTGTAGGTATGCGGTACCCATTCGTCCTTGATTGTTGCTTTATAGGCTATCTCGAAACCTTCAGGTATCGTAACTATCTGCACCTCACTACCATCTGGAATGTCTTTTTCAGGGATAGGATCGTCACGTCCTCAGCGCATTGATGGATGCACACCTGAGTCATGCAGTAGACGATAGTCCGTTGAGGGATCGGTGCATGTTATTCGGGTTGATCTGCGGAGGCGCAGTGGTTCCTGTGGCAGTCCCGTTGCAGGGGAAGGTGATGGACTCTCAACATGTGTGGGAGGTGGCGTGTGGTCACGTTCTAGATCAGGCAAGTGGTCAGGCTGCCTCTCTGGTGGGGCTCCTAATGCCTGGGAATTGGATGGATCGGTTGGTGACTGTGGTTGAGATGACCATGTGCTTATAGCTTGTAACGGTGGATTCATTTTGGGGGCGAATTTAAGTCCAGGGAACTCTGTTTCATCGAATATGACATCCCTTGAGATAATGATTCGCTTAGTGGTGGTATCCATACAACGCCAACCTTTGTATCCTTCCTCAAACTCAAGGTATATTCCTTTGAGTGAGCATGGTTGTAATCTGGACCTGTCCTGTTTTTGGACGTGCACATACACATGGCAGCCAAATGTGCGTAGCATGCTGAGATCGGGCTTGTTTCGATGCCAGGCTTCGTATGGTGTCGTATTTGGGATTGCTGAAGTTGGTGTTGCATTCATTATGCGGACGAGTAAGCGTAATGCATCACCCCACATTGATGATGGCAGCTTGGCTTGCTGCAGCATCGCAATTATTCCCTCTGTAAGGGTACGGTTTGTTCGCTCAGCTATCCCGTTTTGTTGCGGTGTTCCCTTAGTTGTTCACTCATGTATAATGCCATGTTGTGTAAAGAATACGTTCCATTTCTGCCCAATAAATTCACCACCTTTGTCATCACAGAACCTCTTAAGTTTCTCGTTGACTTGGTTCTCAGCAATGGCTTTGTATGCCACAAAAGCATCAAAGGCCTCATCTTTGGTCTGTAGTAGATATATCATTCTGTAACGTGTGCAGTCATCCGTGAATGTAATCCAGTACCAATGACCTGAGGGTGTGCTAATGGGCAGTGGTCCATGCAAGTCAGATACCATCAATTCCAGTGGCTTTTGTGCTCGGTGGAGTGTCATTTTGGGGAACGTGTTCCGGTGTTGCTTCACTGCAATGCAGGGTTGGCACATTGTGGGTACAGGTGTCTCTGACTTGACATTAATCCCATCTGCCATTTGATCCTCAATGAGGTGTTCCAACCGAGTCACCCTGATATGAGCTAAGCGTTTGTGCAGTAGTGGACAGTCAATATTAGCTTGCGCGACGACGAGTACCCGTTCCAAATATTGAACTGTTGTTCCATCTAGGTAGCCTGCCCCATTCCGTATCGGTGCTCACATGCATAGCTCCCCATCGAGTGAAAAGGAGATGTATTCTTTGGTGATATTGGTTATGAATGCATGGTGGGTAGAGAGGCGAATGACTGCTAGTAGGTTATTTCTCAACATGGGTACATGTAGAACTTTAGAGAATCTTATTTCCTTGACTTGGACTCCATCTATGATTGGCTGAAAAACTACGTCACCCCTTCCAACTGAGTATACGGTCTCTGTTTTGGAACCTGCAAAATTATGGTGTTAGGGCAAACTCTAAATCACCACAATTCCGTGAATGAACAGCTGAGAAGAATATCAAACCCTGCTGCAGCACAACTCCAGAAACGATTTAACGTTTGTACTTTGGTTACAATCCTTTGTATTGGTCAATGCAGACTATACGCAGAAAGGTAATGCGTTTCTTAGCAGCAAGAAATGAATAAGACTTCCAGAGTCTAGAGTTCACGGACGCTTAGGGGTCCAGATATTCCAAAAAGAGGGGAATGCACTTAGAGGCTAAAGGAAGTAGGTGGATGAATCCAACCGTCCAACCAGTGGCACTCAGAAGCGGGTAACAGCAATGTGTGAAGTAGTCTAGCAACTGCTTCACACGAGTTCAAGCTTCTAATGCTCTGCAAAGGCAGTACACACTAGTTACTTAAACAAGAGCACTAATGGCAGGACTATCGACAGACAATCTCACCCTGTAGATTCGTAGTCACGTGAGGCAGATACTACACTCACGCCCAAAGCAGGAATATCACTACCTTGAGTGCAATCAAGTACAGTTACACAACTGTAAAAGATCCTTGAACTGGTAATCAACAGTTACTGAGATAGAGGATGACACTGTATGTCACTCTAGTCACACTGGTGTGCAGAAGATGGGTAGAATATGATGATATGTTATTCTTTCAGAGGCAGAATGGCCTCCTTATATATTGTATTTACAGGGGCTGACTAATGCTTCTGGAATATTCTACCTATTAATAGATGGAAACTACTGGAAGGTTGTGGAAGGTGGAAGAAAGGGGTAGAATATTCCAAGCCAATCACAGGATCTGATCACAGCACTAACACTGATCAGGAGCTGAATAATGGTTCTGGAAAGTTCTATCTAATAATAGAAGGAAACAGCTAGAATGTTATGGAAAGGGGTAGAATATTCCAAGGCAATCACCTGATTTGATCACCCATCAGCTGATCTGATCCCTGAGCTAGGCACTGATCAGGCAAAAAGAAGGGTGTCCACCCTGTTTTCTGCACTGGTTTGGACAGCCATGGATAGCCACATGTCATGTGATGATCTGCATGGAAAATAGTGCCCTGAGAGGCTGTGGTTGTTAAGTTACAGAATATTTATTGATCAGAGACATCTGAGCTTGAATTGAGGCCAAATGCCTGGTCCAAAAGGGGAGAGCCGGCTGTGCGAAGGTTTGTGGGCGCCTATGGGTCCACAACTGTAGCACAGCAGAAATAAATGATTCTGAGCCGAGTTCTGCATGGAATATTCCCGAAAAAATATGGAAAAATAGAGAATATTTGAATAAGTCCATTCCAGGTACAAGCATCAAATATATGCTGATATTTAGGAATGGAAAAGCAAAGAATAGCACATTGGTGCTGCATAAATGGAATTTGATAGGGAAAAGGTGGTTCCCATACAGTCTCGTCATTTGCTAAGCGGATCGGTGTGCAATATTGTTCGTAATCATGCAGCCATTCTCTCCTTGGAGTCATATGGCTTGTGGCTCCAGTGTCTGCATTCCATAGGCTATCAGGTGAGGAGCATGAGTGGGCAGTAGGTAGACTTGTGTTGGTAGCAAGTTCGGGGGATTCGTCCCCCTGCTTTGCTTCTTGGGCGCTATTTGCTGATCTTGATTTTCCACTCACGGTGCCCTTCCCGCGCTGTTCTATGTGAGCTGGTCGCAGTTCAGGGTGGCCTATCCAGCATTTGTCGGCAAGGTGACCCTTCCTCTTGTATGTCATGCACACTGTATTTGCAGAGGGGTTTGTCTTCCTAGCGCGGGAGGCCACAAGTGCAGTAGACAAGATGAGTGAAGTCTCATGTTTCATATCCTCATTTTGGAAGGCAGTTGCAACAGCATGGCGGTCTAGGCTCCCTAGTAGGAGAGATGAAGTAAATGCTCCATACTCAGCCTGATCCAGTCCTGATATCGCTGCATGGATGCCGATTTCGCCCATGATCTCAGGTGCGGTGAGAGCACTAGGTGTTAATGCAATGAGATCATTTGTCGTGGCATTTATGCAGGCAAAATATTCTGTGAGTGACTCGGCATCGTCCTTGTGAGTATTGAGTAACTTCTGCATTGCATGGTACCTGCTGTTCGCTATTTGAGATCGATGTGTGCTTTTGAGATGCATCCACATGGCTGTGGGGTCGTCCATGAAGCCTTTGATGTGTACATATTGCGTGTGAGTGAGTGATCCGAGTATGATGCCTGCCGCCTCTTCCCTCTTGAGTATCCATTTTGCTATCTCAGCGGCGTCTTTGGGTTTTTCAGATTCACCAGTAGTGATCCGCCAAGCGTTCGCCGTCATGAGCTTGCTCTGTATACTGACTGCCCAGACATTATAGTTCGTGCTGGTGAGTCTGAAGGTTTTGGTGCTTTCAGCGTCAGTATCTGTCATGATGATGTGTTCTTTTATTCTGGTCAGAAGGTGGGGCCCATAACCTGAAAATAATACACTGGGATTCTGGGATTCGTGGGAGTAGAAGTTAAGTCTCTCCCACGAGTCCCTTTGTCTATGTGTACAGTCTGTTACCAAATAGGACCAAATGATTTGTCATCGTCGCGTCACTGCAACATCTAGCTGCAGAATTGCCAAAACATCTGGTTTGATAAAGGCATCAGGTATGTGTATCATCCAATGGTTCTTGGTTACCGTGCGTTATCTTTTTTGGGACAG
The DNA here is from genome assembly GCA_025174535.1 of Cantharellus purpuraceus. NCBI lineage: Eukaryota > Fungi > Basidiomycota > Agaricomycetes > Cantharellales > Hydnaceae > Cantharellus > Cantharellus purpuraceus. The sequence goes on from JALBUN010000047.1 coordinate 30,460, forward strand.
ACTCGAGCGGCGGCAGCGGCTACGACTGAGTGATTCTTAAACTGTGACTGTGCTCGACGGACCCATGGACCGCTACTCGACCTCCCTTCTCTCTCGACTAAGTCCAACTTGTTCTCTCGCAAAGACCGACTATCTACTTGTGCCATCTCAGGCTCTATATCGCTTATGACTTGGCATGTTCACCTCACGACATCGCCTTCAATTTGTTCTCACTGCCTTCACGACTGGGTTGTCGTGCTTTGTCATTCATTCTTGCTGCCGAAGTGTCACATGAGTGATCGGTATCCATTTTCATATGCTCGTCCTCAGTGAAATTTATCCTAAATAACAGTGCCTTTAAGCTCCTAAAGCATCTACCAAAGTTCTAGGTCAAGTGCTATTTTGCACCTTTCGGGACACACTCCCTACTAGATTCAAGTGCATGCCAGAAGGCGGCGCGACTGTCCTTAGGGACCTTATATTTTGTGAAAAAGACCATATATAGTAAATGTCTATGTCACAAAAGTTTGTTGGAACGTGTAATGTAGAATATATCTACAGTCCCACGTGCCATGATGCGTCAACAATAGAATCCTCACTACTACCCCGTTCCACTCATATCACATCCTTCTTTCTACACGTCGTTCTTCCATCACTGCGAACGCATATAAGACGGTCACCGTTGTTCACTCTTCCTCAGTCGTATTCCGACCGAGATTTACCTATACAGGTTACAATAAATTTAAGTGCAACGGTTGTCTGTAGTGATGGGAATACTTGTGCATACGGGTACGAGTAGGTACGAGTAGGTACGAGTAGATCCTCGGTGTCTTGGATATGATCGGTAGATAATGAGTCTTCTGATATTAATTATCTTACAGTAATGTTTCAACCGCATCAACCAAGTGGCTTATCTGCTCTAGTGGTAGGCAGCTAGAAGTCCGGCAACTACGGTCATCCCGCGGATGCATGGCTGTATATGGACTAACGTGGGTTCGGAACCGCTACTAGTTCCCTCGATCGGTAGACTAGCGATCTCCACCTAATCTCTGGGTTCATTCAGCTTACATCCCTTGTACTCGATCACTACGGATCAATATATATGCATTCCATCCAATTCCGGCACTAAATGTCCCTGATCCACATTACTCTCTCCCCATCTCAACAGCCACTCTAATTCGCCACCGTCCCCAGGATGAGATCCGCAGCGCGATATGCCATAGCGTATATGATGCACGCAGGGTGTCCGGACATTTGCCTCGGGAACACAGACGCATCCATGACACGCAGGCCCTCCACACCATACACACGCAAGTCTGGATCGACTACACCAGCATTCTCACTCGCGGCTATCTTCGCCGTCCCAATCTGTACCCGTCAAACCAACGTGAGAAAGCGACACGACCGAGATATTGAGCGCCTACGACGACGCATAACTCACCGGATGATAGTTGGTCTCAGCATTGCGGCGAATAAACTCCTCAATTTCGGCATCAGTGATCACATCGGGGTCGGCGTCACCAGGCCAGAACACATCCTGCTTGTTTGTGCTGTGTGTCTTGAGCTCGAGTTTGCTGACCAGTGGCTCGCTGCGCCCGATGCGCAATGCCAGTCGAATCGCACGCACCATCACCGCAATATCATTTGGATGGGAGAAGGATCTAATGGGTTCCAAAGACAGACTGTTAGTGCGGAGGTGGCACCTGTAGTGACATGAATGGCCCTACTTTGGATCAATGATGGGCTTATCCCATGGACTAGTGGATCGAAGCTTTAAGAACCCAATGCTTTTCGGGCATAGCAGGATAGGGAACTATAAAGCGTGTTCGAGTAAGGAGCCTGACGTGTACGTGGGAAAAGACACCGCACGATGGAAAAAATATTGGTTCCAGACGGCGCAGTCTCAGAGCCGTGTTTGATGAATGCGATACCGGCACCGATCATCTCGACGTCTGGCGCAACCGGTCCCGATGTTGCGTCCTCGACGACATTGAGTGCATGTGCCTTGCTGGCGAATGGGTGTCTGTACCCCGAATCGACCCATCAGAAACAGAAGATGAATAAACAAATTCAGACGGACCGTTTCGTGTCCGTTGAGCGGAAGAAGGTGGTTGTCTCCGCCACCTAAAAGACCCTATTAGTTGAGAGGTTTGATAGAAGAAGGCTACGTGCATTGGAGCTCAGAGGGCCAGTGCCCTTCTCCATCCACTCTTGCAGCGCTGGACCCGCGCCATCAGGTTCGTTGAGATAATCGAGGGTCACACCGGGCTTGGCACGGAAACTAACAGACCCCGTCGTAGGATGCTTTGATCACCAGAAAGTTAACCCTAACAAATAGCCGCCTGCAGCGCCAAACAACAACAGTACACACGCACATCGGACAAGTTCTCGCCGACCCACTTTTGATCCACTACAACTTTGATACCGAATTTGTCGAGTTGCTCGCGAGATCCCACACCAGAGAGGAGGAGAAGTTGGGGCGTATTGATCGCACCAGCACAAAGGATCACTTCCTTCTTTGCCGCGGCGCGGAAGCGAGTGGCATCCTGCGGGCCGCGCGCGAGCTCGACGGCCACGGCACGGGGCTTTTTCGAGTCGGAAGTAAAGAGAATTCGAGTGACGGTGGTTTTGATGAGGACGTGCAGGTTTGGGCGAGCGAGGGTGTCTGGGTCGAGGTACGCCGTCGCTGCTGAGCTGCCTGTCTCGCCATGTCAGCTGGGATGGAGAAGAGTGGAAGGTAGGACGTACGGTTGCCCTTGTTGTCGATAAACGTCATGACCTCTATGCCTCCAAGGGCATTTTTACCCGTGTTCACGTCGCTGAGAGAACTGTATCAAGAACTAATATGACGACATTGGATCTGCCGCATACGGATTATAGTCGATGCCATTCTTTGTGCATGCACCGAGGTAGTCCTTTGCAATGTCGGCGCAGTAGCTGTACCCGGTCTGGATACGACCCTTGTCGCCGCGGTGCTCGTGGGTGGTTTGTGGGTGATCCGCATGTGGGACAAAGCCTTCAATTTTGCGAAGATAGGGCTGGATGTTGTTAAATCCCCAGCCCTTGGCTCCCAGACGCACCCACTCTTCATAGTCGGATGCGGCGCCCTGGGTGAACATCATGGCGTTCATGGAGCTGCTGCCTGCACATGCCGTGAGGAATTGTGCTATGAAGGAGACGCGGACACGTACCCCCGAGAAGCTTGCCACGGGGCCAAAAGAGTTTCCGGTTGTTGAGTGCGGCCTGGGGTCTGGACGGAAGGTGTGCAGGGCGACACGGCACTGCAGCAGCCAGCACTCACTCTGTGTAATACTCCCAATCGTTGTCGGTCCTAGGGCAAATCAGTTCCCGGCATTGAAATAGAGGACACATGTGCGTACTTGAACATTTTTCCAAACAAGAGGGGTACTTTGGAAAACAGCTGCTCGTCATTGCTGCAGTGGATGAGCGGCGATGCAGGGCAGAATTGCAGCAGGACTTACTTTCCGCCGCTCTCGACGACAAGCACGGAGCGGTTGGGGTCCTCAGAGAGACGGTTTGCGATGACGCAGCCAGCGGTCCCGCCGCCGACGACGATGTAGTCGTAAGAGTGCTGGATGCCGACGAGTGGAGCCGCAGGGTCGTAGTCGCCGGGAGTGGCGACGAGGATGGGATCGGATACGAGTTTGGTGGGAGTGGCCATTGGAGAGAGTGGGAAGAAGTGGCGAGTTTCTATAGCATGGAGGGCCGGGTAGTGCGATGGTGATGATGCCGATGGCGCACTGATGGGGACCATTGACACCCACTGGGACCCACTGTGGGATGAACCCTGAATTTGGTGGGGGTGGCGTGGCCTGTGAAAATCATTCAAAAGAAGGCGATATTCCAAATGTGGCATAGTCTCCATTCGGGTAATCGACCCCGGATACCCCCTAGCAATCGGCATATTACTTCAGACATGAACCTCTCTGTTCTTCATCCTCACCCTCATGCCTGCTGCCATTCCAATTGACAACACTTGGGGTGCGTTATTCCTTCTCCCATTCTCCTCATACTCACCCTGGTCTAGGTGCTGTCCTCATCGGTGTCTTTCTTGGATTATTGCATGTCTCTTCTCTCTCTCTGCTATCATCACGATACTAACCCATTCACAGTCTGTAAGTCTGTATCTATATCCATCTCCAGTCATATCCCAACGCGCATCAAGTTATGGCATCCTTACCATGCAGGCCAGTTCACCTCTCTCTCAGTCTTCATCACACTCACCTCCCCTTGCAGACATATATGTATTTCCAGCACTATCCCAAGGATGGTATGTTCCTCAAGACGCTTGTAGGCACCGTGTGGTGGGCATCCCGCATTCTTTCATTAGCACATGTCTCATGTCCGCGCAGGACGCTCGATACCCTGCATACCATACTCGTCACGCACATGGTGTACGACTACCTCGTCACTAATTTTGGCGATTACACGGCCCTCACAGGGAATACTTGGTCATTCAACGTAAGCAGCCGTACCACCCTCCCTTTAATCCTTGCTCACCTGCTTATTTCGCAGTTGCATGTCCTGGTGACGGTAGGCTTGCATTCACACGTGCAGAGCTATGGTTCTAACACCCCGCAAGACTATCATGGCTGCCATCTCACAAGTGTTCTTCATCCACCGGTGCTGGAAACGTACCTTTTTAATTTTCATCTCCTTCCCGTCACGTTTCTGATTTCTGCAATAGTTGACAGGGGCAGGCTCAACACTATCCTGTCGGCTATCATTTTGACCGTTGCCTTTGTCCAATTCTGTTCGTATCTCAAATTTCCTTTAATATGTTATTGCTCATTTGTACACCCCCACAGCTTTCGGCATTGGTACGTCATCCCGGCAGTGTTTCTAGCAATGTATTGACTTGGTTTCACGCTCAAGCATGCACGGCACTTACGTACGTCCTTCTCAATACCCTCCAGTACCCCATCAAACCTTTCCCCTAGATTCACTCTAACCGAATTTACACAATTCCTCAAATTCACCGTCCGTCACGCCTTATTCTCTCTTCACACGGATATGACTCACCTTCTTGATAGTGGACAGTGGACACTTGGCTCGGAGCGGCTGCTGTCACTGATATCCTCGTGAGTGCCGCGATCGTGCGCTCGCTCTGGATGTCGCGTACTGGTGTCGAACGCACCAACAATTTGATCAAACGCCTGATTGTATGGACAGTCAATACTGGCATCACTACGAGGTATGTGCATGTCCGTTGACTCGGAGTGCCTTGGCGCTATTCATATTCTCTTGCATTCTATCATTTGTCCAGCGTGTGGGCTATTCTTGATATTGCGCTCGTAAGCCCGGCCATTCAAGACCACACAGGACCCGCTTATGCTAATGCCACTCCCCTCCTACACACAGTTCACTGCATCAAAGGACACACTCATTCATGATTTCTTCAATGTCATGCTCGCCAAGCTCTACGCAAACACGATCCTTGCTACGTATGTCCTCCTTTTCTTGTCCCCCGCTCAGAATCACAGCTAGGTGCAGGTTGAATTACCGCCATCACACCAATAACGAGATAGATGACCCTTCCAAGTCAAACTCTATCTCACTATCACACGTCTCTCGCCCGCCGACCTTTCCCCGGCGACGCGATAACACGGTAGGTGTTCCATTTCCATAGAATTTTCCCTGAACACTGGACAACCCCCCCCCCCCCCCCTTCCCTCCGCGCCTTCCCAAATACAATGATGTGCGACTGACATTTTATTCACCAGGTGAACGGCGTCCACATCATCACACACACAACGCAAGAAATCGCCGAAGACCCCAAGCGCCAGAATGCTGACGTGCTCTCCTACTCGGCGTACGATGCGGACATGGATGATCATAGCAAGTCGCGCTGGATGGATCAACCCACGTCGACCATCTGAATAAATCGAAGTTTACTTGCATGATCGATGATGATGGCGCTCCGTTACCATCTGCAGCACTGAATCCGGCACCGCCATACCTTCGCCACGCTCGCAAAGTTGTTTCATGTCGTCTCCGTGCTCTCGTGTATTATCCCCGTATTATCTATACTTGTGGTTGTACAAAGGCACCTGGAATTTGAAGGTGTTCCACGTGATTACTGTATTTGGCTGTCAGGGCTCTAAGAGGAATTGGATAGAGCGGTTGGATGGGGCTTGGAAATGTTAGGGACTCCACCAATACACTTTCGGAGATAAATTGCGCGGCCAATCAGTCATTCAATCGCCCCACCTTGTTCTAGTACCCATCACCGGTATCATACAGATTACTACAGGAGCCAACAGACCTCTCGAAGATACAGTACACTCTTCCCCACTTGTGCATAATTCAGATGGTGTTTCGGATCTTGAGAGCCAATGAATACTCCCTTGCTGTTGGGAGTCCTTAAATCACATGCAGGCCCGGGAGACCCTAACGCACACTCCTTACATGTAGATTTCTATATAGGTGCCGGGTGTTCGTCAACCACGTCGTCGGTGGTGTCAGGGTCTAACCTTAACCCTTACCTAGTACTTGATTTCGACTGCGAAGCATGTTGGCATTTGTAATTACTGTTATTTCCCGCCCAATTCCTGGCCCAAAAACGGAGACAAAATGGGTTATCACAGACACCACAGCGAGTCTGTGATCATCCGAATCGGATCCAGGCCCTTTTTGATATATGTACTTTGCAACTTTGACGGTGCTCGGGGCCCTCGCCGGCTGAGCGAGAAGAACGGAACCTAGGTACTACGAACCGGAACTGCCGCTTCCCGAGAGAAGCTTAATAATTCTTGACGCATGGGCGCCGCGGCAGTCAGACGGGAAGGCCAAGCGCCGAGTGTTCCATTGTATCCCGTCGGCGGTTTGAGCAAAGATGATTGGGCTATACAGCGTGCCCCACACATGACTAACAATGTGGCGGTAAACGCTGGTTGCACGCGTGTGTGTAATATATTACTCGTCTATAGATCAAACTCAGGCTCAGCGCGTAAACTCCCAACTGGAAATAGAATGCCCATCATGCTCTCAGGAAGCCTGAGCCGGCCAGGGGACCATTGTGTGTCTGTGTTAGCCGAGAGTGAACCCTGGAGCACCGGTGATCCGCTATATATGTATTCCCGAGTCGGACGTGTGTCATTCGTATATCTACTGTGGTCTCGAGCATCCCACCATATGTTTGATGTCGGAACTTTGCCAATATTCTTCGAACCCTAGTTTCATCTCCAGTTGTACAGGACAACCTGATACCATACCAATGCGGACAGAGAAGGTGACGGTTGTATAGGCAGCGAGCGGTAATGAGTGTTTGACGAGCCATCTATACCATCACCCATCTTGTAATCGCCAGTCGCTCAGGAGATGTGTCTTACCTTGTATATAACAAAGACGTTTGATGGATACGCTGTCTATCGTTGTGAAAGAACACGAACATTAGAAGATACGGATGATCAGAATCATCACACAGAGGAAGCTATACTTTCGGAAGCCAACGAGGATAACCATAATCTGATTAACCTACCTTCGGAGATAAATGAAGAGGACTTGGGGGGTTGCGTAGATGGACGTGATGTCTGTCGCCGTATGACCCGACAATCTAGATCGTTGCAAGAGACGGGTGATCAGATCCATTACACCGGAAGCGCCAATGCTACCTTCGGAGATCAATCACGGAAACAGTGACTTTAGGGGGTTACGTAGCATCTGGATCACTACTTGCTCTTCTTTCTTGCCGAGCGGGAGGAAAAGACCGCAAACACACAAGATATTGATTTAACGAGCCAATCCCTGGAGGCGAAAATACAGTCAGCGACATCTGAATCCACACGTCAAATTCAATATCAAGAAACGCCACACCCCTCAATCAAATAGCGGCGATTGAGGGGGCACTCACCGCCACAGTCCCATGTGTGAATAGTGGTGGCTGCAAGCCTTCGTCAGCGTGGCTTAGACTGCATTTATCCATGGGGATAGGAGTCTCCAAGAGGATGCGCTCAAGGAAACGTGCCAGTCTGAACGAAACCAGAGGAGAACTCTTGGCATTGAAGCCCTCTGGGACCTATGTCGTGGCAGATGTTTCCTTCTTCTGCGTAGTTTCGCTGTCACCTGGCTTGCTTCTCAAACAACAAAACGACATACATAAATGAAGACAGTGATTGTGAAACTTCCCGAGGTCCTGATGGCTTTTTAATATGAAGGAGCTGTGCAAAACAAAGAGTGCAATCAAAGCGCTGACTTGTTTCTACGGAGATCTCCTGGCGCGTGAGGAGTCAAAATGGAGCATATCCCTCGTGTCCCGCCGGCGTCCGGCACTCTCCATCCATATTTGAGTTGGGACACAACGTGAGTGACGTGACCGTCACTCTGTGCTGATTATCCCGGCTTTAGCGTTCATGATCACTGGCAACATGTATGACCCTGACCGCAATGACACGAGCTCAGTGTGGCTGATATTAGCAGATCTGGTCGCCTCTGCCAGTTGGTCCCATCATCACTATGTGAGCCTTTGGTGCGACACCGGGCAATGCGCCATTCACCCGGCGTTCAATCTCCAACATTGACCGTTTTGGAGCTGGCGTGGATGTGCGCCAAGGGTCTAACACTGGCAGTGTCATCGGTGTATCCGTTGAGGCGGTGACCAATGACTGCGCAGTAGCCACGCTTGATGGCATATTGCTTCGGGGTTGCCAAATTCCACAGTTCTTACAGACGTATCTTTGTTGTAGTTGACCCCTGTGCTTTGTCAGGCATTTCTGAGAGGTTCATGTGCATGGATCTATTCCGAGTACTTCTTAGTAGCCGCCCGACCTGCGATTCTCGAAGCCGCATGGCATTGACCCCATCGGGTCAGGGTTGGATGCCAGACTCCAACTCACCTCAATGCAGCGACCCGGATCTCCAGGCCGACCTCTGCGAGATCTCTCGTTTTTCCGGTGGCTGGTGGCGATGATAGTGATGATCGAGCAATCAGACTCACAGTCATGAGCGTTGATGCTATGCTACAGAAGGTCGCATGTCGCCTGTGTATAAAAACCGCCCCGCACCTGATCCCCCTTCACTCTATATTGTATCATCATGGTCGCTAATAACACGACGTTAACGGCGCCTTTCTTCGAGTTTCAGCCCGCTCCTGTATATTCCGAGTCGCTCAATGTCAAGCATTCTTTCTGGTTGCCGAGCACAACGCACCTCATCCAGGCATTTTTGGTAAAATTGCTATGAGCTCCCACGATGGCCCTTGGCTTCACTGACGGCTCACTATCTATCAGATCGTCTGTTTCCTGTCTTTATTATCCGTTGGCTATGTTGAGGTGTGTGACATCAATTTCACATTTCCTGAGAGCTGTCTCATCTCCCGACTAGGTTTCATATCGAGTACTGCGGTACCACTATCGAAATGGAAAGCTCAAGCGCTATTTCCCACTTCCCACCAACCGCGAGTACACTTCGGTACGAGATTCTCCTGAAATTTCAGAGAACTTAACGCTAAGTTCTCAACAGAACCTCATTAACGCAGTGGCATTCATTTCCCCCGCCGTTTATCTCTATTATTTCTACCTCAACCCCACACTGGATCCAAACGCAGCGTGGCTTTCTCCTGCCAAAGCAATGTCCTACAGATTCAACCCAATCGAGATCCTCGTGTATCTCGTCGGCTACATGTTCATGCAGTTAGTTCTTCTTCCTCCCACAAGCTGACCGCATCTATTGTTGACTATACCTCCCATGCATCTTACGTTCCCTCAGTGACACCATGTTTTACTACATGCACACGCACGCGCACGCGGACAAATGGATGTACAAGATGACGCATGCGCTGCATCATGAGTACACCCATGAAATGAACTTGTTCACCACAGCGTAGGTTTCCTGATTAAGCAGTCCCCTGCGAGACCGTCATTAAATTGTTCTCTCATATCGCAGATATGCTGAGGCCTTCGAGAACTTCTATCAGACTGGTGGGTTTATCTGGTTATTAACGTGCTGGAGGATTTACACGGCGCGTAGGAACACCATGGGCGATTTGGACCGCCATCTCTTCCCACAACTTCTGGCTTCTTAATTTGCCCCTCTCTCTTAATCTCACCACCACAAGTGAGTGTTGAGCGTCGGTGACTTGCCTGTTCCTAGAGTAACATTCCCTCCACAGTTCTAGGTCACAGTGGCTTTAAGGCACACCCGTACGTATCATCACAGCAGTTCTCTTGGCAATGTTGATCAGTAGACTACCGATCATAGGTACTTTGCGCATCTTAATCCGGTGCTTTACATCGTCCAGAAGCTCTTCGGCGCTAACCTGTACGTTTCTCCTCTTCCGCCCGATATATAATAAGGCAGGCTTACTCATGCATTGCGATTCCCTGCCAGCCTGACCCCTTCGGATCATCAAGCGCACCACAGCCTTCGACGGTCCAATTACGGACTATATTTCCGTTGGCAAGACAAGTGGCATGGCACGTACCAGCGCGCCAACATGCCGTCATATTCTGTTGAGTATTGGACCAAGCTCATCAAGAATGGGTCGTATCAGGCTCACGGCAAGGCGGCTGCATTTGACGGCAAGCGCAAGAAGATTCAGCTCCACTACGAGGAGACTGGGTGGGGCTTCTGATTGCATCATTGCAGTATCCCCTATGGATATGATGAATGAGACCTGGAGTCTACGTTCTTTCTGACATCACATCACACTCATTTCATTGTGCGATTATTATTATTTTCCAGACAATATAGCTATGGGGTCAATGTATCCATGCACGAGGTTTCCCCCGTAGGTCGCTCCTCCAATGCAGGTTGCGCACCAGGTCCGGGCTTGACGCAACCGGCGCGGCACCGAGGGCATAATATGTATCCTACTTATTTGAAGTTCACTACCTTAGTGCCAGCTCTGCGACACGTTCATAGCTATCATCAAATTTTTAAATGAAGATAGTTGCTTCACATGCTCATCTAGGCGGGGCCATGGAGATAGATTTTGACATGATAATCGTTCTTATGATGTGAAGATGGCCAGCGAAAGCCTTGTTGCCGACTTCTCATGAGGCTGAAGAGAAGTCTGATGGTTCCTTCGGCAGCATCATACAGTTAAAATTTGTACACCTTAAGTACCTGGCCCCTTGTCGTGGCATTCAAACCAGAAGGTCTAAACGGGCAACGCTCCCCTCATTTATGTGCACTCTTGAAACTTGTTAATGCGCTTTGTTGTTTGGATACCTACATAGCTTTTAGTCAAGGTCACTGCATCACGCTTGTCCCTATGCACGTAGATTCTGGGTAAATTATCAGCATCCTTGGTGGGATCGACCCGAGGCGGATCAAGATCCATAACGCATCATACAAGAACTTTACGCAGATTGATTTCAACGCTCACTGCCACAATGTTTGCGAGGCAAGATATCGCCTGATTGATCTCGCAGCTGGATACAAGCTTGAAAAATACCAAGTCACCCGAACCGGGCTATTGAATCCATCCGAAATAATTCCAAGTGGCAGAGTGGCATTGTGATGCCCTTCAAGTTTGAACTTCGGGCCACATCCCATCCGCCGCACTTCCCTCAAAATAACGCATAGGACTTTTGTATCTCTGAAACTAGCCATAATTTCACCTAAATGGCACCCAGCTACAGCTCCTGTGTGCTACGACCCCATGTCCTAAAAAGTTGGTATATAATCCATGTCTTGCTTAACAGCTCAACAGACTCTTGCCGGGCATTGTTCTTATAATGTATTGCTGGGCGATTGTGCTGCTGCTTCACAGCTGCAATATTACGATCAGAAGCCCAAGGATATTAACATGCAGTGTTGATACAAAATACATACTTGAAGCTCACTCCCATGGCAGGTTAGCTTGTCCAGACCTCTAAGCATAATTAGAGGCCAAGGAATCCTATGCACGCTCCTGTGGCAGGTCAGTAGTGGATACGTCAAAATGGAATGGGACAAGGAACTCAAAGTTATAATTTTGCAAAGGTTCGACACCTCAACAATGATCTGCTTTTCTAGCCCAACTTCAATCAGACATACATCAAGCAAAAAGACATGGTCTACCAAGTAAGACAATGTATCCTCATTGTCTAAACCATTCATGATACTGTTGGCTTTACTGACGATCATTTGACTGTTGAGCCCCTCCAATCCCACAGTCCCACAGTCTAGCTCTTACATTGGGTCCGCCCCAATAGAAACGGATACAACCGGTAAAAAAAAAAAAAAAAAGACGCTTCAGTGACGTTTACTGTCCTTGCAGGTCCCATCATCCGGAATGATATCCACCGGGATTCTATTTGCTGGTGCCGAGAGAAGACTTGATGAAAAAAGCACCTGATGTGCCACTGATCAACGTCTGGATAGAAAGAAAGAGGGAAAGGGAATTTCCATAGATGAGGTGCGAACACTGATAACTCTCATATTCGAGACCCCACCAAGTTAGAATCTCATTTCGGCAGCTATGACACACGCACTAGGAAGGCTCTCGCCCTGCTTTGGGTCCTGAACATGCCGGTGCGGTCCTGCAGGGACGAGGCCGACGACATGGGTAACTTATACAGGGTGATACCAGCTGTCAGCCTGGGTAGGCTGATCCGTCACACATGCGCGAAAGGGATCAATGTGTCCAGAAACCCTGTAGTGAGGAAAAGGCTGTTAACAAGGAGATGGCACAACCCAGTGCTGATGCATAGACCAAGTGTGCCTTGAATTCGAGACGCTTATGCCCGAATAAGCGGTCGCAATAATTCCTGATTTACGGAATGCGCCCTAGGACTACGGCATCTATGAGCGTTGGCAGCTATAAGAAATGGACCACCGGCAGCACTAGAAGCGGTGTCACGCCCTTCACGCAAGTTCAAACACCGCTTTAAGGCTAAGCAGCCCTTTTGTGCTCCGCTCTTTTCTAGTCGATAGAGCATACTAGACGTCCTTCCTACTCTTCTCTATTCTCTCTTGTACAATTACTCTCATTTCGCCTCCTTGGGAGAACGTGTTTACTCTAGCCCGCCCCTTTACTCGACAACTAGGTCAAACAACGCGAGCTGCGCACAACAGGGACGATGACTACCCATGTTATTGCAAGCTCGCAATATCATGGAGCACATTCTTCAGGCGGCAGCGTTGTGGGGACACATTTCAAGTGCGTGTATAAGCTTCCAGTGACGATGTGATGTATCTGATCTAGTGTAATAGGGTAGGGAAGAAAATTGGCGAGGGCAGCTTTGGCGTTGTCTTTGAGGGTTAGTAGCGCTGTTTTGATCTCTTTCAGCCTCCTGAACCTTCCATACAGGGACCAATCTTTTGAACGGGGCCCCAGTGGGTATGTAGCTCAGTCACCCCTCAGGCGGTCTTGTCTCACTCCTATTTCCAGCCATAAAGTTCGAGCCGCGCAAGAGCGATGCGCCCCAGCTCAGAGACGAATACCGGGCCTACAAGACATTGGCTGGAACACGTGTGTATCCCGCGTCTGCGTTCCATGTCGTGCCCTCTCTTGACATTCCATCTCCAGCCGGAATCCCGCAGGTGCATCACTTTGGCCAAGAAGGCCTCCACAACGTGCTTGTGATCGACCTGTTTGGACCCAATCTCGAAGATCTGTTTGACATGTGCGGTCGCAAGTTTAGCGTCAAGTGCGTGTGCATGTTGGCGCGGCAAATGGTGCGTTGATTGGGCAGGAGTGTGGTGGAACATGCATTCTCCGCGCATCCCTGTCTTTCGGATCTGATTGAACTTGTGTAGCTTACTCGCGTACAAGCGATCCACGACAAGTCCCTCATCTACCGCGACATCAAACCGGACAATTTTCTGATCGGCGCTCCAGGCACAAAGAGCGCAAACACCATCTACGTAATCGGTGCGCCGTTGTGTATCGCGGTTTCATGTTCATCTTGTCATACTTTCCCCTCCGTTCAGATTTTGGCATGGCGAAACATTACCGCGACCCCAAAACGAAACAACATATTCCGTATCGCGAGCGCAAGTCGCTGTCTGGTACCGCACGTTATATGAGTATTAATACCCATCTGGGGCGAGGTTTGCATTTTGTGGTTTACTCCTTAGTTTCTTCTTGTCTCATCTGAACTGGCAGAGCAATCACGCCGCGATGACCTCGAAGGGCTTGGGCACGTTTTCATGTACTTTCTTCGCGGCGGCCTCCCGTGGCAAGGCTTGAAAGCCGCGACCAACAAGCAGAAGTATGAGAAGATAGGTGAGAAGAAACAGAACACGCCTATTTTGGACCTGTGTGAGGGCTTTCCGGGTGTGTGGTTAGTATCCATTTTGTTTCTCCATTGCTAATGTTTTCTCTCCATCACCAGAGGAATTCGCAATTTATATGAATTATGTACGCAAACTCGGTTTTGAGGAGCAACCCGACTACGAATTTCTACGCGAGCTGTTCGCCAAGGTGCTGAAAACTAACGGAGACCATGAGGATGGCATGTTTGACTGGGTCCTGCTGAACGGCGGCAAGGGGTGGGAGGCTGGCAACGTGAGTGATTAACAGTTCACAGCACCATATAGTCATTCATCCATCGTTTTTAATACATCCAGACAAACTCTAGCCTTCTTGCCCAGGCCCATGCCAACTCGCCTGCACCCCGTGAGCGCGAGCGCGATCGTGACCGCCGCCATCGCACACGCGACCGTGAACGGGACCGTGACCGCAACGACATTGTCACTCCTCTTGCTATCCCGTCACCTCTCGCTCTGCCCTCACCTGCCGCTGTCGGTACTTCAAAACGCAAACCGTCCGTGCCGGGGACGGGCGCCCATCTGGGAGGAAGCGCTGTGGCGCTGGCGCCGCAGTCCCGACGAGCTTCAGGCATGGTGAATGGACCCGGCACTATGACGGGGACTACTACTGGGACCGGGACCGGGACCGGGGTGAGTGGGACAGGGGCGCACCCATATGCTGTGGCAGCTGCCGGTGGGCATATGCGAGGTGCAAGTCAAGGGCAGGGACAGGGTCGCTATGGATACTTTGGGGAGGCGAATGGTACTGGACGGAGGGTTGTGCAAGATTCGGGGATGATGAATGTGAATGGAGCGCCGGCGGCGATCGGGATGGGGATGGAGACGACGAGGGAAATGGGCGTGCAGGATGGAGAGAGGGAGGAGCGCGATGAGGGGAAGGGCTTTTTGGGGGTGTTGTGTTGTCGATGACAGGTTGTGTTTGTGGGGCGATGGTGAGTTGTTGGTATTTCCATGGTTTTGTTGGCTAATAGGATTGAACAGGAAAGGAGCGCTGTCTATCTCTCGTCAACACTATACGCGTCAATACCGCTCAATTGTCGTTTTTCCATACCGCTGAATTACCCTGGTCTTCAATACCGCCGTATTCATATCCTACACCATACCGTGGCAGCGCACCGCCCCGCACACCTCTCAGCACACCGTGCTTCTGGTGTTTACGTTTGCTTCTGCACTCCTTTCTCTCCTTTCTTCAGCCAGTGACGACCATCTCACGTTCTTCTTCATATCCGTATAGTCTGCATCTGTCTTCACGCCCTCCCCAGACCCGTTTATCTTACATGCAGCACTTGTGTTTCCTGTCCCATATATTTTTGTGTGCACGCAGGACCGACTTTTGTATAAATACGAACGTACGTAGAAATATCCACTCGTATTCGTCGTGATATCGCCACGCGCTGTGGCGGGCCGACGGAACTTGTACGTGACGTCACGTTGACTATATATGACACGGGATCGTTCTCACCATGCCAGAACCTCTGCAAACGTCTTGTCTCTTTCCGCCATGTTCCTTCCTCGTCTCCGCCCCTTGGCCACCACCCGCCTCTCCCCCGCAATCGTAGCTCAGCTACACACTACGCTCCCTGTTGTGGCCGACTCTGCATCGTATGGGAAGAAGGCAACGGGAGGGACAAAGGCTGAGGCCGACGTCAAGACAGAGACGACGACGTTGACGTACATGTATACAAAACAGCAAGACGAGACACCCGAGCCGCGCGTGTCGCATGCGGGAACGCGCACCTATGTCGTGGCGCCGAAGGACTCTGCGTCGTACGACGTCCCGGGCGGTGAGCACGATGCGCATGTTTTATTTTTCTGTCTGGTGTGTGTGGGGGAGATAAGGCTGATGGTGACGGTGCGTGTATGCAGGGGCCTACGGGTCGTCGGATCCGTACCTCACTCCGCCCAGTACGCCTGCGCCCCAGACGTCTGCGCCTGCGTCGACAGCCCCGGGCGCTGCCCACCCCAACACGACTGCGCGCGTTCCTCATTATCCTGTATGGCTAACCGTGGTGAACGGCCTTTTGTCATGAGCACTGATATCTACTATTGTTTAGGACGGCGTCGGGGAGAGCGCTGCCGTGCGATTTCGGTAGGTCTTGCGCTCGTTTTATGCATAGTGTTCCGTGTACCCTATACGTTCCTCGACATTGACGTGTTCATTCTTCCTTCCTTCTCGAACCCTTTTATTTCACTTTCACACGCTTAGCACCGCCCCTGGTGCGATGCACACCCGCGGCGGGTCTGACGGCGGGCTGGACCTTATGGACACGTCAAAGTCTGCGGATAGCGTGTCCACGTTGGCAGCTCGCAACCTGCCCCCCAGCGATGAGGGTGGGAGACGTGGCAATAGCGAGGCGTGGAAATACAGAAAGTGATGTTTTGCTGGGATGAGGGTGTGCTGTGTTTCGAGGTGGGTCAGGTCCTTGGGCTCTTCTTGTTGGTGGTATAGACAACTGACTGGATGACAGTACGTACGGGGGATAGGGTGGGTTATCCGTGTAGGAGTAGTGTAGATCATTACCGAAGTTTCGAAGAATCGCATTGTAAATCAATTCTATTTCCGAGCAAGGGAAGGCATTGTGCCATATTTGTGTGGATAACCGTGTTATATGCGGTATTGTGTTTGCTGCTTGTAGATCAGCGCCACGGCGGAACCATGCATTCATTAATGCGCACAATTGGCTACGTCCTTGCCGTATCGTCAGTCACCAGGTGTGGTACTTATATACAATGGTTCTGTCGTTGTCGGGGACATTCCCTCGTCTGCTACCCCTTGGATGCGGCCTCCTTCCTGAACCGAACACTGCGTATATCATGCCAAGCGAGACAGCCCTGTGCGCGGTTAGGAGTATCCCTCATCGCATCACTGACTCTGTGTTATGGTGACCATTGGCCTTCGGAACAGCACAGGCGTATATCCTTTTCTTAACTGGAACTCACAGGGTTGTGGGCTCCTATGCTATGCATCATGCAAAATGAGTCCACGTCCGTCGTCTCACTGTGCACGGTGCATAAGCGTGGGGGATCCGTAATCCTATGGTGCACGTTGGAGAAATGGCGAGCGCGAGAGGTTGCGAGTTGGATCGGCATCAGTGAGGGGTGGGTACCGTCGGTCTATTCATGGGTAGAGCGGAAAGGAAAAGGCTCTCAATGGCATAGTCTCCTTCTCCAGGAGAAGGTCAAGGCTAGGGCACGCTTTTTGAAGGACCCAATCCCTCCCCGCCTCGATGGGTTCGTAACGCTTGCGCACTAGAGGGGTGTCCACAGGCAATTACTGGGCCAACCACCCGAATATCAAGGAGCGCCTTTTGAGATCTCATAATAATGGTCATTCCGGTCATTCTTGCAACCAGTGTCTAAGAGGAAGAGCGCACATTAGCGCAACCATCAAGGGACACTAGCATAGCCTCCTCCAGAATATGTGTAGACATGGAGACAGCTGGACAATGCGGTTTTGACCTCGACCGGATCGCAAACGTGCAAGAGCTGGCTGGGGAGGCAAGGGTCAGCCTGGAGGTAGGCTACTCAATTCAGCAGTGATGCATGCTCTCTCAGGGAAGGCTTATTATATGCCACCCGCGCCTGTACCACCTGTCTTCTGATGGGGACCTCATATAATACTTTGTTGGAGGACAACTGTTGTGTGACGCATGGGTCGCTATAGAACTAGCCTTTGGAGAAAACGGAACCTTATTCTTGTGGTGCCTTCTATTCATTCCAAGCTTGTTCATAGTGCAATTATATATAAAAAATTTTCCAAGAGGCGCTGGCCGCAATTATGCGCCATAGTAGCATCCCCACCAGAGTGATTCTGACGATGGATAGCTCAGACCCCCCCTCCCCCTTATGTTCCAGGAGCTGTAGAAGATACCACTGAGAGTCATGAGGAAGAACAAGCTTTTGAGGACCTGTTTAGTAAGCTAGGAGTGAGAATATATATTTGAGCTTACAAGTCACATTTTGTCCAGTTTGCCAGCCAAAACTTCATATCAGGATACCAGCATGTGTTACCCAATCCATGTCTATGATAAATGACATCAGTGCACCACCAGCAATTGCTAAGGATCCATCCATGTGCCCCACTTCAGAGCAGGTTACTTCAGTTCTCACTCCCACCCCTGCACATCTGCCAGCCATTGGGCTGGCAGTTGATGCCAAGGTGTGCTCAAAAAGAATGCATGATGAACAAGATCTCTTTGAGGAGAGTGATGACAAATCAGTTACATAAACTAAGACCTGATCAGGCAGATGTAAGGCAGGCAAGGCAACAAAGTTACACTCAAGTTGTTTTGGAACCTGCAAAATTATGGTGTTAGGGCAAACTCTAAATCACCACAATTCCGTGAATGAACAGCTGAGAAGAATATCAAACCCTGCTGCAGCACAACTCCAGAAACGATTTAATGTTTGTACTTTGGTTACAATCCTTTGTATTGGTTAATGCAGACTATATGCAGAAAAGTAATATGTTTCTTAGCAGCAAGAAATGAATAACACTTCCAGAGTCTAGAGTTCACAGATGCTTAGGGGTCCAGATATTCCAAAATGAGGGGAATGCACTTAGAGGCTAAAGGAAGTAGGTGGATGAATCCAACCGTCCAACCAGTGGCACTCTGAAGCAAGTAACAGTAATGTGTGAAGTAGTCTTGTGAGGGCGATGCTGATGACAAGGCCACAACAACAAGATACTCAATAGATGAGAGCCAATAAGAGATAATGCCAGCTGGTACAGCGGATATCCTCAGAGATCAAGCTGAGGGGATCACACTGCACCAAGGCGAGTCTTTATACTAAATGATGGAGACGGATAGGAGAACCAAGATAGGGGAATAATAGGGAGGAAGGATAGGGGAAGTGATAGGGGCAATGAAATAGGGGAGACACACCCTGACAGGCTGTGCTGATAGGGGTGTCAAGAGAAAACACTAAAAATAGAATATGACTCATTTGAACCCTGACAAGTCTAGCAACTGCTTTACACAAGTTCAAGCTTCTAATACTCTGCAAAGGCAGTACACACTAGTAACTTAAACAAGAGCACTAATGGCAGGACTATTGACAGACAATCTCACCCTGTAGATTTGTAGTCATGTGAGGCAGATACTACACTCACGCCTAAAGCAGAAATATCACTACTTTGAGTGCAATCAAGTACAGTTACACAACTGTAAAAGATCCTTGAACTGGTAATCAACAGTTACTGAGATAGAGGATGACACTGTATGTCACTCTAGTCACACTGGTGTGCAGAAGATGGGTAGAAGTGATAGAATATGTTACTATTTCAGAGGCAGAATGACCTCCTTATATATTGTATTTACAGGAGCTGACTAATGGTTCTGGAATATTCTACCTATTAATAGATGGAAACTACTGGAAGGTTGTGGAAGATGGAAGAAAGGGGTAGAATATTCCAAGCCAATCACAGGTTCTGATCACTGCATTAACACTGATCAGGAGCTAAATAATGGTTCTGGAATGTTCTAGCTAATAGTAGAAGGAAACAGCTAGAATGTTATGGAAAGAGGTAGAATATTCCAAGGCAATCACCTGATCTGATCATCAATCACCTGCTCTGATCCCTGAACTAGGCACTGATCAGGCAAAAAGGAGGGTATCCACCCTGTTTTCTGCACTGGTTTGCCATGGATAGTCACATCTCAGAGATCATGATCTCCATGGAAAATTGTGCCCTGAGAGGCTGTGGTTGTCAAGTTACAGAATATTTATTGATCAGAGATATCTGAGCTTGAATTCAGGCCAAATGCCTGGTCCAGAGGTGGAGTGCTGACTGTGTGAAGGTTTGTGGGTGCCTATGGGTCCACAACTGTAGCACAGCAGAATAAGAGCATTCTAAGCCAAGTTCTGCATGGAATATTCCCAAAAAGAAATATGGAAAAATAGAGAATATTTGAATAAGTCTATTCCAGGTACAAGCACCAAATATATGCTGATATTTAGGAATGGAAAAATGAAGTATAGCACATTGGTGCTGCATAAATAGGATTTGATAGGGAAAAGGTGGTTCCCATACACAAGTGATAGTGTTATGCACTAGGTCTGATTGGGGATCAGCTTGGGTCGGAGTTTGGGTTGGAGTCAGAGCAGGGATCAGGGTGTATCGTGGGGGTTGGAATGGACTTGGCTTCAGCTTATATGCTGCACCCTCACTAATACCTGTGTCTGAGATTTCAGAGATGGAGTACAACTTAGACAGTTCAGATCAGACTTAGGAGCTAGGTGTGATTTGATATTTGAACTGGGGAATTGTTAAGCTCTGGGACAACTCAGGGTTCAATGGGAAATGGCTGGAGTTTGGCTGCTAGTAAAGAGGGAGATGGGACTTTACTGTTCCAGTTCAACTGGAGACAGAGTGGAAGCAATACTATTGAGTTGGATTGAGTGGACTTGGCTTGTTACACACTAGTTCCGATTGGAGGTTGGAGATTGGATTGGAGTTGATGGTTGGAGTCAGAGCAGAAATTGGGGTGCATCATGGGGGTTGGAACGGACTTGGCTTCAGCTTATGTGCTGCACCCTCACTGATACCGGTGTCCGAGATTTTGGAGACAGAGTACGACTTAGATAGTTAGGATTGGACTTAGGAGCTAGGTGTGATTTGATATTTGAACTGGGGAATGAAGTCTCCAGTCAGGCAACTTAAATACATATTTGAAATCTAATAATAATTACTCTGGTGATGGGTCTCTGAGGCCAACAGCCTTACATGAATATGTCCAAGTCTGACGGGGACGGATGTCCAGGTTCCTATGGTGATGCTGATGCATCAATCAGAACCAGAGACAGATGGGCATGATTGGTGGTGACAATTGGACAGATAAATAGAGATGTGATGGTTTCCAAATGGAGTATAGATTTCATGTGCATGGGGATCTGAGTGGATTGGACAGGGATCTGGGTGTTAATGAATATAGTCATAACATGGCTTCAACTTGTATGTTGCACCCCCTCAGATCATCGGTCCAATATTTTGGAGTTTGGAGTACAGAGTTGGATCAGGGATCTGAAGTTCAACTTGTCAAGAAGGTACTTGTCAAGAAGCTAGCAACCAAGAAGTTAATGGGGCAAATCTTAGTCAATATATGAACTACTGTAATAGACAGAGAGTAGCCTGTATAATAGATAGATGCACCCTGAAGCACACCATCTCAGGAGCACATTTCACAAACTGCTGGTGTTAAGTACTGAGATTGTCAGGGTTCAAATAAGTCATATTCTATTTTTAGTATTTTCTCTTGACACCCCTATCAGCGCAGCCTGTCAGGGTGCGTCTCCCCTATTTCATTGCCCCTATCACTTCCCCTATCCTTCCTCCCCTATCTTGGTTCTCCTATCCATCTCCATCATTTAGTATAAAGACTCGCCTTGGTGCAGTGTGATCCCCTCAGCTTGATCTCTGAGAATATCCGCTGTACCAGGTAAGTCCCATGTATTTATCAGAAACAGCTGTATAGACTGAGGATATCCGCTGTACCAGCTGGCATTATTTCTTATTGGCTCTCACTTATTGAGTATCTTGTTGTTGTGGCCTCGTCATCAGCGTCGCCCTCACAGAGATGTGGGGTTCAAAGGAGTAACTGGAGTTTGATAGTGATAAAGGGGAGGGGACTTTACTGTTCCAGTTCAACCAGAGACAGAGGGGAGCAATAACTATTGAGTTGGATCGAGTGGACTTGGCTTCAACTTGTGTGTTATGCCCCCTCAGATCATCAGTCCAATATTTCAGAGTTCAGAGGTATAGAGTTGGATCAAGGATCCAGAGTTTGACTTGTCAAGAAGTGTCTTGTCAAGAAGCTAGCAACCAGAATGATGAGGTCAAACTTAGTCAATATATGAACTACTGTAACATACAGAGAGTAGCCCATATAAGTAGGTGAAGAATTGAATGAGAAAACTAAAAATGATAGGACAATAAGATGGATATGGAATACAACATGGAGAGGAGTTTGGAATTTGGACTCAAGTCTGAACTAATACTAATCAATGGTTATTGTAACCCATATTAAAGAAACTACTTATTAAGAGAACAATAAATGGAGTTCATAGGTGGAGTTGGAGATGGAGGCTGGAGATCAGACTTGGTGTTACAGGATGTAACAGCTGGGAGGAATGGCCTCATATGGAAGGAAATGACCTCATACAAAACCAAAGCTAAAGCTTTGGTAATTATACACCAAACCCTATATTTTGGTGATGTGGGGAGTTTCAACTGCATCTGGAGAACCAGATGCAGGATCCCTATGCAGCAAGAGGCAGTGACCCAGGGATGCAAACATACCTGAATGTGCATTAGGTTTAGAACTGCATCACCAGCCATTAAGTTGGCCAGATATAAGGCTCTTAATCCACAGCTTCAATTATCCCACCACCCTCAATTCTATTCACAAAAGTAGTACATACATGTCCACCCTCTAGGGGTAACTCACACTACAGCTGTAACTAAGTAGATATGGTGCACCATAAGTGCAAAGCGCTTCAAGCACCTAATTGAACTTCTCTTCCCCGGTAATGCACTCCAGTTGAACTGCCACAGAGATCACCCCTACAACAGCATCTACAACCATCCTAATCTCAACATTCCAATCTTGACATTCCAATCTTGACATTCACAAAACACTTATTCCCATATCCATATTCTACTATACTATGCTATGTGATCATTGAGACCAACACTGGAGATATGGGGAGTTTTGACCAGACTCAGAGAACTGAGAATGGGATTCCTCCATGGCAAGAGGCAAAGCCCAGGACCAGAAAAAAGTCCATAAAGCATGGAAGGTATAGAACCATATCTCCTGCTATCCCGCCCCGGGAAGCCAGGCGTCCCTCCAAACCCTTAAAATCAACCTTTTAACCAAAACAGTACATTACACGTACGATGTCGAGATGGGTACCTCTGTGAATACCATAGACACGGTGCACCATAAGCGCCTAGCGCTTCGAGCACCTAAATTGATCTCCCTACACAAGATTCCATCGATATCGATTGCTTTACCATGTCGAAGCAGCCCCACACGTCTCAATCCAGCCATGATACATTGCGTAACTTGCTGAAATGGCCTCGAAAATCATCTCGACTGTCTCCCTCACCAACACGTCCCGGACCGTTAGAGTCAAACAGCGCCGTTGTCCCGCCCGTAGATGCTCGCCAATCTCAGCCTTTGTCAGGTGGCACGTCCAGTTTTTCTACTGATAGCGTTCACTATGCTCAGCTGCAAAGCTCACTGGCTGGTGATGGCAACGTTAACCACTTCAACAACCTCCTTAATGGCTCCCAGGCTGATGCTCATCGGACATTAGCTCAGGATCTTCCCAGCGTTGCATATGAGGGATTCAAGGGTGTCGTTGCCGCGGCAGATACGGTAGGATATGCACTCCCACCGCTGAAAGCTGCTGCTGCGGGAGCAAGCCGTGCCATGACCGTGATCGATGTACGTATCCCTCAGCAGCAGGTGATGGTGCAAGACTAACCTATGGAACAGAAAGCGAGACAGAATGAGCGAGGCTTTGAAAAGATACAGGAGACAGTCGATGCCATCCTCTCCATCGTTACAAAGCACAGGCGGCAAAGTTGCGAGGAAGACCCGGAGGAAGCCCTAGCTGGTCCGAGTCGTTTGAGAGATCTTTCAACGTCTGTAATTTATAATACTTCATAAGCCTGCCTACGAACTCACTAGTGCTTTATTCAGTGCCATGCAGGTTCACAAGATGGATATCAAACGTGTACAAAAGCATGGGGTTGTTAGGCGTGCGATCGAGAATGTCAAAGACGCCTCTCTGGTTACACATTCACTTCGTGACATTGGTCTGGCGAAGGGAGTATTCGACGTGTGTGATTCTGTTGACTATGTGAAGGCATAAATGCTGAACTGACGGGTTCCAGATGGACACCATGCTGAATGTTGAAAGTATGGCAGAGGATATATTGCGAATGCTCAAGGAGGAGGCGATTCGTGAGTTGACTGTGATGGGATGCTGCTTATGTGTAGTTCTGATGACAGAATGGTCAGGGCGTCTCCAGACGGACACCGTGTCTTATGTTGAAACTAGTACAAAAGAGATCTTGCAAATACTCAAGGATGGGGACACTACTCGTGAGTCGGCTGTTGTGCTATGCTTCTCGATAGTATTGATGACAAAATAATTAGGGAGTGCCCAGACGGAGACTATGTCTCATGTTGAAGCTATGATAGGTGAAGTATTGCACACTCTCAAGGATGCGGAGGTCACTCGTGAGTTCGCGGTGATGTGATGCATATGTAGTATTATGACAGAATGGTTAGGGGTTTCCCAGATGGACGCCATGCAAACGCCCAAGGAAGAGGAAATGAGTCGCATTATTCGTAAGCTTTCTGCCTTGGATGCTTATGCATAATTTTGATGACAGAATGATTAGAGAGTCTTCCCCATGCTAAAAACGCATCTTACCAAACACGTCGGGCGCTTGATGATGTCGAACCTCAAGGTTGCATGGAAGGCACCCGTGTCCAGATCTTGGCTGAGCTCGAGCAATGGGCATTCGATGATGAAAGTCCAAAGGTCTACTGGTTGAATGGGATGGCTGGAACGGGCAAGTCCAGCATCGCTCACAGCCTTAGCCAACGCCTGGATGAGAAGAAGATGCTTGGAGCGAGCTTCTTCTGTTCACGCTCAGCCTCTAAAGAAGCGAGAGATGCGAGTCTCATCATCCCCACGATCGCCTACCAACTTTCTCGGGCTTCCTCTCTCCTTCGATCCGCGATAAGTCAGACCATCGAGGATAATCCCGATGTTGGTTCGTTACAGATACTCTCTATGCAGTTCCGCGCGCTGCTGGTAGATCCAATCCAGCGCGTTCTTGACCCTTCTATCAAAACGTATAAACTCATCATTATCGACGCTCTGGATGAGTGCACCAAACTTGGGACCATAGAAAGATTGATCCAGTCTATTGTTGCATGCGCCCCAGAAATACCTCTCAAGTTTTTCATCTCCAGTAGGGACATTACCGGAATACAGAACGCCTTTCACCACAATCCCGTGCATCTGCCAAAGGTCCTTTCTTTGCACAG
The DNA here is from genome assembly GCA_025174535.1 of Cantharellus purpuraceus. Taxonomy (NCBI): domain Eukaryota; kingdom Fungi; phylum Basidiomycota; class Agaricomycetes; order Cantharellales; family Hydnaceae; genus Cantharellus; species Cantharellus purpuraceus. The sequence continues at coordinate 55,731 of JALBUN010000047.1, forward strand.
CATTGAGAGGGCAGTTGTGCAAGATGACATCAAGACGTACCTTCAAATTTCCTTGTCTGCAATTGCTCGAAGGAGCCTGCAACCTATATCCTGGCCCCCTGATGACGACCTCCGAATTCTTGTCGAGCGATCGGACCGATTGTTCATCTACGCCGCGACTGCCGTTCGGTACATTGGCGTGCCTGATGTGGACTTCAGAGCGCGCTTAACTCACATCACACGTCTTACGCCGTCAAGGATGCGGACGGGAGTAATCGATTCGCTATACAATGATATCATGAAGCAGGCCTTCCATAGCGAGCTGCAACCTGACGAAGTGTCTCTGAGACGCGAGATCCTTGCTGCAGTCGTGTTTCTGCTCGTCCCGTTGTCCACGGACGCCATCGCATCCCTGCTGAACATGGAGAGGTTTCAGGCTCGGCTTACGTTGGTGCCATTTCGTTCTGTGATTCATATGCCTGCTGCCGATACCAGTCCAGTCTCCGTTTTTCACGCCTCATTTCGTGATTTCATCGTTGAACGGTCCCGCTGTGAGAATCACTTCCTGGATGTGACTGAAGGTCATTGGATGTTAACTGTCAAGTGTCTCCGGTGCTTGAATCAGTCTCTTAAACGCAACATATGCAATCTGGATCTCAGCCAGACGTTCTCACCATCCGAGGAAATTATCTCTATCCATGACGGCCTACGATATTCTTGCGTGCACTGGGCATCACATCTTGTACACATTCTCGAAGGGGCTTCAGGAGATGGTCCAGTGGACAGCATCCAAGCCCTTCTTTCGGTGTTTGTGAACGACCATCTGCTACACTGGTTCGAGTGTCTCAGCTGCATGAGAGAGCTCGGATCAGGAGTCAAGTCGCTTGAAAGAGCCAGTGAGGCGACCTCAGTAAGCACCAAGTTTGTTGGGAATAATAATATTCATAGATCATTTTATCAGGCTTTTTTGACAAAGCATATGGGATTTGAGGATATAGCACGGCTACTCAAGGATGCTCTTCGGTTCCTCCAATTCGCGTTCGCACCAATTAACCGGCATCCCCTTGACACTTATGATTCTGCACTTGTGTGGATCCCCAAGAAGTCAATGATGCGTGAGCGATATGCTGACACATTCCGTGGAGCCCCTCAAGTGCTATATGGGTTGTCAGAATCCTGGGGGCCGGCGTTGCATGTCATCTCATATGTCAAACCTGTGACATCCATTGCCTTCTCACCTGACGGTAGTCGTATCGTCGTTGGAACTGATAATGACTCGCCTGAAATCTGGAATGCCGTGACGGGGGAGAAGGAGGGTACATACACCGTGACCAGGGAGGAGCGTCAAATGAAAAACGGTCCAGGCTTGGCTGCACCCGTCGCTTTCTCACCTGATGGCAGCCGCATCGCATCTGGATCAAGGGACTACATAGTTCGGATCTGGAGCACTGCGACTGGGGAGCAGGAGGCTGAGCTGAAAGGTCATACGGGTGAGGTGGTGTCTGTGGCCTTCTCGCACGAGGGTGACTTTATTGTGTCTGGATCGTGGGACAAAACAGTTCGGGTTTGGAATACAACGACGTACGAAACAGAACTCACGCTGTCGGGGCATTCACGTGAAGTGATGTCGGTTGCCGTGACCAGCAATGACAAGTACATCGTGTCTGGCTCGGACACGGTTGTTCGGATATGGGACATCGCAACGGGACGGCTCTCTTCTGAGCTGACGGGACCTTTAGATAGGGTGACGGCTGTCGCAGCCTCTTCTGACTCTCTACACATTGCGGCTTCGTCGTATACCGAGCTATGGATCTGGAATGTAGACGGTGTCATGGGAGACGAGAGCCCGTCAACGGTGACCAGGATGACATCTACTCATGTCCTACCCCCAATCGCGTCCTGCCCCTCTAGGTGTTTGATACGGAGCCAGTCAAACACTATAGTGTCGATGTCTGTGGCTTTTTCGCCTGATGGACGTCAGATCGTGTCTACAGTAGGGGATAAGAAGACATGGGATGAGCTAGTGTATATCTGGTGTGTGATGACGGGCAGGCTAATGCATTGTCTGGAGGGTCATTCATCGTGGGTCACGGTTGTCACTTTTTCACCCGACGGCAAGCGCATTGCATCTGGATCGGTAGACGGAACAGTTCGAATCTGGGACATGGATTTCAATTCTACTGACAGAGACACGATACCTACATCGGACATGGAAGGACAGAGTCGGACTGAGACACAGGCTATGATGACGCCGGAATGGAGCTCGCATAGACTGATGTCATGTGCACTCTCGCGTGACGGTAGCCGTGTGGTGATTGGGACTATGGATGGCCAGGTTTACCTCTGGAATCACGTGACGAACACGGTAGAATGCAAATGGCGGGGACATTCGTATCTTGTGTCGTCCGTCGCCCTCTCCAACGATGGAAGCCATGTTGTATCTGGATCACTGGACAAGACCATTCGAATATGGAGCTGTCACACGAAGAGCGAGGTCAGTCGGTATCGGCATTCGTATACGGTGGTGTCAGTAGCCTTGTCGCGCGATGGCAGTCGTGTTGGATTTGGGTCGTCGGACAAGACGGTTCAGATCTGGAACCCAGAGACGGGCCAGATTGAGAGCAATGTAGAGACACCGGATACCGCGTGGTCCATCGCCTTCTCGCATGACGATAGTTATATCATATGTGGTGGTTTCGGGACGGCTTGTATATGGAATATGACGACAAACGAGATAAACAAGTATACTCTGGCATCTGGACGGTTCCAACTGCCAGATGGCACTCAATTCCGTCACTTAGACTACGACCAGGTTCACATTTACGATCCAGTTGACCAGGGGGCGACAGACGACACACCCGCATACATCTTGTCTATACCCGGGAATAGCGACTGGATAATCGGTGACCACGCACCGCACAGCTGCTGGATACCCCCTCAATACCAGCACTTTCAGCATGCAAGTATCACTGGATCAACAGTGTGCTTGCTATATGAGTTTGGTGTTGTTATCTTGGATCTGAAACGCACCCCGCATGTTTAACATGGCACGTCAGTGGCCTATGTATGTCCACCTCAATTTAGGCCGCGATGAGAATGGCGAGCCTGTTCAGATATCACATCCCGTAAAAACAGATCCACTTTTGGAGTTGACAGACGCTCCTGTGACCAAGTAGCGGTGAACAGAGGTTGGACTCTCAGAGGGGTGTCTACAGGCAATCGCTGGACCAACCACCCGAATATCAAGGAGAGCTCTTTGAGATCTCAGAATTACTCAACATGATGGTCCTCCCGGTCATTCTTGCAACCAGTACCTAAGCCATGGACGGAGGAGAGAGCACGTTACGGCAACCATCAAGGGACACTAGTATAACCAATCCACCTTTGTCTTTGAAGAGTACGCATAGACATGGAGACGGTTGGAGAATGTGGTTTTTGGTCTCGACCTGATTGCAAACTGGAGTATGGTCAGCCCGGAGATAGGCTACTCAATTCAGCAGTGATGCTCTCTCAGGGAAGGCTTATTGTATGCCACCCGCGCCTGTACCACCTATCTTCTGATGGGGACCTAATACAACACCTCCTTGGGGGACAACTGTTGTGTGACGCATGGGTCGCTATAGCACCAGCCTTCGGAGAAGACGGAGCCTTATTCTTGCGTTGTGCCTTTCTATTCATTCCAAGCTTATTCACGGTGCAATTATATTTAAAAAAAAAGAACAACCCAAGGGTGTTGATGACGGTTGCACAGCCTGCGGCGGGGTGGGGGGCTCTTGGACTCGTCCAAACACCATCCAAACTTGCCTTCGAGCAATAAAGTGTTTATCAGATGTGTCTGGTACAAGTACAACAATTACAGTACATGTTATGTAACTGATGATATCAGAGAGTATGTCTCGTACGAGTCCGTCTCCGAGTCGCCGGTAAGGAACACCGGCGAGTATAAATAAAAGGGGCGTTATGGTCGTGAGTGTATGACCGTCTGCCACATGGTCGATAAATTGGAAAGCGAAGGGCAATCTATAAACAAGAAATTAGGTGAATGGCCAACACGCGGTGTCTCGGTGATCAAATATCCATATCGTGGAACACCGGGGACTGCCTTGGTTCGGTAACTCCGTGGTGACCCCATAACACGAAGGGATGGGAATGGTGGTAATGCTCCCGTGCCTACTCGTCGCAACCGCGACTAGCGGCATTCAATATGACGAGGACCAGCTCTTCATAGATGCATGCGGTGCGAGAATGCGGGGATCCAAGTAGTGAATAGTGTGATCAATATGGACATTCGAAATCGAAGAGGATCCTTGAGTGCTATCCCGTCGAACTTGGTGCCTGTGGGCAATGTAGATGCATTAGCACGGTAAAAAGTAGAGGGGTAAATAAGCACCCTTTGGAAGGTGATGCCTTGTGATTCCTACCCGTGTTTCTCATCCTTTCCTTTGACCTTCAAACCCAAGAGCTGTTCTAAATACATCTGCAGGGGGAAGAGGAAAGTCATCCGAAAGAGGGGTGTGGTCCGACCCAGGAGTGGAGCTAGGGCTGTGCAGCGAAATATCAGAATCGAGTAAAAATATAATGATCCCAGTCGTGAAGGGAAAAGGAAACAGCAGACTCACCCGGTACCCGCTGGCGTCACTATACCCTCACCCATGCTCAGTCTGCTCATACCAACAGCAGCTGTCGTATCGACTCGTAGATCCGACGACGAGAGCGACGGAGCAACCAGTCCTGGAGAGTCAAGTGCAGCGATCAGGTCATGCATCGCCTTGAGCTCGCGTTCGCGTGTGCGATCCACGTCATGGTCGTCTGCCTCCAACGCCGCCCCAGGCCGCCCCGAGTCTGTCTCGACCCTGGCCTGCTGCCCCCGTCCCGACTTGGGGGCTGCGCCGGACCCTGTCGACGAGGCATCAGGGGTGTTGATGGCCGATGTCCCGCGATAATCGACCATCACAGACGATGCCCTCGTGACGACGTGGGTGACGGACGACATCTCCCGTTCGCGGACGTCTGTTGCTGCGAATGGGTATCCGCTCCGTACGAGGGTCTCCGGGTAATCGCTCAGAGACGACGCGGCAATAGAAGAAGAATGCGCGTGTGTGTACCGGGAAGATTGAGAGGCGAGCAAACCGGACGTGTCCTGGGTATGATCACCCGAGGACGAGGTTGAGGGTCTGTGCGAATGGGCAGGCGCGGGCGAAGCATATCTGAATTGGCTCGGGATAGACAGGTTGCCGTTACCAACGTCGGGCTGCGGGAGCGTGGGAGCTGCATCCTGCAGGACCATGCCGCGAGCAGAGCTGAGCGACAAGAACGACTTGTGAGCACCACGTTCTGATTCCCGGCGCCTCTGATCTTGACGAGTCGGTTGCCCATCTATGCGCGGTTGCTGACTGCCCGTCTTTCGAGAAACGTTTCGCCGCCTGTTGCGGACTACCATGGTGAGGACGAGAGACAAGGCGAGCAATGCAAAGACGCCAACTGCGATGCCAGCAATAACAGGTGTGCCGATGGCATTCACAGCTGTCGGGTGGGGTGTCGATGATGGCGTTGAAGAAGTCGAAGACACCGAATCAGACGATGTTACTGTCAAAGTCGGGAGTGGAATTCCAGCTATGGTTCCTGAATGGCTGGGGTCGGGATCGACATCCAACGTCGACACACTAGAAGGTGGGGTTTGGGATATGGTGGTGGCAGGCGCAGTTGGCGTGGGGTCAAGTTGTCGGGGACCAAGCTCGAGAATACTACGTACAATAAAAATTGAAGGCATATTAAAAAGACGAAGTAACAATCTAAAGTGAAGGGGGCATGAGAGAAGACTGAAGAGACGAGATGAGAGACGACCTGAGAAGAGCGGCTGTGACGCTTTTGCAGACGCTCGCAGGGGCGGCCGAGATCAGGATCAGAAGTCCCGGCAGTTGTCACTTGATCATTTGATGATCGAGCCCACTTGATCCTGCCACTGCCACCACCAAACTCTGCTCAATCGCTCACGTGCCGATAATCATATTCATTTTTCAAAATGCCACGCGTGGAATCGACTGTCGTCGTCCTCATCGGCGTACGCAGTCTTCTTCTCAAGCTGTCTATACTCAACGGCAGCCATTCGAACGGTCATTCGATATAGGCGGAGTGCCCAAGATCCTGGGCAGGCGAGTTTGACACCCCGCCCCACGGCGCATCCGATACTGCGAAAAGGCTTGATCACCATGAAATCGATTCCGCTCATGTTCGACAACCCCTTGCGACTATTTTCAGCTCTGAACCACGTCCGCTTGTTGACCAATGAATCCAAGAGCGGAGCTGCCGGTGTGGAGACATTATTGCTGGAGTAGGACAGTCTGCTTCAAGAGTTGTTGAAGAACAGACAGCGCCTTCGGAAAGCTGGATTTGCGCTCTCTGGAACTGCCTATTAAAATGGCTTGAGTACATGCTGTATAGGTTTTGCCTGATGTATCTGACCCACTTTCTAGCTGGTTCCTTTCTATCCCAAAGTAATTCTAATACATGCATGCACCCAATTGGACAGCACAACTGAATCCACTGGTAGTTCTGCATTGTTCCATTTCTGTCCTGTCCACGTTTGCCGAAGCATCGCGCGCCCCCATTGGGCCTAAACAACAAACCGAATAAGATACTGCCGTGATCGGACATTGACATGACTACTTGGTTGCCGGTATGGCCGGAGCGGTGCCTAAACAATTGGTAAAGCCACCACTGACAAGGGCTCTCGCGCACATGCATTGCAAGGAAGGTGCTTCACGAACCACGGATTTTCATCCGGATGTAGCAAGCTAGAGTCACTATAATCATTTCTTTTGACCATTTTATACTCAGACGTAGACTGGAGCTCGTCGAAATTGCTTCCTTACTGTGCCTACGCAGCTTGCAACTGCAGTTTAGAAATGCATCTTTGTGGGAAGCACTTACACGGATGGAGTTACAGAAGTTCCTCTATAAAGCTAGTGAAGTGGTGAGTACATTTCGTCCTCACATCTCCTCCACATAGCCCTCCCCTGATTTCCAGATAATCTGGAATGACGTTAACTAACCTCATTCTTTCCTTCATCGTCTGTGCCTTCGTCTACACGGCCATCTCAGCACTAGTCAGCAAGAAACTTCGAAAGACCTTACAGCATTGGATGACCTTCCTTTACTCGGGATTTCCAGAAAAGAAGGGCATAAGATTAGCGGCACAGCAGTAGTTTGCGGCGGAAGGCAAGTCACCCTATATTTTTGTAATAAGCTACCATGTCATAAGCACATCTCGAATCATAGCATTGCTGAGTTGTTTTCCGCCTGAGTATGCGCCGACCACTTCGAGAATGTAATTATAGTCGAACCCAAAGAATCGATTACAACCGCTGAAGGAATGGACACCCAATATCGCGCTCAGCAGTCTTCGGTGGCCTTTCACGAGCGATCACGAGTTTTTCAATATCCCACTCTCCATGGAGTTCAGGCATTCGCGACCATTGCTCTCAAGAGGTTGTTTCCCAACTTTGATCGTAAGATTTTAATGGCAGGTTCTCGGTATGTCCCATGGCTTCTGATGTCGATCGGATGGCCCCTGAACTGTGTCTTTCAGCCTCGTCCCTCCGGATGCCAAATTCCATTGGTCTGGTATTCTAAACCAGACGCCTTGGCACCAATACAGTGTTACCGAGTTTCTAACCGTAACGACTCTTCGACGATTAGTCCTGGATACATATCCCATGACAGGGGCAGTGGCTGCGCTCGGTAAAGTAGACTCTTCAGCTGATACTGTCGACTCGGTATGCGTCCGATCCCTCAGCGGAGAAGAGTTCTCTGTTTCGGCTGCACTGGTTGTCGGTAGGCCTCGCACTTCCCTCCCCTAATCGCTGCAGCCACACAATTGCTGGGAACTGTTATATATAAAAATAATAACACAATCAGCAGGAAACCTAATTGATTTAAATCTTTTAGGGCTCTTCAGAGACTATACGCCAGAATTTCTCTATTCTTTAAATTTACCTTTTGTCGGTTCACTCTCTTCCCACAGGAATCTGTGAGAAGGGGTTGAGCCTTTGAATACAAATATATCTAAGTTTTCTTATTATTTTACTGGATTAATAGAAGGGGATGGAAACCCACCCGCGACGCGAAAGGAACCGGGAACTCGCTTCCCAGAGATTTCAGCAGAAAATTCTTTGACATGCAAATGAAGCGCACAGGGAGACTGTGGTAAGTGCCCCGCACCTTCTATGCGCAATCTCACTCCACGAGCTCCTGCTAGGGACGCGTATAAACGGAGGACTATGCATGGAAGGGCACCACTCCTTCTAAAGGGGATGATCATTCGTTCGGCGCATGGGGACGTGTACACAGGTCTGATTTCATTCGCCTTGTGGTTCGGGTACACTTAGACCATTGCTCAGCCTGATTCACGCAACTGACACAGCCTATATCCAGGATCGCGAAGTATCTGCAGTGTAATGGCACACGTCGAATTGGCTAATACCTGCAACTGATATCTTTTCCCCCATTATCATCTTGACACTTGCGCGAATGCGACTGCAAGGCTGCTTCGGATTTTAGCACATGCATCACATGGAAGATGTGGTGTCACTGCACATCCCCTGATAAGATACCATTGAAATTCAGCTCTGGCGTATGCTGTAGTGTTTAACCACGAAGAACAAACTGACGGTAGATAATAATACTTCGGTGTCCGACGTTGGACGTGCAACGTGAAACCCATATGCTCCTGAGGCCTGACGGTCATATCTGATTTAGAGCTAGGAGGCTTGTTGCTTTTGAATGATTTCACTGACAACCGGCAGCTGTTTCCAGTATTGTTACCAACCCGTCAAAACTCAAATGACTAACCCGGGTTATAAACGGTCAGTCGGTCAGTCAATTCAAATATGGAAATCTGGCGGGTCAGTAGGGTCGGTGTAGAGAAGGGTCAGGGGAGCCACAGCTAAGCACCTGAAACGCGAATTTGGAAACCAAGAAAGTTCAGCAAACGAGCCGAGTGGATGACGAGGAGATTGTGCGTGATGCATAAGATTCTGGAGATAGGTAATCAGTCGGCTGGTGAGACTGATGATGACATGCCAGGTCAAGTTGCAAATGAGGCCGCAATCATTGGCAAGGATAGCGCAGTAGATGGAGTCTGATGCTGATTCAGATGGGAAGGATGACGAGTTTGAGAACCTGCCAGCCGGAGCTGCCACTCCAGCAGCACCTAGTCGACACGTAGTATGCTTCATGATGTGCTCACATTAATAACTAACGATCTCGTCCAGGTTCGAGTGTTTTTCGGGCAAGGATATCATATTACAATCGAATATTTGATTAACTGGTCTGTGGGGAAAGGTTGGGTCATGTTTTGGGACACAGGGAAGAAGCATTATCATGACGAGAGAGAGTTTACTATGAGTTACTGTCTCAGGTGAATGCTCAGGATGAGTCTACCAATACAGGAGAGGTTAGGAATGACATTAGGGAAGGCTCATCATCTCGTGTTAACCTAGATCTAACCAACTAGACTACATCACTGTCGATATAATCCATTAAAGTTCTGTTTCTAGTGGCTTTGGCCACTTGACCCCTCCAACCCTGGGTCGGAGACGGTCATTCCAATCTTGAAATGACCCTCACTGAACCAAATGTTCATAGCCTGGGTCGGTAACAACACCGGTTGTTTCTAATGCCATGTAATCACGGTGTTCTACCTTCATCTTCCCGCTTCATACTGATGATTGGCTCAAGTATGTGATCAAGAAGATCCAAATGTCCCGCATGACCGTTGTCCAAACTCAAGTCCAAAGTCGCAAATTTCAGATAGCCCTGATTAATGATCAGTGACAGTGAACCAGGCAAGTCGGAGGTAGAGGGATCCGAGTGTAGCCTATGAGCTGGTGAATTTAAGATGTCGATGATCAATGACGTAGATGAAAGTCCCAGATGATATCTCCAAGGGGGCTCTACAACGTCAATATCATAGCACGAACATGTTATTTTCAAATCCTGCGTATTACAAGACACAATCCCGGCCCTGATATCCTCGCTGGCGCGCTCAACGCAGAAAAAGGGAAAGAGAAGCTGCGCAAGCCAGGCCCATCACTGAGCCAAGAAAAAGAGCGAAAGAGACTTGTAACAGACTTGTGACAAACTCGAAAAAAAAAAACATGGTCGAATGAGTAACATCTGGAAGAGGGATATATAGAGAAGTATGCCAAGAGGTGGTAAAGGATAGATAAAGTGCGTGGGACATTGCAGGGGGGGTGGTTGACGTAAGGGTAAACAGTATGAACTAATGTTGACAGGATATGGAATGAGCTTGAGGCTCTACAAGAGAATAGGGAACTGAAGCAATAATGTGAGATCAAAATGAAAGACTAGGGTTGGATATGTGGGGGATAGATGCAGGCTGGAAGAACGAAGGCATGAATGGGATCAGCACCAACGCTTGTCCAGCACTCTGCATTGGACGCCTCTCGTTGGCTGACTGATCGAAGATCAATTGATATATTGTCATTGAAAAAAACAAACGTAGCTCACAAGTTTCAAAGCTCATCCTTGTAAGAGATTACTCTTCTCCTTTTTGCTAGCCTTCCTCTGGGATCCGTCAGGGCTAAGCGCAGCCCTGAAGACTTCCGCAGGCGGCAGAGAGAAGTTCTGTTCGTCGGAGCTGCTCGGTGGAATGTGGCTCCAGTATGGGTTTCCATCATCATCATACATTAGGCTATTGAACCACATCCTGATCAGCATGTCCTCGACAGGTACAACGTCATGACTTACACGGTATCCTCTTCTCGGATAGAATGACCACCGGGTGTAACAAGACCCTCGCCCATACTCAGCCTGCTCCTTCCATTAGACGAGTTGGTTTCAACTTTAAGATTGAATGCTGATGGTGGCGCCCTTTTGTTCTGAGCACGTTCATCGAGGGCGGATATAAGATCTTGCATTGCCTTAAGCTCGCGGGAACGACTTTCTTCTGCAGCCTTGGTAGACTGCTTTCGAGAGAGGCGAGAAGGAGCTGGAGAGACAGACGACGTTTTGGTCTCTGCGGGTTTCAAAGCGTGAGAGGAACTATCCGGGTAACTATGGAATTCTGATGGATATTCGCTAACAGACGATGCAGTAATGGTGCTTGCGTGTGCATATCGTGGAGTATGCTGCGACAGGCTCGACAGAGCGGCCAGTGTCAGCGAATGTGCCTGGGAAGAATGTGTTGATGTGTGTGATGGACTGCGTGAGTGCGTGGGGGTCCCTGTTGGAGATGTGAATGGATTGGGAATATGAGACTCGTCGGTACCGTGAGATGGAGGGGGCGTGACCTGCCCGGGAGTGCGCGCGGATTCGGACGAAGACTGTGTTAATAAGGGGTTACGGGAAGGCAAGGCCGTCGTATGGTGCTCAGGAGAAGAATTGAACGAGGGGGGGAGGGAAGGTCCGTCGCCCGCCCGAGTATTCGCATCTGCAATGCTTGCCATCCCCGCATGGCTTGTTGCCCGCATTTGTAGCTGAGTAGGCTTCTGGTCGTCTTTGAGGCGCGACCAAGACTTCCGGGAAGCTGACTTGGCAGGAGACCTACTGCGTTTTAGCGTCTTTTTATGACGGATGGACATGAAGACAACAAGTGCGACAGCCAAAATGGCGAATATTCCGACAGCGAGCCCCACTATGGCACCGATGTTAAATTTGGTGGAATTGGAGCTGGAGCTGGAGCTGGTCGAAGGGGCCGACGTGCTAGAGATAACCTCAGTTGTGGTTGTGGGAGATGCCGTAGAGGATAGTGTAATTGTTGGAGGAAGCAGGCCAGAAGCAGTGCCTACATGGCTAGGGTCGATATCCAGCGAGTTTGAAGAGTCAGCTGGAACAGCGGAGACGGTGACCACGCCAGATGGAATAATCTGCCTTCGATGATGGGAAGGCATGTGTATAAGCGAAAAAGGAATGTGGATAAGTATTAAGATCACAAAAACAACATCCAGCCAACGGAGTGGGGTGTCGGCGAGGAGCAACACTGTCAGATTGTGTCAGCACCGGCGCTTGATAGCGCATAACTGATCCCGTCACGCCGACAAAATCTCTCCGTACCCTGCCTAAAAATGATTGTTGTGGATGCTTCTGCAGCATGCAAAACTAGACTCAATCGGAATCTCGGACTATATTATAATTAAAAAACTATTTCATGCTGACTATCGGATCAGCACTTCCTGCGTAAACCACCTGCTTGCATACTCCCTTCCATTTGTTGCGCGAAAAACGTATCAACAAATAATTGTGTTGGAATGCACTGATCTAGTCCTTACAAGTATAACTTCACGAGACGAAACAACAGAAGAGGATGGTCTCCCGGAATGCTAAGTCCATTTACAAGTATGACTTCACGAGACGAAACAACAGAAGAGGATGGTCTCCCGGAATGCAGGAACAATATTCAAGGAATTGCCGCGGTCTCGTCGATCCCGTGGAGCAGGGCAATGGGCTCGACTAGGCGGCTCACTACAAACTGATGCCAGAATTCACAGCACAGGAAGAGAAGAGAATGTATCTATGATTGTGACATGATAGAAAGCGTCCATTGTTTCTCCGTTGACAAAGGCGGGGCGTAATGGTGGATAGCCTGCAATTGCAAGTCCGATGGGGGTGCGCGTCCCGATTTTTCCAAGGGGGGTGTAACACTGGGTAATGTCCACTTGCACGCGAGCTGCTCTGTGATGGACATGGGAGTTCCCGGTAAATTTGCATTGAATGGCACGCCCCCGTTGAGCACACTGAGACGTTGAACGAGCGGGTTGTTCCAGTGTATGGACGAGACGGTCATCGTAGAGGTTGCAGATGCCAGTTCGCCTAGAGCTCGCTTGTCGACCTTGCCGTTTTTCGTCATGGGAAATTCCTGTATGGCGAGATATTGACTAGGAACAGCATAGTACGGTTGTATTTTAGCCGTTGCGGTACGCACGCACTCCAGGTCGACAGTGCTCGGTGTGATAAACCCCCATAGCTCTGTCCCTAGGAGTAGCGCAACGGCTTCATGGACTTCCCTGTGGGTGCGCATAGCACTCGCCACACCATCCAACTCTACACGGAACCCCTTGACCTTGACCTGATCATCCGCCCGACCGTGGTGGTCTATCTGTCCATCGGGGCGCCAACGTCCCAAATCACCTGTGTTAAACATCATGCTGCCATTATCCATGAATGGATCACGCCTCCATCGCTCTGCCGTCTTGTCCGGAAGGTTCAGGTAGCCGTTGCTAACGCCGACTCCGCCCACCCACATGCAGCCGACTTGGCCAATGGGGAGAGCAACTGTGGATGAGGGGTCGAGGGAGAGGATATAGACATTGGTATTAGGGATTGGACTACCGATACTGAGAGGGTGGCCGGGTGTGTGTGGTTGAACGGTGTTACAGATTGAAATTTCGGTAGGGCCACAGCAATTGTTAAATTGCGTGTGGGATGCCCATTTGTCGGCAAGAGCTGTAAAATAGGATTAGGTGTTTTCATTGAAAGTCACGAAAGATGCTTTCGGGCATACCCTGTGGGCAGGCTTCACCACCGACAGTGACGTGTTTCAGGTTGGGATAATCGGCAGGGTCATGTCTCGTAAGAATAGATGGTGTGCATATGACAACATCCACGGCCTTCATGAGGGCGACCCATTCCTTGGAAGTGTTACCGCGGAGACAGAGGGTACAGCCGTTGTAAAGCGAAGAGAGGATTTCCCAAGCGCCCATGTCAAAAGCGATATTGAGAAGCTGTGCAACTCGCATACCAGGCCGCAGGCCGACGTTACCCGGAGGACCGCTGATAACTGGAGAGAAACAAATGAAGTAAAGCCCATTAGCATGCTAGTGAGTTACTCACCATTGCTGACACCATTATGTCGAACATCGACTCCCTTGGGCACACCTGTTGTACCCGACGTATAAATAACATAAATACCATCTGTTGGAGAAGAAAGATCCTCAGGGTTCGTGGCATCAGCACTGGCCCGCTCATCAGCTGCAATGACATCTTCGAGACAGAGGCATAGGATGCCAGAGACACGATGTGAATACTCTTTCATCACGAGCACTGCAGTAGGTGCAGAGTCCCGTAGGATATGTTCAAGTGTGCAGTCGGTAATAGTGACGCCATCCATTGGGACGTACTGAGCGCCGCTCTTGAGGACAGCGAGGATTGCCACAACAAAATAAACGCTTCTTTGCGCAAGTATGCACACTCTGTGACCAGGCCGTATTCCCTGTGCTCTCAGATGACGTGCCAGGCGATTTGCCTGCTTGTTGAGTTGCCCATAGGTGAGGGTGTGACCGTATATGGCATGTTCAACAGCGACAACGTGAGGCTGCACTTGAGCATGGCGTTCGAAAGCGTGATGCACTATGGGGAGATCGACCGCTCGACTCGGCCCGATGCCGTTTGAGACAAATGCACGCCGATCGTCAGCAGTGAGGTGCGCGAGGGAGGAGAGCCTCATTATACCCTGGGCAAGGCTTGAGCGAGCGATCTGAAGGGAGGGAGCGGAAAATGAGCCAATAAGTGACTATGCAGGGTTTATTAATCTTACACAGCTACAAGCATCCATGTCCTTTGTAAGCACATACATGTAGTGTATAGTCTTGCCCTGAGATAAAACAATGATATTCTGTCTTTCTATCACGGTTGACAGGTAAAGATGAAAACCGAATATTTTTTTCTGTGACTTGATATGACAGCCGGAACATTGAAAGCGGCCGGCACCCGGTCCTTGTGAAAAAGCCCCAGGGGACGTTGTCACCTCGATTCGGAAGCTGTTGAAATCATTGTCGTCCAGTGTCTAACCTGTCACATGCCAAATGTTCCAGACTTTCGAACCTAGATTTCATTCCGTACTCCTTGACGACCTATCAGTGGGCGGTATGCAGTGCAAAAGTCACCCTGAGGCGACAGTATCATAGAATGAGAAACGGTAGAGACGTACCAAAAGCTTTCTCAAGATTATTTCCTTTCGCTCGATATTTTCAAATCAGATCCCATTTTTCAGGCGCTCTAACAAGACCCAATTGGTCACGAATGGTCGGGTGGCGCGCTCCAAGAGAGAAGATCGTTGATTCCGGGTCCTGCCGAGGTGCTCTACAGTCCTGCCATCAACGTTTCAACGATGGGAACTAACCCGTGAGAGAATCTATATTCATCGCATATTTCTGTCATCACAGTTTGCAGGGTTTCGGTCTCGACTGATCCATTCGTGTTAAAGAAATGGACACTAGCATCACCACCCCTGTGCAGCTCAAATGATGATCTCACTTTCAGTCACGACAACCGTACCCGCCGAAGAGATCAAAGCAGATTTCATTCTCGCCTGATTTCACAAAGAAGCGAGAGATCTCTTATGTAAGTGGTTTTCGCTAAAGCTTGCTGAGAAGTTGAGAATAGAGGTGCTTGATTTCAGTGTAGGTCCTGCCAACCAGGTTCGAGCGATAGTGACGGTCATGTCTGGTGATAATAGTGTAAACGAGGGAAACGTGGCCCGGGAACAATCTCGCTGGGTGCCCACTGCCCCTTCGTCTCATACTCTCCATCGTGCTCTCGGCAATTCCGAGTATGCCTTCTTCAAGAGTTCCAGTACAGGTCTTGGTGACATGTTCTTACATATCGCACTGAATGCTCCACCCGAAATCATGCGTCGGGAACGCGTGCGCATCGCTTGGTGTACCTTGCGTGTTGCACATCCACTACTTGGTAGCAAGGTAGTCGAGGGTAAAAATGCCACGAATCCCAAATTTTGGTAAGCATTAGTGATGTCACAGGTGTTGGCAGTCACTCTCATAACTCATCTCTAGTTTCACGCCTCCGACATCTTTGCCAGGCGCCATGGACGATGCAGAGCGCGCCCTCCACTACCGCAAATCCTCTAAAGACGGTAAGTGCTTTTTTTTTTTTTGAATTCCAGCGCGTTTGATCGTCTAGTTGATTATCACAGAACTGATCGCCCATTACATGAACGGACCGCGTACACTTTCCGATGATTGCCTCTCCTATCTCGTCATCTCGCAACGACCATCAGAAGAGGATGGATATGATTTGCTGATGTGTGCACCACATTTCATTGGAGATGGGACGTCATTGCATCAATCCACACATGATTTACTAGTTCTCCTTGCTTCATCCAAGTCGGACGACGACCTCCGTCAAGAGTTGGAGGCTCAACTGGAGCACCCACATTCCAGATGGGTAAGGGTACATTGTCATATCAGCATCCAAACTCAACCAATTCTTGGTTGACGCAGCGTGACGTCCTCCCTTGCGCTTTCGAATCTCGTCTCCCTGCGCCAGGTTCCTCTTGGGCATGTGCAGCTAGCAAAGTAAACTTTCTGCAGACTAAACAGCGCGAGATAGGGGATCATGTCTTCCCACGGATCCGGAGTGGTGCACAGCGAACCCGACTTGTCGAATACTCTTTCAACGAGGAGCAAACGCGGGTGATTTTGAACGCGTGCAAGCGAAACGGTGTGAGCGTTAACAATGCGCTCTTCGCGTTGTGTAACGTTGCGTGGGCACGGATGCACTCTGGAATGAATAATAACAAATTACCGATGTGCGTCGCGTCTAACTGCATAATCATGCAATGTGCATTAACTTCGACATGCAGGATGATATACTCCGCCATCAACCTCCGCCCCTACCTCGCCCCCATGCCCATATGTCCCTCGACCTACTGGTTTCTTGCCCTTACCTACTTCACCGTTTCCCTCCCTTCTTTCGCCCCATCATCCCCGGCTACATTCTGGCACCGCGCCCGTCTCGCTAAGTCACAGACTGCGAGAAGCGTCAAATCTCCCTTTCTTCCTTCCCGTGCGCTCGCCATGGCCTCTCAGCGTGCCGGAATGAGGGGTCTAATATCTTCAGCTGCCGCAGAACCGGACCCCCCTCCCCAGCTTCCGCCCCATGCCCGCATATCGACTGCTTCGCCCTCGCGTGCGCTCCTCGGCCTCTCGCTCATCGGCAACCTCGATAACATCTACACGCTCGCATCATATACACGGCCTGGTGTGAAATTACATAGCGTAACCACCGCGAGTCGACAAAAGGAGGGAGGGTTGCTTGTGCTGGAGCATACCTTTGGGGGCAAACTGTGGCTGCATTTGTGTTGGGACGAGATGGGTTTTGAGGAGGGAGTGGTGGAGGCGTGGTGGGCAGGTGTTGTGAATGGTGTAGGGGAGTTTTTGAAGTAGGGCAGGGATAATTTGAGAAAATATGAGAGCGTAGTTCATAAGCAAGTGCACAAAGGCTGGTAGGCCCTAGGAGACAGGAGACTCGTCTATAATATTGTCTGCGTTTTGACTTCAAATCCTATAAGACAGCTGCACTAACGTAGATGGCTAATTTATATTAGAGGACACCTATTTTATTTCACTCCACTCCACCGTAATATAATCATCAAAACACCCACCTCTTCACTTTGTCTCTTTCTCTTGCACCTCTTCCGCCTTTTCAACGAGCACTTGCGACTCAATGTCATCGGAAGAGGGCTGGGCGGGTTGTGGCGGTGGAGACTCATTTTCTCGTGCTTTAACCCATGTGTATAATCTATGAAGACGTGGGCAAGCGTTTGATAAATGATGGGACACAACACACATGGTACCGCATAGGATTGTGAAAACAGAAGCAGCTCGTCGACTAATCTGATTTCAGTACGTACAATGTGTACTTGCATAAAATCATACGCACGTAGTAAGGATGTCACCAAATATCTTTACGCCCAACGCAACCTGCAGCACACTCCTCGCAGCCTATGAAAAGGGTTGATTAGACTGGCAATCTTTCCCTCTGGGACTACTCACGCTCGAAAACATGTGCGTGACAGGGCTTGTCACTTTTACGCTTAAAATTCCGGCAACACTCATCATGAAGCCCACGATGCCAGTGACCAAGTTTCCCCAAGCGAATACGTGCCAATCCCATATGCCACTGCTGGTCATTTGCAGGAATTCAGATGCCTCCCCCTTGAGAATAGCAGTAGCTCCAAGGATCATGGCTGCACCAATATTAGACCAGTAGGATAGCTGGGTGGGTGAGCCGTCTACAAGTGGGAGAGATGTTTTGATGAGCACGGCATGAACCGCGATTGACTAAAGCACGTGAATTCATCAGTTGGAGTGAACGATATTAGGGACGTACAAGAGAAGACAAGAAGCCGTAAAAGAGCGCCAGAGGTGTCGGCACAGCACTGACTGGGAGTTCCGCCGATGGCGACACGCCGACAAAGAAACCAGCTGTAACGACCGCTGCGCATCCGCAAACCATGAGGCCAGGTGGGGTGCGACTGTGTAATGCCACTACAGAGATGGTTAGTGGCAAGACGAGGCCTCTTGCGACTTGATAAAAGGCTGCCTCTACGTCACGGAGACATAGGGCGTTGAATGTGAAGCCTGCAGCATCTACCACGATGAGCGGTGCGAGCTTTCGGGCAATGGAAAGTTCGAGTTTGGGCAGAGTGATGGAGGCGGTAAAGAGGGACGTGAAGTGGAGGAGAAGAACAGTTGTTACAGATTGGAAGAACATGAAGAGGATGGTGAGGTTGGGTGCCGAGTTCAAGACTGCCTTGTTCACGAATACCATCTATGGAGATAATTATTGGCAAATCAGATTAATTGTTAGGTAAATACTCCATGTGTGGTTTGCTCACGGTAAGTGCGGCGACCATGTAAAACGCGACGACGCTGACTACACTCATGTTGACCGAACTCATCGTGGCGATAGGCAGTAGCGTGTCTCGAGGGAAGAAAGGCAGACATAGCAGACGCAATGATAATGATTACGGGCATTGTGTATCCCGAGTCTGTCAACTGTCAAGGTAACACCTCAGCAGGCACGGTGAATCAACCAAGGGTCAAGAACCGTCGGTCCCACGCCACTCTACTCTTATGATTATGAAGACCAGTGCCGCTGTACCGACAATGTTCCTTGGCGTTCTTCTTTGACGGTTCCTCTTGCCAACATTTACGGAAGTTTGATCGCGCTGGACTATTGACGTGCCTTAAGTTTCAAGGCGACCGCAGCAGGCCGCAGCCGGGAACGTGTGTCCTACCCGAGCTCGCGAGTCGGTGACTCCACGTGCTCGATAGCTGATCGAATTTGAACCTGCACCATTGAGGCGCTACTTCGTGTTTTGAAGATATCCAGCGAGTTTCAACTAGCATTCTGATATAGTGAGTTCTTTCTTTGCAACCATCCTCTTGGTGCACACGAAATTGACATAATGTATGATTATACAGATCCGAATCATCGGATTCTTCAAGTACACTGAAAAGGAATGAAGCCTGCCCGGGCCAGTGAATCGACCAAGAGCTTATTTAATAAGCACGATATAAGGATGTCTTGTTGATTGTCAGAGTCAGAGAGGTCAACATGCACGGGGCTAATCAAAATGGATCAAGTACGTACATTGCAGTTTGAATGTGTTTATGATCCAATTTATAGCTTGCATATCTCCGTGCCCTGAGTCTGCCGAAAGAGGGCAGCTCCTATGAATATTGGGGCCACGCCTGCGACGGCCTCAAACGTGAGCACCATAAGATTCATGATACTTACCTCGGGCACGGCTATGGATTGGTAGCACGGACTCTGCTATATCCACTACTCATTCTAGAGTTAGGCGCAGCTCTCCAAGCACTGGAATAATAAGCATAATCTAAGCAACACCTTTAACGACCTCGGGCACGGCTGAGTTAATAGCACAAACTTATTGCTTTATCGTATAATTAACCCCGCATACTTGCTATAATACCTTAACTAACTAACCCACCCCCCGGGAATTAAAGCCTCTCGCCCGTCTCCTTTATCTCTTCCCTTCTCCTCTTCTGCGAGCATCCTTGCCAACTCCGCATCGGCCTCCTCCACCCTCAAGCGTTCCACATTGATACCTTCACTCTGTGCGAGCCGTGCTGCGTACGCTGCATCGCTTTCCGCCAGCTCGCGCTGAAACCTTTTATTAGGATCATCTACATTATCTTTTGGTGGTGGGAGAGGTGCATCATCTCTTCCCGGTATAGGTATTGGAGAAGACTTGACATTGCGTGGACGAAGAATGGAGGGAACTGAATGGAGTGCTGGCGCCGGGGTTGGAACGGGCGCAAGGGCCGCAGGAGGGCCTACATCAAGAAACGGTATGTTTTTCATCGTGGGATCAACATATGGTTGTCGTGTAGGCGTAGAAACCACAAGTGGGACAGCCGGGAGAGGGATATCATCCTGGCGAGGGGACGAGGAAGAAGCGGAAGAAACGGTAGGTTGCCAGTAAGTTGGAGCAGGTTGTAGATGTGAAGTAGGTTGTAGACGTGGAGAAAGAGGTCGTAGATGTGGAGAAGTAGATTGCAGATGTGGAGAAGCAGATTGTGAATGTGGAGAAGTGGGTTGTAGATGTGGAGAAGAAGTGGGTTGCAGATGTGGCGAGTTCTTTGGGCTCAAAGAACTTGGCCGTATCTGAGGGGATCGTTGGGGGGAAATGTAAGGTGAGGTTGTTTCCTTCGGAGGTGAGGGGAGAGGGCGCGACAGACAATCGTTAGGCGAGAGCTTAGACGGCCTTCGTGCAAGCGGGGGGGCCGCTGAGTAATAGGTCATTTCCAAATAAACCTCTCCCCGATACGCGCCATTCTGCTCCAATTTGACCCAGTCTGCAGAACGGGTCAGCGGGGAAGAAACAGACATTGCAGATTACTAGTATGTACCATCAAATTCTCCGTTCACCAATGTGGAAGAGATGTCAACTCTTCCTTCGCCAATAAGCTCATCAATCTTGCTTTCCTTGGAATACACGGCCACGCTTAGCGTCCGGACATCCACGCCGGGCACAATTTCTAACACAGGAAGATGAAGCTCTTCATCCCACACTGGGTGCTGTCCACCTTTTGGATCAACTTTGGTCTTCTTTCCCGTTCCACCAAGGCGAACCAGAGCATAGGGATCTTGTTTGTAGAACGTATGCACATCTTTGAGGTGACGCTACCAAGGAATAAGTTAGATGGACGCGAATATCGAATAACGGATACGAACAGCTTTGAGGACGACGGCGACGAGAGTCCCAAGCGTTTTCGATGACATTCCAAAGGCAACTGAGAAGCTGGATCACTAGTTATACCTAACGAAGCCTACCAATATTTGATGTCCTGTCCAGAGATTTTGTTGATTTTTTTTGAAACCTACTTGGTGTGTCGCTTAATTCCTGATGATAATGACTTGTCTATATGTTCTACAAGGTGCAGTTGAAACAGCTGCTTGTAGTACACCAACGTGAACGTTTGAACGAGTTCGGTCTGTTTACGTAAGCTGGAGTTGACGGCTTGTATATCTGCTGTGCGCTACCTTCCTTTTAAAGATTAGCCTTGGCAATCTAAACTGTGACATCTTACTGTGAATGTCTACGCTAATAATTCTAGGGTTCTAAGGCATCCTCGATATGGCCCATCTTCTCATATGTTCGCCTCACCACAGCCAGCTCGGCTTTATCTCCGGGCCGTTCTCTTTGCCCCCGCCTAACGGGTAGAACAGTATTGCTGTAGCTTTGACCCCCTCTACTCATGGTATGAGGTTGCAGGGCAAACAATATAGCTAGAGTGACGATGCATTTTCGCGAGTCCATCTAAATGTTCAAGGACGTTTCTCAATATTTACCACTACTTTCTGGCATCGCGAGGCACGTATACAGCAGTGTCATTGGATTCATCAGATTTCCGCCGGCTGCTCTCACCACTCCTCTCAGGCTTAATGATTTATACAGCTGGGGAACCTATGCTGGCCAACGAAAGCTTTTTATCTTCATGCTGTCATCCCTACTTTCGGGACCATACTGCCACGATAAGGCCAACGATGGTTGTCCCCTTGCTAATGATCGTAAGGAACCGCTCCTCAAGCCGCACCACCAAGACTATGTAAGCGTGGTGCGGCGGCAACTCAAAAAAAAACACAGATCCAATCTCGAAATTTGATGGTCACACAGATCCTGTTGAATCTCGATAGTGAGTCGATTGTCTCGCGTGCCTGTATTCTAACCACGTGACATATAGGCACACGCTGATTCAAATGTCGGGGAAGACAATGCTGTTCATGCGGTGTCAATCTGCTCTGCCAAGACGACCTACATTCTATCGTGGTGAGTCCGAAGTATTGGCACGTAAACCCATGTGTATCAGTTGATTCTTTGCCTCTCCTGTTCCTTTACTGTACTTGAGGAAATGGGTTGTGGGTTTCTCCTTTCATCCTATTATGATCACCTCTCTGCCTACTCCTCTTGTCCATCTGTGTTGTTAAGTGGTGGCAGCTTTCCTAAGGTTTCATGATAAATCCGCACTAGATCCCGTGGAGCTTGGCATATTTTTGATAGTCCTCCATGTCCAGAGACCAGTGTGATGTATTATTAGAAGAGATGTTGGAGAGAGGAATAGAATTGAAAGCCATGTGAATGATGATGAAAGGATTGGTGTGAATAGAAAGCTGATAATGATTGATGGTGATGAAATACAAGTGATAATTGATGGCTAGAAATAGAGAATGAGGTGTAGACAGAGTTGCGGTGGTATTTAAAGGTTTGATACAAAAGATGCTGGTGGAGTTTGACTGTCAAAGTGATTTGATATATGTCCTCAATGCATCCTGGCTTGTCACTGCCTCAGGCTCCACATTTGCATCAAGCTCCATGTCTACATCAGAGTCCACCTCTGCTTCTGCTTTCTCTGCTTCTGCTGCATCATCTTCTTTGGCCGCACCCATCACAAACAATGGCTGTGGTCATGAATGCACTGGTAAGTCTGCTGGTGGAGCAGGTGTCAGACAGGCTGACTCCAACCATGCAACCAAGATCATCATGACCTTAGGGGTCTACATCTGTATTTGCATGCTTGGACTCCCTGGTTAACTAGTCACCCCTGCCCCAGTCACCTCCTCCTCTACCTCTATGGTGGCCTCTAGTTTATGCCCCTGTTCACTTCCTTCAGCCTTGTGGCCTTCATCATGGCTGCAAGCTCCTTAACCTTGTGCACTTGCTCTGCCTTTGCCTCTTTTTCCCTCTGTCTCCACTCTGCTTTCTTCTCCTCTTCTGTCTCCATTCCCTCTCCTCCTCCTCCTTTCATCTCTATTCCATCTCCTCCTCCTCCTTGTTACACACTTGGTCTGATTGTGTGAGGGCTACACTGAATGACAAGGCCACAACAACAAGATACTCAATAAGTGAGAGCCAATAAGAGATAATGCCAGCTGGTACAGCAGATATCCTCAGTCTATACACTTGTCACTGATAAATATATGGGACTCACCTGGTACAGTGGATATCCTCAGAGGAGGAGGAGGAGGCGGAACGGAGACAGAAGGAGGAGGAGGAGACAGAACAGAGACGGAAGGAGGAGGAAGTGAAAGCCAAGCGAGCTCACAGGGTCAAGGAACTTGCGGCTGCAATGGAGGCCATGAGACTGAAGGAAGTGGAGGAGCAGGCACACAAGCTAGAAGCCGCCATGGAGGTAGAGGAGGGGGTGACCAGGGCAAGGGCGACCAGCCACCCAGGAAGTCCCAGTGTGCCAATACAGGCAGGGACCCCTGAGGTTGCCATCATCTCCATTATATGGATGGAGACAACTTGTCCGACAACTGTCCCTTTGGTAGACTCGCTGTTACGTCCGCAGGCATGGCCATTATTTGGGTTGGGTGTGGCTGAGGAAGATGAAGTGGCGGAGGTGGAGAGGGTGGAGGTGGAGGTGGATCCCAATTCCAATATGGAGCTCGATGCAAATGTGGAGCCCGAGGCAGGCATGGATGTGGGGACAGATGCGGAGCCAGATCCAACCTCAAATTGCTACGAGGGGATGGCTTGGGTAGCCACGGTTGAGGCTCGAAAATGAGTGGAGCTTTATGCTGCTACCACCAAGAAGAACCTCGAGGTCATGATCTTTTCATTGAAGGCACACCCGAGTGCTTGTATGGGAACCACCTTTTCCCTATCAAATTCCATTTATGCAGCACCAATGTGCTATTCTTTGCTTTTCCATTCCTAAATATCAGCATATATTTGGTGCTTGTACCTGGAATGGACTTATTCAAATATTCTCTAATTTTTCATATTTTTTCAGGAATATTCCATGCAGAACTCAGCCCAGAATCATTTATTTCTGCTGTGCTACAGTTGTGGACCCATAGGCACCCACAAACCTTTGCACAGCCGGCTCTCCCCCTTTGGATCAGGCATTTGGCCTGAATTCAAGCTCAGATGTCTCTGATCAATAAATATTCTGTAACTTGACAACCACAGCCTCTCAGGGCACTATTTTCCATGCAGATCATCACATGACATGTGGCTATCCATGGCTGTCCAAACCAGTGCAGAAAACAGGGTGGACACCCTTCTTTTTGCCTGATCAGTGCCTAGTTCAGGGATCAGATCAGCTGATGGGTGATCAGATCAGGTGATTGCCTTGGAATATTCTACCCCTTTCCATAACATTCTAGCTGTTTCCTTCTATTATCAGATAGAACTTTCCAGAACCATTATTCAGCTCCTGATCAGTGTTATTGCAGTAATCAGAACCTGTGATTGGCTTGGAATATTCTACCCCTTTCTTCCACCTTCCACAACCTTCCAGTAGTTTCCATCTATTAATAGGTAGAATATTCCAGAAGCATTACTCAGCCCCTGTAAATACAATATATAACGAGGTCATTCTGCCTCTGAAATAGTAACATATTCTACCACTTCTACCCATCTTCTGCACACCAGTGTGACTAGAATGACATACAGTGTCATCCTCTATCTCAGTAACTGTTGATTACCAGTTCAAGGATCTTTTACAGTTGTGTAACTGTACTTGATTGCACTCAAAGTAGTGATATTCCTGCTTTGGGCATGAGTGTAGTATCTGCCTCACATGACTACAAATCTACAGGGTGAGATTGTCTGTCAATAGTCCTGCCATTAGTGCTCTTGTTTAAGTAACTAGTGTGTACTGCCTTTGCAGAGCATTAGAAGCTTGAACTCATGTGAAGCAGTTGCTAGACTACTTCACACATCGCTGTTACCTGCTTCTGAGTGTCACTGGTTGGACGGTTGGATTCATCCACCTACTTCCTTTAGCCTCTAAGTGCATTCCCCTCTTTTTGGAATATCTGGACCCCTAAGCGTCCATGAACTCTAGACTCTGGAAGTCTTATTCATTTCTTGCTGCTAAGAAATGTATTACCTTTCTGCGTATAGTCTGCATTGACCAATACAAAGGATTGTAACCAAGTACAAACGTTAAATCGTTTCTGGAGTTGTGCTGCAGCAGGGTTTGATATTCTTCTTAGCTGTTCATTCACAGAATTGTGGTGATTTAGAGTTTGCCCTAACACCATAATTTTGCAGGTTCCAAAACAGTGCTGATACAGAGAAGCAGGAGGCGGATTGGAGGGTCATATGGTGCAAGACGGAGAGTTGCGTGTTGGTGACCCATAAGAAGGAGCTGTGTGTCGCTAGGTTAGCGATCCAGCTTCACAAGCGTGAGATGGAGAAGGTGGCAGCTGAACAGCAGGACAAGGAGGAGGAGAGGGAACACTTGGAGGCCGCGTTGAGAAGGAGTGGACCACCCAAGGCTCTGGCTCCAACAGAGCCATTCAGCAGGCCTGGTGTAATTTGCGACTTGTGTTGTGATGTGGGTGTGGAGTGTGTGTGGCCTACTGGCCCAACTCACCGCCTTTGGTCCTGCAATCATTGTTGGGGTTGGAAAGGAGGGTGTAGGATTGATGGAAAGTTCAATCCCCAGAGTCGGAGCATCAAGCCCTGACTAGTGGTACAAGGAGGGGTGGAGAAAGAATCAGAAGGTTGTCCGACCAAAAAGCGGCAGACGGAGATGGGTGCTGTGGCAGCTGGGGGTAGTGGTGTCAGGTTGGAAGGGGCAACGACTGGTGCAGGTATGGGGCGTGTCTCTGTGCCCAACAGTACCATGGGCCAGCTTATCTGGCTGGTTAACCTGCAGTCGGAGCACCTCTGGCAGATGGAGGGGTTGCTAGTGGTCTTGGTGAAGATGATGAAATGGAAGGAGGTTCTGGAGGGTCAGTGGACGGCTGAGTTACGTCGGCTGCGGAAGTTCATGGCCCCATTGGACAAGGATTCGGACATGGGGGATGAGAAAGATTGGGTGTTGGATGTGGAGAGTGATGATGAGTTGGAGACAGAGCCTGAGGTAGACATGGGGAAGGGGAAAAGGAAACACAATGTATAAAAAATAAAAATGAAAATGATTAAATTTCAGAGCGGAGAAAAATGAGGCGGAGTGATTCCTTCAGAGTTTTTTGGGCAGGCTTGTAATTTCCCTTGTGACTTGTAATAAAATGACAATGCAAAATAATAGAATTAGCATTAGTAATCAAACTTAAAGATTCATAAGAGGGCCAGGTTTGTCTGGATAAGCGGAGTGAAAGTCAGAGACAGATTCAGATGCATGATCAAGTTCAGACGCGGAGATCCATGAGGACTCTTCGTCGGTGCCTTCATATCCAGTCCATTTGACTAAGTACTGGAGCTTGCACTTGTATCAATGGTTGATCTTCGAGTCCAGGATCTCAGATATCTCATATTCATTATCTCCTTCGATGATGATCAGGGGAGGTGGAGGTTGCATGTGACCAGAGATCTCATTTGTAGTAGCAGGTTCGAGCATTGATATATGGAAGACCGGATGAACTGCTCAGAAGTGGTCAGGGAGGTGGAGGGTGAAGGACCTGCTGCCTGCGCAAGCAATGACCTCATAAGGACCTAAGTATTTCTCGGAGAGTTTCTTTGATGGACAGGTGGTCTGGAAATGTTTGGCCTTAACAAATACTTTGTCTCCAATTTGCAGGTCTGGAGCCGGAATGCGGTGTTGGTCTGCAGAGACCTGGTATTGTTTCTGAGCATCGGAGATGGTTTCTCGGAGATGTTGGTGTAGTTGATTGAGGTCAGTTACAAATTGGCGGGCTTTGGTGGAGGCGAGTTCCTTCTCAGGGTGGACGGAGATGTTTGGATGGTAGCCTTTATTAGCAAAGAATGGAGAGACGCTGGTAGTTGCATTTGGAGCGTTGTTGTAGGCAAATTCTGCGATCAGAAGTAGATCAGCCCAGTTGTCTTGTTGATAGTTACAATAGACTCGGAGGTATTGTTCCAGGGACTGATTCATTCATTCCATTTGTCTGTCTCCTTCAGGATGGTATCCAGAGGTGAAATGAAATTTTCATGTCGAGAGCCTTTCCTAATGTGCGGAAGAAGGAGGACATGAACTCTGAGCCCCGATTGGACATGACATGTGATGGGACTCTGTGTTTAGAGAATTCGTGGAGAACAAACAATTTAGCTAGTGAGGCGGAGGTGATGGTGTCATGCATCGGAATGAATAGTGACTGTTTAGTAAACCTGTCGACAATCATGAGTATGGTGTCATATCCGAGCGATGGGGGGAGCTTCTCTATGAAATCCATGGAGATGGAGTTCCATGGTTGCTCCAGGACTGGAAGTTGCTTAAGCGTTCCATAGGGTTTGTGCCTTTGTGGTTTTGAGAGCATACACATGGTGCAGGAGTTACAGTAGTGTTGAATGTATTCTCACATTTTTGGCCATACGTAGTCTCATCGGATTAATCCTTGTGTGTGATTTTGCCCAAAATGGCCAGAAATTGGGTGATCATGGTAATACTGCAAAACTCAGAGTCGGAGACCATTGGTGTCGGGGATGTATATCCGGTTGTTGTGTCAGAGGTGTCCTTCGGGGTCACTTCAGATTGGAAGGGTTGTCCAAGTGTTTAACTGCAATAGGATCAGATTGGAGTGATGAGTGGATGTTGGAGCGGAGTTGGTTGATGTCCATAATGGTGACAGCTCGGAGGGTGGGAGTAATGAGGGTGGATGCTCATAGGGATGATGCCAGCTGCTCATTAGTGAACACAGGACAAAAGTTGTGTGGGTTTACAGTGGCATAGTCGCTACTCCCCTCTTTAGGGTAGACATCCCAGCGTCTAGTTAACATGTCGGGCTTTGCTCTGAGTTGACCTGGATGGAAACGGATAATGAGATTGAACTGAGATAGGTGTTTGGACCATTGGACTTGAAGGTAGGCATGTTGGAGAATAGATCTTAGCCTTTCAAGGACTCTCAAGTAGGTCCACAGTGTGGGGTATTGGGTATCGGTCTTTCTTGGTGATCTTGTTAAGCCCACGGAAGTCGACGCATAGATAGAGTGATCCATCCTTTTTGCAGACAAATAGGACCGGAGCTCCATGGGGGGATAAGGATGGGCAGATGAAACCTGTGGCCAAGTTCTCGTCTATGAATGTTTGGAGAGCCAGTAGCTCTTTTTGGGATAGTGAGTAGATAGGGCCAAGCGGAGGGGTGGAGTTGTCATCCAGTTCAATCTTGAGATCATATGGTTGGTGATCTGCTAGGGAGTCGGCTTTAGACTTGCTGAACACATCGGCAAACTCATGATACTCCTTAGGAACCATAGATAGGTCCAGTGGAGTTGATCGGGCAGAACGGGTGGTAAGGAATATTGGATCAGAGAGGTGAACCTGGAATGTATGAGAGCCATCCAGTTTGCTTAGTCTGGTGAAGACCATAGCGTCCCCCATTGATATAGACAGAGGGGTAGACGGAGTATCTATCGGAGCAGAGTCAGCAGAGGCAGAAGACAATTTCACACCTAAAGTTGCTGGTGACATTGGGGATGACACAGCCTGTACTGGGGAACAGAATGTGATATGACCCAATGCCCAGTCAATCAACAGATTGTAGCAGGTGAGCCAATTATGTCTGAGAACCACAGAACAGCTGGAGTCAAGCAGAGTAACATAGAATGTAAGGTTCTGGATTTCTGACAGAAAAACAGATAGACAGATCTATAGCTCATGAAATAACAGCATTAGTAGTGCCATCAAATAATCAGAGTGATATTGGAGTTATGGTGTATGTATGGAGTTTATGTAAATTGGAAAAAGAGGCATTGAGGAAACAGTGAGTAGAACCAGAGTCAATTAATGCTTGGATAGCAGTATCAGGAATGGAGTCGGAGTAGATGAGGAGGGTAAGGGAGTTGGAGTGGAAAAGAGTGGATGCATTCAGGTGGACCTTGTTTGTTGTACGGGGAGCCTGTATGGAGGCTATAGGACTGCTTACTATTTTTTTTGGTCCATCGCTTTAGCATCAGACTTGTCTGTCATGGCATTGGCGGCATGGCCCTTTACCTTTGCTGCGGACAAGGTTGCCTTGTTGCAATCCTTAGCTTGGTGGCCAGGTTTTCCACAGAACAGACAGAGGTTGTTGTCCATGCGACACTGGTGTTCCTGCTGGGTAAGTTTTCCATCTTTCCCCAGCTTGGTGGAGAGGTCCAGAGTGCTCTTGTGAGCTCTGGAGTTATTGCCAGTTCCAGAGTTGTTCTGACCAGAACCAGAAATGGTGGCATTACCAGTATTTGACTTCTGGCCTGAGTTGGTGGTAGTCTTCTTATCGGACCCCTTGTTGGACTTTGCGGTCTTGTCCGATGATTTGTCCGATTTGTTGTTTGCAAAATTTTCGCAGGAGACCTCAGATTGACGTTCCCAATAACAGGTGTCAATGGATTGGGCGAGTTTGTGAAGGTTAACCAAAGTATCCGGCTTACCAACACGTGATATCTTGTCCTTGATGTGGGATGGAAGACCAACGTAAAATTGGTGTTGGAGTGCGGCATTGCCCCATTGGACTTTTGGGGCTAGCTGCTGGAAACTCACAATGTATTTTGTGATTTTGTGATTTTCCTTCATCTGAAGTCGATCGAGTTCATTCTCAGCATTGGCCTCGGGGTTGTAAGGACCAAAATTGGTCTGAAGCTCAGAGATGAAGTTGGAGTAGTCTTCTGACCATATCGGATCATCAGAGTCATCCATGAGTGCTGGCTTGAAGTAGTCCAGTGTGGTGCCCTTGAGATAGGACATGGCGAGGGTGACCTTCGCCCGATCAGATGTGAACGCATCAGGGTGATCGTGGAAGCTCAACAGGCATTGCACCAAGAATGGCTGGAGCTTGCGCGGATCAGAGCCATCGAATGGGTCAGGTTCCCAGACCTTGGTCCGGGACTTAGGGACTTGTGGTGTACAGATGCTGCTGGCAAGCAGGGAGATGGCTTGTGCTAGGTTTGGGGAGGGCGGAGTGTCATCCTCTTCATTGACGGCCTCTATGTGGTCCATCGGTTCTTCGACAACCTTGGGGATGGTGTCGATGCTGGGAGCAGGTACCTCGATGGTTCATGCGTGTTTGGAATTGGCGGTGGATCATGGCATTGATAGGAGTGAGTATGGCAGTTCAAATATACTGTTACACACTAGGTCTGATTGGGGGGTTGGATATTGGGTTGGAGGTCAGGTCAGAGGTTTGGTCAGAGTCAGAGAGGGAGTCGGGGTATGTCGTGGGGGTCGGAACAGACTTGGCTTCAGCTTATGTGCTGCACCCTCACTAATACCAGTGTCTGAGATTTTGGAGATGGAGGATGACTTAGATAGTTAGGATCAGACTTAGGAGCTAGGCATGATTCAATCGAACTGGGGATGAAGTCCCCAGTTGAACAGCTTAAATACATATTTTGAAATCTAATAATAATTACTCTAGTGATGGGTCTCCAAGGCCAATGGCCTTATGTGAGTATGTCTGAGTCTGACAGGGACAGATGTCCAGGTTCCTATGGTGATGCTGATGCATCAATCGGAACCAGAGACGGGTGGGCAAGATTCAGCGGTGACAATTGGACAGATAGATGGAGACATGATGGTTTCCAAATGGAGTATAGATTTCATATGCATGGGGATCTGAGTGGATTGGATGGGAATCTGGGCGTTAATGAATATAGTCATAACAGAGCACCAATGCAGCCCTCAGCCCATATGGAGGCTAGAGGACTGCTTATTATTTTTTTTTAGTCCATTGCCTTGGCATTGGATTTGTCTGTTGTAGCATTGGCTGCACAGCCCTTTGCTTTTGTGGTGGATGAGGTTGCCTTGTTGCAATCCTTGGCTTGGTGACCAGCCTTTCTGCAGAACAAACAGAGGTTGTTGTCCATGCAGTACTGGCATTCCTGCTGGGTAAGTTTGCCATTCTTTCCCAGGAGCTCCAGAGTTGTTGCTGGGGCCAGAGTTGTTCTGAACGGAACCAGAACCAGTGACATTACCAGTGTTTGACTTCTGGCCAGAGTTGGTAGTGGTCTTCTTAGACGCTTGTTTGGAATCATGTCATTATACACTATTCTGATGTATATGAGATATACATCAGAATTTCAATGATACGTAAAGCCAGGGAGTTACAATTTGAATATCTTAAAAGATTTTAGATGTGTGAAATTTTCATAAATATAAACATATATTTCATATTTTTAATAAACTTTAAAAGATAAGACATTTGGTTGAGATGAATATAATTATTTACATGGATATAATAGGAATGTCTGTATTAATATAATTGGTATTATATAGGTTATTTAGATATACAAATACCAGGTGGGGATTAAAGATAGTTCAAATTATGTTACAAGTATTGTATAAGAAAGAATTAATGATACTTGGATGTTCCCTCAAGAGAGTTACCACCACTAAATGGAAAAAAAAAAAGAATTATTTTTGAGAATTATGCCAAAATATCAAAATATGTTTTTAATCTAGTATATTGTGTAAAATTTGAGAATCATGTTGAAATATAAAAATAAGTTTTAATCTAAGCATGTTGTGTAAAATTTGAGGAAAATAGGTTGTATATATGTATTTGTTGTATTTCTGAACAAGTGTCTTATTGGACCCCTTGTTAGACTTGAGGGTCTTGTCTGATGATTTGTCTGAGTTGTTGTTAGTCAAATTTTCATGGGAGACCTCAGATTGACATTCCCAGTAATGGGTGTTAATGGATTGGGAGAGCTTGCAAAGGTTAACCAGAGTATCCAGCTTACTGATGTGTGATTAAGAATATTCAGCCCCACATTCCTGGTGACTATTCCATCAAAATTGTTGAGTACCCAAAACAAATAAAGAACAGACACCACCAAACACACAGTCCTAATTGAATAGCCAGACTGACACTAATAGAACCACCAAGGCTACAAGCCTGAAAAGTTGTGTGTGAATGCTCACCCACCTTTGTCTTACTGGTATTCCAGCTTTTCGACACAGTGAACTGCAGTAGTATTGCCGACCCACCTCGGGAGTTCAGCGCAACACGACGTTTTGCATTTTGCGTATACTCCAGTTCAGGAGTGCGGAAGTTGAGACGTTATTTAGATAAGATCATGCCACCTGCGGGCGACGATCGAGCAGAACGTCGATGTCTTCAAAATGGCTGGGACCAACTATCCTCTTTGTAAGGCAGTGTGGTAGGCCAGAGCGTGCAAGCAAGTTTTCTCAGCTGCAGCTGCCAATAATACACCTCGATCAGAAATGTCTGCCAATAGTGAACCGCGTATACACACGAATCGATTTTGTCAGCTCCCAATGTCAGTCAATTTGTGGCTGGAAGGGACGAGCATGCAATTGGAGCCAGCTCCCTCTAGAAGGATCGGTGAGTATTGGCTAGAAAGGACAGATTCTGGAGCCGTGGGGTTGAAGAAGAAGACATGGACCGAAGAGCGTTGGACGTGTCTGCGGCGGCAGACGTTCAGCAGCAGGGTGCAATGTCAGAGAACACTTAGGCAGCACACACCAAAAGGTGAAAGGCCGAGAGGCACGGAGAAATTCGGAGATCCAGCCAGGCGGTTATACCAATGACTCCGTGGTCAAGCGACACCCCCGCTCTCCTTCCCGAGCGCGTATGCTTGAAACCAACCTTTATCCCCGTGGCACGATCGATATCCAACGACGGGGGGAACGACATGCAGGCCCTACCATGGCGCCCGACCTCCCACTCTCGTTCTGCTCGAACCAAGCCCCCTCCTATGCTGGGACAACTTGTGAATTCCGGCCAGAGACGCCTATCCTGCCGTGTTTGCAGCAACACCCCACGCTGAAACCGCATGAGAAGTAGGTGAGTGCTTCGGGGTATCGCTTTACTTCTCGCTCGTTCACTTAACCCGAGTCAAACTGTATGCGCTACTAGATATACCCTCATGGTCATCGGCGACAGAAACCTTCTCCGGTCACAACACACACCAGCCCAACCACCTTTTCTCCTCCAAAGATGACGATGCGGATAAGGGCGATGGCGAGGGTGAGGGCGGCGACGATTTGACACGAGGTTCCCCGTACACTGGCACCAGAGAAGGACGGAGATGGGGCGGTGAGTGTCACGTCTGCAGGGGTGATACACGATAGAGCATACTAACAATCTATGTCGCGTGGATGTTCAAGACATGAGCACACTCTGCAATCCTTTCCGGGGCGGCGAAGACATGAAGATGGCACCCATTCTGTTCTCGTGGAGTGGAGACACGGATATGTGACTGAGAGGAATGTTGGAACGCGAGTCATGAGTCTCTTCATTCTATAGAGGACTGAGATAATCAACCTCCGTAGCCTGAACACTTATCATAAGAGTACGTGCTGCAGGCCATTGGGTCGGGAGGTATGTCTGCAGGACTAGAGGTTGGGCACGAGCCGTAAGTCACAACTCTGAAATGACATGCCCACGGAGGCATTTACATTCTCTGTCAGTTGAAGTGCCAATGGTTCATAGGGAAAACTGGGAGAGATGGGTGTGGGCTCTTGCCGACACTCATCTTTCCCAGTTTTCCCCAGCCTCCAACACGCCTTTCCGTTCTGCTGGCAGTGGGGTGTAGACGTGACTGGGAACGAGGTCAGACGCAAGCTGTGAGTCTTCTGGTTTTAGACAGGATATTCAGCTGAGGATACTATCCACCTTTGTAGCCTGAACATCAACAATGCGAATGCGTTTTTGCACGTGTGAAGGATTGGGAAGTTGGATGCAAGTCGTGAGTTTTATAAGTCTTGACAGAACATGCGATCGAGTTGATGACGGTATGCGTAGCTTGGGAATCCGCAACAAGGCTCTGCTGTGCCGGTGATCATCTTGCCAGAATTTGTGATTGAGTTGATGATAGTATCCATACATGTGAGGGACTGGGAATAGGTCGGGTGTAAATCGTGAGTCTTACAAGTCTAGAAAAGGACATGGTGGAGATGACGACAGTCTGCTTAACTTGATACGCAAGCCATTGTGCATGAGATTATGTATAAGAGACAGCGTGAAGCAAACCTGATTGACACAAGTTGTGAGTGTTTCACCATGTTGAGCAAAAGAGAGACGCGAAAACAACTGATAAGATATTCATATTCTGTGTAGCTCAATGGCTCAAGACTATGAAGACGAATAACGCATGCCATCCAAGCCCGATCTAGCGGACAAATCTTCGCCAGACGATCGATGGACGGACGACACAAGTGTCAGACAGTCAGATAGTCAAGTCAGTCGGTCAAGGCATGGTCTCTCCGACGTTGCGATCCCCCAAATCCTGCAACTTGACTCGGGAGGACTCGGAATGTCAGCAAAGCAAAAACCCTCCTTCCTTTGATGATTGAACAAGTGAAAGACGTTTGATGGTCTGTACTCTGTCCTGGTGAGTGTTTGTTTTGACGATGCCCCCCCATATCTCAATTGATGTGTTGGTGTCACGAAGAAGAATGGATATCTGCTTCTATCTGACGTTTCTTATCAAAGTTTTGTCGACGCTGTCAACAGCCTACGAAACAAAATAGGCATATTTAAATGGTGAGCAATATGAAACGTGCATTGAAGGAATGTATCTCTTACTGTACACACCAGACAAGAGGAGAGATGAGCATATTTAAATGGTGCTATATGAAATGTGTACGGAAGGAATGTATCGCTTCCGCGCACACCAGATACAACCCGTCAACCATCGTCTCGCTGGTGTTGTCAATGTCCAAGTGGGCTTACCCAATGTAACGTGGAGGTTCTCCTGCAAACCACCGTTTGCTGGATGCGTACATGGTGGCTTGTCGTCAAGGCGGACAGCAGCCTAGTCAAGCGGAAAACCCTCAGCACGTCGGCAAGCACGTTCCGATACTGGGCATGATTGTGGACGATAGCCCTTGACACGCCAATCGACTCAATGGGGTGGTCCGTGTGTGACACCCACCCACCTCTGTGGCATCCACACGTCTCGTGGCACTGGTACCCTGTCCGATGGCGACGACACACTTGATGCACCCTCGGGTCTACATACAGGCATCGCAACAAAGACGTGACAGAGAGAACGGGGTGTGCATGGAGATAAGCAATGTTGCATTCGAGTGTAGACTGATCGTTCGCACGATGCACGACGAGAGTGTCGATAGGGAGCATGGCCGTGAACACCGGTTGATGAGCTCACGTGTGGGGGACACACATGCACGATCGTGCGCGGGCCCCATCCAGCGGCGTTATCAACGACAATTGTATCACGGCGATGCTTCATATGGACGTCGAGCCGCAGAAGGATGGAAAAGCACGGTATAGCTCTGGCTCTGTACTCGCCTGAGTCGGTCTCTGGGGACTTTTGAACCACCAACACCGTGCTTAAGCCAGCACGCGCATGGCGTCCCCATCGAGGACGAGGACGGGATACATAGCGATGCCACCATCGTACAAGGAGAAGGGAGTGGGAAAGGGGTGCTAGTTAGCGCCCTGCCTGAAATACCTGGCCTATGGGTGGGGCACTAGAGCGGTTTTATAAGCTGCCGAGTGGTCGCCGTTCACATTCAGTCGCTCCAAGGAACACAGTCGATGCCTGCCACGTCTTGTCTGCCACCTCGCTTCACGACTCGGTTCTCTTATTAAATCCGCACCCACGGCAATTGATAACTGCCTTCGCGCCTTTGTCACATCTCGATTGCCAGGATGGGGCCTCCCTTTTGCGAATTTTCTGGGGCTACTGCGTGTTTGGGTTGGATGTACGTACACGTGTTCACAAAGTGCCTCAGAAGGTGCTCAAGAGGCTTCTGCTGGTCCAGGCGGACGACACATTTGCCTTTCACTCTTCACCGCGTGTTAGCAATGACTTGTCTGTACGTCTACTGTCTACACTATACTTGACGGTGCATGGATGTCATGTACGCAATGTCGGGTCTAGCGTGGTTTCGTGGTAGTTGGCTTCTTTGCTTGCATGGCCACGATCGCGGCATGTGGACCACTCAGCCCATCAAACACCTGGCACCTCGGAACTTTGGAGCGTCCTCACATCCCACGACCTACCGACGATCCTCAGAAAGTACACTTCCCTCGCCTAGGCGCATGTTTCAATCACGAATGGACATGAATAATGGGCGCAAAGCAAGCGTCAGAAGAATCGTGGACAATGTTATGAATGTCGCAAAACATTCCACACAGGTAAGTATCCTAATATTGATAGCTAAGATCCTCACTGGATAGAGTGGGCACTGATGGTCTTTCCTTTGTC
This sequence comes from Cantharellus purpuraceus, assembly GCA_025174535.1. Classification (NCBI taxonomy): domain Eukaryota; kingdom Fungi; phylum Basidiomycota; class Agaricomycetes; order Cantharellales; family Hydnaceae; genus Cantharellus; species Cantharellus purpuraceus. The sequence goes on from JALBUN010000047.1 coordinate 92,086, forward strand.
AGACAATGCATCTTTTAACACGACACTACGTCTACATGAAATATGGCTCTATCCCTATTCGATAAAGATGATGCATGGAGTATGCCATGTCTGGTGTGGTGCTAATCATGTAAACTTCCCCAAACGAGAACACTGGCTTTGATGACAAGACAGCAGGCATATGTAGTGTTTATTGGGAACAGCAGTGCAGGTGCAGAGTGTTCTGTTCTTGATGCTATCAATCCTGGTGGCAGCTAATGCACGTGCATGGTGTTATACGTGTATCTATGTCTCCACTTTTAAGACACATGATTGTTTTGGTCAAAATACCATTGAATTCAATGTCAGGGTGATACAACATGACAACAAGGCACCAAACTGACACCATGTAGGAGCTCCTTTGGTTTGCATGCATGCAGGTGATGATAGCAGTCGTCTCAGTCAATTATTGCCTGATCCCCATGCTTGAGGCAAGGGTATATAAAGCCTGTTGGCTGTATTTCCATCAAGAGGTGTGGGTGGACCTCATGATATTTTTACCATTGGTAGCCTGCTCATTTCCTTGTGGGGCTTGGTGTGTACTCATGTGGTAGACTTGATGTGTATAGCTCATCGATGCAAGCCCAGCTGTGGCATTATATCCTGGCATTGCAGTCTTGCATGTGATTCTTTATGCCAGACCCTGTGATGCATGTGCAAGTGCTATAACTTTGATGTAGGTATTCTCTCAGAGCTGCCTGTGATGCTCACTAACACTAGGCCTACTCTCTCTAGCTTACCACCGAGACATACATATCAGCTCAGACACAGGTATGCATGCTAGACCCACCACTGCTGTTTTGGAACCTGCAAAATTATGGTATTAGGGCAAACTCTAAATCACCACAATTCTGTGAATGAACAGCTAAGAAGAATATCAAACCCTGCTGCAGCACAACTCCAGAAACGATTTAACATTTGTACTTTGGTTACAATCCCTTGTATTGGTCAATGCAGACTATACGCAGAAAAGTAATATGTTTCTTAGCAGCAAGAAATGAATAAGACTTCCAGAGTCTAGAGTTCACAGATGCTTAGGGGTCCAGATATTCCAAAATGAGGGGAATGCACTTAGAGGCTAAAGGAAGTAGGTGGTGAAGCTAGCAACTGCTTCACACAAGTTCAAGATCCTAATGCTCTGCAAAGGCAGTACACACTAGCAACTTAAACAAGAGCACTAATGGCAGGACTATTGACAGACAATCTCACCCTGTAGATTTGTAGTCATGTGAGGCAGATACTACACTCATGCCCAAAGCAGGAATATCACTACTTCCAGTGCAATCAAGTACAGTTACACAACTGTAAAAGATCCTTGAACTGGTAATCAACAGTTACTGAGATATAGAGGATGACACTGTATGTCACTCTAGTCACACTGGTATGCAAAAGATGGGTAGAATATGTTACTATTTCAGAAGCAGAATGACCTCGTTATATATTGTATTTACAGGGGCTGAGTAATGCTTCTGGAATATTCTACCTATTTATAGATGGAAACTACTGGAAGGTTGTGGAAGGTGGAAGAAAGGGGTAGAATATTCCAAGCCAATCACAGGTTCTGATCACTGCATTAACACTGATCAGGAGCTGAATAATGGTTCTGGAATGTTCTGTCTAATAATAGAAGGAAACAGCTAGAATGTTATGGAAAGGGATAGAATATTCCAAGCCAATCACCTGCTCTGATCCCTGAATTAGGCACTGATCAGGCAAAAAGAAGGGTATCCACCCTGTTTTCTGCACTGGTTTGCACAGCCATGGATAGCCAGATCTCAGGTCATGATCTCCATGGAAAATAGTGCCCTGAGAGGCTGTGGTTGTCAAGTTACAGGTTATTTATTGATCAGAGACATCTGAGCTTGAATTCAGGCCAAATGCCTGGTCCAAAGGTGGAGAGCCAACTGTGTGAAGGTTTGTGGGTGCCTATGGGTCCACAACTGTAGCACAGCAGAAATAAATCATTCCGGGCTGAGTTCTGCATGGAATATTCCCAAAAAAAATATGGAAAAATAGAGAATATTTGAATAAGTCCATTCCAGGTACAAGCATCAAATATATGCTGATATTTAGGAATGGAAAAGCAAAGTATAGCACATTGGTGCTGCATAAATAGGATTTGATAGGGAAAAGGTGGTTCCCATACAACTGCCTCCATGCAGTAGAACCCTTTTACATCCAAGACAGGTACATGGGTGTGTGCAAGGTGCACCAAACACACCCCTGACCCTCTGCCAGGTTGTTGAGCATGGGAACACTTAAGCCCAGCACGCCTGAGCATGCTCACCCAATTGGTGCTATACTCTCCTGGATGGAGCACAACACGATCACAGACACACATTCTCGTGTGGCAACCAGCCACCCCCACCCCACTCCTCCAGTGCCCAGGGCTACCGTCAGTCACAGCAGCCTGTCGTGGTTGTGTATCTCCCACAGCAGGCCGAACCCACCCATCAAGAGCCTTGACCCCCAGACCTCACTGCCCTGCTGCCCACCTTTGATTCCCTCACAGCTGCCCAGCAGGCACTTCCACAGCGCCCTTGCCCCGACCACATCCCATGAATCCATGACATCCTCTTCCTCATCAACCGCACCCAGCAGCAGGGCATCCCCACCACCACGCCCCCATCGTCCTCTCTGACCCCATCTTTGCCCATCTCGCCAATGATGCCGTCCAGATCCTCCCACAAACCTTCACACAGTTGGCTCTCCACCTTTGGACCAGGCATTTGGCCTGAATTCAAGCTCAGATGTCTCTGATCAATAAATAACCTGTAACTTGACAACCACAGCCTCTCAGGGCACTATTTTCCATGGAGATCATGACCTGAGATCTGGCTATCCATGGCTGTGCAAACCAGTGCAGAAAACAGGGTGGATACCCTTCTTTTTGCCTGATCAGTGCCTAATTCAGGGATCAGAGCAGGTGATTGGCTTGGAATATTCTATCCCTTTCCATAACATTCTAGCTGTTTCCTTCTATTATTAGACAGAACATTCCAGAACCATTATTCAGCTCCTGATCAGTGTTAATGCAGTGATCAGAACCTGTGATTGGCTTGGAATATTCTACCCCTTTCTTCCACCTTCCACAACCTTCCAGTAGTTTCCATCTATAAATAGGTAGAATATTCCAGAAGCATTACTCAGCCCCTGTAAATACAATATATAACGAGGTCATTCTGCTTCTGAAATAGTAACATATTCTACCCATCTTTTGCATACCAGTGTGACTAGAGTGACATACAGTGTCATCCTCTATATCTCAGTAACTGTTGATTACCAGTTCAAGGATCTTTTACAGTTGTGTAACTGTACTTGATTGCACTGGAAGTAGTGATATTCCTGCTTTGGGCATGAGTGTAGTATCTGCCTCACATGACTACAAATCTACAGGGTGAGATTGTCTGTCAATAGTCCTGCCATTAGTGCTCTTGTTTAAGTTGCTAGTGTGTACTGCCTTTGCAGAGCATTAGGATCTTGAACTTGTGTGAAGCAGTTGCTAGCTTCACCACCTACTTCCTTTAGCCTCTAAGTGCATTCCCCTCATTTTGGAATATCTGGACCCCTAAGCATCTGTGAACTCTAGACTCTGGAAGTCTTATTCATTTCTTGCTGCTAAGAAACATATTACTTTTCTGCGTATAGTCTGCATTGACCAATACAAGGGATTGTAACCAAAGTACAAATGTTAAATCGTTTCTGGAGTTGTGCTGCAGCAGGGTTTGATATTCTTCTCAGCTGTTCATTCACAGAATTGTGGTGATTTAGAGTTTGCCCTAATACCATAATTTTACAGGTTCCAAAACTCCTCCTCCTCCTTCCATCTCCTCCTCCTCCTTCCATCTCTGTTCCATCTGTTCAATCAGCATTGTACCAGGAATGGTTGGAGTTTGCACAGATCAGAGTCATCAAAAGGGTTGGGTTCCTGGACCTTGGTCCAGGACTTAGGAGCTTGTAGGGTATGGATGCTGCTGGCAAGCAGGGAGATGGCTTGCACCAGATTTGGGGAGGGCAGAGTATTGTCCTCTTCATTGACAGCCTCTATATGGCCTGTCAGTTCTTTGATGACCTTGGGGTAGGAGTGATGTTACATCCTGTAACACCAAGTCTGATCTCCAGACTCCATCTCCATCTCCATCTCCCTACTTCACCTCCGTCAACTCCACCTTCATCAACTCTGAACTCCTTTTCTTATTGTTCTCCATAAGTAGTTTCTTCTTATGGGGTACAACAAACCCCTCCTTTTATATTGCTTAGTATAGTTCGGACTTGGGTCTGAACTCTGAACTCCTTTCCATGTTGTACTCCATATGCATCTTATTGTTTTTCATTTTAGTTTTAGCATTCAATTCTCCACATACTTATATGGGCTACTTTCTGTCTATTACAGTAGTTCGTATATCAACTAAGATTTTCCCCATCAACTTCTTGGTTGCTAGCTTCTTGACAAGTACCTTCTTGACAAGTCAAACTCCAGATCCCTGATCCAACTCCATACTCCAAACTCCAAAATATTGGACTGATAATCCAAGGGGGCACAACACACAAGTTGAAGCCAAGTCCACTCAATCTGACTCAATAGTATTGCTCCCACTCTGTCTCTGGTTGAACGAGAGGGATTAGAGAGGACAGGGGAGGGACAGGAGCATATAGAAGGCTCAGGAGGTTTGGAGGGAAGAAGGGGGTAAAGGAGGATGGTTACAGGAATGGAATAGGGAACAGGAGAAGCCCCTGTGAGTTCCAGAACTTCCCAGACATTATTTTGCTTTTATTTTCATCATTCCATCATCATGGACACTCCCCCCCATCATCATCTCATCATCCATCCCATCATCAACTCAGGACATTCACGAATGACTTCATTCATTCATAGGACTTAGTATCATATATAAATCACGTCTGTAATGCACTTGAAAAGATAGAGTAATTATCTCTCACCTATTCTGTCTGTGTGTCTGAATCTATTCGTATCTGGAATAACTCCAGAACGAACGCATATTTCTACTATCTTTTGCATATTCTATTAGAATATTGCATATCTCACTCGAATCTTGAATTACAAAGCCATACAATCACTGGCTATGTTTTTATTAATCATTTACTTGAAATCAATTCACCTACTCCTGCTTCCTGCTGAATTAGCTTGTATCCAGATGAGGACTTATCCAAACCACTCCAAACTTCACACAAAGACACTATTCAAGCTTGTCTCTCACACGGCTGCACATACATCGTGTTCCCATCACTGCTCCATTTTCTATTTGACTTCTACTTGTCACTACACCCCAGCAAGGCGATTATTCACATCATTTATAACATCACCTTTGCCATGTCCTATCTCAAGGGCACCATACTGGACTACTTCAAGCCAGTGCTCATGGATGACTCTGATGATCTGATATGGTCAGAGGACTACTCTGAGTTGATCTCCAAACTCAATTTCAGTCCTTACAACCCTGAGGCCAATGCCAAGAATGAACTCAATCAACTTCAGATGAAGGAAAATCAAAAATACATTGTGAGTTTCCAGCAGCTAGCTCCGAAGGTCCAATGGGGTGATGCCACACTCCAATGCTAATTTTATGTTGGCCTCCTGTCCCACATCAAGGATGTTCTCCTCTTCCTTCCATCTCCATTCTGCCCCCTCCTCCTTCCATCTCCATTCCCCCTCCTCCTCCTTCTGTCTCCATTCCATCTCCCCCTCCTTCCACTTCTGTTCCTCCTCCTCTTCTTTCCATTGGGCCAGGAGCAACTGCTCAAGCTTGGCCACACTTATATTTGCTAAAGGATTTGACATTGTTGAGGATAAGACCTCAACATGCCCCTCCTTTTATATGTCTCCAGACCCCCAGTATAACTCCAACTGCACCCAACCGTCTCACCTATTCAATCCACAGACCTGAGGCCTCAAGGGCTCAGTCTTAATGGAGAGATACTGTTATGACTATATTCATTAATGCCCAGATCCCCATCCAATCCACCCAGATCCCTGCACATATGAAATCTATACTCCATTTGGAAACCATCACATCTCCATCAGTCCATCTGATTGTCATCATTGATCTTGCTCATCTGCCTCCAGTTCCAATTGATGCATCAGTATCACCATAGGAACCTGGACATCCATTTCCATCGGACTTGGACATATTCATGTAAGGCTGTTGGCCTCAGAGATCCATCACTGGAGTAATTATTAGATTTCAAATATGTATTTAAGTCGTACTACTGGGGACTTCATTCCTCAGTTGAATATTGAACCACACCTAGCTCCTAAGTCTGATCCAAACTATCAAAGTCATACTCCATCTCTGAAATCTCAGACACAGGTATTAGTGAGGGCACAGCACATAAGCTGAAGCCAAGTCCATTCTGACCCCCAACACCCACTCTGACTCTGATCCCAAACTTGGATCCAGGTTCCAACTGTTGTCAGACCATGATACTGGAGATGCAGGATAAGAACAGAGTGTGGGTGGATTTGGATAATAGGTAGTTATCTGACTCGTCAAATTGAGGGTCCACCCCAAGCCCATCTGCTCTATTATTAGAATAGCTAACTTGTATAAAAAGGCAGGTAGATTCACACTGAAAAAATGATTTGATTAAGTCCTACAAAACTCTCTTAGACTGATAGGTTATGGGCCCCAGCTGTAACTAAATCCACCCACTAAAAGTCGCCAACAATGTCAAATGCTGCAAACACATATAAAGCTGATCCGCTAAATGGTGATAACTACACTGCATAGCGATGACACCTTGAGTGGATACTCAATGACCTAGACCTATGAGAGGTGACCATGGGTACAGAGACAGTTCCAGTCCCAGCCAAATCTGAAGCAGTCACCCAAGCAGAAAAACAGGTGATTGCGGAGTGGAAGAGGAAGGACAAGAAAGCTAGAAAGGAGATTTATCGATTTATCTGAGGATCTCTGATGAGTATCTGGTGTATATCAATCAGAATATGACTGCACCAGACATTTGGACCAGACTACAGGGGATCTTTGAGTCCAGAGCAGCGGTTGGCATTGTTCATATATGCCAAGAATTCTTCTGAACATTTGCTGAAGATGGCATGAACATGGAGGAACATGTCCACAAACTCTGTGGGTTACACCAGCAGCTGAATGCCCAAGGACAAGAAATCAGCAACACTGACTTTTCAGACACATTACTCACATCATTACCAGACTCCTGGTTACCATTCATAACCACTATCAATGCAAGTAGAATGGCTATTGCATTGGAAATCTTGATCGTATGAATCTTAGATGAAGATCGATCCCAGAACACTGGAACAACTTGTCAAACAGCACTGAAAGCTAAAGAAGATCACTTGGGTGCTACAAAGGGCAAGTGTCATAACTGCAGAAAGAAAGGACATTACATGAAGGATTGTTGGGCAAAGGGTGGTGGAAAGGAGGGCCAGGCACCATCATGGTTCAAGGAGCCAAAAGATAGAGACACAGCTAAGCAAGCTAATGAGAGTGACTTCACATTCATGGAAACTGAAGTTGTACTTGCATTCATATCAGCTTCTGATTGGCTTCAACTCATATTGCTCACAACAGGTCAGACTTCACTAACTACTCTGAAGCTCCATCCAAAATCAAGGGAATCACACCTGGCACCACACTCTGAACCCAAGGACATGGATCTGTAGTTGTTGAATTCAAGGTCAAAGATAAGATATATTCCGTCACCTCAATGATGTTAAACACACACCAGATTCACCAAACAACCTGATCGGTATAGGACACCTCACAGACAATGGACACTCAGCAATCTTCACACCGACAGGAGTAGAGTTCAAGTCTAAAACAGTGTTGTGTTTAGCATTGGTTGCAAAAATGGATGGATGTATCAAATGCAAATATGAACCAAACACACAGGTCAGGGTCAGGATTTTGTGACAACAATGAAGGAATGCACTTTGGACAAATGGCATTGTAACCTTGGACATGTTAATGTCTGGACAATTCAGACTTTGAAAAGGAACAATTTGGTCACCAGACTACAAGTTGACAAGTCACAAGCCCCCACTCAATGCACTGCATGTATTCAAGGGAAACAACATGTTGAACCTTTCCCAAAGCAAGCTGAAGAAAAGGCTGAAAGGACAGGTGGTCTAATTGTATCTGATGTATGGGGTCCAGCACAGATTGAGGGACCAAGCCATGAAAAATACTTCTATTCATTCACCAATGCCAAGTCAAGATACACAGAAATATACTGTGGAACTACAAAGGACAAGGCACTGAAGCATTTTGAGTTGTTCAAAAAGTTCATTGAGATGCAAATGGGCAACACACTCAAACAGTTCCAATCCAACAATGGTGGGGAATATGTCAATAAACCATTCAAAGACTTCTGTGCTAAATATGGTATAATTATGGAAACTATGGCACTGTACTCACCAGCTCAAAATAGCATTGCAGAACATCTTAATCAGACACTACTGGAGTATGTTCGAGCCATGATCTTCACCAAGAACCTCCCAAAATTCTTGTGGCCAGAAGCAATAATGTATGCCAACTATATCAAGAATTGAGCACCTACCCAAGCACTGGGACAAGAAACCATGCCGTACCAAATATTCTTTGGGAGGAAGCCAGATATATCATGACTAGAAGAGTTTGGATCCAAGTGCTGGGTGATGGTCCCAGATCAGTGACAAAGGAAACTTGACCCAAAAGCAGAAGAACATACCTTTGTAGGAGTTGCAGAGCACTCAAAGGCTTGGAAATATTACAATGGTGCCTCAAGGCATGTTGTTATGACTATATTCATTAATGTCCAGATCCCCATCCGATCCACTCAGATCCCCACGCATATGAAATCTATACTCCATTTGGAAACCGCTACGTCTCCATTTACCTGTCCAATTGTCACCGCCAATTCCGCCCATCTGCCTCCGGTTCCAATTGATGCATCAGCATCACCATAGGAACCCAGACATCCATCCCTGTTGGACTTGGACATACTCACGTAAGGCCGTCGGCCTCATAGACCGGAGTAATTATTATTAGATTTCAAATATGTATTTAAGTTGCCTGACTGGGGACTTCATTCCCCAGTTTGAATATCGAATCACGCCTAGTTCCTAAGTCCGATCCTAACTCTCTAAGTTGTACTCCATCTCCAAAATCTTGGACACTGGTATTAGTGAGGGCGCAGCACATAAGCTGAAGCCAAGTCCGTTCCAACCCCCACGACATACTCCAACCTCCAACCCAACCTCCAACCCAACCTCTGATCCAATCTCTGACCCCCAATCGGACCTAGTGCATAACAGTATATTCGAACTGCCATACTCACTCCTACCAATGCCACGATCCACTGCCAATTCCGAACACGCACGAACCGTCAAGGTGCCTGCCCCCAGCATCGACATCATTCCTGAGGTCGTCAAAGAACCGACGGACCACATAGAGGCCGTCAATGAAGAAGACAACACCCCGCCCTCTCCAAATCTGGCGCAAGCCATCTCCCTGCTCGCTAGCAGCATCCGTAACCCACAAGCCCCTAAGTCCCGGACCAAGGTCCAAGAACCTGACCCATTCGATGGCTCCGATCCACGCAAACTCCAGCCGTTCTTGGTGCAATGCCGGTTGAATTTCTGCGACCACCCTGACGCATTCACATCCAACCGGGCGAAGGTGACCTTCACCATGTCCTATCTCAAGGACACTGCACTGGACTACTTTGAGCCAGCATTCATGGACGACTCCGATGACCTGATATGGTCAGAGGACTACTCCGACTTCATCTCCAAACTACGGACCAATTTCGGTCCGTACAACCCTGAGGCCGATGCCGAGAATGAACTCAATCGACTTTGGATGAAGGAAAATCACAAAATCGCAAAATACATTGTGAGTTTCCAGCAGCTAGCTCCGAAAGTCCAATGGGGCGATGCCACACTCCAACGACAATTTTACGTTGGACTCCCATCCCACATCAAGGACGAGATATCACGCGTCGGTAAGCAGATACTTTGGCTACCCTCTGCAAGCTCGCCCAATCCATCGACGCCCGTTATTGGGAACATCAATCCGAGGTCTCCTGTGAAAATTCAACTAACAACAAATCGGACAAATCGTCGGACAAGACCCCAAAGTTCAACAAGGGGTCCGAAAAGTGGGCCACCGCCAACTCAGGCCAGAAGTCAAACACTGGTAATGCTGCCGCTTCCGGTTCCAGTCAGAACAACTCTGGCACCAGCAATAACTCTGGAGCTCGCAAGAGTACTCCGGACCTCTCCACCAAGCTGGGAAAGGATGGGAAACTTACCCAGCAGGAACGCCAGCGCTGCATGGACAACAACCTCTGTCTGTTCTGCGGAAAGCCTGGTCACCAAGCCAAGGATTGCAACAAGGCAACCTCATCCGCAGCAAAGGCAAAGGGCCACGCTGCCAACGCCACGACGGACAAGTCTGACGCTAAAGTGACGGACCAAAAAAAATAGTAAGCAGTCCTATAGCCTCCATACGGGCTGAGGGCTGCATTGGTACTCCCCGTACGACAAACGAGGTCCACCTGAACGCATCCGCTCTTTTCCACTCTGACTCCCTTACCCTCCTCATCCACTCCGACTCCATTCCCAATACCGCTATTCAAGCATTAATAGACTCCGGTTCTACTCACTGTTTCCTTGATTCCTTTTTTTCCGATTTACATAAACTCCATACATACACCATAACTCCGATACCACTCCGATTATTTGACGGCACCACTAATGCTGTTATTTCACGAGCTATAGATCTGTCTATCCATTTTTCTGTCGGAGAAATCCAGACCCTTACATTCTATGTTACTCCGCTTGACTCCAGCTGTTCTGTGGTTCTTGGACATAACTGGCTCACCCGCTACAATCCATTGATTGACTGGGCATTGGGCCATATCACATTCCATTCTCCAGCACAGGCTGTGTCATCCCTGACGTCACCAGCAACTATAGGTGCGAAATTATCTTCCACCTCCGCTGACTCCGCTCCAATAGATACTCCATCTACCCCTCCGTTCATATCGATGGTGGACGCTATGGTCTTCGCCAAACTAAGCAAACTGGATGGTTCTCACACATTCCAGGTCCACCTCTCCAATCCAATATTCCTTGCCACTCGTTCCGCCTGATCCACTCCACCGGACCTCTCTATGGTTCCCAAGGAGTATCATGAGTTCGCCGACGTGTTCAGCAAGTCTAAAGCCGACTCTCTAGCGGAACACAGACCATACAATCTCAAGATCGAACTGGATGACAACTCCACCCCTCCGCTTGGCCCTATCTACTCGCTATCCCAAAAAGAGCTACTGGCTCTCTGAACATTCATAGACGAGAACTTGGCCACAGGCTTCATCCGCCCATCCCTATCTCCTCATGGAGCTCTGGTCCTATTTGTCCGCAAAAAGGACGGATCACTCCGTCTATGCGTCGATTTCTGTGGACTCAACAAGATCACCAATAAAGACCGATACCCGATACCCCGCACCGCAGACCTACTCGAGAGTCCTCGAAAGGCTAAGATCTATTTCAAAATAGATCTCCGACATGCCTACCACCTAGTCTGCATCCGAGAGGGCGACGAATGGAAAACAACCTTCCGCACACGATATGGATCTTTCGAGTGGTGCATCATGCCCTTCGGACTAACCAATGCTCCAGCCACCTTCCAGAGGTTCATGAATGACACCTTCGCCGACCTTCTCGATGTGACCATCCTTGTTTACTTAGACGACATTTTGGTATATTCAGACAACAAAGAAGAACATCGGACACATGTCCGAGAAGTACTCCGACATCTCCGAAAGCATGGCCTCTTCGCCCATGCTGACAAATGCGAATTCCACTCTGACTTGGTTGAATACCTAGGCTATATCCTCTCCCCGGCAGGATTGACAATGTCCGATGACAAAATCAAAGCCATACAGGAATGGCCAGAACCCCGGAAAGTCAAGGACGCACAGTCCTTCCTTGGGTTCGCCAACTTCTACCGCTGCTTCATTCACGGCTACTCCAATATCACCATCCCACTCACCCGACTCACTAGGAAGGGTATCCAATGGAATTTCACTGACAAATGTAGACAGAGCTTTGAGACCTTGAAAAAGGCCTTTACTTCCGCTCCGATACTGACTCATTGGGTTCCAGACATTCCCATCCTATTAGAGACCGACACCTCCGACTATGCACTTGCCGTGATCCTGTCCATCATCTCTCCGGACGACGGACAAGTCCACCCGATCGCTTTTCACTCGCGTACATTTACACCCCCCGAACTGAACTATGACGTCCATGACAAAGAGCTCCTTGCCATATATGAAGCCTTCCGGATATGGAGACACTACCTTGAGGGTCCCTCCGATCCGGTGGATGTCATAACTGACCACAAGAACTTGGAATACTTCTCCACAACGAAACTGCTCACCCAGAGACAGGTCCGATGGTCCGAATACCTATCTCAGTTCAATCTCATTATCCATTTCTGTCCAGGTCAACTCGGAGCAAAGCCCGATGCGTTAACTAGACACTGGGACGTCTACCCTAAAGAGGGGAATAGCGACTATGCCACTGTAAACCCCCACAACTTTCGTCCTGTGTTCACTAACGAGCAGCTGGCATCGTCCCTACAAGCATCCGCCCTCATAACTCCCACTCTCCAAGCTGTCACCATTATGGACATCAACCAACTCCACTCCGACATCCGCTCATCACTCCGATCTGATCCTGTAGCAGTTAAACACTTGGACAACCCTTCTGATCTGAAATGGTCACTTGACCCCGAAGGACACCTCTGACACAACAACCAGATATACATCCCCGACGCCAACGGCCTCCGACTCCGAATTTTGCAGTATTATCATGATCACCCGATCTCCAGCCACTTCGGGCAAGGATTAATCCGATGAGACTATGTATGGCCAAAAATGCAGGAATACATTCAACACTACTGTAACTCCTGCACCACGTGTATGCGCTCAAAATCGCAAAGGCACAAACCCTACGGAATGCTTAAGCAACTTCCGATCCTGGAGCAACCATGGAACTCCATCTCCATGGATTTCATAGAGAAGCTCCCCCCATCGCTCGGATACGACACCATACTCGTGATTGTCGACAGGTTCACTAAACAGTCACTATTCATTCCAACGCATGACACCATCACCTCCGCCTCACTAGCTAAGTTGTTCATTCTCCACGTATTCTCTAAACACGGAGTCCCATCGCATGTCATGTCCGATTGGGGCTCGGAGTTCATGTCCTCCTTCTTCTGCACACTAGGAAAGGCTCTCGACATGAAACTTCACTTCACCTCTGGATACCATCCTGAAGGAGATGGACAAACAGAACAAATGAATCAGTCCCTGGAACAATATCTCCAAATCTATTGTAACTATCAACAAGACAACTGGGCTGATCTACTTCCAATCACAGAGTTTGCCTACAACAACACTCCGAACGCGACTACCGGCATCTCTCCGTTCTTTGCTAATAAAGGCTACCATCCAAACATCTCCGTCCACCCTGAGAAAGAACTTGCCTCCACCAAAGCCCGCCAATTCATAACCGACCTTGATCAACTACACCAACATCTCTGAGAGACCATCTCTGATGCTCAGAAACAATATCAAGTCTCCGCAGACCGACACCGCATTCCAGCTCCGGACCTACAAATTGGAGACAAAGTATTCGTTAAGGCCAAACACTTCCGGTAGGGGTTGCCCATGTGGGTTCTTGCCATTCAACAGAGTGGTTCAAGTTAAGGGCTCTCTGTTTTCTGGTACTTCTCCACATGAATCAGGGCAATGAGTCATCTTTATCTCTCTTGTGTGCCAGTTCACCTCTGGATTGTGTTTTATGAGCCAAGTGTGACCAATGATGATACCAAGACTTCCCAAGCTTGTAACAGAGAATATGGCATGTTCCATATGAGTCCCATATGTGCAGATGAGGTCAACTTCTTCCTTGAACCAGCTTCATTGGGGGTCCCATCAATGTTATAAACAGGTATGGCACATGGCAGGGGATGTGTTCAAATTTTTTCTGCCTTGATGTACTCTACATCAATGAACATCCCTGTAGCTCCACTATCAAGAAGCACATCCACTGCTAGAGGGTATCCAGTGTCTATAGAGTGGATTTTCAGAGGATTCTTGTACATTGATGGATGTCTGCAGATTGAACATAAATGTGGGAGAGTCATGGTGTTCAGTTAGGAGTTGAGAAGAAGTTTTAGACATGGCTGTTTTGGTTTCAGTCTGGTCACAGGGGGGATATGAGTGTAGCATATTGCTTGTGAGCCCTATTGTATATGATTCAAGAACTGAAAACCAATTTGTCAAGTGGGGCATGCTGAAACCCTGCTTTTCCTCTTGTGCTGGAGTGGATGCCTTCTATGCTGTTTCTTTGGCATCTATTACAGCTGCAACTGATTCAGCGACTATACTATCAATGGCTGCTTTTGTCAGATCAGCTCAATACATTCTCTGCGTGGTTCAGTGCATGCTGGAGAGATATGGCCATGCTTACCACAATTATAGCATATTTGAGTTTCAATACAATGATGGCTGGAGTCAATGTCCATGGGTATAGCACCACTAAATAGTGCAGGAGTGGTGGGTGCAGAGATGGCAGGAGTGTTGGGAGCTCAAGATGGAGTAGAGTGAGAGGAGGTGTGGGGAGCCTGTGCCCATTTCACTTCTATGAGGCGATGGTAGTTCTGGTCAATTTGATGGGCTGCTTCCTTCCAGGCCTTGAGACCTAATGGGAGTACTGGCTGTGCATAGATCTTTTCATTGCAGGGAGCCCTTGCGTGTAGGCATCTTCAAGTGCCACATCATTAAACCCTGTTCTTCCTGCCAGTGTCTCAAACTGTGTCATGTATTCATCTGCTGATGTGCCAGCTGTCATCCTGAGATCATGTAACCTTGTCTGTGCTGTTTGAGAGTGATCAGGGTCTCCAAAGGCATTCTCCACCTGTCTAATGAACTCTTCAAGAGTGGAGAGTGATGAAGTCCCATCAATGACTGCTTGGGTCTCGTTGTGGGCCCATACTTCAGCAGAACCTGCAGTCATGAAAGAGAGGGCATACAGGATCTTGGTCCACTCATCTGGGAAAGATGCAGGCTGGATTGCAATGGCAAGCCTGATAGCGCAAATAAACCCATCTGTCTCTGTATGGTCTCCACTAAATTTCTCCAGTTCAGCTGCCTTTATGGGACCACCCGCCCATCGAAGAAACTCTCCGAGAAATACTTAGGTCCTTGTGAGGTCATTGCTCGCGCAGGCAGCAGGTCCTTCACCCTCCGCCTCCCAGACCACTTCCGAGCAGTTCATCCAGTCTTCCATATATCAATGCTCAAACCCACTACCACAAACGAGATCTCCGGTCACACACAACCCCCACCTCCCCTGATCATCATCGAAGGAGACAATGAATATGAGATATCTGAGATCCGGACTCGAAGATCAACCATCGATACAAGTGCAAGCTCCAGTACTTAGTCAAATGGACTGGATACGAAGGCACCGATGAAGAGTCTTCATGGATCTCTGCATCCAAACTCGATCACGCATCCAAATCTGTCTCCGACTTTCACTCCACTTATCCAGACAAACCTGGCCCCCTTATGAATCTTTAAGTTCGATTACTAATGCTAATTCTATTATTTCACATCACCATTTTATTACAAGTCAAGGGAAATTAGATGCCTGCCCAAAAGCTCCAAAGGAATCACTCCACCTCATTTTTCTCCGCTCCGAAATTTATAATCATTTTCATTTTTATTTTATACATTGCATTTCCTTTTTCCCTTTCCCTTATCTACCTCAGGCTCCGTCTCCGACTCCTCATCACTCTCTACATCCGACACCCAATCCTTCTCATCTCCCATGTCCGAATCCTCATCCAATGGGGCCATGAACTTCCGCAACTGACGTAACTCTGCCATCCACCGACCCTCCAGAACCTCCTTCCGTTTCATCGTCCTCACCAAGTCTACTAACAACCCCTCCATCTGCCGAAGGTGCTCCAACTGCAGGTTAACCAGCTGGATAAGCTGGCCCACGGTGCTATTGGGCGCCAAGACGCGCCCCATACCTGCACCGGTCGTTGCCCCTTCTGATCCAACGCTGCTACCCCCGGCTGCCACAGCACCTGTCTCTGTCCACCTCTTTTTGGTCGGACGACCCTCCGATTCTTTCTCTGCCCCTCCTTGTACCACTAGTCGGGGCTTGACGCTCCGACTCCGGGGATCGAACTTCCCATTGATCCTACACCCTCCTTTCTGACCCCGACAATGATCGCAGGACCAAAGGCGGCAAGTTGGGCCGGTAGGCCACACGCACTCCACACCCGCATCACGACATAAGTCGCAAGTTACGCCGGGTCTGCCAAATGGCTCCGTTGGAGCCAGAGCCTTGGGTGGTCCACCTCTTCTCACTGCGGCCTCCAAGCGTTCCCTCTCCTCCTCCTTGTCCTGCTGTTCTGCCACCACCTTCTCCATCTCACGCTTGCGAAGCTGGATCGCCAACCTCGCGACACGCAGCTCCTTCTTACAGGTCGCCAACACGCGACTCTCCGCCTTGCACCATATGACCCTCTGGTCCACCTCCGCCCTCTCTGTCTCCGCCACATCATCTTCCTCAGCTGCCCCCAACTCAAATAAGGGCCGTGCCCACGGATGTAACGGCGAGTCCTCTGCAGTGACAGCCTTCGAACGAGTCGTCACTGTCCATGAAACGGAGATGATGGCGACTTCAGGGGTCCTTGGCCGTATTGGCACACTCAGACTCCCTGGGTGGCTGGTTCCCCCTGCCCCGGTCACCTCCTCCTTCCGTTGGGCCAAGAGCAACTGCTCCAGCTCAGCCATGCTCATGCTTGCCAAAGGGTTTGACATCGTTGAGGATAAGACCTCAATCATGCCCCTCCTTTTATACGTCTCCAGACCCCCAGCATAACTCTGACCACGCCCAATTGTCTCACCTATTCAATCCACAGACATGAGGCCTCAGGGGCTTGGCCTTAAATGGAGAGATACTGTTATGACTATATTCATTAACATCCAGATCCCCATCCGATCCACTCAGATCCCACGCATATGAAATCTATACTCCATTTGGAAACCGCTACATCTCCATTTACCTGTCCGATTGTCACTGCCAATTCCACCCATCTGTCTCCGGTTCTGATTGATGCATCAGCATCACCATAGGAACCTGGACATCCATCCCCGTCGGACTCGGACATACTCACATAAGGCCGTCGGCCTCGGAGACCCATCACTGGAGTAATTATTATTAGATTTCAAATATGTATTTAAGTTGCCTGACTGGGGACTTCATTCCCCAGTTCGAATCACGCCTAGTTCCTAAGTCCGATCCTAACCCTCTAAGTCGTACTCTGTCTCCGAAATCTCAGACACCGGTATTAGTGAGGGCGCAGCACATAAGCTGAAGCCAAGTCCGTTCCGACCCCCACGACGTACTCCGACCTCCGACCCAACCTCCGACCCAACCTCCAACCCAACCTCCAACCCAACCTCCAACCCAACCTCCAACCCAACCTCCGATCCAATCTCCAACCCCCAATCAGACCTAGTGCGTAACACATGTACAGACCTCTTGAAACATCACCTTTGATGAGAATGATACTAAGCTCTTCCCCATTCCAAACGAGATCAATGATGAAGTCATGACAGTGCCACTCAAGGGGGAGAACCATATGCACAAGCAGCAACCAAACACTGAAGTTGGCAAGCAGGAAACTGAAGATGTTACTAGGATCCCACAGATGTCCACAGCCTCCAAAGCTACTTCTACTATCAGTGTACCATGCCACAGCACCCAAACTGTAACCTGACCTGACTATTGACTACTCAATGACCCCACTACAAACACTAGCAACCAGGCATTCATTAGCTATGAGACCATCACAGCACCAGATGCTTACAGGGATGCCATAAAACACCAAGATGCACCCATATGGATATCAGCAATGCAGACAGAGATTGACCAACATCAAGCAATAGGGACCTGGGAGCTTGTGGACCTTCCACCAGGATGAACAGCAATAGGTAGTCGATAGGTCTATGCAGTGAAGATGAAACCAGATGGGGCATTTGAAAGAGCAAAATCTCACGTGATAGCACAAGGCTTTACATAACAACCTGGCATGGACTACTATGATATTACATCCCCAGTGGTCAAGTTTGACTCTCTATGACTTCTGCTTGCAATTAGTAATGCACTCAACTGGGAGATTGAAATGATGAATATAAAGGGGGCTTTTCTCAACTCAAAACTCAAGGAAGAAATCTACATGCAACAGCCCAAAGGGTTTGATGATGGCTCAGGACACATACTCAAATTACATCATGCACTCTATGGCCTCAAGCAAGCTGGGCAAGCCTGGCACCAATGCCTGTGTAATGTCCTATTGAGTTTTGGCTATGCTCAAAGCTCCACTGATGAATGCATCTACATTAGAATCACCAAACCCAACATTGAAGTCATCTCAGTCTACATCGATGATCTAGGCCTTTTTGCAGACTCAAAGGATGGTATGTAAAGAATCAAAGGGGAGCTCAATGGAGAGTTGACTATGGTGGATTTGGGGGAAATGAAGAAGATTTTGGGTTTAAGGGTACAGAGGAACTGTAAAGAAGGAACACTGAAGATCTCCCAAGGACCATACATCAAAACTATTCTCACTTGCTTCCATATGCAAGATGCAAATCCAGTCTCCACTCCACTCAGCAAAACTGTCAGATTGATGGCAATTAATAAAGCTACATGCACCAAGGATGTTTTGGAACCCACAAATTATGGTGTTAGGGCAAACTCTAAATCACCACAATTCCGTGAATGAACAGCTGAGAAGAATATCAAACCCTGCTGCAGCACAACTCCAGAAACGATTTAATGTTTGTACTTTGGTTACAATCCCTTGTATTGGTCAATGCAGACTATACGCAGAAAAGTAATACATTTCTTAGCAGCAAGAAATGAATAAGACTTCTAGAGTCTAGAGTTCACGGACACTTAGGGGTCCAGATATTCCAAAATGAGGGGAATGCACTTAGAGGCTAAAGGAAGTAGGTGGATGAATCTAACCATCCAACCAGTGGCACTCAGAAGCAGGTAACAGCAATGTGTGAAGTAGTCTAGCAACTGCTTCACACAAGTTCAAGCTTCTAATGCTCTGCAAAGGCAGTACACACTAGTAACTTAAACAAGAGCACTAATGGCAGGACTATCAACAGACAATCTCACCCTGTAGATTCGTAGTCATGTGAGGCAGATACTACACTCACGCCCAAAGCAGGAATATCACTACTTCGAGTGCAATCGAGTACAGTTACACAACTATAAAAGATCCTTGAACTGGTAATCAACAGTTACTGAGATATAGAGGATGACACTGTATGTCACTCTAGTCGCACTGGTGTGCAGAAGATGGATAGAATAGGTTGAATATGTTACTATTTCAGAGGCAGAATGGCCTCCTTATATATTGTATTTACAGGGGCTGACTAATGGTTCTGGAATATTCTACCTATTAATAGATGGAAACTACTGGAAGGTTGTGGAAGGTGGAAGAAAGGGGTAGAATATTCCAAGCCAATCACAGGTTCTGATCATAGCACTAACACTGATCAGGAGCTGAATAATGGTTCTGGAAAGTTCTATCTAGTAATAGAAGGAAACAGCTAGAATGTTATGGAAAGGGGTAGAATATTCCAAGGCAATCACCTGATCTGATCACCCATCAGCTGATCTGATCCCTGAACTAGGCACTGATCAGGCAAAAAGAAGGGTGTCTACCCTGTTTTCTGCACTGGTTTGGACAGCCATGGATAGCCACATCTCATGTGATGATCTCCACGGAAAATAGTGCCCTGAGAGGCTGTGGTTGTCAAGTTACAGAATATTTATTGATCAGAGACATCTGAGCTTGAATTCAGGCTGAATGCCTGGTCCAAAGGGGGAGAGCCGGCTGTGTGAAGGTTTGTGGGTGCCTATGGGTCCACAACTGTAGCACAGCAGAAATAAATCATTCTGGGCCAAGTTCTGCATGGAATATTCCCGGAAAAATATGGAAAAATAGAGAATATTTGAATAAGTCCATTCCAGGTACAAGCATCAAATATATGCTGATATTTAGGAATGGAAAAGCAAAGAATAGCACATTGGTGCTGCATAAATGGAATTTGATAGGGAAAAGGTGGTTCCCATACAAAGGATGACATACCTTATGCCAAGGCTATCAGATCACTCATGTATGCAGCCCTCAGCACACAACCTGATCTGGCAGTCACAGTACAATATCTAAGTCAATTTACAACATTGTATGGGCAAGAGCACTGGACCGTGATCAAACATACACTTCAATACCTTAAGGGTACTCGTGATGGTGGCATCATATTCCAAATGAATGCTGGACTCAATCTTGAACTCTATGTGGACTCAGACTGCACTAATCACACAGATGCACTCTCAATTGGTGGATATGTGGCGATGTATGGGAACTGGTTTTCCCTTAAAAAGATCTTGTTTAAAGTCCCGAAACTGTACAATTTCGCTTCATGGCCTCAAAATATCAGCATATATCTGCTGCTTTCTTGATTCAGGGCCATTCAAATATTCTCTATTTTTTCATTTTTTTTTGGGAATTTTCCATGCAGAAATGAGTCTACAAACTTATTGTTCTGCTGGGTGAAGTTTTGGGACCCACATGGACCCACAAACCTTCGCAGATGTCAGCAGCCTCAAAGTCAGCCGGGGTCACCTGGACAACTGACTCATTTTCGATCACATGACTCATTTCAATCTCTGACTCAATCTGGTCACCACTGCCAGTAAATGCTCAATATCTTCCCAACCACTGCATCTCCTGACTCCATTTTCAGTGGAGAGTTCAATAGAAGCCGTGCCTACCCATAGCTGTGCTAATCAGCCTGGGAAACAAAGTATTGACTGAGTTATTTGAGTAATGGTGACTCATGCAATGACTCCTGCCATGACTCATGCTATGACTCCTGTGATTACTCATACTATGACTCCTGCTCTGAGTCACACTATGACTCCATCCATGACTCATGCCATGAGTCAGAGCAAATCCAAGCAGCTCATTGGCTAGGAAACTTCCACCCCCTTCTCACATATTCCACTAGCTTCCAGTAGTTTCCATCTATTAATAGGTAGAAGTTTCCAGTAGTATTAGTCAGCTCCTGTAAATACAATATAAAAGGAGCCCATTCTGCCTCTGAAATAAATAACCATTTCTACCCCATCATTTGCACATCAGTGTGACTAGAGTGACATACAGTGTCATCCTCTATATCTCAGTAACTGTTGATTGTCCAGTTCAAGGGTCGCTTACAGTTGTGTAACTGTATTTGATTGCACTCGAAGTAGTGATTGTCCTGCTTTGGGCGTGAGTGTAGTATCTACCTCGCGTGACTACAAATCTACAGGGTGAGATTGTCTGTCGATAGTCCTGCCATTAGTGCTCTTGTTTAAGTTACTAGTGTGTACTGCCTTTGCAGAGCATAAGAATCTTGAACTTGTGTGAAGCAGTTGCTAGACTACTTCACACATCGCTGTTACCCGCTTCAGAGTGCCACTGGTTGGACGGTCGGATTCATCCACCTACTCCTCTAGCCTCTAAGTGCATTCCCCTCTTTTTGGAATATCTGGACCCCTAAGCGTCCGTGAACTCTAGACTCTGGAAGTCTTATTCATTCCCTACTGCTAAGAAATGTATTACCTTCCTGCGTATCGTCTGCATTGACCAATACAACGGATTGTAACCAAAGTACAAACATTAAATCGTTTCTGGAGTTGTGCTGCAGTAGGATTTGATATTCTTCTCAGCTGTTCATTCACGGAATTGTGGTGATTTAGAGTTTGCCCTAACACCATAATTTTGCAGGTTCCAAAACAGGCGATGCTAGGCAGAAGTTGCATTGCATGGAGTTCTAAAAAACAAAGGATGGTTGCACTATCAACTACAGAGGTGGAATACATCACATTGACTGAAGGGGCCAAGCAATTGGTCTGGCTATGGCAGTTTCTACAAAATCTCAACCTAGACCAGTCCAAACCAACCTCCATCTGATCTGATAACCTCAGTGCAATCACCATCTTGCACAATGCAACCTATCATGCTCGCACAAAGCACATCAATGTCACATATCATTTCATCCATGAGAAAGTAGCTTCAAATGAAGCAGCACTTACCTACATCCTGTCAAAGGAGAATTCAGTGGACTTGATGACAAAGGGCTTGGAGTTAAACCAACGCCAATTTCTTTGTGCAAAACTAGGTTTCTCAGACCTCTCAATTTGAGGGGGAGTGTTGTCAGACCATGATACTGGAGATGCAGGATCAGAATAGAGTGTGGGTGGATTTGGACAATAGGCAGTCATCTGACTCATCAAAAAATGATTTGATTAAGTCCTACAAAACTCTCTTAGACTGATACCAACCCCCCATCAGACCTAGTGCATAACACTAAGTCATACTCTGTCTCTGAAATCTCAGACACCAGTATTAGTGAGGGCACAGCACATAAGCTGAAGTCAAGTCTGTTCCAATCA
This sequence comes from Cantharellus purpuraceus, assembly GCA_025174535.1. Taxonomy (NCBI): domain Eukaryota; kingdom Fungi; phylum Basidiomycota; class Agaricomycetes; order Cantharellales; family Hydnaceae; genus Cantharellus; species Cantharellus purpuraceus. The sequence goes on from JALBUN010000047.1 coordinate 114,707, forward strand.
CCATGATCCACTCTGACTCTGACTCTGACTCCAAGATCTGACCCCCCATTGCAAGTTGATCATTCAAACTGAACTATAGTGTACAAGTCATTGAGTATTTATACAAAAAAATTCCAATGATGGGTTGCATAATGTAGCCTAATGAGGCATTGGAACAGGTTGCAGGGTTGGTATCAGGGGAACACCACTCTACATGTTCCACATCTCTCCCCTCATGAGTCACTTGCATCTCAAGGCAGAAAAGCACGCGTTATGGAGCAAGGCGACACTGCAGACCAGACTTCCCCAAGATATACAGGCTACACCACTGATGTGCGCGCATCCTTTACAACATTGTCAAGAGCCCCGGAGGCTCTATTCACCGCTACTTGGTCGCATGAGTGTCCAACTCCAAAAATGGATCTGTTTACGGGTTGTGATACCTGAACAGGCTCGCCATTCTCATCGCAGGCTAAATTATGGTGGACATACATAGGCCACTGACGTGCCATGTTAAACATGCGGGGTGCGTTTCAGATCCAAGATAACAACACGACCCAACTCATATAGCAAGCACACCGTTGATCCAGCGATCCTCACACTCTCAAAGTCCTGGTATCGAGGGGGTATCCAGCAGCTGTGCAGTGCGTGGTCACCAATTATCCAGTCGCCATTCTTGGGTATAGACAAGACGTATGCGGGTGTGTCGTCTGTCGCCCCCTGGTCAACTGGATCGTAAATGTGAACCTGGTCGTAGTCTAAGTGATGGACTAGAGTGCCATCTGGCAGTTGGAATCGTCCGGATAACGGAGTAGACTTGTTTATCTCGTTTGTCGTTAGATTCCATATCCAAGCCGTCCCGAAACAACCACATATGATATAACTATCGTCATGCGAGAAGGCGATGGACCACGCGGTATCCGGTGTCTCTACCTTGCTCTCAATCTGGCCTGTCTCTGGGTTCCAGATCTGAACCCTCTTGTTCGGCGACCCAAATACAGCACGACTGCCATCGCGTGAAAAGGCCACTGATGTCACCGGATACGAATGCCGATACCGACTGACCTCACTCTTCGTGTGACAGTTCCATATTCGAATGGTCCTGTCCAGTGATCCAGATATAACGAGATTTCCATCGTTGGAGAAAGCGACGGATTCCACATAAAGTGAATGTCCCCGCAATTCACATTCGACCGTGTTCGTCACGTGATTCCAGACATAAACCTGGCCATCCATAGTCCCAATCACCACACGGCTACCGTCACGCGAGAGCGCACATGACATCAGCCTATGCGAGCTCCATTCCGGCGTCCTCATAGCCTGTGTCTCGGTCAGCGTCTGGGGTCCATCCATGTCCGATGTAGAGATTATGTCTCTGCCAGTAGAGAAGAAATCCGCGTCCCAGATTCGAACTGTTCTATCCCACGATCCAGATGCAACGCGGCTACCGTCGGGTGAAAAGGCAACTGACGTGACCGGGTCTGAATGACCGTTCAGAGTATCCATCAACGTGCCCGTCATTGCACACCAGATATACACCCCCTTATCCCCTGCTGTAGCTGCGATCTGACGTCCATCGGGCGAAAAAGCCACAGACATCGACACTATAGCGTTTGACTTATTCCGTATCAAACACCTAGAAGGACAGGACGCGGTTGGGGGTAAGACGTGAGTAGGTGTCATCCCGGTCACCGTTGGCGGGACCTCGTCTCCTATGACATCATCTACATCCCAGACCCATAGCTCGGTATACGACAAAGCCGCAATGTGTAGCGAGTCGGAAGATGCTGCGACAGCCGTCACCCTGTCTAAAGGTCCCATCAGCTCACAAGAGAGCTGTCCCGTTGCAATATCCCATATTCGAACAATCGTGTCCGAACCAGACACGATGTACTTGTCGTTGCTGGTCACGGCAACCGACATCACTCCACGTAAATGCCCCGACAGCGTGAGTTCTGTTTCATACGTCGTTGTATTCCAAACCCGAACTGTTTTGTCCCACGATCCAGACACAATCAAGTCACCTTCGTGCGAGAAGGCCACAGACGTCACCTCACCCATATGACCTTTCAGCTCAGCCTCCTGCTCCCCAGTCGCAGTGTTCCAGATCCGAACTATGCAGTCACCTGATCCAGATGCGATGCGGCTGCCATCAGGTGAAAAAGCGACGGGCGTAGCGAAGATCGAACGCTGCTCCCTGATCACAGTGTATGCACCCTCCTTCTCCCCCGTCGCGGTGTTCCAGATTTCAGGCGAGTCATCCTTAATTCCAACGACGATACGACTACCGTCAGGTGAGAAGGCAATGGATGTCACAGGTTTGACATATGAGATGACATGCAACGCCGGCCCCCAGGATTCTGACAACCCATATAGCACTTGAGGGGCTCTACGGAATGTGTCAGCATATCGCTCACGCATCATTGACTTCTTTGGGATCCACACAAGTGCAGAATCATAAGTGTCAAGGGGATGCCGGTTAATTGGTGCAAACGCGAATTGGAGGAACCGAAGAGCATCCTTGAGTAGCCGTGCTATATCCTCAAATCCCATATGCTTCGTCGAAAAAGCCTGACAGAATGATCAATGAAGATTATTATTCCCAACAAACTTGGTGCTTACTGAGGTCGCTTCACTTGCTCTTTCAAGTGACTTGACTCCTGATCCGAGCTCTCTCATGCAGCTGAGACACTCGAACCAGTGTAGCAGATGGTCGTTCACAAACACCGAAAGAAGGACTTGGATGCTGTCCACTGGACCATGTCCTGAAGCCCCTTCGAGAATGTGTACAAGATGTGATGCCCAGTGCAGGCAAGAATATCGTAGGCCGTCATGGATAGAGATAATTTCCTCGGATGGTGAGAACGTCTGGCTGAGATCCAGATTGCATATGTTGCGTTTAAGAGACTGATTCAAGCACCGGAGACACTTGACAGTTAACATCCAATGACCTTCAGTCACATCCAGGAAGTGATCCTCACAGCGGGACCGTTCAACGATGAAATCGCGAAATGAGGCGTGAAAAACGGAGACTGGACTGGTATCGGCAGCAGGCATATGAATCACAGAACGAAATGGCACCAACGCAAGCCGAGCCTGAAACCTCTCCATGTTCAGCAAGGATGCGATGGCGTCTGTGGACAACGGGACGAGCAGAAACACGACTGCAGCAAGTATCTCGCGTCTCAGAGACACTTCGTCAGGTTGAAGCTCGCTATGGAAGGCCTGCTTCATGATATCATTGTATAGCGAATCGATTACTCCCGTCCGCATCCTTGACGGCGTAAGACGTGTGATGTGAGTTAAGCGCGCTCCGAAGTCCACATCAGGCACGCCAATGTACCGAACGGCAGTCGCAGCGTAGATGAACAATCGGTCCGATCGCTCGACAAGAATTCGGAGGTCGTCATGGGGGGGCCAGGATATAGGTTGCAGGCTCCTTCGAGCAATTTCAGACAAGGAAATTTGAAGGTACGTTTTGATGTCATCTTGCACAACTGTCCTCTCAATGCTGTGCAAAGAAAGGACTTTTGGCAGATGCACGGGATTGTGGTGAAAGGCGTTCTGTATTCCGGTAATGTCCCTACTGGAGATGAAAAACTTGAGAGGTATTTCTGGGGCGCATGCAACAATAGACTGGATCAATCTTTCTACGGTCCCAAGTTTGGTGCACTCATCCAGAGCGTCGATAATGATAAGTTTATACGTTTTGATAGAAGGGTCAAGAACGCGCTGGATTGGCTCTACCAGCAGCGTGCGGAACTGCATAGAGAGTATCTGTAGCGAACCAACGTCGGGATTATCCTCGATGGTCTGACTTATCGCGGATCGAAGGAGAGAGGAAGCCCGAGAAAGTTGGTAGGCGATCGTGGGGATGATGAGACTCGCATCTCTCGCTTCTTTAGAGGCTGAGCGTGAACAAAAGAAGCTCGCTCCAAGCATCTTCTTCTCATCCAGGCGTTGGCTGAGGCTGTGAGCGATGCTGGACTTGCCCGTTCCAGCCATCCCATTCAACCAGCAGACCTTTGGACTTTCATCATCGAATGCCCATTGCTCGAGCTCAGCCAAGATCTGGACACGGGTACCTTCCATGCAACCTTGAGGTTCGACATCATCAGGCGCTTGACGTGTTTGGTAAGATGCGTTTTTAGCATGGGGAAGACTCTCTAATCATTCTGTCATCAAAATTACGCATAAGCATCCAAGGCAGAAAACTCACGAATGATACGAGTCATTTCGTCGTCCTTAGGCGTTTGCACGGCATGGAGCACGGCGTCCATCTGGGAAGCCCCTAACCATTCTGTCATAATACTACACATGCATCACATCACCGCTAACTCACGAGTGACCTCCGCATCCTTGAGAGTGTGCAATACTTCACCTATCATAGCTTGAACATGAGACATAGTCTCCGTCTGAGCACTCCCTAATTATTTTGTCATCAATACTATAGAGAAGCATAGCACAACAGCCGACTCACGAGTAGTGTCCCCATCCTTGAGTAGTTGCAAGATCTCTTTTGTGCTAGTTTCAACATAAGACACGGTGTCCGTCTGGAGACGCCCTGACCATTCTGTCAGAAGTACACATAAGCAGCATCTCATCACAGCCAACTCACGAGTCGTTTCCTCCTTGAGCATTCGCAATATATCCTCTGCCATACTTTCAACATTCAGCATGGTGTCCATCTGGAACCCGTCAGTTCAGCGAATGTCTTTACATAGTCAACAGAATCACTCACGTCGAATATTCCCTTCGCCAGACCAATGTTACGAAGTGATTGTGTAACCAAAGAGGCGTCTTTGACATTCTCGATCGCACGCCTAACAACCCCGTGCTTTTGTACACGTTTGATATTCGTCTTGTGAACCTGCATGGCACTGAATAAAGCACTAGTAAGTTCGTAGGCAGGCTTATGAAGTATTATAAATTACAGACGTTGAAAGATCTCTCAAACGACTCGGACCAGCTAGGGCTTCCTCCGGGGCTTCCTCGCAACTTTGCCGCCTGTGCTTTGTAACGATGGAGAGGATGGCATCGACTGTCTCCTGTATTTTTTCAAAGCCTCGCTCATTCTGTCTCGCTTTCTGTTTCATAGATTAGTCTTGCACCGTCACCTGCTGCTGAGAGATACGTACATCGATCACGGTCATGGCACGGCTTGCTCCCGCAGCAGCTGCTTTCAACGGTGGGAGTGCATATCCTACCGTATCCGCCACGGCAACAACACCCTTGAATCCCTCATATGCAACGCTGGGAAGGTCCTGAGCCAATGTCCGACGAGCATCAGCCTGGGCGCCATTAAGGAGGTTGTTGAAGTGGTTAACGTTGCCACCACCAGCCAGTGAGCTTTGCAGCTGAGCATAGTGAACGCTATCAGCGGAAAAACTGGATGTGCCTCCTGAGGTTGACGGTCCTGACAAAGGCTGAGATTGGTGAGCATCTACGGGCGGGACAACGGCGCTGTTTGACTCTAACGGTCCGGGAGGTGTTGGTGAGGGAAACAGTCGAGATGATTTTCGAGGCCATTTCAGCAAGTTACGCATTGTATCATGGCTGGATTGAAACGCGTGGGGCCGCGTCGACATGGTGAAGCAATTGATATCGATAGAACCTTGTGTAGGCGCTGCTCATATTATGCCAATCGGTTGTATTTGCCACGACGTGTCCCACCTATGTGCACAGCCTGAGGAAGCGATGCTATGTGCCCATTGCCACAAGGCAAGTTTCGTCTCACGTCGGAAAATGGAGTCCTAAACTATCCATTTTCTTGCTGTAAAGTTGGTGTATTCTTCTCTTACGTACGTTGTCATTTATCGCAGTTAGGATCTATCGTGCGGGGCTCGTGTGAGTTAAACGTGGTCTTAGTTATTACATTTTAGGGTGAAAACTTATGGTTTGAATCCGAATTTGGGATGAATATCTAAGCGAGCTCTGAATGCCGTTCGCAAGAATTGCAAGAATTGGCACGGGCGGGCTCAACACAATGAAAACTGCGCGCGTCATACGCGCTATCGATAGCGATCTGGTGGTTAAACTCAGGTCCTAGAATGAACACTGACCTCAGAAGCTTCCTATACCGCGTTGCCCGCAGCTCGCCGCCGGCTGGCTGTGGAGTGGCTGGAGCCAATGTGCCATGGCATCGAGCTCCACGGCTAGCGTCGATGTCGACTTTGAGGCTGGTGTGATTGAGCAGGCTAAATGTGCTGCCCTGTGGTAGACGATCCAGTGATGGGGGCGTCGGAGATGGAGGCGGGAATTGGGACGACGTTGAATGCTCGAATATGTTTTATGATTGTGCAATGGCACCCTGCTCGTCTACTGTCGCAACGTTTCTCAAGACAAAAACTACGCCGTGCTTACGATTGGCTCGAGGTCTTCAAGTTAAGAATTGATGAGAGCATTGAAAGAAAAATAAAAAAGGACCATCCCATGTCCTGTAAGTTGATGAGGTCCCAGTTGCTATAGCTATAAACTCGTGCACGCGCTCAACAACGGAGGTAAGCGCCAATAAATGACCGCCATGAGTGAATTGAAAGGCAACGACAAACATAAGGAGGGAGCTAGCTCCTCAGGCCTCCTCCTTCCTTTCCCCTCTTGCTTCAACGGGTGTCTGCAGAGCAGGGGAAGTAGAACGCAGGTAGAAGGCAACCCGCTATCGTGAAACTGATTTTAACTGTACGGTAGTTTAATGTGCATGGCTTGGAGAGCTTATGTGCTCACCACTAATCATTAATAAGTTAAGTAGGTGATCTAGAAGATGATGATCTAGATGAAGAACTTGCCTTTTCTCAAATACCCCTTGGTAAGTGAAAGCATCAGCCAAAAACAGACAGCCCTACCTTCGAATGGCGAATGCGCAGTACGGCAGCTTTCGCATTACCAGGACTCAAAGTCCCATTATAAAAGATCCATCTGTCCGCATACATCCACTGCATTAAAATACTGACTATATAGTACATTATTTAAATTCAAGATGATAAATTAGAGTCAGCCTATTGCACGGAGGACCTCAAAGACCTCCTTTGCATACGACTTGAAAGCAGGCAGGCCAGTCAAGGTTAGTGCGAGTCGGTTCACCCTATTGCAAAACTGCACGGCCCGGCCTTCGACACTCCTGCGGCCATCCTCATCGGCACTCGGGCTACGCTCACGTTCATTGTACCCCACACCACTCTCGAGCATTCTTCGCACACGGTCCATTCGTGGCTCTGGAATGCGCTTCCCTCGTGCGGCTAGTCGCATAGCATCCTCATCGTCCTCGATTGAACAACGCATTGCCTCCTGTCCAATTGCGGCTATCTCTCGCATCAATGGACGTAAAGCCTCAGGACATTCCTCAAGGGTGAGCTCTCGATCGAGAATGCCACGAATACCGCCTGTGGGGGTGAGCGAATTGGTTGCTACATTGAGAATCGCCAGGCCTACGCAAGCAAAGTATGCCCTCGGTGGATCCGTGTCGAGGGCGCTTCGTAGGGTTGGCGTGCTCGAGATCACATCTGCGAGTGATGCAAATAGCGTCTCGCGGATAAGGGTAATGGTTGAGCGGGTCTGTGCGAGTGTGGAGGAGCGTTGCATACTGCTGCCCGCCTGTGGGGTGCCTTGTCCTGGCTCTGGTTCTGGTTCTGGTTCTGATTCTGGGTCCAGTTCCGGTTCCGGTTCCGGCTCTGGCTCTGGTGTGCGCGATCCGGTGGAGGACGAATCCTTCTCATTATACATTGGGGGAGGCATAAATTGTGCTGTTGCACTCTGTCCACGTCGTGTACCACGCCCAATGCGGCCGGCATTGAGTGCAGCCTGGAGGTCCGTCTGATAACGCTCCTGGAATGTGCGTCGTTGACTAATTTCAATTGCCACCGCTCGAATGTCGGCTGCAATGCGACCTATACCTGCATGGACGGGTTGCGAAAGTGGCTTGAGGTCGCATATGAGTCTGGCAAGATCGTGCTGGTGTTGTGAAGGAAGAGCTTGGATTGCAGGGACCGTCGATGCCCAGACTTGAACAAAGGATGAAAATGCTGGTGGACAAGTCGCACGAGAAAGGCGCATCGGAGGTTTGGATTTGTCTGCTCGACTACGAGGCAGTGGGACCGATGGTGGATCCGTGGTAGATCTTAAAGCACCAAAGAAAAGGCATAAGGCAGGACCTACAAAAAAAAAGTAAGATGAGCATCCATGTGATACATCTTTTGAGCCATGACATGCTAAGAACACACCAGAGACGTCTCTTGTGCCAACAAAGACCCACGATATGCCCATAGCATGCCGTGGCTCGGAAACTCCAGAAACTGGTGTTTAACATACCTGATACCATAATGTCTGCCTGTGCACTCGCTAGAGTGTCCGCATCGAGAAGTCTTTCGGCTTTTGCTTGTGCAAGTGCTGTCTGCAAGAACAAATGGAACCCATCAATAACTTGTTCTTCTGAGAGTGTGTCTGCGGAAGCTGGCATGGATGTGGTTGATGACGAGGAAAGCTCTGGCTGTTCAGTCAACATTATGACTGACCTCGGAGCTCGCAACAAGCACCGCCTATCTCGCTCAGAGGTGTAGGCCGAGAGCGGCTGTGCGCGCCACGCTTACGTATGCGAAAAATCTCCGGTGCCAGCTGCGCAACCTCAGCGCAAGGGTGGTGTACAGGCTACATATACGGTCTTCGATAGGAGAACTCATCAAAACATCTCCATCTCAAGCACCCAAGCTCCAAGAACGGCTCAGGTAGAGGTTCGTTCGCATCCACTTGTCATCATCATGATGAGCGCAGCCGGGGCCATATGACGCTTCGAAGTCGCCTTTGACGGCTTGGGAAGCAGAGGGACTTGATTTCCGGCTTCCCATTGTGTTCGTTCTTCGGACACTCACTTGTATCTGATCTGTTTCCGTCGATCACAACTCGATCATGGAGATACTCGGTCGTTGTTGATGAGCTGGAAGAAAGCTGACCTAGAGATCTTGCAGATATAACGCGAAAGGTTGTTCACTCAGCATTTCCCGATCACGACTAAACATCTCGCCGAGCTGCTGTGATGTAAGGTTTGAGCGCGTTATTGACCAAAGCCGTACCACTCTCAATATCAAATATCGGCAACGTTCTTCATGCCAGGCTACGAGGTGGGTACGAACTGTATGATAACGTCTGGAGGGACACCCATTGTGTTGTAGACAAAATTGACTGTGCGATATATCAGTGTGCTGAATGCTCCATAATCATTCCTAACGCAGTAGCCCACCTCTTCTCTGAAATAACTCGGAAACACTAACCGATATCCGCCGTTGATGGTTGCGACATTCAGGTTCCCCGTGAATTCGTTGTTTAGAGAGTAGGTCCTTTCATGCGGGAAAACGATTACATGCCCACATGACGAATTTTCAATTCTGGATCACATAATTTCTTTGACAATCCTTCCTGATCTTCGTCCTAGAGTAACTAACCACCCGACGCTTTTTCTTGGGTAGCCTCACCAGGTTGTTTTCTCGTGCAAGCCGTGGATCATCTGTCCATACATAGACTTGATTGGATGTCTTATCCCCAAGTCAAGGAACCCTTCTTTCCTTGGCTACTGACTGAAAGTTTGGCTATTGATTATAGGCTGTCACCAGGTAGGATTTCCAATGGATGGGTATATCCATTGATGAACCTGCCTTCGAACACCCCTTGCAAAGCCCTTGTCTCTGTTACCAATGGTAACCGAAACATTTCGCATTCCTGGCTATTTAGTTGCACATCCTTCCTTCCCTAAGCGGTTCTGGCTACGGGGAAAACCAAGGGATGTCATCGTCATAAGGACCATAATTACACCGCTCGGCCGCTGCCTGAGTCTGTTGGATTGTCCCATACATTGATAAGATACGCGACTCACACGCATTGGGGCGACAACCCCAGAAGCCATTGTTTCCTGAACGCTACAGCTGCACGTCGACTTGGTCTGGGCATCCCTGGCAGAACGGATGCGTCGAATTGGCCTCTCGAATGCACTGACGCTTCCCTCCTGCTGATTTTATTGAAAACACAGGCGTCTCGTGCGCAGATATGAGTTATTAGAAAAACACCTTCCAATTCTACCATCTATAAATCTATCTATATATAATACCAAGCTCGGTAAGCCAATGTCCCTTCTGATACTCTGTCCATGATCCATGCAACTATACTCAAGTCAAAACCGCTGCAGCAGTCATATCCCTAACGCCCTTCAAAAATGGCACCAAGTCTGTACCGCCTGTTCCACGTGCGACTGCTACATCCTTATCGTCGCTCTGCTCCACCAAATCAAATTGAGCCCGTCTTGCCGGATTGACAATGTATAAGGTTGCAATCCGAATATGGGCATCACGGAATCCTTTCAAGGCGACTACGGCAGTGTTATATGATTTTTTTAGGTTTTCACGGACTTCGCGTTCTTCCATCGACGCGGTTGTGTCATCAGCCGTTACGATGTACCGTAATGGACATGGGTTTGCTTTGAGATGACTGAGAAATTCACGGTGACGACGTGGCATGTACGATTGGATGCGTTCCAAGAATGGTAAGTCTTTCTCGGGACTACGGGCAGCAGATGGTGACGCAGGCATACTACTCCCCGCCACGTGCGAGTGAGAGAACCGATCGACACCGAGAAATATGTCGAGAACGTGAATCATGGAGCTCTGTCCGGCACTCGGGCCGGCAAGCTCGGTGGGTTGCTTCAACCCTGCTGATGCCGTCCCATCGAAGATCCAGGGTCTGGAACTTTGGCCACGAAACCAGGGACGGATCTGCTCGTAAAACACCGCCGGGTCACAACCCTTGCGCACGCCATTCAGGATCGTAGTCATTGTGTCTATGACAACAGCGAGTTTGGAAAGACACTCCGAAATACGGCTCAAGGATGGAAGATCATTGACGAGTGTGTTGCCTTGCATTGACCGTATCAATGAGAGCGCCGATACCCCGAGGAGCTCTATACGCAAGGAGGTAAGGTAAAAATGCTCTTCATCTAAGGTTCCGGTGAATGTTGTCTGGATATGGAGATGAGAGGGATCAATATATGACGTAAGTGGTGATTGAGGCGGACTGAGATTCCAATTATAGAGTACGTTGTCCGAGTAGGACAGGACCGGGGGGAGTGCAAGGCTTGCACAAATTTGCAGAAGCGGAACCGAGAGGGGCCCAGGGATATGGATCTCTGCGCAAGGGGGAGGGGGTGGTTGGGTATGGACATAAAGGTGAAGGATGAATGTGAGCACATGATGGGCCCTTCGGAGCATGACTTCGGATCTCGTGAGATTATCCGTGCAGATAATTGGCATCTGGCAATCAACAGTGAGCTACCATTGATGGTATTGATGAAATATAACCACCTCGTCTATATCTCGCCTCCATGTCGCGGAATCCATCCGATCCTTCTCTGCCAAGTCATTCCTTTCACCCAATTTCAATTGCAGGGCCGAGGCATTGTCGAGCGTTTGTTCCCAAACTTCATATTGAGGTGGTAACCGACTCAACGGCGGCTGGGGTGGCAAGAAGCCTGTTTTCACATCGACATCGAAGTCGGGTCCGTCAAGCATATAGGTATCGTGCTCAACTCCATGGTGAGTCATACCTGAGAGTGATGTCAAATAATCGGGAGGCGTATGCGCGACGCTATCGATTCTTGTCCTGCGATGGCCTAGAACGTGGTGCAGATAGGTGCTGGAGAACCGAATGTTGCAAAGTTGTGTATTATATATCTGACGAAGCGCCTGAATAATTCTGCTCACCAGTCCGAGACACTGCTTACTAATGCTGCCATGATTAGATAACTACACTTCTCGATGAAACTCGCCGCCGAATACTTAGCCTCGAATATATAGCTTATTCTGTTGCGAATCAATCTTATAAATAGGAAATTGTAATTGATAGATTTCAGTCATTAATGTGCCATACAGTATTTTGGAGCTGTATGTTCTGAACAGTAATGTACAAAGCTGGTTAGCTGTTGCCATGTCAAGACGTATACGCAGGGCTCCACTTGCCGGAACATAAATTAATCTTGTTGAACACTCTTTTCAAGCCCGACCATAGCACTGTCCCTCCTTCAGGCAACCTTTCCCCTTCTCATCCTTTTCTAACGTCAACTGGTAGAGCCCGTGTCCGTGATATGCTTTATACTATATTCATGCTGCCATGCGCGTGCGACACGGCACAAAAGACGCGATATGTTTGAGTGCTCTCTCAACGGCAGTGGCTCATACATAATTATTGTGATTGGTCGGTACGGTCGGGCGACCGGACCGGTCTCAAGAATTCACTTTGCGTAAAATACAGACCGCTGTTGGTTAAAGTTTCACATGTGCAGCCACCTGCGTTGTTCAATTGAGGTACAATTACCCACGGAGAGTCAGGAAAAGGGTGTGCTGCAGAGAAGTGTTAATTGACCGTCAGGTAGAAACAGAAGAACGACTTAGCATGATCGTCCTTTCTAATGAAAAGTACTCCTTGACGAAGAAAAATACCAGGGGTTGGGGGCAGGGGAACAAGAAAGGGTTCGGGAATCGGGAGTAGGCAAAAGTCTGATAGTATTGCGGCCGGCCTGGCTAAGCCGAGAGCCGAGCCATTTGTTTGGAGTCGGCTTCTTTTTACCCGGCTTAACCCTCCAGCAAGGGCTGGGGGGAAAGCGCTCTGACATGTAAAATCGATTTATCCTCTAGTTTGACAATCACAGTACGCACTCATATTTAGGTTTTTAACTCGGCCAGTCCGGCCTCTTGGTCGTCAGATATTAAGCCGGTTGACAGGGACTTGGCTCGGCGCGGAGCCAAAACCGAGCCGCGGCAACACTACTCGGTGATGTAGGTGCAACAGTTTGATAATGTAGTGATGAAATAACCGAGCGGCTGTGCAGAATGAAAGAGTAGTAAGCGTCCTCAAATGCTTAGAACATCAACGGCCAAATGTTCTCTGCTGAGCACCCCCTAACTGATTGCCATAACTAGGAGAGCAAAATAGGAGAATGAAATGTGAAAGATTCTTCCAACATTTTACTCCATAGCAGTTTGCCTAACAGCTAGATCTAGAAAACTAAGTGAATCATGGTAAATAGAATGTCTTCCGACAGCGCCTCGTCGTGTCAATTATGCATCTACAGTGAATCTTTGAAGTTGACATGATTGAGCAGGCGGTAGTTTTCTGAAAAAAACCATTGATGGCTATTGGGAGAATAAACTCAATAGCTTCGCACACAATTGATGAATTACTACGAATGTCATAAACGCTGAAACTCATCTTTTCACTCAGGGGTGTGTTTGGGATCCCCTCACTTGTGGTGTTAGGTCACTCGCAGCCCGCCAGAAGAGGAATATAAAGAGAGCAGATCCCGCGACAGTCCACCACGAGGTGAGCAGCAGAAAATGCATGTCAATGTTCACAAATTAGATGATATCCGTATCCGAGTACCATCGAGTAGACGACCCCGCGAAAGAAGCTCAACCATCCCCTGTAGGCCATTGTATTCCCCCATCTCTAAACCTTTGACAAATGCAAAAAATCAATGTTGACCATGCCAATAGCCATACACGTGTAGGGACGAAAGTGGTCTTAGGAGAGCGACGGACCAAGTGTTTTTAACGATAAATCGCGCCAAATTTCATAAGGCATTATAGGTAGCCCGCCGCCGAGAAGGATATGATATCACTCACGAAAGATTGTCACCATACAGGTCATCAGGCGATTGAGTGTACATCAACCCTCAAGGGGTAACGGCGGGAACAGGAAATAACCATGTGTGGTTGGGATCGAAGGTATCTTTGCGTGAACGAACGTACCATAACTTTCAATATCCATTCAAGTCTTGAATGTTTCACCGATTTCGGAGAACTGCTCGAGAGTATATAGCTGCTTATCATCCAATGGTCCATAAATGAGATACTTTGTTATGGTTCCCAGGCATCTGCCACGTCCTAAGGAGTCAAGTGTGCGTTGACGAATAAATGGATTGCCTTCAGTAAGCTTCATTGAAGAACGCCCTGGTTAATGGTCGGGATACCATTAGGATTGTATTTGTACAAACACCCCATTACCGCAAAGTAAATGGAATCTTAATTATTAGTCCACAGTGCATCCCACTTGCCGCGTACGACGAAAATTTCCGAAACTTGTGGCGCCGGGACGAGTAGCCAGCAAAATAATAGAATGGCCTTCTCTGACCAGAACGAAAGAAAGTGTGAATTGAGCTGAGTTGACCATCACCGTCAATGAATATGGCTAAGGCAGCGAAAGTCAATCTTGAAGCGCACGGAAGGTAGGTTGCTGTCAGCTGGTCGAAAGGCATCTGCAACCCAAATATAAACAATCAGTTTCGACAATTCAAATGGAGTACTGACCGAACTGCTTTCAAGGTCTTCATATTTGGAATGCACCGCTTTTCCTCCATAAAATACCGAACGATATCCCTCGCATCACATCTAACCGCCATATCAAGCAAGAAAGGCTCCACCACAATCCTATCCAACATTCGTCTTTTCTTTGCACCCGGCGCAGGATCCAGCTCATACTCGATTAACATCTTCACGAGCCTCAGGTCCTTCTTGCCTATTGCCACCTTGACTGCCAAACATTCTCGTTGTCCAGGGTCTGCTCCATGATCCAGTAAAAACCGCACGAGAGGGATAAATCGAGCATGCACAGCGCGCACGAGTGGATACCCATTATGGGAATTTGCAATAGGTTTGGGAAAATCAAATTCCATCCCTTTCTCCCACAATAACCGCAGCAGTGGAAGAGGATCGGAATTCTCATCCAGTGGCGCATCGGACTCGCTGAGAGAACGAAAAAGACGCTTTGGAACCTCGGGGGCATGCCAGGCGCTGACATGTTTATATAGAATATTTGACCGAGAGAGGATGCGACGTATTGCCTTCAACACGGATATGGTGCTGATAGGATATCGCAGTGCATCCGACAGCGTGGATGAAATCATGAGTGTTGGCTCGGTCCCATTATGCGGCATGAAAACACTTGGGGGATGCCGACCCAGTATGTAGTGTGCATGAATGAACGGTGGGAACGATTTGACGGCGCTGTGGATGTATTTACAAGTTCGAGGGAAGGCCGGAGACAAGGCGAATAGATAGATTTCTTCTATGAGCTGACAATGGTATGAGACCATACATCACCACCCTGATAGAAAAATTTACCTCTACTGGCAAGTCAGTCAATGTTCTAAGTAAACGGGGGCCACTTCTGTTTGCCATGCAGGAGCACACAGCCGGCTGTCAAGCACCTTTATAACTCCGCTAGTGGTGACGTGTCAGCGCGTTGGCGTGTTTGTATCTTCTCTTAGCGGCTGTTTCATGAGCAATTTAACTCCTATAATGCTTAGTACATTACATTAAGGCATCCCAATTATACATAGGTTTCAAGGCTCGTTTCTGATGCATTCGTATATCATGATGCCGGTCATAATCATAATTGCTTTTCTGCATCAAAACTTCCTTTCTCGTTATGTTGCCGAGGCGAGGATTCTACCTCTGTAACATGATTTCCCTGCTTTGCAAGGACGTCACCGACATCCACCTCATCCCCGAAGACCGCTGCCATTTCTTCCAAACTTTTGCCTGAAGTATACGTTGGCCAAAGAACGTGTAAAGTTCGAATTGTGAAACTGCGCTTACCTTTGGTTTCAGGGAAGAAGAATGCTATTACGAGGAAGTCGACCAAGTTGAGGGCTATAAATAAAATATAGTACTTCCATGAACTGTTTTGCATGGCGACAGGGGAAGCCTGGGAGAACAAAACATTCATCAACCAATTCGTGCATGTAGCCGCTGATGTGCCAATGGCTCGTGTCCTTGTAGGGAAAACCTAAGAAGGAGTGTCAAACAACATAAGAAGAAGCGTTATGCGAATTGGCTAGGTACCTCTGATGCTAAGACCCAACTAACAGGGCCAAAGCTCACGGAGAAGAAAGCGCTCATGAGGAAAATCATTGCGATTCCACCCTTCTGTGCAGCGAGATTTGGCGTTCCTATGTTCCCCAGATTCCGAATTGGTTGGGGAAGTCTTATATGGAGAGATGAACTTACCAACTCCCGGAGGGAATGAGGCGACAATAGCACTTAGAATGGAAAAGAGGATTACAAATGAGCCCGCGCCAAACATGAGGGGGCGTCGTCGTCCAACAGAGTCGAGAGCAAAAACTATGAAACTTGATACGCAAGAATGACAAATTGATGCAAAGACAGATATAATAAGACGGCGCACAAGAAGTTCACGATGGGCCCGATAGCGCCGTAAATGCCTTGCACGAGCAGGACCTGATTCGACGCTAATCCAAGTGCCGTGTACATCTGCGGGCCAAAGTAGTTGATCACTGCGGATATTTTAGAAGATTGTAGCATGCAGAAGAAATTCCGGCGAGGGACTAACCGTTTATCCCAGTAAACTGCCCCATCATCTGGACTCCGCATGCAACAAGTGTTCTCTTCAGCATTGCGGGTGTCGACCAAAGATCACTGATTCTCCTGCTACGAACGAGCTTTTCTGCGTGGATCGTGTCACGCATTTCAGCGAATTCCCGCTCGGCCAGTTCAGTTACAGATGTGCCAACTCCGTCCGTTTCCCAGGATGAAGAGTGAAGGTAGCGAACCACGGCGTGAGCCTCTTCATCACGGCCCTGTTCAAGGAGCCAGCGCTACGAATAACAAGTAGCAATCAGAGTGAACTCAGAACATCAACTACATATGTAGACTTACAGGACTATACGGTAAGAACTGTATTCCAACCAAGAGAAGAAACGCAGGAACTATCTGTGATTAAATAGACAACAAATTTGTGCGTGTTCTTTCACGTCAAGGACGGACTCACTTGCAGTGCCAGAGGGAGTCTCCACTGTGTGTCATTTTTGAAGAATTGACAACCGTATCCCACCTGAGGGGCATCCTCAGATGTGTATGTTTTATAATGATAGGTGACGCACCCAATTCGCAGTGATAAACCCAAAACCTATCATTTGCTGCGCCAGACCAACAATGAAGCCACGGATTTTCGGTGGCGCTATCTCCGTCTACACCAAACGAGGTCAACAAACATAACCTACCAGACCCTTGCTCGTGCTCACATTATACAATGGAACAACCATTGACAGGATTCCAATAGCCACACCGGCAACAATGCGACCGATTAACAGACAAGTAACATTTGGTGCCCCAGCTTGCATCGCACATCCCCATAGTGCCCAAATACATCCTGCCTGAATAGTACGTTTTCGACCGAATCTGTCACTAGCCCTACATGCTAAAGCTGAGGGCAGGTGTATAGGCGCAGAAGGTGCATTCTATTACCACCCGGCACCGAGTGCACCGAAAAAACAACCGCCAGTAAAAGTGGAAACCACCGCTCCCGTCAAAGCTTTTGACGGATTGTGAAAATGTGCGTTGAATCTGTCGTATGTCAACACCGAGGATATGATCCCACTGATGAGGTTTCTAGAGGATCAGCGAGACCATGGTGCAGAATGGATAATTACAAACCTGTCATAGCTGCATCACAGATTCAAGTCAGGTCGTCCGTCAGGAGAAAGAAGTGTAACACAAACCCGAAGAGAAAGCTACCGAGCGCGGCAAACACAGCTGCGAAAATATTGAACGCTTTCCCCATGCTTGCTGGATGACTTTCAATACCCCGGCCCTGCGTTACGTTGGGAATAAGAGTGTCTCCGTTCAGGCTGACCTATTTCCTGATTGCTGAAGATAAACAGCTGTGCCACACCACAGGACATTTCTACGGCGAATTGTCGCTTAAAACCCAAGGTCAGGTGCAGGGCCACGGCGGTCCGTCCTACATATCTTACAGTTGAGGACGGTCAGTATCAATCAGTTTTTGCCTACTTAAGCGACCGGGCCGGGAATTGACCCTTCCGACTCTGGCAAGGATCTCCTTTTTAGTACCTGTGCCGTGGGGTAGCCTGAGGTCGCTGTACGAAGACATACGATGGGTTGCGGTTCCGCCGCTGCCCAGCCTGTAAACTGGCACTTTCACATAACCATCATCCATCTGGGTCTTGAAAGTCATTGCAGAATCGATTTTGTTACATGTTTTGCTTTGCAATGGTACCGGAAAATGACTGTGCGCTGAGACGGTGTCACCACATGACCTCGAACAGTCTAAAGGATTGAGCCATGAATGCTATGATGGCCTCATTTGGGTGCACGTCGACGTTTATGCGTAAGGCACATTTTTTTTATAGTTTGGAAAACTTTTGAAGTTAAAAACCTCCATGCTCTCAGGTCGTCAGCTCAAGTCGATCAATTCTACCCCGTGTGCACTCACCATGACTGACATTTCCACCGCCTGACCTCGGGCAGTCCAAAATTTGGGCAATGTATAATATAAAGGTCTCGATTGTGTATTTTGACGTTTTTTTTTTGTAAGGCACAGTTTTGATGTAGTTCAGAAGCTGTTGAAGAAAAAAATTTCCGTGCTCTCAGTTTGTCAGCCTAGACCGATCAACTCTACCACGTGGCCACTACCCGCCCGTTTTTCGTTGCTCTTGACGTTATTCTTGACACCAAGGGTAAGGTACCTTCCACGTGGATGCTTACCATCTCTTGCTTTGTATTGCTGTTGTCGTCCCTGTCGATCCCCTGGCCAGATCGTCTATGGATGTATTTCCCGCCTTTTAATGCTGTCTCTATAGCGAAACGCAAAGCAGCGTGATATCTTCACCATTGCCAAATTCTTAGGAGACGCTATCCTTGTATGTTGAGATTCTATCCAAAAACAATGCTTATCCTTCATACCCACTATGATTGATCTCAACACCTGTGAGGACAAGATATTCGTTATATCACCAATATCTTGTGTGATGTGGGGAAGACCGGTAGACCCAGCATGCTTTATGTGAATCGGGAGACCACAAACCGAGTCAAATCCACTTTTAGCGTTGTGTTGCCATTGAAGGATCTACCGCTTGTCCCGGGGTCCACAGATACGACGTGCGTTAAATGTGATTCGCAACCGTTCCTGGATGGGGGAGGCTGCCAAGGTAAAACAAGTGATACTGCACACCGCTCCGCTTTATCCCATAATGCCACCCTATCACACGAGGCTGTTTGGCGCACCTGAGCAGGAAACCACCTGCAAAGCAGCGCTCTCACGCCGTTCTCGCCACGCAGGATGTTGAACCGTGAGCATTCGAAGGCTGCTGCAGCAAAAAAACAACACCATGAAATCCAAAAGTTGCCGGCCTAGTCGCATTCTCGAAAATACCAAACCTTCAACAGCCCAAACCCCGGAACTAGATCATATGACGATCTCAGTGCGCGAGAAGGGTGGCCATTTGATTAGACAATTGAATGAGAATCAATGCTACGATGATCGGCAGGGCTGCAGAGCTAAGAGGGTTTGAGAAACCTAGTAAGCTTGTCAGTGGGTCATTCACCGCAACCGATACCGCTTTTGCACCCGAGTCCACTAAATCCTACAACCGAAATACATACCGGGCTCGGTGCGGAAGGGGCAAGAGAGGGACGCACGGTGACCCTGAAATAGGATTCGAATTCCCCTGCGAAAAACGGGGTGGGTTTAGCGGTATGTAGTGCGTGTCGGTGTCGGTGTCGGTGGCGGTGGCAGTGTCTAGTGCATGGCTGGGAGGGGGGGGGAAGAGGTCCAAGCTGTCAATGCAGCGATATGCGCCCATTTTTGAAGCGACACAAGTGGGACGGCTTCAGCCTCTCTTTGAGATCAAAGCGTTGTATGGCATTACACACACTTGAAATGTCGATTCGACAGCTATGGATGGGCGACGTTGACAGTCACGGTAATAAAGCCCCGACACTGTACATGGTGTCGAACCGGACCCGGGCCCCGCTCCTTCCCTTACAGCGTGTAGGGTGTGCGCACGAGGCCGGTCCAGGAGGCGTGGGTAGCTAGCCAGGCGCAGGGAGAGTGTCATTGCAATCTCTTTGAACTCGGGACTCGGACTTGGAGCGTCGTAGTGGCAAGAGGAATGTTTATTTTTATTTTTATTTTTATTTTTTTCTTTTCTACCAGTCCCCAGCTCGGGGGTGTTGGAATACCGTAGCTAGTGCACTTTGAACCCGGCCTCGCGCGCGATGCATCAAATAAGGCTTCTGGCCTGACTGGGTATACGGCTAATTCGAGATCTGCCGCTGGATAAGCGACTTGAGTTTGTCACGGTAGATGAAGATGCAGATGCCAGATGATAGATGGTCGATGATCGACGCGACGGATGAATGGGTGTTTCCTATAGAGAGGAAATCTTTGTGAGGGGCTGGAGCATTCCAAACTAACAGCGCGTCGACGGTCTTCGAAATCCCCACCGTGAGCTACCGTGGCCAGTACGGTGCAATGGTTCTGTGGGATCTGCCATGAATTATTAATATCTCATGACACGCCCGTGCCTGTTGATTTCGAAATGCAGCGAGCGCAGGTCGGATAGATAGACAGATATATATACGACTACAATGGGGAATGGGGGAAGAAGATATTTGAAAGATGCAATGCAAACTGAACTGAGCAAGGCCTATGGGCGTGACAAAAGGTGGAGCCCCCATCATCACCGTGGGCGCAGTACAGCAGCTTCTGCATGCCGAAAGATCCCGCAAGGTAGGCGGCACACATGTGCTCATGTCACTGCTGCGCAACCCAGGTTTGGCATCATATTCTGAATTCAGTAACGAGCTTCCGAACACAGTGTGGATAACACCCAATGACAGACCAAGAGCGTTCATCAGAAGACATATATGTGGTGGTTAAGAAATGCAGGCGAAGCTTCGTTTTTCTGTCCCCATCCCATATAATGAGGCGGACTCGGGCTGAGATTCTGCTCTTTGCCTGTCTTGCATCGCGCGTTGCTCCGAGCGTTCCATCCGACCTCGCCACCCGAACTAGGAACCCGAACTGGAATCCACACGCACTCTCCGACGTACGAACGAGGCACAGGATCACTGCAATGCAAGGATCGTATCCACCACAAAGATGAATGGTAGCCATGCCATATCGACCATCTACAAGCCCTGGGAGTGACCGCGCTCCACTGGCCTGAGGGGGGAGTGGGACATACGGGGAGCCAGGCGGTGGCCAACGTGCCTCGATGGGTGGGTGTGTCTGTTCCCCGTATGGATCCCAGAGCCTCTTGGCATCGACAAATGCGTCCTGGTCGATGAGCAGACGTCAAAGCCGCGGTCATGTGGCCCATCCACAGGCGCTGTCCAAGCCCATTCCTCAAGGCCTCAAGCTCGAGCCCCATACCTCAGGCCCGCCCGTTCTGGGGGAGCGCAGTGACTTTCCAACCCTGCGTCCCACCCAAAGTCGCCGGTCAACCGGGGGAGGAGCCACCTGTGGTGAGCAGCAGGGCGTCGACAGCAGTACCCCTGTGGACGCCCGCACGTCACCACGTGATGTAAGCGGCCCGTGTATTGCCGAAAATAAATTATGTGGCTGGTGGTGGCACGACTTTTTATTTTGCGGAACATGATGGTTCGATGATTTGTGCTCGTCGTCTTGGCGCAACGCACAGCAAACCTCTCTTCCTTGCACGGCCACGGTTTCGTAACGTACTTTGAGATCACCATGGACGTCGTGCTCCAGCTGCTGGACGAGTACGTCCTCGACGGTGTTTATGCCAAACTCTTGCCGTCGTCGTCGTCAACGCTACCGCCTCCATCCGCGACGCTCGTCAAGTCAACATGGCTCTCCCTGATTTCGTCATTTCCCATCTCCATCGCGTCGCACCACAGCGCCACGACCGCAAACGACACACTGCACGCAACACCTCCCTTCCCCTCATCCGCATGGCCCCGCGACCACATCCCCCGCCAACTCCTCTCCTTGGTCGTCATCACCCTCATCGGCATCCACCTGCTCTATTTCCTCATCGCGGGCATCAGCTATCGCTTCATATTCAACCATGACATGATGCGGCACCCGCGGTTCCTGCCTAATCAGGTACGTCCCAGCATTCCCCCGCGCGCGTGTCCTCCCACCTAAACGCGACCGACGCGTGCTCCTGCTCGTTTGCAGGTCCGTAAGGAGATCATGACGTCCCTATGGTCCTTCCCCTGCATGACCGCCCTCATGCTCCCCCTTTTCCTCGGCGAAGTACGCGGCTGGACACGCCTCTACGATAATATCGACGACTATGGGTGGACATACCTCGTCTTCACCGTGCCCTTCTTCCTCGTCTTTACCGATTACTGCATATACTGGATCCACCGCTGGCTCCACATTCCGTGGCTGTACAAGCGCATTCATAAGCCGCATCACAAATGGATCAGTACGTCCTCGCGCGCGTCCTGCTCTGGCTGGAGCGTTTTCGCTAATATCCATTGTGTTCGCCAAAGTCCCGACGCCCTTTGCGTCGCACGCGTTCCACCCCCTCGACGGCTTTGCACAGTCGGTGCCCTACCACCTCTTCATCTTCATCTTCCCCATGCAACACCATCTCTATCTTGTCATGTTTGTCCTTGTAAACTGTTGGAGTATATTTGTACGTCCCTCCACACACTCGTGCCCCACACCACCCATCTCACTGGCCCTTGTGCCCTCCCCCCCTCCACCCATTACCCCTTTCCTTCGCCCCGCAGATTCACGACTCGGACATGATCACGGGCCATCCCCTCGAAAACATCATCAACGGCCCCGCACACCACACGCTGCACCACCTCTACTTTGTCTGCAACTACGGCCAGTACTTTACGTACGCCGACCGCGCGGGGGGGTCGTACCGCCACCCAGACAGTGCGCTCGATCCGCTGTTGGAGGTGCATGCGAGTGAGGGTGAGGGGACGAGCTTGGAGGAGAGGGAGAGGGAGCGCGAGGAGCGGGGGGATGATATTGCGGAGGCGTGGGAGAGGAAGATATTAGGGTCTGGGGGGAAGGAGAAGGAGGAGTGAGGGAGAGGGAGAGGGGGGCATGACTTTTTGTTATCCAGAAGGATGACTCGGTTCATCGGCTATCACTTGTTGGTGCACTGATGAGTGTGCACTCTTGATCACCCCCTCCCCACAGCTCTTTTACTGTGTTCTCGGCGATGAAAATGATGGCGCTCCACCACGTTGAACATTATCATGGATAATATGCATACATGTATTATCTCTCTCTAAGACGCATAATGTCTCATCCTCTTACACAGTTAGACTCGACATAATAAAGTCTAGCATAGCATAGCATAGCATAGCATATAGCATGATACGTTCGTTTAGTGTTCTTGATATACATGCTTGGTCGACTTGGAAGATCTAGTGTCGTGGCTGGGACGATGTTCACGGACCGATGCGTGGATGGAACCCTGCTTTAATGACGCCATTGGAAAGTCGACGCTGTACACACGAATGTGTTACTGGAAAGATGTACGTAACGGATGAATGAGATTGATTGCCAAGATTGTTGAGTTCATTACATAATGACACGGAATAAAGGTCGGACTTTTTTTTTTTTGTTTTACGAGGGGGGAGGGGTGTTGATTAAATAAGACAAAGGATGGGGACAAGGGTAGATGAGACAAAGGGAAGAGTGGACAACAGGACTGCAAATCAAGAGTCCACCAGAACTATTATTAGGATTCTAGTTGTGTATATAAAGGCATGAGACTCATGTAGTTGAGGATCATTGAATCCTACAGGTTTCAAAGTTCACTTTGTTCAATAGGTTATGGGCCCTGGCCATAACTAAAATTCATTGAAGCTGTCATTTATCAATCTGTTATGCTCTAGAGTCTGTCAATGGGTCAAGTATTCTGAGTCAGGGTCAAAATCAGAGTCATGGTGGTCAGAATGGACTTGGCTTCAGCTTATGTGCTGCACCTTCACTAATATTGGTGTCCAAGATTTTGGAGACAGAGTACAACTTAATAGTTGAAACAGACTTAGGACCTAGACATGATTTGATATTTGAACTGGGGAATGAAGTCCCCACTTAAATACATATTTGAAATCTAATATTAATTACTTAGGTGATGGGTCTCTGAGGCCTACAGCCTTACATGAGTCCAATGGAGATGGATATCCAGGTTCCTATGGTGGTGCTGATGCATCAATTGAAACCAGAGATGGATGGGCAGGGACAGCAATGATGATCAGATGGACAAGTGGAGATGTGACAGTTTCCCAGGGGGATCTGCATGGATTGGATGGGAATCAGTGTATGGGAACCACCTTTTCCCTATCAAATCCTATTTATGCAGCATGTTATGACTATATTCATTAATGCCCAGATCCCTGTCCGATCCACTCAGATCCCCATGCACATGAAATTTATACTCCATTTGGAAACCGCCATGTCTCCATCTACCTGTCTGATTGTCACCGCTGATTCCACCCATCTGTCTCCGGTTCCAATTGATGCATCAGCATCACCATAGAAACCCAGACATCCGTCCCCATTGGACTCGGATATACTCATGTAAGGCCGTCGGCCTTGGAGACCTATCACCAGAGTAATTATTATTAGATTTCAAATATGTATTTAAGTTGCCCAACTGGGGACTTCATTCCCCAGTTTGAATATTGAATCACGCCTAGTTCCTAAGTCCGATCCCAACTCTCTAAGTCATACTCCGTCTCTGAAATCTCAGACACCGGTATTAGTGAGGGCGCAGCACATAAGCTGAAGCCAAGTCCATTCTGACCCCCCACGATGTAACCGACTCCTTCTCCTTCTCCGACCAAAATTCCAACCCAATCTCTGACCCCCAATCGGACCTAGTGCGTAACAGTATATTCAAACTGCCACACTCACTCCTACCAATGCCACGATCCACCGCCAATTCTGAACATGCACGAACTGTCAAGGTGCCTGCTCCCAGCATCAACACCATCCCCGAGGTCATCAAAGAACCGACGGACCACATAGAGGCTGTCAATGAAGAAGACGACACCCTGCCCTCTCCAAATCTGGTGCAAGCCATCTCCCTGCTTGCCAGCAGCATCCGTAACCCACAAGCCCCTAAGTCCCGGACCAAGGTCCGAGAACCCAACCCCTTTGATGGCTCTGATCTGCGAAAGCTCCAGCTGTTCTTGGTGCAATGCCGGTTGAATTTCTGCGACTGCCCCGACAAGTTCATATCTGATCAGGTGAAGGTCACCTTCGCCATGTCCTATCTCAAGGTCACCTTCACCATGTCCTATCTCAAGGGCACCACACTGGACTACTTCGAGCCAGCACTCATGGACAACTCCCGATATGGTCAGAAGACTACTCCAACTTCATCTCTGAACTTCGGACCAATTTCGGTCCTCACAACCCCAAGGCCAATGCCAAGAATGAACTCAATCGACTTCAGATGAAGGAAAATCACAAAATCGCAAAATACATTGTGAGTTTCCAGCAGCTAGCCCCAAAAGTCCAATGGGGTGACGCCACACTCCGACACCAATTTTACGTTGGTCTTCCATCCCACATCAAGGATGAGATATCACATGTCGGTAAGCCGGATACTTTGGTTACCCTTCGCAAACTTGCCCAATCCATCGACGCCCGTTATTGGGAATGTCAATCCGAGGTCTCCCGTGAAAATTCAGCTAACAACAAATCGGACAAATCATCGGACAAGACCCCAAAGTCCAACAAGGGGTCCAATAAGAGGACCACCACCAACTCAGGCCAGAAATCAAATACTAGTAATGCTGCCGGTTCCGGTTCCGGTCAGAACAACTCCGGCACCAGCAATAACTCTGGAGCTCACAAGAGCACTCCAGACCTCTCCACCAAGCTGGGGAAGGATGGAAAACTTACCCAGCAGGAATGCCAGCGCTCCATGGACAACAACCTCTGTCTGTTCTGCAGAAAGCCTGGTCACCAAGCCAAGGATTGCAACAAGGCAACCTTGTCTACAGCAAAGGCAAAGGGCCATGCCACCAACGCCATGATGGACAAGTCCGACACAAAAGGGATGGACCCAAAAAAATAGTAAGCAGTCCTATAGCCTCCGTACAGGCTGAGGGGTGCGTTGGTACTCCCCGTACGACAAACAAGGTCCACCTGAATGCATCCACTCTTTCCCACTCTGACTCCCTTACCCTCCTCATCTACTCCAACTCCATTCCCAATACCGCTATTCAAGCATTAATTGACTCCAGTTCTACTCATTGTTTCCTCGATTCCTCTTTTTCCAATTTACATAAACTCCATACATACACCATAACTCCGATATCACTCTGATTATTTGATGGCACTACTAATGCTGTTATTTCATGAGCTATAGATCTGTCTATCCATTTTTCTGTTGGAGAAATCCAGAACCTTACATTCTATGTTACTCTGCTTGACTCCAGCTGTTCTGTGGTTCTTGGACATAATTGGCTCACCCGCTACAATCCGTTGATTGACTGGGCATTGGGCCATATCACATTCCATTCTCCAGCACAGGCTGTGTCATTCCCGACGTCACCAGCAACTTTAGGTGCGAAATCATCTTCCGCCTCCCCTGACTCTGCTCTGATAGATACTCCATCTACCCCGCCGTTTATATCAATGGTGGATGCTATGGTCTTCACCAGACTAAGCAAACTGGATGGTTCTCACACATTCCAGGTTCACCTCTCCGATCCGATATCCCTCGCCGCTTGTTCCACCTGATCAACTCCACTGGACCTATCTATGGTTCCTAAGGAGTATCATGAGTTCATCGACGTGTTCAGCAAGTCTAAAGCCGACTCCCTAGCAGAACACCGACCATACGATCTCAAGATTGAACTGGATGACAACTCCACCCCTCCGCTTGGCCCTATCTACTTGCTATCCCAAAAAGAGCTACTGGCTCTCCAAACATTCATAGACGAGAACTTGGCCACAGGCTTCATCTGCCCATCCCTATCACCCCATGGAGCTCTGGTCCTATTTGTCCACAAAAAGGATGGATCACTCTGTCTATGCGTCGACTTCTGTGGACTCAACAAGATCACCAAGAAAGACCGATACCCAATACCCCGCACCGCAGACCTACTCGAGAGTCCTCGAAAGGCTAAGATCTATTCCAAAATAGATCTCCAACATGCCTACCATCTAGTCTGCATCTGAGAAGGCGATGAATGGAAAACAACTTTCCGCACACAATATGGATCTTTCGAGTGGTGTGTCATGCGCTTCGGACTAACCAATGCTCCAGCCGCCTTCATGAATGATACCTTCGCCAACCTCCTCAATGTGACCGTCCTCGTTTACTTAGACGACATTTTGGTATATTTGGACAATGAAGAAGAACATCGGACACATGTCTGAGAGGTACTCTGACGTCTCCAAAAACATGGCCTTTTCACCTGCACTGACAAATGTGAATTCCACTCCAACTCGGTTGAATATCTAGGCTATATCCTCTCCCTGGCAGGACTGACAATGTCTGATGACAAAATCAAAGCTATACAGGAATGGCCGGAACCCCGGAAAGTCAAAAGATGTACAGTCCTTCCTGGGGTTCACCAACTTCTACTGCCGCTTCATTCATGGCTACTCCGATATCACCGTTCCACTCACCCAACTTACTAGGAAGGGTACCCAATGGAATTTCACTGACGAGACAGAGCTTTGAGACCTTGAAAAGGGCCTTTACTTCCGCTCCGATACTGACTCATTGGGTTCCAGACGTTCCTATCCTATTGGAGACCGATGCCTCCAACTATGCTGCGATCCTGTCCATCATCTCTCTGGATGGCGGACAAGTCCATCCGATCACTTTTCACTCATGTACATTTACACCCCCTGAACTGAACTATGATGTCCATGACAAAGAACTCCTTGCCATATATGAAGCCTTCTGGATATGGAGACACTACCTTGAAGGCCCCTCCGATCCGGTGGACGTCATAACCGATCACAAGAACTTGGAATACTTCTCCACAACGAAACTACTCACCCGAAGACAAGTCCAATGGTCCAAATACCTATCTCAGTTCAATCTCGTTATCTGTTTCCATCCAGGCCAACTTGGAGCAAAGCCCGACACGTTAACTAGACACTGGGACGTCTACCCTAAAGAGGGGAATAGCGACTATGCCACTGTAAACCCACACAACTTTTGTCCTGTGTTCACTAACGAGCAGCTGGCATCGTCCCTACGAGCATCCACCCTCATGACTCCCACCCTCCAAGCTGTCACCATTATGGACATCAACCAACTCCGCTCCGACATCCGCTCATCACTCCAATCCGATCCTATTGCAGTTAAACACTTGAACAACCCTTCTGATCCGAAATGGTCACTTGACCCCAAAGGACACCTCCAACACAACAACCAGATATATGTCCCCGATGCCAACAACCTCCGACTCTGAGTTTTGCAGTATTATCATGATCACCCGATCTCTGGCCATTTCGGGCAAAATTGCACACTAGGATTAATTCAACGAGACTACGTATGGCCAAAAATGCAAGAATACATTCAACACTACTGTAACTCCTGCACCATGTGTATGCGCTCAAAATTGCAAAGACACAAACCCTATGGAACACTTAAGCAACTTCCAGCCCTGGAGCAACCATGGAACTCCATCTCCATGGATTTCATAGAGAAGCTCCCCCCATCGCTCAGATACCACACCATACTTGTGATTATCGACAGGTTCACTAAACAATCACTATTTATTCTGACACATGACACCATCACCTCACTAGCTAAACTGTTTAAACTGTTCATTCTCCACGTATTCTCTAAACACGGAGTCCCATCACATGTCACGTCCGATCGGGGCTCAGAGTTTGTATCCTCCTTCTTCCACACATTAGGAAAGGCTCTCGACATGAAGCTTCATTTCACCTCTGGATACCATTCCTCCTCCTTGTCCTGCTGTTCTGCCACTGCCTTCTCCATCTCATGTTTGCGAAGCTGGATTGCTGACCTAGTGACATGCAGCTCTTTCTTATGGGTCGCCAACACACAACTCTCCGCCTTGCACCATATGACCCTCTGATCCGCCTCCCGCTTCTCTGTATCAGCACTTGGGTATGCCTTCAATGAAAAGAACCATGACGTTGAGATTCTTCTTAGTGGTAGCAGCATAGAGCTCTGCTCTTTTGCGAGCCTCAACTGCAGCTACCCAAGCCATCTCCTTGTAACAATTTGAAGTTGGATCTGGCTCCGCATCTGTCCCAACATCCACACCCGCCTCAGGCTCCGCATTTGCATTGAGCTCCATATTGGCATCGGGATCTGCCTCCACCTCCACCCTCTCTGCCTCCACTGCTTCATCTTCCTCAGCTGCACCCAACCCAAATAATGGCTGTGCCTGCCAACGTAACGGCGAGTCCACCACAGTGACAGTTGTCAGATGAGTTGTCTCCATCCGTGTAACGGAGATGATGGCGACCTTGGGGGTCCCTGTCCGTATTGGCACACTCGGACTTCCTGGGCTGGTCGCCCCTGTCCCGGTCACCTCCTCCTCTACCTCCATGGCAGCTTCTAGCTCGTGCACCTGCTCCTCCACTTCCTTCAGTCTCGCGGCCTCCATCATGGCTGCAAGTTCCTTGACCCTGCGGGCTCTCTCGGCCTTCGCTTCCTCCTCTTTCCTTCTCCGTTCTGTCTCCGCCGCCTCTTTCCACCTCTACTGCTCCTCCTCCTTCCATCTCCGTTCCGCCTCCTCCTCCCATCTCCATTCTGCCTCCTCCTCCTCCTTCCATCTCCATTCCACTTCCTCCTCCTCTTTCCGTCTCCACTCCTCTTCCTCTTCCTTCTGTCGGGCCAAGAGCAACTGCTCGAGCTCAGCCACACTCATGCTTGCCAAAGGGTTTGACATCGTTGAGGATAAGACCTCAATCATGCCCTCCTTTTATATGTCTCCAGACCCCCAGTATAACTCCAACTGTGCCCAACCGTCTCACCTATTCAATCCACGGACATGAGGCCTCAGGGGCTCGGCCTTAAATGGAGAGATACTGTTATGACTATATTCATTAACGTCCAGATCCCCATCCGATCCACTCAGATCCCTGCGTGTATGAAATCTATACTCCATTTGGAAAGTGCCATGTCTCCATCTACCTGTCCGATTGTCACCGCTGATTCTGCCCATCCGTCTCCAGTTCTGATTGATGCATCAGCATCACCATAGGAACCCAGACATCTGTCCCCATTGGACTTGAACATACTCATGTAAGGCTGTCAGCCTCGGAGACCCATCACCAGAGTAATTATTATTAGATTTCAAAATATGTATTTAAGTTGCCCGACTGAGGACTTCATTCCCCAGTTTGAATATTGAATCACGCCTAGTTCCTAAGTCCGATCCTAACTCTCTAAGTCATACTCTGTCTCCAGAATCTCAGACACCAGTATTAGTGAGGGTGCAGCACATAAGCTGAAGCCAAGTCCGTTCCGACCCCCATGACATACTCCGACTCTGACCTGACCTCTGACCCAATCTCCAACCCCCAATTGGACCTAGTGCATAACAATGGGTATGCCTATTCTAGGCATATACCCATAGTTAAGCTTGAATGGAGTAAACCCTGTTGTTGAGCTTATATTGGAGTTTAATACAAACTCCACCATTGGACATTTATGTGCCCAATCTTTCTGATCACTTCATACTACTGTATGAAGTATTTGACCAATGGAATGATTCATGTAAAATGTGTGACTTGGTTCACACCAACACAGAACTCAACCAAAGTTTATTGGTTGTGCTATGTGCTGTTGATTATGGGAGAAAGGGGTTAGGAGAGAGGGGGAACAGGAGTACATAGGAGGCTCAGGAGGTTGAGGGGGATGTAGGAAAGTGAGGGTAAATGGTTAGGAGGGAAGAGGAGAAGCCCCTGTAAGCTCCACACCCATCAGATTATTCTCCTATATTTCTTTTATATTTTATTTTGTCATTTTTCCCCTATTGGCTCTACCCCCATTTCGTTTTTATCACAAGTTTCCTTCCCATGTTTCAAATAATCCAGGACTTTTATCACATGTTCTAAGGACACATATCTTGTATAAAACATGCTTAGCTAGATATGAAATGGACTAGAGAATTTACCCTCACTTGTTTTTGTTGACTGTGTCTGAACTATTCATTTCTGGAATTACTCCAGAACAAACGCGTATTTCTACAATATTTGCATACTCTTCCAGAGTATTGCAACATCTGTTCAAATCCCAGTTTACGAAGCCTAAGCTCCACTGGTTGGTTTTCTATTAAGCATTTACTCTCGTTTGAGTCATCTGCTCCTGATCCCTGTTCAAATTGTCAATATCTAGACGAGGACTACACCAAATCTCATCAAACTTCATACAAGGATGCTCCCAAGATATATCTTCAATTTGACTACCATACACCCAGTTCCCATCACTCCCTCTGTCATTATTCGAAATCTACTCTCCACACCCCCCCAGCAAGGCGAAATTTTCAACATGTGCAACAGTGGTGTGGTTAAATCTAAGTTGTTCTACTACATGTGGACCCACACATATACTTGGGTCCACTGATTATATAATAATTGTATACATGCACCCCATGGGCACATATAGCTACCAAGGAGCAGCATTCCTTAAAGGAATGCTGTAGATACAACTACATACATATATATATTTATATATATAATGTTTTACCATAAGTAAGTACCTAGGGTACTTACATGGATGGACTAATGGAGATGTGACAATTTCCAAATGGAGTACATATCTCATATGTGTGGGGATCTGAGTGTTTGATGAATGTGATCATAACAGAGATACTGTTATGACCATATTCATTAATGCCCAGATTGTTTTGGAACCTGCAAAATTATGGTGTTAGGGTAAACTCTAAATCACCACAATGCCATGAATGAACAGCTGAGAAGAATATCAAACCCTGCTGCAGCACAACTCCAGAAATAATTTAATGTTTGTACTTTGGTTACAATCCTTTGTATTGGTCAATGCAGACTATACACAGAAAAGTAATACATTTCTTAGCAGCAAGAAATGAATAAGACTTCCAGAGTCTAGAGTTCACGGACACTTAGGGGTCCAGATATCCCAAAAAGAGGGGAATGCACTTAGAGGCTAAAGGAAGTAGGTGGATGAATTCAACTGTCCAACCAGTGGCACTCTGAAGTGGGTAACTGTTATGACTATATTCATTAACGTCCAGATCCCTATCCAATCCACTCAGATCCCTGCGCATATGAAATCTATACTCCATTTGGAAACCGCCGTCTCCATCTCCCTGTCCGATCATCACTGCTGATTCCGCCCATCCATCTCTGGTTCCAATTGATGCATCAGCATCACCATAGGAACCTGGACATCCGTCCCCGTCAGACTCGGACATACTCATGTAAGGCCGTCAGCCTCGGAGACCCATCACCAGAGTAGATTTCAAAATATGTGACTGGGGACTTCATTCCCCAGTTTGAATATCAAATCATGCCTAGTTCCTAAGTCCGATCCTAACTCTCTAAGTCGTACTCCGTCTCTGAAATCTCGGACACCAGTATTAGTGAGGGCGCAGCACATAAGCTGAAGCCAAGTCCGTCCCGACCCCCACAACGTGCTCTGACTCCAACCCAACCTCCAACCCAAACTCCAACCCAAACTCCAACCCAAACTCCAACCCAAACTCCAACCCCCAATCGGATCTAGTGCGTAACAGTATATTCGAACTGCCACACTCACTCCTACCAATGCCACGATCCACTGCCAATTCCGAACGCGCACGAACCATTGAGGTGCCCGCCCCCAGCATCGACACCATTCCTGAGGTCGTCGAAGAACTGATGGACCACATAGAGGCCGTCAATGAAGAAGACGACACCCCACCCTCTGCAAATCTGGCGCAAGCCATCTCCCTGCTCGCTAGCAGCATCCGTAACCCACAAGCCCCTAAGTCCCAGACCAAGGTCTGAGAACCTGACCCATTCAATGGCTCCGATCCACGCAAACTCCAGCCATTCTTGGTGCAATGCCAGTTGAATTTCCGCAACTGCCCCGATGCATTCACATCTGACCGGGTGAAGGTGACCTTCGCCATGTCCTATCTCAAGGGCACCACACTGGACTACTTCGAGCCAGCACTCATGGACAACTCCGATGACCCAATATGGTCAGAGGACTACTCCAACTTCATCTCAGACCAATTTTGGTCCATACAACCCTGAGGCCGATGCTGAGAATAAACTCAATCGACTTTGGATGAAGGAAAATCACAAAATCACAAAATACATTGTGAGTTTCCAGCAGCTAGCTCCGAAAGTCCAATGGGCCAACGCCGCACTCCGATGCCAATTTTATGTCGGACTCCCATCCCGCATCAAGGACGAGATATCACACGTCGGTAAGCCGGATACTTTGGCTACCCTCCGCAAGCTCGCCCAATCCATCGACACCCGTTATTGGGAACGTCAATCTGAGGTCTCCCATGAAAATTCAGCCAACAACAAATCGGACAAATCATTGGACAAGACCCCAAAGTCCAACAAGGGGTCCAATAAGCAGGCCACCGCCAATTCAGGCCAGAAGTCAAACACTGGTAATGCTGCTGCTTCCGGTTCTGGTCAGAACAACTCTGGCACCAGCAATAACTCTGGAGCTTGCAAGAGCACTCTGGACCTCTCCACCAAGCTGGGGAAGGATGGAAAACTTACCCAGCAGGAACGCCAGCGCTCCATGGACAACAACCTCTGTCTGTTCTGCGGAAAGCCTGGTCACCAAGCCAAGGATTGCAACAAGGCAACCTCGTCTGCAGCAAAGGCAAAGGGCCGCGCCGCCAATGTCATGACGGACCAAAAAAAATAGTAAGCAGTCCTATAGCCTCCATATGGGCTGAGGGCTGCATTGGTACTCCCTGTACGACAAACATGGTCCGCTTGAATGCATCCGCTCTTTCCCACTCTGACTCCCTTAACCTCCTCATCCACTCCAACTCCATTCCCGATACCACTATTCAAGCATTAATTGACTCCGGTTCTACTCACTGTTTCCTTGATTCCTCTTTCTCCAATTTACATAAACTCCATACATACACCATAACTCCGATACCACTCCGATTATTTGATGGCACTACTAATGCTGTTATTTCATGAGCTATAGATCTGTCTATCCATTTTTCTGTTGGAGAAATCCAGAACCTTACATTCTATGTTACTCTGCTTGACTCCAGCTGTTCTGTGGTTCTTGGACATAACTGGCTCACCCGCTACAATCCGTTGATTGACTGGGCATTGGGCCATATCACATTCCATTCTCCAGCACAGGCTGTGTCATCCCCGATGTCACCAGCAACTATAGGTGCGAAATCATCTTCCGCCTCCGCTGTTGACTGGGCATTGGGCCATATCACATTCCATTCTCCAGCACAGGCTGTGTCATCCCTGATGTCACCAGCAACTATAGGTGTGAAATCATCTTCCGCCTCCGCTGACTCTGCTCCGATAGATATTCCGTCTACCCCTCCGTTTATATCAATGGTGGACGCCATGGTCTTCGCCAGACTAAGCAAACTGGATGGTTCTCACACATTCCAGGTTCACCTCTCCAATCCGATATTCCTTGCCGCTCGTTCTGCCCAATCAACTCCACCGGACCTATCTATGGTTCCCAAGGAGTATCATGAGTTCACTGACGTGTTCAGCAAGTCTAAAGCCAACTCTCTAGCGGAACACTGACCATACAATCTCAAGATTGAACTGGATGACAACTCCACCCCTCCGCTTGGCCCTATCTACTCACTATCCCAAAAAGAGCTACTGGCTCTCCGAACATTCATAGATGAGAACTTGGCCACAGGCTTCATCCGCCCATCCCTATCTCCTCATGGAGCTCTGGTCCTATTTGTCTGCAAAAAGGACAGATCACTCTGTCTATGCGTCGACTTCTGTGGACTCAACAAGATCACCAAGAAAGACCGATACCCAATACCCCACACCGCGCACCTGCTCGAAAGTCCTCGAAAGGCTAAGATCTATTCCAAAATAGATCTCCAACATGCCTACCATCTAGTCTGTATCCAAGAATGGAAAACGACCTTCCGCACACGATATGGATCCTTCGAGTGGTGTGTCATGCCCTTCGGACTAACCAATGTGCCGGATGCCTTCCAGAGGTTCATGAATGATACCTTCACCAACCTCCTCAATGTGACTGTCCTCATTTACTTAGATGACATTCTGGTATATTTGGACAATGAAGAAGAACATTGGACACATGTCCAAGAGGTACTCCAATGTCTCCAAAAACATGGCCTCTTCACCTGCGCTGACAAATGCGAATTCCACTCCGGCTTGGTCGAATATCTAGGCTATATCCTCTCCCCGGCAGGATTGACAATGTCTAATGACAAAATCAAAGCCATACAGGAATGGCCAGAACCCCGGAAAGTCAAAGATGTACAGTCCTTCCTAGGGTTTGCCAACTTCTACCGCTGCTTCATTCACGGCTACTCTGATATCACCGTTCCGCTCACCTGACTTACTAGGAAGGGTACCCAATGGAATTTCACTGATGAATGTAGACGGAGCTTTGAGACCTTGAAGAAGGCCTTTACTTCCGCTCCGATACTGACTCATTGGGTTCCAGACGTTCCTATCCTGTTAGAAACCAACGCCTCCAACTATGCACTTGCCACAATCCTGTCCATCATCTCTCCAGACAATGGACAAGTCCACCCGATCGCTTTTCACTCGCGTACATTTATGCCCCCTGAACTGAACTATGACATCCATGACAAAGAACTCCTTGCCATATATGAAGCCTTCCGGATATGGAGACACTACCTTGAAGGTCCCTCCGATCCAGTGGACGTCATAACCGACCACAAGAACTTGGAATACTTCTCCACAATGAAACTACTCACCCAGAGACAAGTCCCATGGCCCGAGTACCTATCTCAGTTCAATCTCATTATCCGTTTCCGTCCTGGTTGACTCGGAGCAAAGCCCGACACGTTAACTAGACGCTGGGACGTCTACCCTAAAGAGGGGAATAGCGACTATGCCACTGTAAACCCACACAACTTTTGTCCTGTGTTCACTAACGAGCAGCTGGCATCGTCCCTACGAGCATCCACCCTCATGACTCCCACCCTCCAAGCTGTCACCATTATGGACATCAACCAACTCCGCTCCGACATCCGCTCATCACTCTGATCCAATCCTGTTGCAGTTAAACACTTGGACAACCCTTCCGATTTGAAGTGGTCACTTGACCCCAAAGGACACCTCCGACACAACAACCAGATATACGTCCCCAACGCCAACAACCTCCGACTCTGAGTTTTGCAGTATTATCATGATCACCTGATCTCCGGCCACTTCAGGCAAAATCGCACACAAGGATTAATCCGACGAGACTATGTGTGGCCAAAAATGTGGGAATACATTCAACACTACTGTAACTCCTGCACCACGTGTATGCGCTCAAAATTGCAAAGGCACAAACCCTACAGAACGCTTAAGCAACTTCCGATCCCAGAACAACCATGGAACTCCATCTCCATGGATTTCATAGAGAAG
Organism: Cantharellus purpuraceus; assembly: GCA_025174535.1. Taxonomy (NCBI): domain Eukaryota; kingdom Fungi; phylum Basidiomycota; class Agaricomycetes; order Cantharellales; family Hydnaceae; genus Cantharellus; species Cantharellus purpuraceus. Next base: position 151,070 of record JALBUN010000047.1, read on the forward strand.
CTCCCCCCATCACTCGGATACGACACCATACTCGTGATTGTCGACAGGTTCACCAAACAGTCACTATTCATTCCGACACATGACACCATCACCTCCACCTCGCTAGCCAAATTGTTTGTTCTCCATGTATTCTCTAAACATGGAGTCCCATCACATGTCACGTCTGATCAGGGCTTGGAGTTCGTGTCCTCCTTCTTCCGCACACTAGGAAAGGCTCTCAACATGAAACTTCACTTCACCTCTGGATACCATCCTGAAGGAGACGGACAAATGGAACAAATGAATCAGTCCCTGGAACAATATCTCTGAATCTATTGTAACTATCAACAAGACAACTGGGCTGATCTACTTCCGATCGCAGAGTTTGCCTACAACAACACTCCGAATGCGACTACCAGCATCTCTCCATTCTTTGCTAATAAAGGCTACCATCCGAACATCTCTGTCCACCCTGAGAAAGAACTTGCCTCCACCAAAGCCTGCCAATTCGTAACCGACCTCGATCAACTACACCAACATCTCCAAGAGACCATCTCCGATGCCCAGAAACAATATCAAGTCTCCACAGACCGACACCGCATTCCGGCTCTGGACCTGCAAATCGGAGACAAAGTATTCATTGAGGCCAAACACTTCCGGACCACCCGTCCATCGAAGAAACTCTCCGAGAAATACTTAGGTCCTTATGAGGTCATTGCTCGTGTGGGCAGCAGGTCCTTCACCCTCCACCTCCCAGACCACTTCCAAGCAGTTCATCCGGTCTTCCATATATCAATGCTCGAACCTGCTACCACAAACAAGATCTCCGGTCGCACGCAACCCCCACCTCCCCCGATCATCATCGAAGGAGACAACGAATATGAGATCTCTGAGATCCTGGACTCAAAGATCAACCGTCAATACAAGTGCAAGGTCCAGTACTTAGTCAAATGGACTGGGTGCGAAGGCACCGACGAAGAGTCCTCATGGATCTCCACGTCTGAACTCGATCACGCATCTGAATCTGTCTCCGACTTTCACTCTGCTTATCCAGACAAACCTGGCCCCCTTATGAATCTTTAAGTTTGATTACTAATGCTAATTCAATTATTTCACATCACCATTTTATTACAAGTCAAGGGAAATTACATGCCTGCCCAAAAAGCTCCGAAGGAATCACTCTGCCTCATTTTTCTCTGCTCCAAAATTTATAATCATAATCATTTTTATTTTATACATCGTGTTTCCTTTTCCCCTTTCCCTTATCTACCTCAGGCTCTGTCTCCGACACCGTCTCCGACTCCTCATCACTCTCTACATCCGACACCCAATCCTTCTCATCTCCCATGTCCGAATCCTCGTCCAACAGGGCCATGAACTTCCACAACCGACGTAACTTGGCTGTCCAACGACCCTCCAGAACCTCCTTCCGTTTCATTGTTTTCACCAAGTCCACTAGCAACCCCTCCATCTGCCAGAGGTGCTCCGACTGCAGGTTAACCAGCCTGATAAGCTGGCCCATGGTGCTATTGGGCGCAGAGACGTGCCCCATACCTGCACCAGTCGTTGCCCCTTCCGATCCAATGCCGCTACCCCTGGCTGCCACAGCACCCATCTCTGTCCGCCTCTTTTTGGTCGGACGACCTTCTGATTCTTTCTCTGCCCCTCCTTGTACCACTAGTCGGGGCTTGAACTTGCCATCAATCCTACACCCTCCTTTCCGACCCCGACAATGATCAGAGGACTGAAGTCGGTCAGTTGGGCCGGTAGGCCACACGCACTCCACACCCGCATCACGACATAAGTCACAAGTTATGCCGGGTCCACCAAATGGCTCCGTTGGAGCCAGAGCCTTGGGTGGTCCGCCCCTTCTCGCTGCGGCCTCCAAATGTTCCCTCTCCTCCTCCTTGTCCTGCTGTTCTGCTGCCGCCTTCTCCATCTTGCGCTTGTGAAGCTGGATTGCCGACCTCATGACACGCAGCTCCTTCTTATGGGTCGCCAACACACGACTCTCCGCCTTGCACCATATGACCCTCTGGTCCGCCTCTCGCTTCTCCGTATCAGCACTTGGGTACGCCTTCAATGAAAAGACTGCGACGTTGAGATTCTTCTTAGTGGTTGCGGCATAGAGCTCCGCTCTTTTGCGAGCCTCAACTGCAGCTACCCAAGCCATCTCCTCGTAAGAATTTGATGTCAGATCCAGCTCCGCATCCATCCCAACATCCACACCCGCCTCAGGCTCTGCATTTGCGTCAAGCTCCATATTGGCATCAGGGTCCACCTCCACCTCCGCTCTCTCTGCCTCTGCCGCTTCATCTTCCTCAGCCGCACCCAACCCAAACAATGGCCGTACCCACTGACGAGCCAGGACACATCGAGGACATATATTGAACCACTCTGACAGTCCAACTCCACCAGCGTCTTTTTGTATCAACTTTTAAATAGCGCCGCAACTCCCTCTCCACCTCAGTCTCTAATTCTAGCCATCGATCGTCACTTGTGTTTCATCGCCATCAATCATTATCAGCCTTCTATCCACACCGATCCTTTCATCATCATTCACATGGCTTCCCATTCTATTCCCCTCTCCAACATCGCTTCTAATAATATGTCACACTGGTCTCTGGACACGGAGGACTATCAAAAATATGCCAAGCTCTATGGGCATGTTAAGCCACCTCCACGTGTCAAAATACTTCCAAAACTCTTTCAACATCCAAGATCCCCACCATGTCTCTCTTATGCCATTGACAATCCCTGTTGAACCATATGCATTCCTCAGCATTTCGCCTCTATATCGTAACACAGATAGAAGAGTCGAACGTGAGGTAGAATTTCAGTCACCATCGCTGACCTATCCTCCCACTTCAATCTGACTCAGGTTACATCATGTCAGGCAAAGGGACCAAATACCCTTGGAATGGGATACCATATGGAGACAGATCACTAAGACAATAAGGAGTATTTGTTGTGGATGCTGACTGAAGTCCTCATGTGACTCAGGGTCAATTTACCTTCGGAGCCGTAGGGAAGATGGTATTGGTGGACGTTTCTATTGTTCTTTTATATGACTCACCCCTGTTTCATCTTTTAATTCATTCATACACGACTTATTCATCCTTGTTCTATTTTTGGTTCTTTTATTACTCATCACCCCCTATTCTTACAAAGATTACCCCTATCTGTTGTTTCATTTCTCCATGATTTCCCCATTAGTAGTCAACTTCACACACTTTGTCAGCTGGCTTGATCAGCATTTCTTGCATCATATCGCATCATTTGCTCCTCATATTGTGTCGTTGTGCCCTGGGGATTTGTATATAAAAGGGTGCTAGTTTTTGCCTTTGGAATAAATCAACAAAGTTTTCAGCCAATGCTCTAAAGTCAAAGTCCACGCTCTAAGTCTACGCTCTATGCTCTACATCACAATCCATCATCTCTACACTGAGGTAAAACACCTTGGTTCAATGATCAGATTTCCCTCTGCCACCGAGAGGTTGCTTCTCCTGAAACCAGCTTTCGCGTACCTCCCAACCGGGCTCCGCATTGTCATCCGGTCACAGAGCACGATCAGCCATCGGGACTGACCTTTTGCTCCCATCCCCATCCAACCACAGAGCACTATTCCACTTCCCTGTTACTAAGTAGTACCTCTACCCCTTGACCTGATTGATCTTTGGAGTGCTGAACAACTGCGTTACACACCGTCTGTTTGCTAGGACTGTTGCGTGCAGGCTTATAGGATCTATTCCTTAAGCGAACCGACAGCAGACGTAACGACAAGTCAACCACAGTGACAGTTGTCGGGTGAGTTGTCTCTGACCGCGTAACGGAAATAATGGCGACTTCCGGAGTCCCTGTCCATATTGGCACACTCGGACTTCCTGGGTGGCTGGTTCCCCCTGCCCCGGTCACCTCCTCCTCTACCTCCATGGTGGCCTCTAGCTTGTGCGCCTGCTCCTCCACTTCCTTCAGTCTTGCAGCCTCCATCGCTGCCGCAAGTTCTTTTACCCTGTGAGCTCTCTCGGCTTTTGCCTCCTCCTCCTTCCATCTCCGTTCCGTCTCCACCACTTCTTTCTGCCTCTGCTCCTCCTCCTTCCGTCTCCATTCTGCCTCCTCCTCCTCCTTCCGTCTCCATTCCACCTCCTCCTCCTCCTTGCGTCTCCGTTCTGCCTCCTCCTCCTCCTTCCATCTCTGTTCCACCACCTCCTCCTCCTTGCGTCTCCGTTCTGCCTCCTCCTCCTCCTTGCGTCTCCGTTCTGCCTCCTCCTCCTTCCGTCTCTGTTCTGCTTCCTCTTTCTCTTTTTCTTTCCATCGGGCCAAGAGCAGCTGCTCAAGCTTGGCCATGCTCATGCTTGCCAAAGGGTTTGACATCGTTGAGGATAAGACCTCAATCATGCCCCTCCTTTTATATGTCTCCAGACCCCCAGTATAACTCCGACTGCGCCCAACCGTCTCACCTATTCAATCCACGGACATGAGGCCTCAGGGGCTTGGCCTTAAATGGGGAGATACTGTTATGACTATATTCATTAACGTCCAGATCCCCATCCGATCCACTCAGATCCCCATGCATATGAAATCTATACTCCATTTGGAAACCGCCGTCTCCATCTCCCTGTCCGATTGTCACCGCTGATTCCGCCCATCCGTCTCTGGTTCCAATTGATGCATCAGCATCACCATAGGAACCCAGACATCTGTCCCTGTCGGACTCAGACATACTCATGTAAGGCCATCAGCCTCGGAGACCCATCACCGGAGTAATTATTATTAGATTTCAAAATATGTATTTAAGTTGCCCGACTGAGGACTTCATTCCCCAGTTTGAATATTGAATCACGCCTAGTTCCTAAGTCCAATCCTAACTCTCTAAGTTGTACTCTGTCTCTGAAATCTCGGACACCAGTATTAGTGAGGGCGCAGCACATAAGCTGAAACCAAGTCCGTCCCGACCCCCACGACATGCTCCGACTCCGACCCAACCTCTGACCCAAACTCCAACCCAAACTCCAACCCCCAATCGGACCTAGTGTGTAACAGTAACAGCAATGTGTGAAGTAGTCTAGCAACTGCTTCACATGAGTTCAAGCTTCTAATGCTCTGCAAAGGCAGTACACACTAGTTACTTAAACAAGAGCACTAATGGCAGGACTATCGACAGACAATCTCACCCTGTAGATTCATAGTCATGTGAGGCAGATACTACACTCACACCCAAAGCAGGAATATCACTACTTCAAATGCAATCAAGTACAGTTACACAACTGTAAAAGATCCTTGAACTGGTAATCAACAGTTACTGAGATATAGAGGATGACACTGTATGTCACTCTAGTCGCACTGGTGTGCAGAAGATGGATAGAATAGGTTGAATATGTTACTATTTCAGAGGCAGAATGACCTCCTTATATATTGTATTTACAGGGGCTGACTAATGCTTCTGGAATATTCTACCTATTAATAGATGGAAACTACTGGAAGGTTGTGAAAGGTGGAAGAAAGGGGTAGAATATTGCAAGCCAATCACAGGTTCTGATCACTGCACTAACACTGATCAGGAGCTGAATAATGGTTCTGGAATGTAATAATAGAAGGAAACAGCTAGAATGTTATGGAAAGGGGTAGAATATTTCAAGGCAATCACCTGATCTGATCCCTGAACTAGGCACTGATCAGGCAAAAAGAAGGGTATCCACCCTGTTTTCTGCACTGGTTTGCACAGCCATGGATAGCCACATCTTTGCACAGCCATGGATAGCCACATCTCAGGTGATGATCTCCATGGAAAATAGTGCCCTGAGAGGCTGTGGTTGTCAAGTTATACATTATTTATTGATCAGAGACATCTGAGCTTGAATTCAGGCCGAATGCCTGGTCCAAAGGTGGAGAGCTGACTGTGTGAAGGTTTGTGGGTGCCTATGGGTCCACAACTGTAGCACAGCAGAAATAAATCATTCTGGGCTGAGTTCTGCATGGAATATTCCTGAAAAAATATGGAAAAATAGAGAATATTTGAATAAGTCCATTCCAGGTACAAGCACCAAATATATGCTGATATTTAGGAATGGAAAAGCAAAGTATAGCACATTGGTGCTGCATAAATAGGATTTGATAGGGAAAAGGTGGTTCCCATACAACAGGCTTCATCCACCCATCCCTATCTCCCCATGGAGCTCTGGTCCTATTTGTCTGCAAAAAGGACAGATCACTCTGTCTATGCATTGACTTCCGTGGACTTAACAAGATCACCAAGAAAGACTGATACCCAATACCCCGCACCACAGACCTACTTGAGAGTCTGCGAGGGGCTAAGATCTATTCCAAAATGGATCTCCAACATGCCTACCATCTAGTCTGCATCCGAGAAGGCAACGAATGGAAAATGACTTTCCACACACAATATGGATCTTTTGAGTGGTGCATCATGCCCTTTGGACTAACCAATGCTCTGGCCACCTTCCAGAGGTTCATGAATGATACCTTCGCCAACCTCCTCAATGTGACTGTCCTCGTTTACTTAGACGACATTTTGGTATATTCAGACAACGAAGAAGAACATCGGACACATGTCCGAGAGGTACTCCAATGTCTCCAAAAACATGGCCTCTTCGCCCATGCTGACAAATGCGAATTCCACTCCGACTTGGTCGAATACCTAGGCTATATCCTCTCCCCAGCAGGATTGACAATGTCTGATGACAAAATCAAAGCTATACAGGAATGGCCGGAACCCTGGAAAGTCAAGGACATACAGTCCTTCCTAGGGTTCACCAACGTCTACCATTGCTTCATTCACGGCTACTCCGATATCACCGTTCTGCTCACCCAACTCACTAGGAAGGGTATCCAATGGAATTTCACTGATGAATGTAGACAGAGCTTTGAGACCTTGAAGAAGGCCTTTACTTCCACTCCGATACTGACTCATTGGGTTCCAGACGTTCCTATCATATTAGAGACTGATGCCTCCGACTATGCACTTGCCACAATCCTGTCCATCATCCAGAGAGATGATGGACAAGTCCATCTGATCACTTTTCACTTGTGTACATTTACACCCCCCAAACTGAACTATGACGTCCATGACAAAGAGCTCCTTGCCATATATGAAGCCTTCTGGATATGGAGACACTACCTCAAAGGCCCCTCTGATCCGGTGGACATCATAACTGACCACAAAAACTTGGAATACTTCTCCACAAGGAAACTACTCACCTGAAGACATATCTCAGTTCAATCTCATTATCCGTTTCCGTCCAGGCCGACTCAGAGCAAAGCCCGACGCATTAACTAGACACTGGGACGTCTACCCTAAAGAGGGGAGTAGCGACTATGCCACTGTAAACCCACACAACTTTTGTCCTGTGTTCACTAACGAGCAGCTGGCATCGTCCCTATGAGCATCCACCCTCATGACTCCCACCCTCCGAGCTGTCACCATTATGGACATCAACCAACTCCGCTCCAACATCCACTCATCACTCTGATCCAATCCTATTGCAGTTAAACACTTGGACAACCCTTCTGATCCAAAGTGGTCACTTGACCCCGAAGGACACCTCCGACACAACAACCAGATATATGTCCCCAATGCCAACGGTCTCCGACTCCGAGTTTTGCAGTATTATCATGATCACCTGATCTCTGGCCATTTCGGGCAAAATTGCACACTAGGATTAATTCAATGAGACTACATATGGCCAAAAATGTGGGAATACATTCAACACTACTGTAACTCCTGCACCATGTGTATGCGCTCAAAATTGCAAAGGCACAAACCCTACGGAATGCTTAAGCAACTTCCAGTCCCAGAGCAACCATGGAACTCCATCTCCATGGATTTCATAGAGAAGCTCCCCCCATCGCTCAGATACGACACCATACTCATGATTGTCAACAGGTTCACCAAACAGTCACTATTCATTCCGACGCATGACACCATCACCTCTGCCTCACTAGCTAAATTGTTCATTCTCCATGTATTCTCTAAACACGGAGTCCCATCACATGTCATGTCTGATCAGGGCTCGGAGTTCATGTCCTCCTTCTTCCACACATTAGGAAAAGCTCTTGACATGAAGCTTCATTTCACCTCTGGATACCATCCTGAAGGAGATGGACAAACAGAACAATGAATCAGTCCCTGAAACAATATGTTATGACTATATTCATTAACAACCAGATCCCCATCCGATCCACTCAGATCCCACGCACATGAAATCTATACTCCATTTGGAAACCGCTGTCTCCATCTACCTGTCCGATTGTCACCGCCGATTCCGCCCATCCATCTCCGGTTCCGATTGATGCATCAGCATCACCATAGGAACCCAGACATCCGTCCCCATCGGACTCGGACATACTCATGTAAGGCCGTCGGCCTCAGAGACCCATCACTGGAGTAATTATTATTAGATTTCAAAATATGTATTTAAGTTGCCCGACTGAGGACTTCATTCCCCAGTTTGAATATCAAATCACGCCTAGTTCCTAAGTCTGATCCTAACTCTCTAAGTCGTACTCTGTCTCCAAAATCTCGGACACCGGTATTAGTGAGGGCGCAGCACATAAGCTGAAGCCAAGTCCGTCCCAACCCCCACGACATGCTCTGACTCCAACCCGACCTCCGACCCAATCTCCAACCCCAAATCGGACCTAGTGCATAACACAATATCTCTGAGTCTATTGTAACTATCACCAGGACAACTGGGCTGATATACTTCCAATAGCAGAGTTTGCCTACAACAATGCTCCAAATGTGACTACTGGCATCTCTCCATTCTTTGCTAATAAAGGCTACCATCCAAACATCTCCGTCCACCCCGAGAAGGAACTCACCTCCACCAAAGCCCACCAATTCATAACCAACCTCGACCAACTACACCAACATCTCCAAGAAACCATCTCCAATGCCCACAAACAATACCAAGTCTCTGTGGACCAATACCACATTCCGGCTCCAGACCTGCAACTCAGAGACAAAGTATTCATTAAGGCCGAACACTTCTGGACCACCTGTCCATCAAAGAAACTCTCTGAGAAATACTTAGGTCCTTATGAGGTCATTGCTCGTGCAGGCAGCAGGTCCTTCACCCTCCGCCTCCCTGACCACTTCTGAGCAGTTCATCTGGTCTTCCATATATCAATGCTCAAACCTGCTACTACAAACAAGACCTCTGGTCACATGCAATGCCAATCATCATCGAAGGAGATAATGAATATGAGATATCTGAGATCCTGGACTTGAAGATTGATTGTCGATACAAGTGCAAGCTCCAGTACCTAGTCAAATGGACGGGATATGAAGGCACCGATGAAGAGTCCTCATGGATCTTCACATCTGAACTCAATCACACATCCGAATCCATCTCCAATTTTCACTCCACTTATCCAGACAAACCTGGCCCTCTTATGAATCTTTAAGTTCCATTACTAATGTTAATTCTATTATTTTGCATCATCATTTTATTACAAGTCACAAAAGGAATTACAAGTCTACCCCAAGCTCCAAAGGAATCTCACTCCACCCCATTTTTCTCTGCTCCAAAATATTACAATCAAAATCATTTCATTTTTATGTTATACATTGCGTTTCCTTTTTCCCTTCCCCTTGTCTACCTCAGGCTCCATCTCCAATGCAGTCTCCAACTCATCATCACTCTCTACATCCGACACCCAATCTTTCTCATCCCCCATATCTGAATCCTTGTCTAAAGGGGCCATGAACTTCCACAGCCAACACAACTCAGCAGTCCACTGACCCTCGAGAACCTCCTTCAGTTTCATTGTCTTCACCAAGTCCACTAACAACCCCTCCATCCACCAGAGGTGCTCCAACTGCAGGTTAACCAGCTGGATAAGCTGGGCCACAGTACTGTTGGGCACAGAGATGTGCCCCGTACCTGCACCGGTCGTTGCTCCTTCCGATCCGACACCACTACCCCCAGCTGCCACAGCGCCCATCTCCATCCACCACTTTTTGGTTGGACGACCTTCTGATTCTTTCTCTGCCCCTCACCACTAGTCAGGGCTTGATGCTCTGACTCCAGGGATCGAACTTGCCATTGATCCTACACCCTCCTTTCCGACCCCAACAACAATTGCAGGACCAAAGGTGGCAAGTTGGGCTGGTAGGCCACACACACTCCATGCCCACATCCTGACACAAGTCACAAATTACACCGGGCCCACCGAATGGCTCCATTGGAGCCAGAGCCTTGGGTGGTCCGCCCCTTCTTGATGTGGCCTCCAAGTGCTCCCTCTCCTCTGCCTTGTCCTGCTGTTCAGCTGCCGCCTTCTCCATCTTGCACTTGCGAAGCCGGATCACTGACCTAGTGATACGCAGCTCCTTCTTAGACGCTTGTTCAGAAATACAACAAATACGTATATACAACCTATTTTCCTCAAATTTTATACAATACACTTCAATTCAAACTTATTTTCATATTTCAACATGATTCTCAAATTTTACACAATATACTAGATTAAAACATATTGTGATATTTTGGCATAATTCTCAAAAATAATTCTTTTTTTCCTGATTTAGTGGTGGCAACTCTCTTGAGGGAACATCCAAATATCATTGATTCTTTCTTATACAATACTTGTAACATAATTTGAACTATCTTTAATCCCCACCTGGTATTTGTATATCTAAATACCCTATATAATACCAATTATATTAATACATACATTCCTATTATATCCATGTAAATAATTATGTTCATCTCAACCAAATATCTTATCTTTTAAAGTTTATTAAAATATAGAATACATGTTTATATTTATGAAAATTTCACACATCCAAAATCTTTTAAGATATCCAAATTGTAACTCCCTGGCTTTATGTATCATTGAGATCCTGATGTATATCTCCTATACATCAGAATATTGTATACTGACATGATTCCAAACAAGCGTCTTATGGGTCACCAATACATGATTCTCCACTTTGCACCATATGACCCTCTGGTCCACCTCCCGCTTCTCCGTATCAGCACTCAGGTGTGCCTTCAATGAAAAGATCATGACCTCAAGGTTCTTCTTGGTGGTAGCAGCATAGAGCTCCTCCCTTTTGCAAGCTTTGACCATGGCTACCCAAGCCATCTCCTCGTAGCAATTCGAGGTCAGATCCAGCTTCATATCCGCCCCGACATCCACACCCACCTCTGGCTCCACATTTGCGTCGAGCTCCATATTGACATCAGGGTCCGCTTCCACCTCCGCCCTCTCTGCCTCCGCTGCATCATCTTCCTCAGCTGCACCCACTGCAAATAACAGCTGTGACTGCAGATGTAAGAGCGAGTCCACCGTAGGAACAGTTGTCAGACAGCTTGTCTCTGTCCATGTAATCGAGATGATGGAGACCTCAGGGGTCCCTGCCCGTATTGGCACACTCAGACTCCCCGAGTGACTGGTTGCCCCTGCCCCGGTCACCTCCTCTTCTACCTCCATGGTGGCTTCTAGCTTGTGCACCTGCTCTTCCACTTCCTTCAGTCTCACAGCCTCCATCGCGGCTGCAAGTTCCTTGACCCTGTGTGCTCTCTCGGCTTTCGCTTCTTCCTCCTTCCTTCTCCATTCCATCTCCACCTCCTCCTTCCATCTCTGCTCCTCCTCCTCCTCCTTCTGTCTCCACTCTTCCTCCTCCTCCTTCTGTCTCTACTCCTCCTCCTCCTTCCGTCTCCACTCCTCCTCCTCCTTCCATCTCTATTCTACCTCCTCCTCCTCCTCCTCCTCTTTCCATCTCTGCTCCTCTTCCTCTTCCTTCTGTCGGGCCAAGAGCAACTGCTCAAGCTCAGCCACACTCTTGTTTGCCAAAGGGTTTGACATCATTGAGGATAAGACCTCAATCACATCCCTCTTTTTATATGTCTCCAAACCCCCAGTATAACTCCAACTGTGCCCAACTGTCTCACCCATTCAATCTATAGACATGAGGCCTCAGGGGTTTGACCTTAAATGGAGAGATACTGTTATGACTATATTCATTAATGCCCAGATCCCTGTCCAATCCACTCAGATCCCCGCGCACATGAAATCTATACTCCATTTGGAAACTGCCACATCTCCATTTACCTGTCCGATTGTCACTGCCGAATCTCACCCATCTGTCTCTGGTTCCAATTGATGCATCAGCATCACCATAGGAACCTGGACATCCATCCCCGTCAGACTCAGACATACTCATGTAAGGCCGTCGGCCTTGGAGACCCATCACCAGAGTAATTAACATTAGATTTCAAATGTGTATTTAAGCTGTCTGACTGGGGACTTCATCCCCAGTTCAAATATCGAATCATGCCTAGTTCCTAAGTCTGATCCTAACTCTCTAAGTCATACTCCATCTCTGAAATCTCGGACACCGGTATTAGTGAGGGCGCAGCACATAAGCTGAAGCCAAGTCCTGTTCCAACCCCCACGACGTACCCCAACTCCCTCTCCAACTCCGACCAAACCTCCAACCCAACCTCCAACCCAATCTCCAACCCCCAATTTGGACCTAGTGCGTAACACATCCAATCATCACTGCTGTTTCCACCCATCCATCTCTGATTCCATTGATACATCGGCATCACCATAGAAACCCAGACATCCATCCCCATTGGATTTGGACATACTCACATAAGGTTGTTGACCTTGGAGATTTCTCACCAGAGTAATTATTATTAGATTTATGTATTTAAGTCATACTACTGGGGACTCTATTCCCTAGTTTGAATATTGAATCACATCTAGTGTTATGACTATATTCATTAATGCCCAGATCCCCATCCGATCCACCCAGATCCCTGTGCATATGAAATCTATACTCCATTTGGAAACCATCACATCTCCATTAGTCCACCCAATCATCACCGATCTTGCTCATCCATCTCCAGCTCTGATTGATGCATCAGCATTACTATAGGAAACCAGACATCTGTTCTTGTCAGACTCAGACATATTCATATAAGGCTGTTGGCATCACTGGAGTAATTATTATTAGATTCCAAATATGTATTTAAGTCATACTACTGGGAACTTCATTCCCCAGTTTGAATATCAAATCACACCTAGCTCCTAAGCCTGATCTGAACTATCTAAGTTGTACTCCATCTCTGAGATCTTGGACACAGGTATTAGTGAGGGTGCAGCACATAAGCTGAAGCTAAGTCTGTTCCAACCCCCATGATACCCCCTAATGCCCACTCTGACTCTGACCCCAAACTCCAATCCAGGTTCTGACCCCCCAGTGGACCTAGTGTGTAACAGTATATTTGAACTGCTGTACTCACTTCTACTCTAATGCCATGATCTGCCACCAATTCTGAGTATGCATGAACCATCAAGGTGCCCACTCCAAGCATTAACACCATCCCTGAGGTTTTTGAAGAGCTGACAGGCCACATAGACGCTTGTTCGGAATCATGTCAGTATACAATATTCTGATGTATAGGAGATATACATCAGGATCTCAATGATACATAAAGCCAGGGAGTTACAATTTGGATATCTTAAAAGATTTTGGATGTGTGAAATTTTCATAAATATAAACATGTATTCTATATTTTAATAAACTTTAAAAGATAAGATATTTGGTTGAGATGAACATAATTATTTACATGGATATAATAGGAATGTATGTATTAATATAATTGGTATTATATAGGGTATTTAGATATACAAATACCAGGTGGGGATTAAAGATAGTTCAAATTATGTTACAAGTATTGTATAAGAAAGAATCAATGATATTTGGATGTTCCCTCAAGAGAGTTGCCACCACTAAATCAGGAAAAAAAGAATTATTTTTGAGAATTATGCCAAAATATCACAATATGTTTTAATCTAGTATATTGTGTAAAATTTGAGAATCATGTTGAAAATGAGTTTTAATCTAAGAGTGTTGTGTAAAATATGAGGAAAATAGGTTGTATATACGTATTTGTTGTATTTCTGAACAAGCGTCATAGAGACTGTCAATGAAGAGGATGACACCCTGCCCTCCCCAAATCTGGCACAAGCCATCTCCCTGCTCACCAGCAGCATCTGTATCCCACAAGCTCCTAAGTCCTGGACCAAGGTCTGGGAACCTGACCCCTTCAATGGCTCCAATCTGTGTAAACTCCAACCATTCCTGGTGGAATGCCAGTTGAACTTCCATGACTGCCCTGATGCTTTTACATCTGATCAGGTGAAGGTCACTTTCACCATGTCCTATCTCAAGGGCACCATGCTGGACTACTTTGAGCCAGCACTGATGGATGACTCCAACTTTGTCTCTGAACTCCAGACCAATTTTGGTCCTTACAACCCCAAGGCTGATGCTGAGAACAAACTCGATTGACTTCAGATGAAGGAAAATCACAAGATTGCAAAATACATTGTGATTTTCCAGCAGCTAGCTCCAAAGGTCCAATGGGGTGATACCACACTCTGATGCCAATTTTATGTTGGCCTTCTGTCCCACTTCAATGACAAGATATCATGCATTGGTAAGCCAGATACCCTGGTTAACTTCACAAGCTCACCCAATCCATCAATGCCCATTACTGGGAATGTCAATCCAAGGTCTCCCACAAAAATTTAACTAACAACAAGTTGGACAAATCATTGGACAAGACCCCCAAGTCCAACAAGAGGTCTGATAAGAAGACCACCAACAACTCCAGCCAGAAGTCAAACACTGGTAATGCCACCACATCTGGTCCTGGTCAGAATAACTCCAGTTCCAGCAACAACTCCAGAGCTTGCAAGAGCACTCTGGATTTCTCCACCAAGCTGGGTAAGAATAGCAAACTCACCCAGCAGGAATGCCAGTGCCACATGGACAACAGCCTCTGTTTGTTCTGTGGAAAGCCTGGCCACCAAGCCAAGGATTGCAACAAGGCAACCTTGTCTGCTGTGAAGGCAAAGGGCCATGTGGCCAATGCTGTGGAGGACAAGTCCAATGCCAAGGCAACAGACTCAAAAAAATAGTAAGCAGTCCTCTAGCCTCCATATGGGCTGAGGGCTGCATTCATACTCCCCATGCAACAAATGAGGTCTGCCTGAATGCTGATGGGCCAGGACACATCGAGGATGTATATTGAACCACTTTGACAGTCTAACTCCGCCAGCATCTTTTTGTATCAAACTTTTAAATAGCGCTGCAACTCCCTCTCCACCTCAGTCTCTATTTCTAGCCATCGATCGTCACTCGTGTTTCATCGCCATCAATCATTATCAGCCTTCTATTCACACCAATCCTTTTATCATCATTCATGGCTTCCAATTCTATTCCTCTCTCCAACATCCCTTCTAATAATACATCACACTGGTCTCTGGACACGGAGGACTATCAAAAATACACCAAGCTCCATGGGCATGTTAAGCCACCTCCACATGTCAAAATACTTCCAAAACTCTTTCAATGTCCAAGATCCCCACCATGTCTCTCTTATGCCATTGGCAATCCCATATTCTTTCACAATTCCATTGAACCATATACATTCCTCAGCATTTCACCTCTATATCATAACACAGATAGAAGAGTCAAACATGAGGTAGAGTTTCAGTCACCATCGCTGACCTATCCTCCCACTTCAATCTGACTCAGGTTACATCATGTCAGGCAAAGGGACCAAATACCCTTGGAATGGGATACCATATGGAGACAGATCACTAACACAATAAGGAGTATTTGTTGTGGATGCTGACTGAAGTCCTCATGTGACTCAGGGTCAATTTACCTTCGGAGCCGTAGGGAAGATGGTATTGGTGGATGTTTCTATTGTTCTTTTATATGACTCACCCCTGTTTCATCTTTTAATTCATTCATACATGACTTACTCATCCTTGTTCTATTTTTGTTTCTTTTATTACTCATCACCTCCTATTCTTACAAAGATTACCCTTATCTGTCACTTCATTTCTCCATGATTTCCCCATTAGTAGTTCAACTTCACATGCTTTGTCAGCTGGCTTGATCAGCATTTCTTGCATCATATCGCATCATTTGCTCCTCATATTGTGTCATTGTGCCCTGGGGATTTGTATATAAAAGGGTGCTAGTTTTTGCCTTTGGAATCAATCAACAAGTTTTCAGCTAACACTCTAAAGTCATAGTCCATGCTCTAAGACACTTGTTCAGAATCATGTCAGTATACAAAATTCTGATGTATATGAGATCTACATCAGAATTTCAATGATACATAAAGCCAGGGGGTTACAATTTGGATATCTTAAAAGATTTCAGATGTGTGAAATTTTCATAAATATAAACATATATTAAACTTTAAAAGATAAGATATTTGGTTGAGATGAACATAATCATTTACATGGATATAATAGGAATGTCTGTATTCATATAATTAGTATTATATAGGGTATTTAGATATACAAATACCAGGTGGGGATTAAAGATAGTTCAAATTATGTTACAAGTATTGTATAAGAATCAATGATATTTGGATGTTCCCTCAAGAGAGTTGTCACCACTAAATGGGGAAAAAAGAATTATTTTTGAGAATTATGCCAAAATATCAAAATATGTTTTAATCTAGTATATTGTGTAAAATTTGAGAATCATGTTGAAATATGAAAATAAGTTTTAATCTAAGTGTGTTGTGTAAAATTTGAGGAAATAGGTTGTATATACATATTTGTTGTATTTCTGAACAAGCATCCTAGACTACTTCACACATTGCTGTTACCCACTTCAGAGTGTCACTGGTTGGATGGTTGGATTCATCCACCTACTTCCTTTAGCCTCTAAGTGCATTCCCCTCATTTTGGAATATCTGGACCCCTAAGTGTCCATGAACTCTAGACTCTGGAAGTCTTATTCATTTCTTGCTGCTAAGAAATGTATTACTTTTCTGCATATAGTCTGCATTGACCAATACAAGGGATTGTAACCAAAGTACAAACATTAAATCATTTCTGGAGTTGTGCTGCAGCAGGGTTTGATATTCTTCTCAGCTGTTCATTCACAGAATTGTGGTGATTTAGAGTTTACCCTAACACCATAATTTTGCAGGTTCCAAAACAGGTACTCCAATGTCTCTGCCAACATGGCCTCTTCACCTACACCGACAAGTGTGAATTCCACTCCAACTCCATTGAGTATCTAGGCTATATCCTCTCCCCTGCAGGATTGACAATGTCTGATGACAAGGTCAAAGTCATACAGGAATGACCAGAACCACAGAAAATCAAAGATGTACAGTCCTTTCTAGGGTTCACCAACTTCTACTGACACTTCATCCACAACTACTCCAATATTACCATTCTGCTCACCCAGCTTAATAGAAAGGGTATCCAATGGAATTTCACTGATGAATGTAAACAGAGCTTTGACACCTTGAAAAAGGCCTTTACCTCTGCTCCAATACTGACTCATTGGGTTCCAGACATCCCTATTCTATTAGAGACTGATGCCTCCAACTATGCACTTGCCATGATCCTGTCCATCATCTGTCTGCATGATGGACAAGTCCATCCAATCGCTTTTCACTCACATACCTTTATGCCCCCCAAGCTGAACTATGACATCCATGACAAAGAGCTCCTTGCTATATTATATATGAAAACATTCCAGATATGGAGACACTACCTCAAAGGTCCCTCCAATCTGGTTGATATCATAACAGACCACAAGAACTTGGAATACTTCTGCATGATGAAACTTCTCACCCAGAGACAAGTCCAGTGGTCCGAATACCTTTCTCAGTTCAACCTCATTATCTGCTTCTGTCCTGGTCAACTTGGAGCAAAGCCTGATGCATTAACTAGACACTGGGATGTCTATCCTAAAGAAGGGAGTAGCAACTATGCCACTATAAATCCACACAACTCCTGCCCTGTGTTCACTAACAAGCAGCTGGCATTGTCCCTACAAGCATCTACCCTCATGACTCCCACCCTCTGAGCTGTCACCATCATGGACATTGACCAACTCCACTCCAACATCTGCTCATCACTCTGATCTGATCTTGTTGCAGCTAAACACTTGGATGACCCTTCTGATCTGAAGTGGTTGCTTGACCCCAAAGGACACCTCCCAAATATACATCCCCAATGTCAATGGTCTCCAACTCCAAGTTTTGCAGTACTATCATGATCATCCAATCTCTGGCCATTTTGGACAAAACCACACACAAGTGTCAATCTGACAAGACTATGTATGGCCAAAAATGCAAGAGTATATTCAACACTACTGTAACTCTTGTACCATGTGTATGTGCTCAAAATCACAAAGGCACAAACCCTACAGAATACTTAAGCAGCTTCTGGTTCTGGAGCAACTGTAGAACTCCATCTCCATGGATTTCATAGAGAAGCTCCCCCCATTGCTTGGATATGAGACTATACTTGTGATTGTTGACAGATTCACTAAACAGTCACTATTCATTCCGATGCATGACACCATCACCTCCACCTTACTAGCTAAGTTATTCATTCTCCATGTATTCTTGAAACACAGAGTCCCATCACATGTCACATCCAATTGGGGCTCAGAGTTTGTGTCCTCCTTCTTCTGCACATTAGGAAAGGCTCTCAACATGAAACTTCATTTCACCTCCAGATACCATTCCAAGGGAGACAGACAAACAGAACAAATGAATCAGTCCCTGGAACAATATCTCTGAGTCTATTGTAACTATCAACAAGACAACTGGGCTGATCTACTTCCAATTGCAGAGTTTGCCTACAACAACACTCCAAATGTGACTACTGGCATCTCTCCATTCTTCACTAATAAAGGCTACCAGCTGAACATCACCATCCACCCCAAGAAGGAACTCACCTCAACCAAAGCCCACCAATTTATAACCAACCTTGACCAACTACACCAACATCTCCAAGAAGCCATACCATGAAATTTCTTGTATCCAGTGTACATCATTTTTTGTTTATGTCCTGGCCAGCAAGTTTGACATATGGTACAGTCTATGAACCCAAAGACTGTCTTCATTGGTGCCCCATGCTGATGCAATGCATTGGAATATTGACACAGGTTTGCCAGTGCCAAAAGCCCATCATGATCCCAATCAAGAAGATGTCCCCATATTTGGTTTATAAGTGTGCAGTTTCATTTGTTATTTGTGAGATTGCAGACTGTGGGCATGAATACTTCACTGCAAGGCTCCACTGGTCTTCAGGGCTTTGTAATTGTGTGCATAGGAGTCCAAGGCACTCTATGGCACTAGAGTGGTATCCACACTCAGTGAATAAGGGATCTGGAAGCTCAAGGACACTGGCAAGTAGGATAGGTTCATCAGCAGTAAACCTATAACAAGTTAGCATGCAAGTCAAGCAGTTAGTCAAATGCATACCGGAACCTCCATATACATTCATCCTCTCCCATTTCTCCCAAATACTCCTCTGTGACTCGATTACCTCCAATTGCAGGATGTGGTTTGATTTGGTTAGTGTTGTAAATCATTGCTGCAAGCAGCGGTGCTTCCAACATGAGGTCATGTTCACCAGCACCCTCAGGGACTTCAGCATTAGATTCTAAGTAGTTTGCCTGTCCGACTGACAATTATGATTACATAAAATGAGGCAATGTATGTAGTAGAACATGCTGCTGTGAAGCACTGAGCATTGGAGCCATATATGACATGTCTTGGGCACTACTAGCTAGTTGGGCACCAATATTACCATTGTGTTAATAATTCTTGGCTTGCTAATAATTATTAGCAAACATACTCTCTACTAGGTGAGACCCCTTCCTTTGGAAGGACCCATTTTGGTGGTCATCACATCTTATATGCATGCATTAGACAATGCTTTACATGCATTAGAAAATGCTTTTACGTGCAGATTAGAAAATGCTTTTACATGCAGATTAGAAAATGCTTTTACATGTGGATTAGAAATGCATATATGCACACATCATATATGGATGGGTTCAAGTGGTCAGTGTCTGGTGGGTTCAAGCTGTCATCATGGTCTGGTGGGTTCAGGAGGTCACCATGGATGTGTATGTGAGATTTTGGATGTGTATGTGTTTTTCAGATACACTCAGATACACCACATCAAATTTCCAATCCTCCTCTGATCTGTCCATACATATTCCTTTGATGGTACTTGAGACAAACCCCTATAATATATAGCATGATGTTGGGCATCTGTCTGTGTCCTGGATCAGTGGTTAACTGCATGCATCTTTTCTGTTTTGTTGCAGGTTCAAATCTCTTGTCATTTTTATTTTCCATTTGTCCTTAGGGTTTGTCAACTTAATTAAATATTATTAAAATCTCTAAATAACACTTTGCTAAAAATAAAAAATAATAATAAAAAACTAAAGAATTATTTTACTAAATATGTGTTGCATGTGCAGGGGCAGGGGCAAGTGCAGCAGTGCGAATGCGCTAGTGTGCAGGTGCAAGCAGTCGCCAGCGGGCACGCATGTGGGCTGGAGGGGGTGCGAGTGCGAGTCGGACAACAGTGCGGGTGCGGACGCGAGTGTGGGCTGCAGGGGGCACGAGTGAGGGCTGGAGAGGGTGCAAGTGCGAGTCAGACGTGAGGATGCGAGTGTGAGCTGGAGGCAGCGTGAGTGCAGGTGCAGACGTGAGTGCAGGCTGGAGGCGGCACAATGGATGCGGATGTGAGTCTGTGAGTGTGGGCTGGAAGAGGCATGGGTGTGGGTGCGGATGCGAGTGGGGCTGGAGGCATTGCGGCAGGTGTGGATGCAAGTCGGATGCAAGTGTGGGCTGGAGGGAGCACATGCGGGTGTGGACTGGAGGGGGCATCAGTGCAGGTGTGGAGGGGGCAAGTGCGTTGGGTGCGGTGGGTGCGGCGGCAAGTGCGGCGGATGCAGGAGTTGTGCAGGAGCAAGTGCGGCAGGTGCAGGAATTGGAGAATGTGAAGTCAGAGGTATATCCGGCAAGTGTGACACGTTCGTCCACATCTACAATGGTGCTGCAGAGCAGGCTGGGGCGGCAAATGTTGAGGTCAGAGATGCAGGGATGTGATGGGTGATGTGGGATTCTGGCCTGCCCTGGGTGGCAGATGGGCTGGAGGAGGCAGGTGCGAGTGTGGTGAGTGCAAGGGGGCAGGTGCAGGTACCTTTCTCAGGGGGATGTGCTAGATGCTGAACTCGTGCACCCAGTAGGTGGGATCTCCACCACACTTGGTGGGCGCGAACTTGATGGTGAGGTTGATGTGCGGCTCGAGGGGTGTTGAAAAAGGACGGTGCATGGTGCACACCACTTGCGATCTCTGAATTGTCGGCAATATATAGAGTACCTACCACCATAGTTAGTTATATACACCAAGTACACCAAGTCACTCATGTTGTGGGCCGCAACAGCAGCTTGTGGAGATCGTTGGGGGTAGAAAGCAAACCAAAAAATCTCGCCAGGACTGGAGGGGGCAGGTGGGAGTGCGGCGGGTGCAGGTACCTTTCTCATGGGGATGTGCCAGATGCTGAACTTGTGCACCCAGCAGGTGGGACATCCGCTGCACTCGGTGGGCATGAACTCGATGGTGAGGTTGATGTGTGGCGCGAGGGGCATTGAAAAAGGACGGTGTGCGGTGCACGTCACTCGTGATCTCTGAACCGCCGGAGATATATAGAGTACCTATGGCCAGGGGGTGCAAGTGTGGGGTGTGAGTGTGGACGCAAGTGAGGGCTGGAGGGGGCACGAGTGCAGGCGCGGCGTGAACGTGAGTGTGGGCTGGAGGGGCATCAGTGCGAATGCGGACGCAAGTGTGGGCTGGAGGCGGTACAGGGGGTGTGGATGCGAGTTGAATGTGAGTGTGGGCTGGAGGCAGTGCAAGTGCGAATGCAAGTGAGGGCTGTAGGAAACATCAGTGCGGGTGTGGACGCAAGTTTGGGCTGGAGAGGGCACGAGTACGGGCTAGAGGGGGCGCAACTGTGGGTGCAGGCGTGACTGTGGGCTGGATGGGCATGAGTGCAAGTGCAGACACAAGTGTAGGCTGGAGGGGGCACAAGTGCAGGTGCAGCGCGAATGTGAGTGAGGGCTGGAGGGGCATCAGTGTGGGTGCGGATGCGAGTTTGGGCTGGAGGAGGTGTGAGTACAGATGCAGACGTGACTGTGGGCTGGAGGGGGCCCGAGTGCACACACAGACGCAAGTGCTGGGTGATGGCTAGCTAGTTATAGCAGTCAAATAAACTGGACAGCATCAGATTGCAGACAGTGACAGACAACAAAAGCTAGTATCAAGTTAAAATATACCAGGCAGTGTCAGATTGTAGACAGTGACCCACAGCAAGAGCTAGTAGACAGCAACAGAGAGCAAGAGTACACCAACAGGGAGCAAGAAGCTAGTAGACAGTGACAGATAGCAAGAGCTAGTAGACAGCAACAGGGAGCAAGAGCTAGCAGACAGCAAAAGACAGCAAGAGCTAGTAGAGAACAGACTGGACAGCAAGCTGGTGGAGGTCAGGGGTAGAAAGCGAATGAAAATTTTCATTTTTGCAAGCGTGCACTCAGCAACCTCACACGACGTGTCACATGACTGGACAGCAGGTGAACGGGAGGCTGGCACAGATTAGATAAGCTGACATAAGCGTGTGCCCACAACCCACATAGGCCTTTTGTATTATAGACTAGCAGAGTACCCCTTCCTTCAGAAGGACCCAAGTAGGTCTTATATGCATGCATTAGAAAGTGCTTTTACGCACGGGATAGAAAGTGCTTTTACGCACAGGATGGATAGTGCTTTTACGCACAGGATAGATAGGGCTTTTACATGTGGATTAGAAATGCATATATGCACACATCATATATTGGGTTCAGGAGGTCACCATGGATATGTATGTGTTGATTTGGATGTGTACATCTTTTGATGCACTCAGATACACCACATCAAACCCTCCTCTGATCTGTCCATACATATTCCTTTGGCAGTACTATAATATATAGCATGATGCAGGGCAGCTGCACTGAGTGTTTTGGATCAGTGGTCAGCTACATATATTTTTTATTTGGTTGGAGGTTCAAATCTCTCTCATGTCATTTTTATTTTCCATTTGTCCTTAGCGTTTGTCAACTTAATTAAATGTCATTAATCTCTGAATAACTCTTTGCCCAAAAAAGTAAAGTAATAACAAAGAATTAAACTATTTTTTCACTAAATACATGTTGGCAGGAGCAAGTACGGCAGGTGCGAGTGCGGGCGCTAGTGTACAGGCGCGAGTGGTGTGTGGGCCGTCGTCACGGCGCCGGTAGTCGTCGGGGGGTACACCGTATGCGTCGTCGCCACCTGAGCCGGGGTGGACGCTGGCGGGGCGTGGGGGACAGACTGGGTGGTGGGGACAACACGGTGCACGTCAGCGGGCACGCATGCGGGCTGGAGGGGGCGCGAGTGCGGACGTGAGTGCGGGCTAGAGGTGGCGCAAGTGCGGGTGCGGGGGGCGCGAGTGTGAGCTGGAGAGGGCGCGAGTGCAAGTAAGACGCGAGTGCGCGCTGGAGGGGGTGCGGGTGCGAGTGCGAATTGCGAGTGCGGACGCGAGTGTAGGCTGGAGGGGGCGCCAGTGCGGGTGCGGCGTGAACGCGAGTGGGGGCTGAAGGGGGCGCGAATGCGAGTGCAGCGCGAACGCGAGTGGGACTGGAGGAGGTGTCAGTGCGGGTGCGGACGCGAGTGCGGGCTGGAGGAAGCGCGAGTGCGGGGGCGCGAGTACGGACGCGAGTGGAGGCTGGAGGCGGCGCGACGGGTGCGGATGCGAGTCGAATGCGAGTGTGGGCTGGAGGGGTGCGGGCGCGAGTGCGAATGCGAGTGCGGACGGGAGGCTGGAGGGGGAGCGAGTGCGAGTGCGGAGGCGCGAGTCGGACGCGAGTGCAGGCGGGAGGGGGCGCGAGTGCGGGTGCAGTGCAAACGCGACTGAGGGTTGGAGGGGGCGTCAGTGCGGGTGCGGACGCGAGTCTGGGCTGGAGAAGGCGCGAGTGTGGGTGCGGATGCAAGTTTGGGCTGGAGGGGGCGCGAGTGCGAATGCGGGCGCGGGTGCGGACGCGAGTGCTAATGCGAGTGCGGGCTGGAGGGGACGCGAGTGCAGGCGCAAGTGCGGGTGCGGCATGAACGCGAGTGGGGCTGGAGGGGGCGTCAGTGCGGGTGCGGATGCGAGTGTGGGCTGGAGGAGGCGTGAGTGCGAGTGCGAGTGCGGACGCGAGTGCAAGCTAAAATAAACCGGACAGCATCAGATTGTAGACAGCGACAGACAGCAAAAGCTAGTATCATCAAGTGAAAATATACCGGACAGCGTCAGATTGTAGACAGCGACAGACAGCAAGAGAGTGTGACAGCTATCAGCAACACCGGACAACGTCAGATTATAGACAGCAACAGACAGCAAGAGCTAGTACAGCGACCAACAGCAAGAGCTAGTACAGCGACCAACAGCAAGAGCTAGTAGACAGCAACAGAGAGCAAGAGCTACAGACAGCGAGAGCCAGGAGAGCGACAGCTATCAGCAAAAGCTAGTAGACAGCAACAGACAGCAAGAGCAAGTAGACAGCGGCCAACAGCAAGAGCTAGTAGGCAGCAACAGACAGCAAGAGCTACAGACAGGGAGAGCCAGGAGAGCGACAGCTATCAGCAAGAGATTGTGGACGGCGAGGGAGCTTGTGGAGGTCGGGGGTAGAAAGCGAATGAAAATTTTCGATTGGCAAGCGCGCACTGAACAGCGTGGCGCGACTTGTCACCTGACCTGTGCTTATGCAATATTAAGTAAGCTTACATAAGCTTATGTCAGAAAGCACCCATGGACCCACCATGGCCTTTTTATTATACTAGGTGAGACCCCTTCCTTCGGAAGGACCCATTTCAGTGGTCATCACATCTTATATGCATGCATTAGACAATGCTTTTACACACAGATTAGAAAATGCTTTTATGTGCACATTAGACAATGCTTTTATGCATGGATTAGAAAATGCTTTTATGTGTGGATTAGGAAATGCTTTTACGTGCAGATTAGAAATTGCTTTTACATGTGAATTAGAAATGCATATATGCACACATCATATCTGGATGGGTTCAAGTGGTCATTGCGGTCTGGTGGAGTTTCAGGTGGTCACCATGGATGTGTATGTCTTTTCAGATGCACTCAGATACACCACATCAAATTTCCAACCCTCCTCTGATCTGTCCATACATATTCCTTTGGTGGTACTTGAGACAAACTACCATAATATATAGCATAATGTGGGACAGCTGTCTATGGGTGTCTAAGGTCAGTGGTCAGCTGCATATGTTTTTCCTGTTTGGTTAGAGGTTCAAATTTCTCTGATGTCATTTTTATTTTCCATTTGTCCTTAGGGTTTGTCAACTTAATTAAATCTTATTAAATCTCTAAATAACGCTTTGCTGAAAATTAAATTAAATTAAATTAAAGAATTATTTTACTAAATACATGTTGCGCGTGCGGGGGCAGGGCAAGTGCAGCAAGTGCGAATGCGGGCGCTAGTGTGCAAGCGCGAGCGGTGCGGCGGGTGCGAGTACGGGCGCTAGTGCGCAGGTGCGCCCTCCTCTGGGCCGTCGTCACGGCGCCGGCAGTCGTCCCTGTCGCCGTGGGGCATACCGTATATACCCTCAAAGTCGATTCGACCGGGGTACTGCCGGTAAGGATAATACAGGGCAGGGCCCGGGTAGGACATGGCAGGGGGTCTTGCTGTATGCCGTGCGGTCGTACCTGGCTAACACACGCGAGTGCGGCGGGGGCGGGTGCCGCTGCGCCGCCAGGTCAAGTGACACAGACGGGAGCGAGGAGACAGAGGGTGTGCGGGTCGGTGGTATAGGTTTCTGGGCCCTCCTGGGGCATCGGATGGGCTGGAGGGGGCGAGGGCGGCAAAGGCGAATGCAATGGGTGCGGGTACCATTGTGCCGCCGGGCCTAGGTAGCCGGGTGGCGCAGCTAGGGGGTGCGGGGGGCGCGAGTGTGAGCTGGAGAGGGCGCGAGTGCAAGTAAGACGCGAGTGCGCGCTGGAGGGGGTGCGGGTGCGAGTGCGAATTGCGAGTGCGGACGCGAGTGTAGGCTGGAGGGGGCGCCAGTGCGGGTGCGGCGTGAACGCGAGTGGGGGCTGAAGGGGGCGCGAATGCGAGTGCAGCGCGAACGCGAGTGGGACTGGAGGAGGTGTCAGTGCGGGTGCGGACGCGAGTGCGGGCTGGAGGAAGCGCGAGTGCGGGGGCGCGAGTACGGACGCGAGTGGAGGCTGGAGGCGGCGCGACGGGTGCGGATGCGAGTCGAATGCGAGTGTGGGCTGGAGGGGGTGCGGGCGCGAGTGCGAATGCGAGTGCGGACGGGAGGCTGGAGGGGGAGCGAGTGCGAGTGCGGAGGCGCGAGTCGGACGCGAGTGCAGGCGGGAGGGGGCGCGAGTGCGGGTGCAGTGCAAACGCGACTGAGGGTTGGAGGGGGCGTCAGTGCGGGTGCGGACGCGAGTCTGGGCTGGAGAAGGCGCGAGTGTGGGTGCGGATGCAAGTTTGGGCTGGAGGGGGCGCGAGTGCGAATGCGGGCGCGGGTGCGGACGCGAGTGCTAATGCGAGTGCGGGCTGGAGGGGACGCGAGTGCAGGCGCAAGTGCGGGTGCGGCATGAACGCGAGTGGGGCTGGAGGGGGCGTCAGTGCGGGTGCGGATGCGAGTGTGGGCTGGAGGAGGCGTGAGTGCGAGTGCGAGTGCGGACGCGAGTGCAAGCTAAAATAAACCGGACAGCATCAGATTGTAGACAGCGACAGACAGCAAAAGCTAGTATCATCAAGTGAAAATATACCGGACAGCGTCAGATTGTAGACAGCGACAGACAGCAAGAGAGTGTGACAGCTATCAGCAACACCGGACAACGTCAGATTATAGACAGCAACAGACAGCAAGAGCTAGTACAGCGACCAACAGCAAGAGCTAGTACAGCGACCAACAGCAAGAGCTAGTAGACAGCAACAGAGAGCAAGAGCTACAGACAGCGAGAGCCAGGAGAGCGACAGCTATCAGCAAAAGCTAGTAGACAGCAACAGACAGCAAGAGCAAGTAGACAGCGGCCAACAGCAAGAGCTAGTAGGCAGCAACAGACAGCAAGAGCTACAGACAGGGAGAGCCAGGAGAGCGACAGCTATCAGCAAGAGATTGTGGACGGCGAGGGAGCTTGTGGAGGTCGGGGGTAGAAAGCGAATGAAAATTTTCGATTGGCAAGCGCGCACTGAACAGCGTGGCGCGACTTGTCACCTGACCTGTGCTTATGCAATATTAAGTAAGCTTACATAAGCTTATGTCAGAAAGCACCCATGGACCCACCATGGCCTTTTTATTATACTAGGTGAGACCCCTTCCTTCGGAAGGACCCATTTCAGTGGTCATCACATCTTATATGCATGCATTAGACAATGCTTTTACACACAGATTAGAAAATGCTTTTATGTGCACATTAGACAATGCTTTTATGCATGGATTAGAAAATGCTTTTATGTGTGGATTAGGAAATGCTTTTACGTGCAGATTAGAAATTGCTTTTACATGTGAATTAGAAATGCATATATGCACACATCATATCTGGATGGGTTCAAGTGGTCATTGCGGTCTGGTGGAGTTTCAGGTGGTCACCATGGATGTGTATGTCTTTTTCAGATGCACTCAGATACACCACATCAAATTTCCAACCCTCCTCTGATCTGTCCATACATATTCCTTTGGTGGTACTTGAGACAAACTACCATAATATATAGCATAATGTGGGACAGCTGTCTATGGGTGTCTAAGGTCAGTGGTCAGCTGCATATGTTTTTCCTGTTTGGTTAGAGGTTCAAATTTCTCTGATGTCATTTTTATTTTCCATTTGTCCTTAGGGTTTGTCAACTTAATTAAATCTTATTAAATCTCTAAATAACGCTTTGCTGAAAATTAAATTAAATTAAATTAAAGAATTATTTTACTAAATACATGTTGCGCGTGCGGGGGCAGGGCAAGTGCAGCAAGTGCGAATGCGGGCGCTAGTGTGCAAGCGCGAGCGGTGCGGCGGGTGCGAGTACGGGCGCTAGTGCGCAGGTGCGCCCTCCTCTGGGCCGTCGTCACGGCGCCGGCAGTCGTCCCTGTCGCCGTGGGGCATACCGTATATACCCTCAAAGTCGATTCGACCGGGGTACTGCCGGTAAGGATAATACAGGGCAGGGCCCGGGTAGGACATGGCAGGGGGTCTTGCTGTATGCCGTGCGGTCGTACCTGGCTAACACACGCGAGTGCGGCGGGGGCGGGTGCCGCTGCGCCGCCAGGTCAAGTGACACAGACGGGAGCGAGGAGACAGAGGGTGTGCGGGTCGGTGGTATAGGTTTCTGGGCCCTCCTGGGGCATCGGATGGGCTGGAGGGGGCGAGGGCGGCAAAGGCGAATGCAATGGGTGCGGGTACCATTGTGCCGCCGGGCCTAGGTAGCCGGGACTGCAGCTAGGGATGGTGCTGGGCGAGATCCGGGTAAGACATGGCAGGGGGCAGGTGCGGCGATGTGGATTCAGTGTTGGCAGCGTCAGAGTGTGATAGACCTGTCCATTATGGTTAGCTGATCTCATTAGAAGAATATAGTGAAAGTTGAATTCAAACATAAGAGACGTAAGAAGGGTTAGCGCGCGGCAGGCTGGAGGGCGCGCGAGTGCGGGCGTGGACGGGAGTGTGGGCTGGAGGGGGTGCGGGCGCGAGTGCGAATGCGAGTGCGGACGGGAGTGTAGGTTGGAGGGGGCGCGAGTGCGAGTGCGGAGGCGCGAGTCGGACGCGAGTAGGGGCTGGAGGGGGCGCGAGTGAGGGCTGGAGGGAGTCAGTGTGGGTGAGGACGCGAGCGTGGGTGCGGTCGCAAGTTTGGGCTGGAGGGGCGCGAGTGCACATGCAGCGCGAACGCAAGTGTGGGCTGGAGGGGGCGTCAGTGCTGGTGTGGACCCGAGTGTGGGCTGGAGGAGGCGCGAGTACGGGTGCGGACGCGAGTGCGAGCTAGAGGGGGCCCGAGTGCGAGTGCGGACGCGAGTGCTTCACGTTCGCGCTGGAGGGGACGTCAGTGTGGGTGCGGACGCGAGTGTGGGCTGGAGGCGGCGCGAGTGTGGGTGCGAATGCGAGTGCGGACGCGAGTGTATAGGCTGGAGGGGCGCGAGTCGGACGCGAGTGGGGGTTGAAGGGGGCGCAAGTGCGGGTGCGGCGTGAACGCGAGTGTGGGCTGGAGGGGCGTCAGTGCGGGTGCGGATGCGAGTGTGGGATGGAGGAGGCGCGAGTACGGATGCGAGTGGGGGCTGGAGGCAGCGCGGCGGGTGCGGATGCGAGTCGAATGCGAGTGTGGGCTGGCGGCGCGAGTGCGGACGCGAGTGGGCTAGAGGGGCGCGAATGCAAGTGCAGACGCGAGTGTAGGCTGGAGGGGGCCGCGTGAACGCGAATGGGCTGGAGGACGCCCGAGTCTGAGCTGGAGGGGGCCCGAGTGCGGGTTAGAGGGGCCCGAGTGCAAGTAGCGGGCTTGAGGGGATACAGCGAGCCAGTAGTCAGCTACAGCTTGTAGCGACAGCGACAGAGTGACAGATATATACAGCAACAGTGACAGATAGAGCGGCTTGTAGACAGCGATAGCAACAGAAAGTGGCAGCAGAGTGACAGCAACAGAAAGCAACAGCAGAGAGCAACAGCGACAGAAAGCGACAGCAGAGACAGCAGAGAGCAGCAGAGAGCAACAGCAGAGAGCAGAGCAACAGCTGGTGGAGGTTGGGGTAGAAAGCAAATGAAAATTTTCATTTTTGCAAGCGCGCACTCACCAACCTCACGCGACTTGTCACATGACCAGACATGACCGGGAGGCTGGCGCAGATTAGATAAGCTGACATAATCATGCGCCCACAACCCACTGAGCTCGTTTGTATTATAGATTTCTATTATAGATGATGATATGATTCTCTCTATTTACCTGTCAAGCGTTCTACGCTTCTGAGGCTTTCTATCCATCCAACCATCCATATTATTTTCTCTCGCTTCTGAGGGGCTGACCATCAAGTAGTTCTAGGTGGACTGAAGCACCGCGATCTTGTATCCGGTAGTTGTACTAGTTATATGAATCCCTCGAGCAAACGACCTCCCAGCGACATGGTGCCACCACCGAGCCCTAACCATAGTCCTCCACCCAAGGTTCAGCGCCTGAACCCCGGCAAGCTCACTCTCTCTGAGGAGGAACATGCAGAACAAGATCAGGAGATTCTTGCTCTATGCCAAATTGGTCAGATGCCTGCTAAGCTGGATCTTCAGGATGCCTCTTGGCTCCTTGCCACCATTGTAGACGCATCTGATGGCCTACTGGACGGAAAATATGTTTCGCGACGTCAAGCCGTGAAGCTCATTCAAACAGAGTATTATCCCATGGGGGAGCTTCAAGATGCGTGGTCAAAGAAAAGCTTTGCTGACATCAGGTGTCTTCGTATGTCTTTCATTTCCATGTCCCCTTTCAGCCATCAACTTGATTTCAGGAGTATTGCAGAGTACGTCGCCGACCGTTGAGCAAGAAATATAGCTCATAACCTCTAAAGATAAATCCCTTCCCTCACAAGAGGTCACCTCAGAACAAGGCATGTGGATACTGAACAAAGCGGTGCAAAGTACGTTCACAGTGTATCATGGAATTCGGCGCCTTTGATACCTATTACACAGAAACTGGTATTCTACATTATTTTTGACAGGGAGTTTGGCACTAATTTTCTTGCGCAGCAATCACCTCTGCCTGGAGCATGAATTATGAGGGCAACCACCATCGTATTTTATACAATAGTATCAATCACATGATACGTTCGAAACCCTACTCCAATTCTGTCGCCATCGTACAGAGCTCAGGTACGGGCAAGTCACGGATGGTACATGAACAAGCCAGTTTGGTATTCACCATCCCTTTCAACCTTCGTGATCGTGAGGATGACAGCGGTAATGTCTCATTTTACTGCAACTGTCATGTTGTCCTCTAAGGTGACATAGATCTTTCATTCCCTCCTCCGGATGCTCTAGTGCGGTCCTACCTTGTGAACCACACCCCTGTGGATAACGTCACTCATGCTCAATTGCATTACTACACGTTCTTGAAAGATTTTACTATGGAGCGACTCGTCCTCAACGTGTACGCATATGGGTCCATGGCTCGGCAGGGTATATAAAAGTTTTTTCTAGCGCTTGCTGGAGTTCATGCCCTGATCCGTGAACTCGAGGTAGGCAAACTGTGATAGTTTACATCCCTAGTAGCTAGTTCACGCCCTTATCCGTGAACTCCAGCCCCGATCCCATATTTCGCCTGCCTAAGTTGTTAGTATACCTGTCAACCTTAGGGGCATGCCGCTTGGGTGGTACCAGCAGTGTCGTCAACCAACTTCCGGAATGCCGACCGGATCATTTGGTCAACGAGAAGTTGTATCGACTTCTTCGTACGCGACTCTCCGCCAATAGAGGACCACTCTGAGACCCTCCACTAAGCTATGCACTTCCACCCATCGTTGAGTCCTTAAAGGATAATGAAAGCTAATTCCTGGATAGCCAAATCCTCTTTTGTCAGCCCCACGCACCATTGAGCGGCTGATGATTTTCCTGGAACACCATGTACACAGCCGACATAAACTTGCGCTTTACCTTCAGAATTCCTCGTGGTGTGCCTCTATAGTGTACACGTTCCTGGCGCCACTGACTGACCTTTACCCGATACAGCCAAACTTACAATTCCTCTGAATACAAAAACTGCGCCTCGTTCGCAATGTCTGCTGGCAACGGTGCGTGCTGCTGGATATTATATATGTTCTTTGTGCGGCTGACACGTTCGAAAGCATCACAGAACGTGCTCAAACGCTTCTAGCTTGTTAGAAACGCATCCGGCTTTTTAGAAATGCGTCCCTCTCTCCACTCTGACCATGCCAGGACAATCATGAGCATTTGTAATCAGCGAGCACACATTCTTGCCTCCCTGTCCTGGTGTACCACATGCGACAAACCAACCCCACCTTACGATCCAGTGAGGCAGCGGGTGTGCCCTCGGGCACTGATTGATTCTGATTTGGGACTCCGAATTTACCGCTGCGCATACTTTGAAAGTTACCGGAACAATATACCCATGTATGTCAAATCTAATTATGCCTACATGAAGAACATCAGTGGTATGCCATCTTCTTATGGGAAGATGGCTGGATACTTTCGTCTTTTGAGGGTGCGTGACTATCATGTGCATCTAACAGTTTCTTTTCAAGGTTTCATAATCTTCTGCTCTTTCTACTATGCCGAGCAAAGGCAGAGTTACTCACCCATACACTCCCTGTCTATCGGTCGGCTCCTCATCAAGTGAATTAGACTGTCAGGCCGGGTCAGACCATGCTTAGATACGATGGTATCGGAGACCTCGGAATCGACCGTAGAAGAGCAAACAAGATAAGAACCAGGAAGGTGTTTTGGGTGACGGGGTGGCATTCGGTGAGTTGTGCTGTCATAAAGGAGCTTTTTTACGTGAACAAAACCCCGACAGGCTTGCGTGATAGCCCTACTTGTGTGCCGGTTGACCTCTCTTCCTCTTCCAGGCTCTAGCGCTTCCGGACACAGTTAGGATATGACAAGCATTCTATCATGTGAAATGAAACCCAACTATTCTGTGTGGTGGAAGAAAGTGCTGGGATCCAGTCAAGTTCCCATGCAGCATGAGTATTGACTAGCCTTAGGTACAGTCGTAACCCTCATTGTTTTGTCTACTAACTTGGGGAATACTGGCCAGATAAAGGAAGCTTCAGCCTATGAGAAGTAGTGTCGACTTGGGCGAATCTTGCCAATAGAGTAACCCCCCCCAAATCCTCACTAATCCTTTGCTCAACACACTATCATTGGATTTTAACAGGCTAATACTTCTCGAAGAGCCAACGATTCTTTTGCGGAAACCCCCTGGCCTACAGCTTCGTTAGCCCTTAGAATCCCGTTGTCCTTCATTCAGCACACATAAACACACTCTGCTGTCACTTCTAGCATGACCCAAGTCAAAGATTTACAGTTGCTGTCGAAGTAGACAAAGCGCATCCTCAGGGCACCATTGCCTCTCCTATGAACCCTCTCACTTTCCCGGACTCGTTTCTCATCCCAATTCACTTTCTGAAGTCGGGTCACGATGCGAAGCGATTTCTGGGAAAGTTTTGGTTAAGTCTGTTAGACAAACGTGCCCTTGTTGTCGTGCTTTTTCGTGAGCCTGCCGTACTTTCCACACATCCCCGTCTGCATGCTGCCAAGACATGATCAGGAGCCACTGCACTGCATGCCTTGAACATATTACACCTGAAGCAGTGAACAGGTAGAATGCTTCTTCAGTGACAAGTCGGGTCTTCAAGGAGCTTCTTTGATAGCTGAAGAAATGAATAATTATTAGGATCCTCCAGGTCTCACACTCCCCGATTCGCTGAAATGGTGAAAAACAGTTGGGCTAGAGAAATATTACAATTCATTGCAAACGAGAAAGCGCAAAAGCTGGGAATAGTGGCATGAAAGCAACAGGATAGCATGAACAACATGGGGTTTAGAAGACATGGTGACACTACATGGGAAGACCGAAAAAGGGAAGGCGATATTCCTGTGGTCTATGCGGCACTGACTTCAGATGCGAGTAAGGACATCTGATGGGTAGAAGGGGCAGGAACAGACTGTCGTTCAAGTCGTTCAATCTGTGCTTTGAGTTTTCTGTTCTCCTCTTCAGTGGCCTGCCTATCTGCCTTCTCCTTCGCCGCGCATTCTTCGGCGGCCTGCCTATCTGCCTTCTCCTTCGCCGCGCATTCTTCGGCGGCCTGCCTATCTGCCTTCTCCTTCGTCGCGCATTCTTCGGCGGCCTGCCTATCTGCCTTCTCCTTCGCCGCGCATTCTTCGGCGGTCGCCATGCGTTCTTCAGCGGTCGCCATGCGTTCTTCAGCGGTCGCCGCGCGTTTTTCGGCAGCCTGCCTCTCCGCCTTCTCTTTCGCTGCGTATTCTTCAGCGATCGTGGCGGCCTGCCTCGCCTCTTCCGCCTGCTTTTGGAACTGCTATTAGACCGTGCATGCAATTAGTGTCTGAACAAAACACCAATACATACGAAACTCACCGCCTCCTCTTCCTCTCTTATCCTCTCTTTCTCAGCTATCGCCTTCCTCGCTTCAATCCATGCTGTCTTAAATTCACCGTAGACTTTTGCGTGGTCCTCTGGGCGGGGTGCGATCACAGTGGAAGTGAATCCTGATGCCCACCTGAAACTACCAACCTTCAAGCTTGGCTTTAATATGGGAGGGTAGTCGTGCCACGCTCTGAAACCTGGCTTTGGTGGAAAATTTTCGTCGAGAACTTTCTTGATCGTATTGTACAAGAGTTCTGCATACCAATAACAGTGGTAGCGCCAAAGGCTGTAATTGTATCGATGAGCGTGTACGGTGCAGGCCAATACGGCCAGTTGTGTCACGGAGAAATATTCTCCGTCAACAATGAATCTGTGGCAGACATCGTAGGATGACCAAAAGGGAGTGTGAAGAAACCTATCGCTCCCATCACGGGAGAAGTGCATATCATCGGAAGCCTCCGTGCCGTTCGAAGACAAAGAATCCAACGAATGCACTGACTGGGACGACAGATAGGATGTGACCTTTCCCAGTGCTTGTGGTAGAGGTGCCTCGTCTTCAAGAGGCATCAGCTCTATGCGTTCATCCTGCGTGGGTCCGCGATTCGAATCCGAGTCAGATAGGGCATTGAAGCGTCTGTCAATGACAATGACAGTTTCACGAGCGGTATTCTTCCCCGGTCTTTGACGTTCTTTGACATAAAACACTAGGAACTCATGAAACGGCCTGTCGAGTCTCTTGCACCAATGGACCTGGGTGATAAAAACATTCTCAGCGCGGTATACTTGTGGCTCATCCAATGCCTCTGCCGCGGGCAAACTTTTGTGAGCCCCCCGCCTTCCTGACTTGAAAAGAAGCCCGTCGTTCATGTTGTCCCTGGAACGGATTCGTGCAAGGAGGTCCTTGCTGTATGAAGTCAAATGATAGAGAACGATACGGAAAATCCTGCCAATCATTTGCGAGGTTATAAACGAAAGCAATGGTGTGGGTGTGTGCAGGAGTGGGCAACAATCTGCACGTCCGCCAACTGATGATTGAATCCTACTGCAGGCGCACCCACAAACGCCCTCAATAGTTTAAGCCTAATCCTACTGGTCATGGGCACGCGAAACAAGGCTGGTATACGGTATGTTTGGCTATAGTGGTTATTCAATTTTGCTTCGACGAAATAAGCGCCAGCTTATATTGAGTCACGGGCTTCGACACTGGCCCAGACAAGTAGACGATCTCACTTGAAGATGCCAATAAATGCGCCCAATCATCAGGGACGCAGTGCCAAAGGGATATTTTGGGAAGGCGGAAACATTTGAATGGCGTTCTCGAAGTCTTAGGGACTTGGACCGAGTTGCCATGTTCAGACACGGAGGCTGTCCCATAGGCCGCCAATCTTCGCGTGTTAGGAAAGTCTTAAATTGCTATCTTTGCCATACCTTTGCAAGGACCTCGTCTGAATAGTCAATCACGCCCCATCAAATAGACACGCCCAGGGCTCACGCTAATTATTTCTCTATGTATCACAATTCTTCCTCCGCATGTCTTTAATGTTGCAGGCAATTTTTGTGTGCTTTTCAAATCATTGCCTGCATGAAGGACATGCGGGAAATTGAACTCGCGAGATATGGATGTCATACGTGGATGATGTTTTGATGTTTTGAAAATGCCTCACTCTGGATTTTTGTCATGGATAATTAAAAACAGTCTCACTGCTTGCAACGGACGAGCTTGGATCTTCTTGCTGCCTGCTGGCAACAACGTTCCTTGACAGGCCACGGTGTACACGCCTCCTGGTTCCTCCTTTCTCTTGGAACAGCATCTTAGATGCAAATTTCATATTGTTGGTCACCACCATGCAATACTGGCAAGTCTTTGCGCATTCAAATGGTACAGCTATCCGTCCTCTTCATATCGCCGGTGCCTTGCGTTCCCCAGTTCTATCATCACGTTTGGAGGACATTCCCTAGTTATTGCGTCCATCGATCATGCAAACGACCCGTGAGCCTATCGATCCATTCAATCTATGCTGGGTCTCATTACAAACATGACATATCCTGCCTATGGCCTGTGAAGGCTCGTCTGATCGCGATTGATAACAAAGTTGAAGAGCATCTGTGACCTTGACAGTAACTTTGAGGAGACGATGAGCTCATCGGGATTGATCTCGATCGTAGTATTGCGTCCACCCATATCTCCATCTCCTCACCTGCTTGAAGTCTGGCACGTCTCGTTTGTAACTCAATTATGAGTATCACCAGACGTCCTCATGACTGTTATGCCTTACAGTAGGAGGTCTGAGGCGTAGGAAAACTTGGCCCGGGGTGTGATGGCTCTTCGATGTTATGTACA
This sequence comes from Cantharellus purpuraceus, assembly GCA_025174535.1. Lineage (NCBI taxonomy): Eukaryota > Fungi > Basidiomycota > Agaricomycetes > Cantharellales > Hydnaceae > Cantharellus > Cantharellus purpuraceus. Next base: position 187,403 of record JALBUN010000047.1, read on the forward strand.
GTTGAACTGAAGGCCGACGTGTCTAAACCTCTCTACCTTCTTCCACCGCTTCAGGTGAGCCTCTATGACAAGTTGTCGAGCCGCTCCCTAAAGAATGCCACCCTAGAGTCAGCGGTAACTTTAGTGGCAGTACTCGGAGCAGCGTATGATGATCTACTAGCCTAACTCTCACAGCAAAGGGAGCGCGCTTCACGGTTATTTATTAAAAGTGGGACAACGCATGACAAAGGCATGGTTCGTATCATGTCCCGGGCCCCGATTTTGATTGTAGCATCAGTGCTGGCCCAGAGGAACTGGTGGTATGCAACAGGACCGCGACTAGCGAATACGTCTTGATGTGAGTGCGCGATCAGAATGACTGGCAGTGGCCGTGCACTCTAAACAGAAATGGCCGAAACCCATGGCGCGACCCTTTTACGGTGAAAAAAATGCATATATCATGGACCAGTTGGTAGGATTGCACAAGATAACCGTGACGCGCGTGCTCTGGTGCTCGGCAAGAGTCAGGCGTGACGTCCTGCCGGTGCATAAATTGGCATATTCAGTCTCCGCTTCGACCGCCAAGTGTCTTTTGCCCCCTCCCGTCAACAGATGGAGTAGATTTTCGACACTCACAATTACTTCCAACTGATCTACTGGACCCAACTTTCAAAGTGTCATTGTTTTGGCATAATGACACCAGCTCTACATCATTTCAAGACCATCGTTGGATTTAGAAATACTACGTTACAGAGGCTCTGACATTGACTCGAGAGTCTCTGAAGTAATTTATAGTGCAATATCCACTTCTAGTCTTTCTCTTAATTCTGTCGAGTAGGTCAACCCCGAACCTTCCACGATTGATATCAGACTATACATATCTTCCGAAATGATTTCAACTAAACCTATGGGCTGCTGTTCGTCTAACATGGTTGACTCTTCAAATAATATTATACGCATTGTGCACTAGAAGGTAGTAAGCCAAGCGGAGCTTGGCTCAATCACGCTTCGCTTCACTGCCTGAGCACCTCGGTGCAAGTTTCCCACCGAGCCCACAGTCACGAGTTCAGCTCACTCCCCGACCGTGACCGTAAGATTGCTAGCCTAGCGATCCGAACCGTGATCTACCTCAAAGGAGGCAGTGCATCTAAGACTTATGGCGAAGGCAGCAAGCATAATCATGTTTATCAATTCAGCTGCTTTCTCACATCGAATCTTGGCTTCTATGCAAACTGTCCAATCATGTAAGGCCAGGAGAAAATGCTACAGATCGTTCAAGGGCTCTGAAAACGCAGTGCAACGGCTATGAACGCCTCTATTGTACATACATCACACCATCTAGGATATTACCTGCGGGAGATAGAGAGGGAGTACATGGCGCCCACAAGTATCCATAACAAGTGATCATCACCCCACGTCCTCTCAGCACACTCTATGTTGGATGTAGAGCCCCACTCTTGATGCAAATGCAAGCTATGACATCAATTGGCAAGTGTTCTCCTCCTAAGCACAAAACAAACATGCACACCCGCACAGAACTCACCAGGAATAGAACCACTGACAGCATTCGCAGGGACACCAATGGAATCGCAGTGTCAGTATTTAAGATGGCGGTGTCTTCAGACTAAATGACCTAGATGCACGAGATAAATTCGTCAGCCAGTTCTTGAGCGGTGGACATTTACGAGGCTGATGAGACACCAACATCATGGATAGCCTTTTCTTTCGCGCAAGATTTGATGGACCTGTCGGATATAGTGGCTTGATAACAAGGTGATAATCTAGAGTCGCAGTTGCATGGACTTGTCAAAGCCATCAACGTAGTCTCTAAGCAGCGAAATGGTACGTGAGTCCTCACTGCTGACTCTATGTTATGCAAGTGTCATTCACAGAGGTGGTACTGTCCATGGGTGAATTCTCGGAGAATATTGCAGGATTAGCATCCTGTGATATGGGCAATTCACAGTCAAGAAGTATACACGGCTTGTGCGTCGATTAACCAGCAGCGGGGTGGATGCATGCATCTTTCCGCTTATATCGTATGTCGCTGATTCTCATCCACTTCTTGCGTTCGAAATTTCCTTGATGACAGGTTCCATGCAGAGGCAACAACTCGTTCGATATGCTCGGTGACGTCTTAAAGGTTTGTTATTCCCTAACATTTTTTCAACGGACTTCCCATACTTTCTACATACCATGTCAATACCGAGATAACCCAAGCTCTTCATCTTGCAATGCAATGTTTGACCAGTGGCAAACCAGACATAGTACACGTCGATGCATCCGATGTCCGTGCAGCTCCCTTGTGTAAATACTGCACCCCCCGACTAGCCCTTCCCGGCCCTTAACTTTTCTGACAAGGTTAAGACTCAGGTGTGAAGTATGGCACTATGTGCAAGATTCCACGCCGAAACTGGTCACATATGCTGTGCGGTGCGACACTTGTGTTCAGTCCAAATTCCTCGTGCAGCGTGATTATACCACCAACCTTAAATGTCAGGACATACTGTGTGGTATCAGCCATTGTCCTCTCGTCTAACCTTGGGAATGCTGACCAGACAAAGAAAGCTTAAGCCTATGAGTAGTGTCGACTTAGGCGAATCTCCGCTAATAGAGTACCCGCCTCTGTACCCATCGCCAATCCACTGTTCAACACACTATTATTGGTTCCGCAACTGGCTAACACTTCTTTAACGTTCTTTTGTGATGCTCATGCACCCTATGCACCAGTCACCTACGGCTTCCCTACTTGGAAGCCCATTGTCCTTCAGCACACATATAAACACACTGCTGTCACTTTTAGTATCACACACCAGCACGTATCTTCACCACCAGCTCAACCACATCTCCTCTAAGCTAACAAAACTTGAGTGTCTCGTTCAAAATCCCTGTTGCCAACGGTGCGTTCCACTAGACACCACATGCTCTTCGTGCTACCGACTATCTTGTCTTCTGTCCAGTAAACCTACCATTCTCGTGAGCCAGGCTCTGTCGCAGCATTGATGACAAGGCCACTGACAAATTCAAGTGACATTATCCACAAAACGTAGTCATTCCGCTATACCCTGCTATTCAAAGTGAGTAAACAAACACAGTGCCACAGGTGTGGTCAAACACTTATGGCTTTGTAGATATGTATGCCACCAACAGCGCTGCTACAGTAGGATCTGGACACCTGCCAACTTGTGACTGTGTTGGGTGCATAGGTATTCGTCCCACCCTTGAATGCCCTGTCATTCGGCCACAAGGGAGCGTTGCGATGCCACTACCGGTCGACTTTCGGAGGGTGGGACATGAGATTTGGCCGCCGTGTTGGTGGGATGGACAGTTGCAGGAGGTCGAAGTCGAGGAGGGATGGACTGGTGGTCACACGGATGATGGGGCGTCATCAACATCACAATCCACCATGAATGATGCTGCTGCGATGGAAGACCGTCTGCCCAGCATCCACACACTCGGCTTATGGGGGCTTCGACGGACGTCTGCCATGCATCGTCAGCCGGACCCACCGGTCAATATCGCACCATCCCCGGCCACGACAATCTCGAGCCTATGGATTGAGGCGCATGAATCGAGAGGAACAGCTCCCCACCAGCTCCCCTCACAACCACCGCAAACATCGATAGTCCCTGAACAGGACTCACCGCGCGATGGGCAGGGCGAGTCGAGCAGAGACAGTCATGAGAGAGATGGTGAGAGAGGTTATAGCGGGGACAATCGTCCCCTGCAGATACACTTCATCCGCTTTGACAGCAATGGTAATCCCTCAACTTGGATCATGTAGTGCTTTGTCGGTGTCACGTGTGTCACCTCCACTAGCTTTGTTGCCATGTACTTTTATACCCCTGTTTTTCTATTCTCATTCCTAACTCTCTGTATTTGTATTTGTGTTCAACTTCATTGTACTAGCATCTCTCTATTTTCTGTCTTCCCTCTTAATATTATATACACTCGCACTCGAAGTGTCATTCTGCATGCATCCGCTCTCGGATGTGAAATGGTCTAAGGCACTTGCAATCGATGCTACTAGGAGTAAATGTGGCAGTCGTTGGATGGTTGCAGGAGGACGAGATCGAGGAGGGTGGGAGCGCTGGTGGTCACACGGAAGATGGAGTATCACCGACATCATATATGGGACCATCCACCTGGACGATGCTGCCACGATGGAAGATCGTCTGCCCAGCATCCATACGCTCATCTTATGGGGGTTTCGACAGATGTCTTCCAAGAATTGTCAACCCGACCCACCAGACAATGTCGCTCCATCGCCGGCCACGACAATCTCGAAATGGCTTGAGACGCAGGAATTGGGTGGGACAGCTCACCACCAGCTGCCCTCACAATCACCGGAAACAACTGTAGTCCCTGAACAGGACTCACCGCGCAACGGACTGGGCGAGTCGAGCAGAGACAGTCATGAGAGGGAAAGTGAGAGGGTTCATAGTGGAGGCAATGGTCCCCTGCAGATACACTTCATCCACTTTGACAGCAACTGTAATCCCTTGACTTGGATCATGTAACATTTTCTCGGTGTCACATGCACCATTTCTGCCAGCTTTCATGTTGCCATGTCCTTTTATCTCATGTTTTTTATTCTCATTCCTAACTCTCTGTAGTTTTCAACCTCATGTACTAGAATCTATCTTCATTTCCTCTCCTCCATTTTGTTATTTTATACACGCGCGCTCGAAACGTCACTCCGCGTATATTTGCTCTCGGGGGAAGGCCTAAGGCCCTTGCATTCGATGCTACCTGAAGAGCAAATGCAGCAGTTGTTCTCTCTCAATCTAACTGGTTCTGCCCATATGTCCTCTCCGGTAATGAAGATTCAGGTAAGCCTTCACTCCTTTGTTCTCATTCATCGCATGCGACACCAGGTGACGGTGGGGGATCGATTGTTCGACACGTGACGGAAATGGTTTCTGCACTTTTGAAGGATGTACCTTGCAAATGCTAGTACACAGAACTCAGAGTAAGCGCATGCTATCGGTCTTCACTGTCTTTTTGCTGACCAAATGCAGCATATAGTATTACTCTCACTCCAGCAAATGATTCGTAGAGACACTGGATGACCTGCAGTGGGTCCACGGTCATTGTCCAGATGATAAGTCCGAACACTTCTTATCCAAGAACTTACTAACCCAGTCATCTCGTGCATTTACTTTTGGTGTGACAACACCGCCATCTTGAATGCTGACACTGCGCTCATGTTGGTGTCTGATGTTACTGTGATTACCATCTGCAGCACTATTCCTGGTGCAACAATCGACTAGCAGCAGGGTGGATAAATGTATTTGTCCGTTGTGAACAGCATGTAGCTTCACTCGATCTCATTCACTATATTCTATGTCACTCATTCTTATTGACATCTGACATTTGTGTTTCAAATATGAATAATGTCTCCCAGAATCAACTCTGCTTCTGTGTAACACCCACCTGTCTGCACAATAAGCGATGTGTCCTAGACCGCTCACCTGTTTCCACTTCAACTGGTTCCTCCTGTATTGCTTCTGCAAACACCTGATGTTGCTCATTCGAAAGCTATAAATCAGTAGATTCCAGGAAATTTGTCCGTTTGGTCACAGCACCGATGGTTCGTCCAACATCTCTCAATTACTGTCGGGGACATTAGAATGGATGATTGTTTAACTCGCACCTCCTGTGCTGCTTCCAATGACACAGACCAGGTCTTATTCTGAACATATCAAATGAGTATATTTAAGGAAAATTGTCCGTTTGGTCGCAGCATTGATTGCTCTCGTTCCCACAATTAACTGTCGGGGGAATTAGAGCCGATGAGTGTAGGCACCTGACGGCATAAGCTGATATAAACTTTGCTAAGCAATGTCTCTCAACATGCCTATATGTCCTATTGTCGGAATACCGAGCAGACAGAGGTCACTTCAGCCTATGAGATGTAGTGTCGACTTAGGCGAATCTCCGCCAATAGAGTACCCCCATTGTTCAACACACTATTATTGGTTCCACAACTGGCTAACACTTCTTTAACGTCCTTTTGTGATGCTCATGCACCCTATGCACCAGTCACCTACGGCTTCCCTATTAACCTTGGAAGCCCATTGTCCTTCAGCACACATATAAGCACACTGCTGTCACTTTTAGTATGATACACCACCACGTACTTTCACCACCACCCCAACCGCATCTCCTCTAAGCTAACAAAACCTGACTGTCTCGTTCAAAATCCCTGTTGCCAACGGTGCGTTCCACTAGACGCTACACACTCTTCATGCCACTGACTATCCTGTCTTCCGTCCAGTAAACCTACTATTCTCGTGAGCCAGGCGCTGTCGCAGCATTGATGACAAGGCCACTGACAAATTCAATAGTGACATTATCCACAAAACGTAGTCATTCCGCTATACCCTGCTATTCAAAGTGAGTAAACAAACACAGTGCCACAGGTGTGGTCAAACACTTATGGCTTTGTAGATATGTATGCCACCAACAGCGCTGCTACAGTAGGATCTGGACACCTGCCAACTTGTGACTGTGTTGGGTGCATAGGTATTCGTCCCACCCTTGAATGCCCTGTCATTCGGCCACAAGGGAGCGTTGCGATGCCACTACCGGTCGACTTTCGGAGGGTGGGACATGAGATTTGGCCGCCGTGTTGGTGGGATGGGCGGTTGCAGGAGGATGAGGTTGAGGAGGGATGGGAGGTTGCGTCACCGGCATCACAAATGGGACCATCCACCATGGATGATGCTGCCGCGATGGAAGACCGTCTGCCCAGCATCCATACACTTGGCTTATGGGGGCTTCGACGGACGTCTGCCATATATCGTCAACCCGACCCATAGGACAATATCACTCCATCACCGGCCACGACAATCTCGAGCCCTTGGATTGAGACGCAGGAATTGAGAGGGACAGCTCACCACCAGCTACCCTCACAATCGCCGCAAACAATAATAGTCCCTGAACAGGACTCACCGCGCGATGGGCAGGGCGAGTCGAGCAGAGACAGTCATGAGAGGGAAAGTGAGAGGAGTCATAGTGGAGGCAATGGTCCCCTGCAGATACACTTCATCCACTTTGATAGCAACGGTAATCCTTTGACTTGGATCATGTAGTGCCCCGCCAGCGTCACGTGTGCCATCTCCACCAGCTTTGTGTTGCCATGTACTTTAATACCCCTGTTTTTCTATTCTCGTTCCTAACTTTCTGTAGTTGTATTTTGTTTTCGACCTCATCGCACCTCTCTCTGTTTTCTGTCTTCCATCATAATATTTTATACACTTGTGCTCAAAGCGTCACTCTGCATATATCCGCTCTCAGTAGTGAATAGTGTAATTGATGCTACCTGAAGAGCAAATGTGGCAGTCGTTTTCTCTCATGCCTAAGACTCAGCCGACATAATCTCTGTTAGCAGCTTGTTCTCACGCGTTATACGGTTGCCACATACATACAGAAAGTTTAACGGTTACTGTTGAGAGCCTATCACAACAATAGTGATAGACCATTATTGGCAGCCTCAAAAATCATAGTATGAATATCCACAGATTGTGCTTACTCCTATAATTTCTACCCTTCTCTTATCAATTCAGTGTGAGGAAACATACATTGCCCCATGGATCTCCTCAAAATTTTCTGGCTTTGTAGGTACATGTGTATTTCGCCATCATAGCAACTGTGCCACTCTACTTGCACCTGGATGCTTGCTAATTGCTGCTGTGTTGTTTTTCACCCCACATTCAAATGCACTCTGACTCGACCATGAGGGAGTATTGGGGCACCACCCCTGGTTGACCTTTGGGAGGTAGGACCAGGCAGTTTGGGTGAGACAGGATGCAGTAACAGCATGAGGTTGAAGATGGATGGGGGAGCAGTCACTCATAAGACCCAGTGAAAATCAACATGCATCAGGGAGGATGAAACTAGAGCTGGAATGTATCAGTGAGGATGAGATGGGACCAAGCATTGGATCTCAGATGAAACCTGTAGTCCATAGGATAAGATCAGACAGTACAGTGACATCTATTTTAGTTTTCATCCCACTGATACACTTATCACTGCAGAAAAGGCTCACACTAGAATTTAGTGCCATATACACTTGTAAATTAAGTTCCTGTTGCACTGGACTTAAGGTCTGGTGCACTAAATTTCAATGCCCAAATCCAGTTGCACCCTTTTGGGGTGCACTTAACTCTAGTAGTGATTGTGTCCCCAAAAGCACCTAATTGCACTTATCCTCAGGACTTTTTGGGGATTATAGCAAGTGCTTTGGCGGCTTAATATACATAATTACATGCAATATTCTTTGCAGTTAAATTACATTGAGTTCAAGCATACAGAAACTGATACACTTCATTAGAGTATTGTGTGCAAGAATGAAACTTCATAGCATGACAACAGAGTGATGAGAATAGGATGTGCACATGGTAAAATCAGAAGCGATCTGCAAGAGCCAGGAAGGTGTGCCACACAATCTGCCAATTGATTGTTAAGGGCTGATACTAGAGGTTCAATGGAGTAACCAGAGTTCAGATGCTAGTGATGAAGGGGAGGGGACTTTACTGTTCCAGTTCAACTGGAGACAGAATGGGGCAATAACTATTGAGTTGGATTGAGTGGACTTGGCTTCAACTTGTGTGTTGCGCCCCCTCAGATTGTTGGTCCAATATTTCAGAGTTCAGAGTACAGAGTTGGATCAAGGATCTGGAGTTTGACTTGTCAAGAAAGTACTTGTCAAGAAGCTAGCAACCAAGAAGTTGATGGGGCAAATCTTAGTTGATATATGAACTACTGTTGTTACACACTAGGTCCAATTGGAGGTTGGAGATTGGGTTGGAGATTGGGTTGGAGGTTGGGTTGGAGATTGGGTTGGAGGTTGGGTTGGAGATTGGGTTGGAGGTTGGGTTGGAGATTGGGTTAGAGGTTGGGTTGGAGTTGGAGTGGGAATCAGGGTGCATCATAGGGGTCAGAATGGACTTGGCTTCAGCTTATGTGCTGTGCCCTCACTAATACTGGTGTCTGAGATTTTGGAGACAGAGTATGACTTAGATAGTTAGGATCAGATTTAGGAACTAGGTGTGATTCAATATTTGAACTGGGGAATGAAGTCCCCAGTTGGGCAACTTAAATATTTGAAATCTAATAATAATTACTCCAGTGATGGGTCTCCAAGGCCAACAGCCTTACATGAGTATGTCTGAGTCTGATGGGGACAGATGTCTGGGTTCCTATGGTGATGCTGATGCATCAATCAGAACTGGAGATGGATGGGTGAGATTTGGTGGTGACAATCGGACAGATAAATGGAGACGTGATGGTTTCCAAATGGAGTATAGATTTCATGTGCATGGGGATCTGAGTGGATTGGATGGGGATCTGGGCGTTAATGAATATAGTCATAACAGTATCTCTCCATTTAAGGCTGAGCCCCTGAGGCTGTTTTGGAACCTGCAAAATTATGGTGTTAGGGCAAACTCTAAATCACCACAATTCCATGAATGAACAGCTGAGAAGAATGTCAAATCCTACTGCAGCACAACTCCAGAAACGATTTAACATTTGTACTTTGGTTACAATCCCTTGTAATGGTCAATGCAGACAATACGCAGGAAGGTAATATGTTTCTTAGCAGTAGGGAATGAATAAGACTTCCAGAGTCTAGAGTTCACAGATGCTTAGGGGTCCAGATATTCCAAAAAGAGGGGAATGCACTTAGAGGCTAGAGGAAGTAGGTGGATGAATCTGTCCATCCAACCAGTGACACTCTGAAGTGGGTAACAGTGATGTGTGAAGTAGTCTAGCAACTGCTTCACACAAGTTCAAGATCCTAATGCTCTGCAAAGGCAGTACACACTAGTAACTTAAACAAGAGCACTAATGGCAGGACTATCGACAGACAATCTCACCCTGTAGATTCGTAGTCACGCGAGGTAGATACTACACTCAAATCCAAAGCAGGACAATCATGTTAGATAATGACATGATATTAGTCACAGAGTTGACATTGTTTGGTTAGTGGAGCCTGAATATGGAACAGGATTCGTGGACTTGTTCTCATGAACTACTGCCACAAATCCCAGGTGTGTAATGATAGTATCTGATGTAGCATTTGTGGACTTGTTCTCACGAACTACTGCCATGAATCCCAGATCCATACAGATTATAACTTTGATCTCCTATTGCAATTATTAGGTTATGGGTCCCACGCATTAAACGGACCAAAAGAAACCATATGCAAAATGTCAAACTTTGAAGGTGAAATCACTAGAACGATCACACTCACCAGCTCAAATTATAACACCTGGTCAATTGCACTCCAGGGCAAGCTTATGACAGCAAACACTGACGAGCCAGGATGCATCAAGGACGTATATCGCACCACTCTGACAGTCCAACTCTGCAAGCGTCTTTTCATATCAAACTTTTAAATAGCGCCGCAACTCCCTCTCCCCCTCAGTCTCTAATTCTAGCCATTGATAGTCACCCATGTTTCATCGCCATCGATCATTATCAGCCTTCTATTCACACCAATCCTTTCATCATCATTCACATGGCTTCCAATCCTATTCCCCTCTCCAACATCTCTTCTAATAATACATCACACTGGTCTCTGGACACAGAGGACTATCAAAAATACGCCGAGCTCCATGGGCAAGTTAAGCCACCTCCATGTGTCAAAATACTTCCAAAACTCTTTCAACATCCAAGATCCCCACCATGTCTCTCTTAGACGCTTGTTCGGAATCATGTCAGTATACAATATTCTGATGTATATGAGATATACATCAGAATTTCAATGATACATAAAGCCAGGGAGTTACAATTTGGATATTTTAAAAGATTTCGGATGTGTGAAATTTTCATAAATATAAACATATATTCTATATTTTAATAAACTTTAAAAGATGAGATATTTGGTTGAGATGAACATAATCATTTACATGGATATAATAGGAATGTATGTATTAATATAATTGGTATTATATAGGGTATTTAGATATACAAATACCAGGTGGGGATTAAAGATAGTTCAAATTATGTTACAAGTATTGTATAAGAAAGAATCAATGATATTTGGATGTTCCCTCAAGAGAGTTGCCACCACTAAATGGGGAAAAAAGAATTATTTTTGAGAATTATGCCAAAATATCACAATATGTTTTAATCTAGTATATTGTGTAAAATTTGAGAATCATGTTGAAATATGAAAATAAGTTTTAATCTAAGAGTGTTGTGTAAAATTTGAGGAAAATAGGTTGTATATACGTATTTGTTGTATTTCTGAACAAGCATCTTATGCCATTGGCGATGCTATATTCTTTCACGATTCCATTGAACCATATACATTCCTTGGCATTTTGCCTCTATATTGTAACTGTTACGCACTAGGTCCGATTGGCGGTTGGAGATTGGGTTGGAGATTGGGTTGGAGATTGGGTTGGAGATTGGGTTGGAGATTGGGTTGGAGATTGGGTTGGAGATTGGGTTGGAGATTGGGTTGGAGATTGGGTTGGAGATTGGGTTGGAGATTGGGTTGGAGATTGGGTTGGAGATTGAGGTTAAAGGTCGGGTCGGAGTCGGAGTACGTCGCAGGGGTCGGAACGGACTTGGTCAGCTTATGTGCTGCGCCCTCACTGATACCAGTGTCTGAGATTTCAGAGACGGAGTACGACTTAGAGAGTTAGGATCGGACTTAGGAACTAGGTGTGATTCAATATTCGAACTGGGGAATGAAGTCCCCAGTCAGGCAACTTAAATACATATTTGAAATCTAATAATAATTACTCCGGTGATGGGTCTCCAAGGCCGATGGCCTTACATGAGCATGTCTGAGTCCGATGGGGATGGATGTCTGGGTTCCTATGGTGATGCTGATGCATCAATCGGAACTGGAGATGGATGGGTGGAATCAGCGGTGACAATCGGACAGGTAGATGGAGACAGCGGTTTCCAAATGGAGTATAGATTTCATACGCGCGGGGATCTGAGTGGATCGGACGGGGATCTGGACGTTAATGAATATAGTCATAACAGTATCTCTCCATTTAAGGCTGAGCCCCTGAGGCCTCATGTCTGTGGATTGAATAGGTGAGACGATTGGGCATGGTCGGAGTTATGCTGGGGGTCTGGAGATGTATAAAAGGAGGGGCATGATTGAGGTCTTATCCTCAACGATGTCAAACCCTTTGGCAAGCATGAGTGTGGCCGAGCTGGAGCAGTTGCTCTTGGCCTGACAGAAGGAGGAGGAGGAGGAGCGGAAACGGAAGGAGGAGGAGGAAGCAGAACGTAAACGGAAAGAGGAGGAGGAAGCGGAACGGAGATGGAAGGAGGAGGAGGAGGCGGAGTGGAGACGGAAGGAGGAGGAGGAGGCGGAACAGAGACGGAAGGAGGAGGAGGAGGTGGAACAGAGACAGAAGGAGGAGGAGGAGGCAGAATGGAGACGGTGACGAGCCAGGACGCATCGAGGATGCATATCGAACCACTCTGACAGTCCAACTCCGCCAGCGTCTTTTCGTATCAACTTTTAAATAGCGCCGCAACTCCCTATCCACCTCAGTCTCTAATTCGAGCCATCGATCGTCACTCGTGTTTCATCGCCATCGATCATTATCAGCCTTCTATTCACACCCGTCCTTTCATCATCATTCACATGGCTTCCCATTCTATTCCCCTCTCCAACATCACTTCTAATAATACGTCACACTGGTCTCTGGACACAGAGGACTATCAAAAATACGCCGAGCTCCACGGGCATGTTAAGCCACCTCCACGTGTCAAAATACTTCCAAAACTCTTTCAACGTCCAAGATCCCCACCATGTCTCTCTTATGCCATTGGCGATCCCATATTCTTTCACAATTCCATTGAACCATATACATTCCTTGACATTTCACCTCTATATCGTAACACGGATAGAAGAGTCGAACATGAGGTAGAATTTCAGTCACCATCGCTGACCTATCCTCCCACTTCAATCCGACTCAGGTTACATCGTGTCAGGCAAAGGGACCAAATACTCTTGGAGCGGGATACCATATGGAGACGGATCACTAAGACAATAAGGAGTATTTGTTGTGGATGCTGACGGAAGTCCTCATGTGACTCAGGGTCAATTAACCTTCGGAGCCGTAGGGAAGATGGTATTGGTGGATGTTTCTATTGTTCTTTTATATGACTCACCCCTGTTTCATCTTTTAATTCATTCATACACGACTTATTCATCCTTGTTCTATTTTTGGTTCTTTTATTACTCATCACCCCCTATTCTTACAAAGATTACCCCTATCTGTCATTTCATTTCTCCATGATTTCCCCCTTTAGTAGTTCAACTTCACATGCTTCGTCAGCTGGCTTGATCAGCATTTCTTGCATCATATCGCATCATTTGCTCCTCATATTGTGTTGTTGTGCCCTGGGGATTTGTATATAAAAGGGCGCTAGTTTTCGCCTTTGGAATCAATCAACAAGTTTTCAGCCCACACTCTAAAGTCAAAGTCCACGCTCTAAGTCTACGCTCTACGCTCTACATCACAATCCATCATCTCTACACTGAGGTAAAGCACCTTGGTTCAACGATCAGATTTCCCTCCGCCACCGAGAGGTTGCTTCTCCTGAAACCAGCTTTCGCGTACCTCCCAACCGGGCTCTGCATTGTCATCCAGTCACAGAGCACGATCAGCCATTGGGACCGACCTTTTGCTCCCATCCTCATCCAACCACAGAGCACTATCCCACTTCCCTGTTACGTACCCCTCGCCCTGATTGATCTTTGGAGTGCTGAACAACTGCGTTACACACCGTCTGTTTGCTAGGACCGTTGCGCGCAGGCTTATAGGATCTATTCCTTAAGCGAACCAACAACGGAAGGAGGAGGAAGAGCAGAGGCGGAAAGAGGCGGTGAAGACGGAACGGAGAAGGAAAGAGGAGGAAGCGAAGGCCGAGAGGGCCCGCATGGTAAAGGAACCTGCGGCAGCAATGGAGGCCGTGAGACTGAAGGAAGTGGAGGAGCAGGCGCACGAGCTGGAAGTCGCCATGGAGGTAGAGGAGGAGGTGACCGGGGCAGGGGCGACCAGTCCAGGAAGTCTGAGTGTGCCGATACGGCCAGGGACCCCTGAAGTCGCCATCATCTCCATTACATGGACGGAGACGACTCGTTCGAAGACTGTCACTACGGAGGACTCGCCGTTACGTCTGCAGGCACAGCCCTTATTTGAGTTGGGGGCAGCTGAGGAAGATGATGCGGCGGAGACAGAGAGGGTGGAGGTGGAGGCGGATCCTGATGCCAATATGGAGCTCGATGCAAATGCAGAGCCTGAGGCGGGTGTGGATGTTGGGACGGATGTGGAGCCGGATCCCACTTTGAATTCTTACAAGGAGATGGCTTGGGTAGCTGCGGTCGAGGCTCGCAAAAGAGTGGAGCTCTATGCCGCTACCCGACGTCGCGGTGTCGGTTCGCTTATGGAATAGATCCTATAAGCCTGTGTGCAACAGTCCTGGCAAGCGGACAGTGTGTAACGCAGTTGTTCAGCACTCCAAAGATCAATCAGGTCGAGGGGTAGAGGTAGCACTGAGTAACAGGAAAGTGGAATAGTGCTCTGTGGTTGGATGAGGATGGGAGCAAAAGGGTCGGTCCCAATGGCTGATCGTGCTCTGTGACTGGATGAGGATGGAGAGCCTGGTTGGGAGGTACGCGAAAGCTGGTTTCAGGAGAAGCAACCTCTCGGTGGCGGAGGGAAATCTGATCGTTGAACCAAGGTGCTTTACCTCAGTGTAGAGATGATGGATTGTGATGTAGAGCGTAGAGCATAGACTTAGAGCGTGGACTTTGACTTTAGAGCATTGGCTGAAAACTTGTTGATTTATTCCAAAGGCAAAAACTAGCGCCCTTTTATATACAAATCCCCAGGGCACAATGACACAATATGAAGAGCAAATGATGTGATATGATGCAAGAAATGCTGATCAAGCCAGCTGATGAAGCGTGTGAAGTTGAACTACTAATGGGGAAATCATGGAGAAATGAAGCGACAGATAGGGGTAATCTTTGTAAGAATAGGGGGTGATGAGTAATAAAAGAACCCAAAATAGAACAAGGATGAGTAAGTCGTGTATGAATGAATTAAAAGATGAAACAGGGGTGAGTCATATAAAAGAACAATAGAAACATCCACCAATACCATCTTCCATACGGCTCCGAAGGTAAATTGACCCTGAGTCACATGAGGACTTCAGTCAGCATCCACAACAAATACTCCTTATTGTGTTAGTGATATGTCTCCATATGGTATCCCGTTCCAAGGGTATTTGGTCCCTTTGCCTGACATGATGTAACCTGAGTCGGATTGAAGTGGGAGGATAGGTCTGCGATGGTGACTGAAATTCTACCTCACGTTCGACTCGTCTATCCGTGTTACGATATAGAGGTGAAATGCCGAGGAATGTATATGGTTCAACGGAATTGTGAAAGAATATGGGATCGCCAATGGCATAAGAGAGACATGGTGGGGATCTTGGACGTTGAAAGAGTTTTGGAAGTATTTTGACACGTGGAGGTGGCTTAACATGTCCGTGGAGCTCAGTGTATTTTTGATAGTCCTCTGTGTCCAAAGACCAGTGTGATGTATTATTAGAAGAGATGTTGGAGAGGGGAATAGAATTGGAAGCCATGTGAATGATGATGGTGTGAATCGAAGGCTGATAATGATCGATGGCGATGAAACACGAGTGACAATTGATGGCTAGAATTAGAGACTGAGGGAGTTGTGGCACTATTTAAAGGTTGATATGAAAAGACACTGGCGGAGTTGGACTGTCAGAGTGGTTCGATATACATCCTCGATGCGTCCTGGCTCGTCAACGCACATTAGGAAAGGCTCTCAACATGAAGCTTCATTTCACCTCCAGATACCATCCCAAAGGAGACAGACAAACAGAACAAATGAATCAGTCCCTGGAACAATATCTCCGAGTCTATTGTAACTATCAACAAGACAACTGGGCTGACCTACTTCCAATCGCAGAGTTTGCCTACAACAATGCTCTGAACATGACTACTGGCATCTCTCCATTCTTTGCTAATAAAGGCTACCATCCAAACATCTCTGTCCACCCCAAGAAGGAACTCACCTCCACCAAAGCCTGCCAATTCGTAACCAACCTCAATCAACTACACCAACATCTCCAAGAAACCATCTCCGATGCCCAGAAACAATACCAAGTCTCTGCAGACTGATGCTGCATTCTGGCTCCAGACCTGCAAATCAGAGACAAAGTATTCGTTAAGGTCAAACACTTCTGGACCACCCGCCCATTGAAGAAACTCTCCAAGAAATACTTAGGTCCTTATGAGGTCATTGCTTGCACAGACAACTGGTCCTTCACCCTCCACCTCCCTGACCACTTCCAAGCAGTTCACCTGGTCTCAATGCTTGAACCTGCTACTACAAATGAGATCTCTGGTCACACCCAACCTCCACCTCCTCTGATCATCATTGAAGGAGATAACAAATATGAGATATCTGAGATCCTGGACTTGAAGATTGATCATTGGTACAAGTGCAAGCTCCAGTACCTAGTCAAATGGACTGGATATGAAGGCACTGATGAAGAGTCCTCATGGATCTCCATGTCTGAACTCAATCATGCATCCAAATCCATCTCCAATTTTCACTCTGCTTATCCAGACAAACCTGGCCCTCTTATGAATCTTTAAGTTCCATTACTGATGCTAATTCTATTATTTCACATCATCATTTTCTTACAAGTCACAAAAGGAATTACAAGTCTACCCAACCTTCAAAAGAATCTCACTCTGCCCATTTTTCTCTGCTCTGAAATATTACAATCAAATCATTTTCATTTTTTAAGTTATTTTCCTTTTCCCCTTCCCCTTGTCTACCTCAGGCTCTGTCTCTGACTCATCATCACTCTCTACATCTGACACCCAATCTTTCTCATTCCCCATGTCCAAATCCTCATCCAAGGGGGCCATGAACTTCTGCAGCTGACACAACTCAGCAGTCCACCAACCCTCCAGAACCTCCTTCCATTTCATTGTCTTCACCAACTCCACTAACAACCCCTCCGTCCGCTGGAGGTGCTCTGACTGAAGGTTAACCAGCCAGATAAGCTGGCCCATGGTACTGTTGGGCGCAGAAACACACCCTGTACCTGTGCCAGTCATTGCTCCTTCTGATCTGACACCGCTACCCCCAGCTGCCACAGCACCCATCTCCATCCACCGCTTTTTGGTCGGACAACCTTCTGATTCTTTCTCCACCCCTCCTTGTACCACTAGTTGGGGCTTGACGCTCTGACTTCAGGGATCGAACTTTCCATCAATCCTACACCCTCCTTTCTGACCCTGACAACAATCGCAGGACCGAAGGTGGCAAGTTGGGCCAGTGGTGTTATGACTATATTCATTAACACCCAGATCCCCATCCAATCCACTCAGATCCTGCACATGTGAAATCTATACTCCATTTGGAAACCATCACATCTCCATTTATCTGTCTGATTGTCACCACCAAATCTCACCCATCCATCTCCAGTTCTGATTGATGCATCAGCATCACCATAGGAACCTGGACATCCATCCCCGTTGGACTCAGACATACTCATGTAAGGCTCACCAGAGTAATTATTATTAGATTTCAAATATGTATTTAAGTTGCCTGACTGGGGACTTCATTCCCTAGTTTGAATATCGAATCACACCTAGTTCCTAAGTCCAACCCTAACTATCTAAGTCGTACTCTGTCTCCAAAATCTCAGACACCGGTATTAGTGAGGGCACAGCACATAAGCTGAAGCCAAGTCCATTCCGACCCCCACGACGTACCTCAACTCCCTCTCCAACCCCGACCCAACCTCCAACCCAACCTCCAACCCAACCTCCAACCCAACCTCCAACCCAACCTCCAACCCAACCTCCAACCCAACCTCCAACCCAACCTCCAACCCAACCTCTGACCCCCAATCGGACCAAGTGCATAACAAGTGGGCCATACACACTCCATGCCTGCGTCATGACACAAGTCACAAATTATGCTGGGCCTGCTGAATGGCTCCATCAGAGCCAGAGCCTTGGGTGGCCCACTCCTTCTCGATATGGCCTCTAAGTGCTCCCTCTCCTCCTCCTTGTCCTGCTGTTCCACCACCACCTTCTCCATCTCGTGTGGAGCTGGATTGCTGACCTAGAAATGTGCAGCTCCTTCTTATGAGTTGCCAGTATGCAATTCTCCGCCTTGCACCATATGACCCTCCGATCTGCCTCTCACTTCTCTGTATCAGCACTTGGGTGCACCTTCAATGAAAAGACCACAACCTCAAGATTTTTCTTGGTGGTAGCAGCATAGAGCTCCACCCTTTTGCAAGCTTCAACTGTGGCTACCCAAGCCATCTCCTCATAGCAATTCAAGGTTGGATCTGGCTCCATATCTGTCCTGACATCCACACCTGCCTTGGGCTCTGCATTTGCATCAAGCTCCATGTTGGCATCGGGATCCGCCTCCACTTCCACCCTCTCCACCTCTGCCATGTCATCTTCTTCAGCTGCACCCACCGCAAATAACGGCTGTGACCGCAGACATAACGGTGAGTCCACCGGAGGGACAGTTGTCAGATGGGTCAGCTCCATCCATGTGATTGAGATAATGGCAACCTTGGGGGTTCCTGCCCATATTGGCACACCCTGGGTGACTAATCACCCCTGCCTGGGTCACCTCCTCCTCTACCTCCATGGTGGCTTCTAGCTCGTGCACCTGCTCTTCCACTTCCTTCGGCCTCACAGCCTCCATCATGGCTGCAAGCTCCCTGACCCTGCAGGCTCACTCAGCCTTTGCTTCTTCCTCCTTCTGCCTCCATTCTGCCTCAGCCTCCTCCTTCTATCTCCGCTCCTCCTCCTCCTCCTTCTATCTCCGCTCCTCCTCCTCCTCCTTCTGTCTCTGCTCCTGCTCCTCCTCCTTCCATCTCCATTCTGCCTCTTCCTCCTTCTGTCTCCATCCTCCTCCTCCTCCTTCTGTCTCCACTCCTCTTCTTCTTCCTTCTGTTGGGCCAGGAGCAACTGCTCAAGCTCAGCCACACTCATGTTTGCCAAAGGGTTTGACATCATTGAGGATAAGACCTCAATCATGCCCCTCCTTTTATATGTCTCCAGACCCCCAGTATAACTCTGACTGCGCCCAACCATCTCATCTATTCAATCCACAGACATGAGGCCTCTGTATGGGAACCGGTTTTCCCTTAAAAGATCTTGTTTAAAGTCCTGAAACTGTACAATTTCGCTTTATGGCCTCAAAATATCAGCATATATGTGCTGCTTTCTCTTGATTTAGGTTCATCCAAATATTCTCTATTTTTTCATATTTTTTTGGGAATTTTCCATGCAGAAATGAGTCCACAACCTTGTTGTTCTGCTGGGCAAAGTTTCGGGACCCACATGGACCCACAAACCTTCGCAGATGTCAGCAGCTTCAAAGTTAGCCAGAGTCACCTGGACAACTGACTCATTTTCAATCACATGACTCATTTCAATCTCTGACTCAATCTGGTCACCACTGCCAGTAAATCCTCAATATCTTCACAACCACTGCACCTCCTGACTCCATTTTCAGTGGAGAGTTCAATAGAAGCTGTGCCTACCCATAGCTGTGCTGATCAGCCTGGGAAACGAAGTATTGACCGAGTTATTTGAGTAATGGTGACTCATGCAATGACTCCTGCCATGACTCATACCATGACTCCTGCCATGACTCATACCATGACTCCTGTGATTACTCATACTATGACTCCTGCTCTGAGTCACACTATGACTCCATCCATGACTCATGCCATGAGTCAGAGCAAATCCAAGCAGCTCATTGGCTAGGAAACTTCCACCCCCTTCTCACATATTCCACTAGCTT
Organism: Cantharellus purpuraceus; assembly: GCA_025174535.1. NCBI lineage: Eukaryota > Fungi > Basidiomycota > Agaricomycetes > Cantharellales > Hydnaceae > Cantharellus > Cantharellus purpuraceus. The sequence goes on from JALBUN010000047.1 coordinate 207,268, forward strand.
CCAGTAGTTTCCATCTATTAATAGGTAGAAGTTTCCAGTAGTATTAGTCAGCTCCTGTAAATACAATATAAAAGGAGCCCATTCTGCCTCTGAATAAATAACCATTTCTACCCCATCATTTGCACATCAGTGTGACTAGAGTGACATACAGTGTCATCCTCTATATCTCAGTAACTGTTGATTGTCCAGTTCAAGGGTCACTTACAGTTGTGTAACTGTATTCAATTGCACTCAAAGTAGTGATTGTCCTGCTTTGGGTGTGAGTGTAGTATCTACCTTGCGTGACTACGAATCTACAGGGTGAGATTGTCTGTCAATAGTCCTGCCATTAGTGCTCTTGTTTAAGTTATACTGCCTTTGCAGAGCATTAGAATCTTGAACTTGTGTGAAGCAGTTGCTAGACTACTTCACACATCACTGTTACCCGCTTCAGAGTGTCACTGGTTGGATGGTCGGATTCATCCACCTACTTCCTCTAGCCTCTAAGTGCATTCCCCTCTTTTTGGAATATCTGGACCCCTAAGCATCCGTGAACTCTAGACTCTGGAAGTCTTATTCATTCCCTACTGCTAAGAAACATATTACCTTCCTGCGTATTGTCTGCATTGACCATTACAACAGATTGTAACCAAAGTACAAATGTTAAATCGTTTCTGGAGTTGTGCTGCAGTAGGATTTGATATTCTTCTCAGCTGTTCATTCACGGAATTGTGGTGATTTAGAGTTTGCCCTAACACCATAATTTTGCGGGTTCCAAAACAGACCGAATACCCTTGGAACGGGATACCATATGGAGACAGATCACTAAGACAATAAGGAGTATTTGTTGTGGATGCTGACTGAAGTCCTCATGTGACTCAGGGTCAATTTACCTTTGGAGCCGTATGGAAGATGGTATTGGTGGATGTTTCTATTGTTCTTTTATATGACTCACCCCTGTTTCATCTTTTAATTCATTCATACATGACTTACTCATCCTTGTTCTATTTTGGGTTCTTTTATTACTCATCACCCCCTATTCTTACAAAGATTACCCCTATCTGTCGCTTCATTTCTCCATGATTTCCCCATTAGTAGTTCAACTTCACACGCTTCATCAGCTGGCTTGATCAGCATTTCTTGCATCATATCACATCATTTGCTCTTCATATTGTGTCATTGTGCCCTGGGGATTTGTATATAAAAGGGCACTAGTTTTTACTTTTGGAATAAATCAACAAGTTTTCAGCCAACGCTCTAAAGTCAAAGCCCATGCTCTAAGTCTACGCTCTACACTCTACATCACAATCCATCATCTCTACACTGAGGCAAAGCAACTTGGTTCAACAATCAGATATCCCTCCGCCACTGAGAGGTTGCATATCCTGAAACCAGCTTTCATGTACCTCCCAACCAGGCTCTCCATTGTCATCCAGTCACAGAGCATGATCAACCATCTGGACCATCCTTTTTGCTCCCATCCTCATCCAACCACAGAGCACTATTCCACTTTCCTGTTACTCAGTGCCGCCCCTACCTCTCGATCCGATTGTTCTTTGGCATGCTGAACAACTGCGTTACACACTGTCTGTTTGCTAGGACTGTTGCACGCAGGCTTATAGGATCTATTCCATAAGCGAACTGACAACACATGGTGAGTTGTGACAAGTGAAATAAAATGACCAGCGGCAGACAGTGCAGCACTGAATGGATGGCTCCTCAAAAGAGGAGGCCACAGGTATCATACTCAACTCACTAATGCCCATGCAATATGTCCACATTGAAAGAATAATGGATGACCCAGTAAAAATGTGGGAAAAGCTACAAGATGCACACTGCTCGCAAGCTGCAAACAGCTGCTATTACTCCATGCAAACGCTGTTGAATATCCGGAAGGAGGATGCTGAATCACTCATGGATTACATCACATGCATCAATGCTGCCATGAATGACCTCATAGCACTTGCACCATCCACGCTGACAGCAAATGAAGTATACAACAAGATTGGCACTCAGGTGGCCATATCTGGCCTTGATAATGCTGAGTACAGACCATTCACATCATCTCTTTTACTGCTAGGGAATCTCAACCGAGGCATGGTGATGGCAGCCTTCCATAATGAAGACCTGAAGTGCCAAGCATCAGCCATATTGTCTGCCTCCACATTAGCCGCCAACTGCATGAAGAAAGGTGGCAATACAGCCAATGTCATATGTTCATTCTGCAAGAAGCAAGGACATCAGCATGACAAATGCTGGACAGCACATCCAGAACTCCGACCGACACGCCGGACAAAACTAAGGTGCCAGAGCTGCGAACAGTGCACAAAATGGTCCACCTCAGAGCAATGTGTCTGAGCTTGCAACGAATGCGAGTCTACAAGCTTGTCCTACCACTACCCATCCTGACCATCGCTGGAACACAGACACCAGCGCAACCTCCCATATGACACCCCACAAAAACTGGCTCCACAATTACATGAACTATGGAGTACATATACGACTGGTGAACGACAGCGTAGTCCACTCAGAGGGAAAGGGTGATATCATATTTATACCAAATACCAATGGTAGCTCTGGGGAGACGATACGATTCTCAGATGCCCTATATGTACCAGACCTCCAAAATAATCTACTAGCGGTCCTCTGTGTTAAGAAAAGATATGGAGGGGTGTTGTGGGTGAGTGTAAAATGATGGTGAGGGATGGTGACGAAGTAGATTTTGAATAGGGGAGCAATTACTGCAAGGATGCAGATATATGCGGGGTCGATGGAAAGATATTGTTTAGTAGAGTAATGTTACCAAATATCAGAATATTTGGTTAAGAACTGGGACTTCTGCGAAATATTTGAGCAGAAATGGGAATAGCAACACTTCGAAAAAGTGTTTGCTTAATAGAAATGGATGTAATGATCCAAATCGTTCGTAATTTGAGATAGCAATAGTTGATGCAATATCCTAATGGGATATGCAAAAGGTTTCCAATCGAATAGGTCGTTTAGGAGTTATTCCAGGAACGACAGAAAGTTGACACAAGCTGTTTGTTTGCAGCTTGGAAGGGATTGAGAATGGTGAATCTCCTTGTTGATACTCGTACACAGTTGTAGTTAATATACAATTTGACAATCACATGATAAAAAAGCCTTTTAGTAAGATTGAAACATATGATAAAAGAAATGATGTGGATACTGATAATATGTGATGTCATGGGAAAAACTTTTTACAGAGAAAGGAGTTTTTACCCGTTTGACTTGAGGTTTATGACGAATGAAAATCATCATAATACCTCCCTTTTTGAGTAGTAACCACCCCCGTAGAACGAAAGGATGGCTCACAAAATAAAATCGAAAAACACCTTCTCCTCATCCCTTAATCAAAAAATTCCCAAACTTTTCACAACTTTTTCTTATCATAAAACTCCCCCTTCTTGCTCCAATAGATTGTAATATTCCTTGAATAAATTCTTGACACTCTGCCTATCCACACATGATAAGTTCGCAATCAAAATCACTGAGGACCGTATCACGTTCACACACAATGGGAGACCTCAACTGTATGCGACAATAATCAATGGCATGGGGTACCTTGATGGAGTCACGGTACCAAACAAGGATCAAGTGCATGCCAGTACAATAATGACAGTAGACCACCTACTCCTTCACAAATGATTGGCTCACATTGGATCAGAGCGTCTCGAATGCCTTCTATCCCACAAAATGGCGGACGGAATAGATATCAAACCAGACAGACTGATCCCAACCTCATGTGAGCCCTGCATCGCTGCTAAGCAACATCGCCATCCATTCCCAAAGGTGACAAACCATCGAGCATTGAAGCCCCTACAACTTGTGGTGTCAGATTTACATGGACCTCTCCCAATTAGCACCGCTGCAGGACATAAGTACTGGATGACATTCACAGATGACTGCACACGGTACAGAATGGTTCACCTGCTAAAAACAAAAGATGAGGCGTTTGGTGCATTCCTTACCTATAAGGCATTAGCAGAAAACCAAACTGGTGAAAAGATCAAACAATTCAGAGATGACAAGGGTGGTGAATACATCAGAAAAAAATGGGGTAGATATTTCTTGGAGCACGGTATAATCCATGAGCATACAACTAAAGGCACACCTCAACAGAATGGCATTGCTGAGCGCACAAACTGCACACTCATGGAGGGAATAATAGCAATGCAACAACAGGCACAGCTACCATCATCAACATGGGGAGATGCTCTGTGCCTACTAACTCAGATCATCAATGCCACTCCCACATCGGCACTGCCTATTATGACCCCATATCAAGCCTGGCATGGCAACAAACCAGACCTCAGCATGTTGCATGTCTTTGGCTGCCGTGCCTATGTTCATGTACAGAAAGATAACCCCTCAGGATTCCAGCCCCGCACATGAAAATGCATATACCTAGGATTTGAGGACAGGTACAAAAGGCTGGCGATGTTATGACCCTAACACAAGGCAGATTGTGATATCATGTGACATTATTTTTGACGAAACAGAATTCCCAGGCTTATGCAGGTCACCAGAAAACGATCTGCAACTACTGCCCATACTGCCCATCTCACTACCACAAGCTATTCCACAATTACCCGCCACACCAGCCAATCTGGAAAACCAGCCAAGCGATGTAACTGACCCAGTGACAGATACCACTGGACCTCAGGATGAGCAAACATCACCACTGGTACCTAACCCAGACCCACCTCAACTACACCAATCCACACGATCCACACAGACTCATCCTTCCACTGATTACCACCAGTTACATGACCCCTACATCCGACCTCGCACCCAACAGGGATGCAATGATTCTGCACCTGAAGGAGATGACAATGTATCAACACACATGTTTCAAGCTCAGGAATCAGTCAATGGCCCGCTGAAAACTCCCAAAAACATACCTACTCAAATAATTCCCCTTCAAGAAGGTCTGGAGATAGCATACAATGCAACGATCAAAGATAGCAAAGTACCATGTACCTATGCCAAAGCTATGAGACATCCCAAAGCAAGCAGATGGCATGAAGCCATGGACATGGAGATACAAGCCCAATTAGACAATGGGACATGGGAAATAGTCAAGCTACTGCCAGGGGAGAAGACTATCGGCTGTAGGTGGGTATTCTGGATAAAATTGAATACAGATGGATCTATCAATAGATTCAAAGCACGCCTTGTCGCAAAAGGATATAGCCAATGTCCAGGCATAGACTTCGATGAAGTGTTCTCCCCAACTGCCCGCTGGGCTGCACTGCAAGCCATTCTCGCACAAGGAGCACTCTCTGGCGCTCACATAGAGTCTGTGGACATCTCAAACGCATATCTAAATGGGGTATTAGACAATGATATCACCATCTACATGGATCAGCCTGAGGGATATCACCAAGGTGGACCAAATCATGCTGGCAGGCTGAGGAAAGGACTATATGGACTATGACAGAGTGGACAGCTCTGGTATGAAAAGCTAGGAGGATGCCTCGAAAGCATGGGATACACGCGACTCCAATCCGACTCCAGCATATACATTTGGGAGAACAAATCTGCAAGGATCGTGATACCAGTATTTGTTGATGATCTAATGATTGTGTCGGATTCAAAGGAGGAACTAGACTGTGCAAAAAAGGAGTTAGCCAAGTCGTTCAAACTCAGGGATCTAGGTCACACCACCAGTCTCCTCAGCGTCAAAATCCAATATGATCAGGAGAAACGCACTCTCAAGCTTTCTCAGAGACAATATATTGAGGACATACTGGCCTGCTATGGAATGTTGGACTGCAAACCTGTCTTCACTCCAATGGTCACCAGGACACAACTTAGTTCAAAAATGAGTCCTTCATCACCAGAGGAGGTGGAATCGATGAAAAATGTTCCATATATGAATGTTGTTGGAGCCCTAAACTACCTAGCAGTGGCAACACGCCCCAATATTGCTTATGACGCTTGTTCGGAATCATGTCAGTATACAATATTCTGATGTATAGGAGATATACATCAGAATTTCAATGATACATAAAGCCAGGGAGTTACAATTTGGATATCTTAAAAGATTTCGGATGTGTGAAATTTTCATAAATATAAACATATATTCTATATTTTAATAAACTTTTAAAGATAAGACATTTGGTTGAGATGAACATAATCATTTACATGTACATAATAGGAATGTATATATGAATATAATTGGTATTATATAGGGTATTTAGATATACAAATACCAGGTGGGGATTAAAGATAGTTCAAATTATGTTACAAGTATTGTATAAGAAAGAATCAATGATATTTGGATGTTCTCTCAAGAGAGTTGCCACCACTAAATCAGGAAAAAAAGAATTATTTTTGAGAATTATGCCAAAATATCAAAATATGTTTTAATCTAGTATATTGTGTAAAATTTGAGAATCATGTTGAAATATGAAAATAAGTTTGAATTGAAGTGTATTGTATAAAATTTGAGGAAAATAGGTTGTACATACGTATTTGTTGTATTTCTGAATAAGCGTCTTAGGAAAGTCTTGGAAACAAACACCTTTAATGCAGTGAAGCTATTTTTAAAACAAAGTAACTTAGTTAGGGCATAGTGGTAGATAATCTTGTTCTAACATAAGACTGTATGACTATCCCTCGTACTTTAGGGTGCAATACCATCAGATTTTCCATCCAAAGTGGTGGAAAATAATGATCCTGCTCCATACTAGTATATAACTCTGTTAATTTCTGTTCCAGAAGTGTGCCATCAGTACATCTGTATAAAGTCAGTGATTGGAACCTTGATATTTATAAAGGAACTTACATCAGAAACAAATCATGGAGGGATCCTATCCGAGATATATACCAATCATTAACTCTTCTATCAAACTCTATCTTGCATTGAAGCATAAAAGAGAGCATCTTCATAATGCTTATAACATAAAAACATAATAATCATTTTATTAAGAAAGCAAGATGTATATATCTACTGCCTATACAAAATATCAAATGTTCAGAAAAAAATGATTTTTATATTTTTTCATTTCTGTTTTATAAGCAGAGAGGGATTTGAAAATGCCACAAATCTTTGAAGATATAAAAGCAATCAAAGGCTGGATAAGTGACAATGATGCACTGATAAAAGCTATGGCAAGTCAAATGGAAGTAAAAGATGAATTAATATCTGATCTTATAAATGTCAAGTCTTGGATGAGTGAAAAGGATAGGCAGATCACTATGCTTGAACAACAGGTTAATTCCCAGAGTCAGGAAATTCAGGTGCTTAAGAAACAGGTTGAGGAAAAAAATACAATTATAACTACTTTGACAGACAGGAAAGAGAATTTAGATGAATGGATGAGTGAAATGAATGATATTGTATCAGGATTTGGAACAGATATTCATAAACTTCAGAGACAGGTTAATAGGTGTGTTGCCACAATATCAGACCATGGAACAGATATTCATCAACAGGTCAATACACATAATGCAGAGAATCTTATATTGGACTATAGAACAGATATTCATAAACTTCAGAAACAGGTTAATAGATGTATTGCAACAATATCAGACATTGTGGAATGGAAATCTGAAGTGCATGAGTGGATTGTAGAAACAGATGATACTGTAGTGGAACTTGGAACAGACATTAATAAACTTCAGAAACAGGGTGATAAATATAAAGCAATAATATCTGAGATTGTTGACTGGAAATTTGATATGAATCACTGGGCTGGAAAACAAGAACAGGAGGTAACAAGGTTACAGGAAAATGGTACCAGAAAGGTGACATTTAAGATAGTGAAAAGAGGTGTAGACTATATACTTATAGACTCAGATCAGTCTTGTAGACTAAATAGAATGGAATTATTCATAAATGGTGAGCCTAGAAAACTATCTACAATATATACTAGAAAGAATGAAATGTCATCATATGACGTAGATGGTAATAGGATTAATTTTCAAACATGGAAGCAAGGAATGACTCAAGGTTTAAGGCATCAAGAAAAAAGGTCTAATGAACGATCTCAAACTCCTAGTTCAAGGCATCAAGAAAAAAGGTCTAAGGAACGATCTGATTCAGACTCTGATCAATCTGATTCAGACTCTGATCAATCTGATTCAGACTCTGATCAATCTGATTCAGACTCTGATCAATCTCAAATTCCTAGTTCAAGAAAAAGATGTAGAGGGAGAACCCAGTAATGTAAGCCTCCGAAGACGTAGGATACAAGGTCACCTTGGAGTGAATGGCTGTCCATGAGCAGTCTAATGATGTCCCTATCTGTCGTTTCATTTCTCCATGATTTCCCCTTTAGTAGCTCAACTTCACACGCTTTGTCAGCTGGCTTGATCAGCATTTCTTGCATCATTTGCTCCTCATATTGTGTCGTTGTGCCCTGGAAATTTGTATATAAAAGGGCGCTAGTTTTCGCCTTTGGAATCAATCAACAAGTTTTCAGCCAACGCTCTAAAGTCAAAGTCCAAGCTCTAAGTCTACACTCTACATCACAATCCATCATCTCTACACTGAGGTAAAACACCTTGGTTCAACGATCAGATTTCCCTCCGCCACCGAGAGGTTGCTTCTCCTGAAACCAGCTTTCGTGTACCTCCCAACCGGGCTCCGCATTGTCATCCAGTCACAGAGCACGATCAGCCATCGGGACCGACCTTTTGCTCCCATCCTCATCCAACCACAGAGCACTATCCCACTTCCCTGATTGATCTTTGGAGTGCTGAACAACTGCGTTACACACCGTCTGCTTGCTAGGACCATTGCGCGCAGGCTTATAGGATCTATTCCATAAGCGAACCGACACCGAGTGACATCATCGGGCTGCTCAAGGACAACGATTCAATTATCTGGTACACCATGCCGCTGCAAAGTCTCACCTACTGTCTGCTCAGTAAGTGCATCATTATCAACCCTCACAGCCAAAAGGCTGTCCTTTGATAATGTGATCAAACTGCTCCTGACAAGGTGACCTTCCATCCGACGTCATTACCATGATATGATAATATCCAATCGGCTGGTACACCTATTTAGCTATGCAGCAAAGAATTTGGAATGAAAGACTGGCAAGATAGGAAACAAGGAACTGGTAGAAGAATGATAGATGAAAGGACAGGGAATTCTGTATGGGACTTTGTTGTAGTATTCAGAACGAGTGCATGCATCTGGCTATTGACAACTTTAGAAAATATATATAATTCAATTTATAAATATTAGATAAAAATATGGACATTCTGCTCTTCAGAACTATGCACATATCTAGTAAATAAATTTTATATATCCTTCTTTATTGACATCATGGGTAAATATAAGAAGTGCAATGATTGGAGTTCTCATGATCTTTGGGATTATGGTATAATGGTTGACACACAATGGACTAAACAGTTTTTTGAGACAGATTTTAGAGATATTACTTTAGATACTGATGATGAGATCCTCAGTTTTGATTACAAAAAAGATGATGTGAAATGTTTAAAGGAGTCTTCAAGAAAATTTTTACATACTTAGATAAGGAAGAATAAGGGAAAAAGTGCTTTAGAGGAAATGACAATACCTTGCATTCAAACATCGAGAAAAGTCCCCCAGTTTTACCTAGTAACTGTTACAAGAGAGCTTGATCATGCTATCACAGAAGGGTTGTTTTCAGAAGTGATAACAAATGTAAGGTGTTGTTTTCCTGTAACAGTAACAGGTATGAAACATATTAATAGTAGAAAGAATGTTCTACAGTGTTTTGAAGCATTTAAGAAGTTTGTAGATATACTTGATAGGAAATTAGATGAGAAATAATGAGTTTTGAAAATTAATATATAATAACCAGAGACACCATGTTGAATATACCCGAGATTGGTGATAAGGTATCATTTATCAATGCAAGAACACAAATGACAGTGACAGGTATTGTTACATTAGTAACTGGCACTTTGTCAGATGACACTTTGCTAATAACTGTTACTTATGATGACAATGAGATTCAGCTACCACTACGTGCACTACAACAAGTATAAGATAAATCAGATAAGTGAATATGCAATATTTTTATTCACTCAAATGAAGGCATGTGTGGTGATAGTGAAAAAATTCAAATTACTTGGAAGTGCAATCATATAACTACTATATCTGTAGTTACAGATTGTAAGGATATTAAATGTCCTAAGAGCTCTGAACATTCAAAAAATACTCATCATGATACTAATGGTACTTATTGTTGTGTGAACAAAAGTTCAAATCTTGAAATTATCCAAGTGAAAATAGATGAAAAATGTTGTGAGTGTAGAAACTAGGACTTTTAAATCAACTCCTTATGAGGATTCTTTGAACATCTGATTTCTTATACTTTGGAATATAATGTCAATAGCATTAGAACACTCTTCAAACTGAGCTTCTATGCTGTATCCAGAGGAAGGATATACAACAATTGAAACACCCTGATTGTTATTGGTGGTTTCATATAATTTTAACCTACCATCCTTAGTTATGATCATACCATAGATTGTGATTTTACTTTTCTTGAAAACTCTCTGCTGTTGTTTCAATGCAACAACCATTGATGTAACCAAATTGTTATACACATCACAGTTCTTACAAGTTTCCCCAGCAATAGAAATATCACACTTCTTGCCAGTTTCTCTAGCAATAGAAATATTACAACTAGGCAGATTATCCTGTTGCATGGTTTGCAGACTTGACATACAATGATTTTGTTGAATCCAGGTTGAATTACTTATTTCATTGCCCTTTTCAATCATCTTATTGTACAGTGCTTCTGGTGTTTTATCTCTTTCCTGAGAAACCGATCCAGCTGGAAAGAAGTCCTTTGGGGGATTTCTTAATCTGAATTTTATGTAGATGGTGTCAGAGTCTATATACAAAGGATTTTCATCATCCTCTGGTTCTTTTTTAACAAAGACAGTAGATATTTTACTAACAACTTGCTTAGAGACAGACAACATAGCTTCATAGAATAAATATTATTTAATTTAAAATTCAATTATCAAAAAATGAACATATTTTTGTTTTACTGTAATATAAGAGTATCTTAGTCAAAATGCCCTCAGACCAGCAAAAACGCACAAAGGAGCAAAAAGAGAAAGAGCAAAAAGAGAAAGAAGAAAAAGAGCTTCAGCAACTTAAAATGTGGAATGATCAAAGGGACAGAGCATATAATAAGTTGATGGACAATCATTGGAATTTTCTATACACAAAGTGGCCTGTCTTAGAACACAAAAATATCATAGAACAAAACTAAAAGATATGAATGACATGGATGATGTAAAAAAAGTAGTATATAACAAGCTTGGACCAATACCAGTATTTTTCTTTCTTGTGGTATTGTTTTCAGTTGAAGAACATTCTACACCTTATAGAGAGATAGAAAAAGGCTTGTTAGTACTATATCATCTACTCAAAGGTCCTACTTATGAAGAAATAGGAAATTTCATGCCATCAAGTAGCTTTTATGATGTTCATAAGGAATTTTATGGTCGTCTGCATCATCTTAACTTTGATCTAGATAAACAAGTTACTGATTCACTGCGTACAATGTTCTCAAATATAATAATAAGGATATTATCAGCTCTTATAAAGAATCCTCCAAAAATGGAATCAGTGACATTACTTCTTGATGGTCATGATACAAGAGGAATTTTGATTGGATCGACATCTGAAGAGGGGTACTCACATAAATTTAAAAAGGCAGGATTTCGTACTCAAGTATGCATTGACATTAATCAAATGGTTCTATTCACCTCACCTTCATTGGCATGTAAACTAAATCCTGATGCAAAAATGTTTGTAGAGATGGCTGTATGGAATAAAATAGATAAGAATGATCAGATAGGCTTTGATGGAGCTTATCCATCTGCTATTCCAGAAGTAGTAAAGGCAAGTATATTAAAGCCTAAGAACTTCTTTTATCCTTTTCGGAAGCCAAAAATGTTGAACTTAAACCTGAAGAAAAGATTTTTAATAAGAAGTTTGGTGCCTTTCGTTCAACAGTAGAAGCATTCTTTGGAGGGTTTGCAATATTGTTTGAAAAATTTGATAATAAGAGATCTATTAGAACTACAAATCCTGCTGTCTTTAATCTGGAATTAAAGGTAGCATGTCTATTATGGAATATTAAGAAATTTGTAGAACTACGTAAGATCAAACCATCCCCTTATCATGAAAAATGGTGTGAACAATATTTTGATTACCCTGAGGAAGAGGACCCAGATATTGAGCCACCCAGATCATTACTGGAAAGAGCAGAAGATGTTGACAAGATGACTCTATCTCAACAACGACTATTAGAAAGATGTGAGTATGATGTGGAGATGCATTATGAGACTGAAAATGAAGTAGAACAAATAATAAGGCAAAGAAAAAGGAAAGTACGTAGAATATTTAGTTAAATGGAAATGTTATGCAGAGAAAACTTGGGAAGCAACATCAAGCTTTAAATCTACAGAATGTATTAAAGAGTATTGGAAAGACAATAGTAATAATATTATTGTATACCTATGCTACATTCAACTGTAAATTTTTTTTCCCAGAATAAAATTGAATATTTGTATGTTTTATACTTATAGGTATCTATGGAGACTGATCCATTACTGAAACAGCGTCTCAATCAACAGTTTTACCAAAAGCCTTTTCACAGCAATCCACACCAGCTAGCTAATTGTACAACATGTGACTGGTACCCCTTTGGGCAGTATCTGGACCGTTCATATGCTGAAGGTGAAGTGTTCCAGCTTTCAAAGTATCCTCATATCAAATATGTATTTCTTGGTCTACAACCTGATAAAATAGGCTATAATGAAAGTGATCCTATTTTTGTAGCAGAATTTGCAGGTTTTCTGAATAAAACCAACAGATTTGTAAGTGGTTCTGATCCAACCTCTGGATATGCACACATTATAACCACACATGTGAATCAGGCGTTTGTTAGACAGCCAGGCCCAGATATAAATAGGCAGAAACTATATCTTGGCCGTACAGTGCACATGATCTACATAACTAGTATTGGTATACTATTGGCTTTGCTGTGTTGGACAGTGTCCAGACATACCAATGAAGATAAGAATTCATAATGGCATGTCTAAATCTATGGAGAAAGAAGCTTGTTGATGATATAAGGTGATGATTTTTGTTTTTAAAATGACCTCCCTAGACGCTTGTTCGGAATCATGTCAGTATACAATATTCTGATGTATAGGAGATATACATCAGAATTTCAATGATACATAAAGCCAGGGAGTTACAATTTGGATATCTTAAAAGATTTCGGATGTGTGAAATTTTCATAAATATAAACATATATTCTATATTTTAATAAACTTTTAAAGATAAGACATTTGGTTGAGATGAACATAATCATTTACATGTACATAATAGGAATGTATATATGAATATAATTGGTATTATATAGGGTATTTAGATATACAAATACCAGGTGGGGATTAAAGATAGTTCAAATTATGTTACAAGTATTGTATAAGAAAGAATCAATGATATTTGGATGTTCTCTCAAGAGAGTTGCCACCACTAAATCAGGAAAAAAAGAATTATTTTTGAGAATTATGCCAAAATATCAAAATATGTTTTAATCTAGTATATTGTGTAAAATTTGAGAATCATGTTGAAATATGAAAATAAGTTTGAATTGAAGTGTATTGTATAAAATTTGAGGAAAATAGGTTGTACATACGTATTTGTTGTATTTCTGAATAAGCGTCTATGCAGTTGGGTGCCTGGCAAGGTTCAACTCAAATCCTGGTCCCAAGCACTGGACAGCAGTGAAACATCTACTTCATTACCTGAAAGGGACTAAAGAACTGAAACTCACCTACACCCAAACCACACAACAAGATCCATTCGAGATGTGGGCAGATGCTGACCATGGAGGAAACCCAGATAATGGGCAATCAACTACTGGCTATGTAGCAAGAATGGGGGGAGGAGCAGTTTGCTGGTCAAGCAAATTACAATCCATCATGACATTGTCAACTACCGAAGCTGAGTACATCATCACAGCAGCAACAGTGGGAACGGAGGTGGCTTGGCTGAGAAGTCTTCTAAAAGAAGCAGGAATACCAGTCCCAGAACCATCGTGCATTTTCATGGACAATCAGTCGGCAATGTCAGTAGCAAAGAACCTGGAGCACCACAGATGCATGAAGCACCTTGACCTTTGCTACTTTTGGCTTCACAACAAGGTCACGGGAAAGGAAATGGAAGTGGAATACGTGCCCACTGGCGAAATGATCGTGGATCTTCTAACAAAAGCACTCCCACAGGAAACCATGGAGCGCCACAGAAATTCGATGGGATTATTGTAAAAAATGCACACACATCGCCTCAAGGGGGTGTGTTAGATAATGATGCAATATTAGTCATGGAGTTGACATTGTTTGGTTAGCAGAGCCTGAATATGGAATGGGATTCATGGACCTGTTCTCATGAACTACTGCCACAAATCCCAGGTGTGTAATGATAGTATCTGATGTAGCATTTGTGGACTTGTTCTCACAAACTACTGCCACGAATCCCAGATCCATACAGATTATAACTTCGATCTCCTATTGCGATTATTAAATCACTACTTCGAGTGCAATTGAATACAGTTACACAACTGTAAGTGACCCTTGAACTGGACAATCAACAGTTACTGAGATATAGAGGATGACACTGTATGTCACTCTAGTCACACTGATGTGCAAATGATGGGGTAGAAATGGTTATTAATTTCAGAGGCAGAATGGGCTCCTTTTATATTGTATTTACAGGAGCTGACTAATACTACTGGAAACTTCTACCTATTAATAGATGGAAACTACTGGAAGCTAGTGGAATATGTGAGAAGGGGGTGGAAGTTTCCTAGCCAATGAGCTGCTTGGATTTGCTCTGACTCATGGCATGAGTCATGGATGGAATCACAGTATGAGTAATCACAGGAGTCATGGTATGAGTCATGGAAGGAGTCATAGCATGAGTCACCATTACTCAAATAACTCGGTCAATACTTCGTTTCCCAGGCTGATCAGCACAGCTATGGGTAGGCACAGCTTCTATTGAACTCTCCACTGAAAATGGAGTCAGGAGGTGCAGTGGTTGTGAAGATATTGAGGATTTACTGGCAGTGGTGACCAGATTGAGTCAGAGATTGAAATGAGTCATGTGATTGAAAATGAGTCAGTTGTCCAGGTGACTCTGGCTAACTTTGAAGCTGCTGACATCTGCGAAGGTTTGTGGGTCCATGTGGGTCCCGAAACTTTGCCCAGCAGAACAATAAGTTTGTAGACTCATTTCTGCATGGAAAATTCCCAAAAAAATATGAAAAAATAGAGAATATTTGAATGGCCCTGAATCAAGAGAAAGCAGCACATATATGCTGATATTTTAAGGCCATGAAGTGAAATTGTACAGTTTCAGGACTTTAAACAAGATCTTTTAAGGGAAAACCAGTTCCCATATATGGTCCCTTTGCCTAACATGATGTAACCTGAGTCAGATTGAAGTGGGAGGATAGGTTGGTGATGGCGACTGAAACTCTACCTCACGTTCGACTCTTCTATCTGTGTTACTGTTATGACTATATTCATTAACGTCCAGGTCCCCATCTGATCCACTCAGATCCCCGCGCATATACTCCATTTGGAAACCGCCGTCTCCATCTACCTGTCCAATTGTCACTGCTGATTCTGCCCATCTGTCTCCGGTTCCGATTGATGCATCAGCATCACCATAGGAACCCGGACATCCATCCCCATCAGACTCGGACATGCTCATGTAAGGCCGTTGGCCTTGGAGACCCATCACCAGAGTAATTATTATTAGATTTCAAATATGTATTTAAGTTGCCCGACTGGGGACTTCATTCCCCAGTTCAAATATTGAATCACACCTAGTTCCTAAGTCTGATCCTAACTCTCTAAGTCGTACTCCGTCTCCGAAATCTCAGACACTGGTATCAGTGAGGGCGCAGCACATAAGCTGAATCCAAGTCCGTTCCGACCCCCGCGACGTACTCCGACTCTGACCTGACCTCCAACCTCAATCTCCAACCCAATCTCCAACCCAATCTCCAACCCCCAATTGGACCTAGTGCGTAACAGTATATTCAAACTGCCATACTCACTCCTACTAATGCCACGATCCACTGCCAATTCCGAATGCGCACGAACTGTTGAGGTGCCCGCTCCCAGCATCGACACCATCCCCGAGGTCGTCGAAGAACCAACAGACCACATAGAGGCCATCAATGAAGAAGATGACACCCCACCCTCTCCAAATCTGGCGCAAGCCATCTCCCTGCTCACTAGCAGCATCCGTAACCCACAAGCCCCCAAGTCCCGGACCAAGGTCCGAGAACCCGACCCATTCGATGGCTCCAATCCGCACAAGCTCCAGCCGTTCTTGGTGCAATGCCGGTTGAATTTCCGCGACCGCCCCAATGCATTCACATCCGACCAGGCGAAGGTGACCTTCGCCATGTCCTATCTCAAGGGCACCGCACTGGACTACTTTGAGCCAGCGCTCATGGACGACTCTGATGACCCGATATGGTCAGAGGGCTACTCCGACTTCATCTCCAAACTTCGGACCAATTTCGGTCCTTACAACCCCGTGGCCGATGCCGAGAATGAACTTGATTGACTTCGGATGAAGGAAAATCACAAAATCACAAAATACATTGTGAGTTTCCAGCAGCTAGCTCCGAAAGTCCAATGGGGCGACGCTGCACTCCGAAGCCAATTTTACGTCGGATTCCCATCCTGCATCAAGGACGAGATATCACGCGTCGGTAAGCCGGATACTTTGGTTACCCTTCGCAAGCTCGCCCAATCCTGTTATTGGGAACGTCAATCCGAGGTCTCCCACGAAAATTCAGCCAACAACAAATCAGACAAATCATTGGACAAGACCCCAAAGTCCAACAAGGGGTCCGATAAGCGGGCCACTGCCAACTCAGGCCAGAAGTCAAACACTGGTAATGCTGCCACTTCTGGTTCTGGTCAGAACAATTCTGGCACAAGTAATAATACCAGAGCTCGCAAGAGTACTCTGGACCTCTCCACCAAGCTGGGGAAGGACAGAAAACTCACCCAGCAGGAACGCCAGCATCGCATGGACAACAACCTCTGTCTGTTCTGCAGAAAGCCTGGTCACCAAGCCAAGGATTGCAACAAGGCAACCTCGTCCGCAGCAAAGGCAAAGGGCCACGCTGCCAACGCCACAACAGACAAGTCCGACGCTAAAGCGACGGACCCAAAAAAATAGTAAGCAGTCCTATAGCCTCTGTACAGGCTGAGGGCTGCGTTGGTACTCCCCATACGACAAACGAGGTCTGCCTGAACGCATCTGCTCTTTCCCACTCTGACTCCCTTACCCTCCTCGTCCACTCCAACTCCATTCCTGATACTGCTATTCAAGCGTTAATTGACTCCGGTTCTACTCACTGTTTTCTCGATTCCTCTTTTTCTGATTTACATAAACTCCATACATACACCATAACTCCGATACCACTCTGATTATTTGATGGCACTACTAATGCTGTTATTTCACGAGCTATAGATCTGGGTATCCGTTTTTCTGTCAGAGAAATCCAGAACCTTACATTCTATGTTACTCCACTTGACTCCAGCTGTTCTGTGGTTCTTGGACATAACTGGCTCACCCGCTACAATCCGTTGATTGACTGGGCATTGGGCCATATCACATTCTGTTCTCCAGCACAGGCTGTGTCATCCCCGACATCACCAGCAACTATAGGTGTGAAATTATCTTCCACCTCCGCTGACTCCGCTCCAATAGATACTCCATCTACCCCTCCATTTATATCGATGGTGGACGCTATGGTCTTCACCAGACTAAGCAAACTGGATGGTTCTCACACATTCCAGGTCCACCTCTCTGACCCAATATTCCTCGCTGCTCGTTCTGCCCGATCAACTCCACCGGACCTCTCTATGGTTCCCAAGGAGTATCATGAGTTCACCGACATGTTTAGCAAGTCTAAAGCTGACTCCCTAGCAGAACACAGACCATACGATCTCAAGATCGAACTGGATGACAACTCCACCCCTCCGCTTGGCCCTATCTACTCACTATCACAAAAAGAGCTACTGGCTCTCCAAACATTCATAGACGAGAACTTGGCCACGGGCTTCATCCACCCATCCCTATCTCCTCATGGAGCTCTGGTCCTATTTGTCTGCAATCTCCGACCCCCAACCGGACCTAGTGCGTAACATATATTCACATAAATAATTATGTTCATCCATAACAAACATCTAATCTTTTAAAGTTTATTAAAATATGAAATATATATTTATATTTATAAAAATTTAAGATATCCAAAAAAAATTTGGATATCTGAAATCTTTAAAGATATCCAGATTGTAACTCCCTATTTTTATGATCATTATTAAAATTCTGATGTATATCTCATATACATGAGAATATTGTATAACAGCATAATTCCAAACAAGTGTCATACAGAGAGTAGCCTGTATAAGTATATGAAGAATTGAATGATAAACTAAAAGCAATAGGACAATAAGATGGATGTGGAATACAACATGGAAAGGAGTTTGGAGTTTGGACTCAAGTCTGAACTAATACTAAGCAATATAAAAGATAAAGACACTTGTTCAGAAATACAACAAATATGTATATACAACCTATTTCCTCAAATTTTACACAACACACTTAGATTAAAACTTATTTTCATATTTCAACATGATTCTCAAATTTTACACAATATACTAGATTAAAACATATTTTGATATTTTGGCATAATTCTCAAAAATAATTCTTTTTTCCCCATTTAGTGGTGGCAACTCTCTTGAGGGAACATCCAAATATCATTGATTCTTTCTTATACAATACTTGTAACATAATTTGAACTATCTTTAATCCCCACCTGGTATTTGTATATCTAAATACCCTATATAATACCAATTATATTAATACATACATTCCTATTATATCCATGTAAATGATTATGTTCATCTCAACCAAATATAGGTTATTTAGATATACAATACCAGGTGGGGATTAAAGATAGTTGAAACAAGTATTGTATAAGAAAGAATCAATGATATTTGGATGTTCCCTCAAGAGAGTTGCCACCACTAAATGGGGAAAAAAAGAATTATTTTTGAGAATTATGCCAAAATATCAAAATATATTTTAATCTAAGTGTATTGTGTAAAATTTGAGAGTCATGTTGAAATATGAAAATAAGTTTTAATCTAAGTGTGTTGTGTAAAATTTGAGGAAAACAGGTGGTATATACATATTTGTTGTATTTCTGAACAAGCATCTTACAGGATGTAACACTTCTCACCACTTTCACTAGGAGCTACTATTATTCTTAGTAGCTCCAATTCTCCCCCCTTGAGCCCCATTAAATCTTTGGGACTCTTCACCTCTGAGAACTACTGTTTATAAGGTAGTTCCCACACTCAAGTCACCCCTTGAAGCTCTAAGTAATTGTCTAGAGCTTCTAGATCCTTACACAAAATGTAAGGTTCCCAGGTGATGTCTTCCAATGTCTTCTATTTTTAGTATTTTCTCTTGACACCCCTATCAGCACAGCCTGTCAGGGTGCATCTCCCCTATTTCCTTTCTCCTATCACTTCCCCTATCCTTCTCCCCTATTATTCCCCTATCTTGGTTCTCCTATCTGTCTCCATCATTTAGTATAAAGACTCACCTTGGTGCAGCATGATCCTCTCAGCTTGATCTCTGAGGATATCTACTGTACCAGGTAAGTCCCATGTATTTATCAGAAATAGCTGTATAGACTGAGGATATCTGCTGTACCAGCTGGCATTATCTCTTATCAGCTCTCATCTATTGTGGCCTCGTCATCAGCATCACCCTCACATGCTGTCGGTTCACTTATGGAATAGATCCTATAAGCCTGCACGCAACGGTCCTAGCAAACAGATGGTGTGTAACGCAGTTGTTCAGCACTCCAAAGATCAATCAGGTCGAGGGGTAGAGGTAGCACTGAGTAATAGGGAAGTGGGATAGTGCTCTGTGGTTGGATGAGGATGGGAGCAAAAGGTCGGTCCCAATGGCTGATCGTGCTCTGTGACTGGATGACAATGCAGAGCCTGGTTGGGAGGTACATGAAAGCTGGTTTCAGGAGAAGCAACCTCTCGGTGGTGGAGGGAAATCTGATTGTTGAACCAAGGTGCTTTACCTCAGTGTAGAGATGATGGATTGTGATGTAGAGCGTAGAGCATAGACTTAGAGCGTGGACTTTGACTTTAGAGCATTGGCTGAAAACTTGTTGATTTATTCCAAAGGCAAAAACTAGCGCCCTTTTATATACAAATCCCCAGGGCACAATGACACAATATGAAGAGCAAATGATGCGATATGATGCAAGAAATGCTGATCAAGCCAGCTGACGAAGCATGTGAAGTTGAACTACTAATGGGGAAATCATGGAGAAATGAAGCGACAGATAGGGGTAATCTTTGTAAGAATAGGGGGTGATGAGTAATAAAAGAACCAAAAATAGAACAAGGATGAGTAAGTTGTGTATGAATGAATTAAAAGATGAAACAGGGGTGAGTCATATAAAAGAACAATAGAAACATCCACCAATACCATCTTCCATACGGCTCTGAAGGTAAATTGACCCTGAGTCACATGAGGACTTCAGTCAGCATCCACAACAAATACTCCTTATTGTGTTAGTGATACGTCTCCATATGGTATCCCGTTCCAAGGGTATTCGGTCCCTTTGCCTGACATGAGTCGGATTGAAGTGGGAGGATAGGTCTGCAATGGCGACTGAAATTCTACCTCACGTTCGACTCATCTATCCGTGTTACGATATAGAGGTGAAATGCCGAGGAATGTATATGGTTCAACGGAATTGTGAAAGAATATGGGATCGCCAATGGCATAAGAGAGACATGGTGGGGATCTTGGACGTTGAAAGAGTTTTGGAAGTATTTTGACACGTGGAGGTGGCTTAACATGCCTGTTT
Source organism: Cantharellus purpuraceus (assembly GCA_025174535.1). NCBI lineage: Eukaryota > Fungi > Basidiomycota > Agaricomycetes > Cantharellales > Hydnaceae > Cantharellus > Cantharellus purpuraceus. Next base: position 228,252 of record JALBUN010000047.1, read on the forward strand.
TGGAACCCGCAAAATTATGGTGTTAGGGCAAACTCTAAATCACCACAATTCCGTGAATGAACAGCTGAGAAGAATATCAAACCCTGCTGCAGCACAACTCCAGAAACGATTTAACGTTTGTACTTTGGTTACAATCCTTTGTATTGGTCAATGCAGACTATACGCAGAAAGGTAATACATTTCTTAGCAGCAAGAAATGAATAAGACTTCCAGAGTCTAGAGTTCACAGACGCTTAGGGGTCCAGATATTCCAAAAAGAGGGGAATGCACTTAGAGGCTAAAGGAAGTAGGTGGATGAATCCAACCGTCCAACCAGTGGCACTCAGAAGCGGGTAACAGCAATGTGTGAAGTAGTCTAGCAACTGCTTCACACGAGTTCAAGCTTCTAATGCTCTGCAAAGGCAGTACACACTAGTTACTTAAACAAGAGCACTAATGGCAGGACTATCAACAGACAATCTCACCCTGTAGATTCGTAGTCACGTGAGGCAGATACTACACTCACGCCCAAAGCAGGAATATCACTACTTCGAGTGCAATCAAGTACAGTTACACAACTGTAAAAGATCCTTGAACTGGTAATCAACAGTTACTGAGATAGAGGATGACACTGTATGTCACTCTAGTCACACTGGTGTGCAGAAGATGGGTAGAATATGATGATATGTTATTCTTTCAGAGGCAGAATGGCCTCCTTATATATTGTATTTACAGGGGCTGACTAATGCTTCTGGAATATTCTACCTATTAATAGATGGAAACTACTGGAAGGTTGTGGAAGGTGGAAGAAAGGGGTAGAATATTCCAAGCCAATCACAGGATCTGATCACAGCACTAACACTGATCAGGAGCTGAATAATGGTTCTGGAAAGTTCTATCTAATAATAGAGGGAAACAGCTAGAATGTTATGGAAAGGGGTAGAATATTCCAAGGCAATCACCTGATTTGATCACCCATCAGCTGATCTGATCCCTGAGCTAGGCACTGATCAGGCAAAAAGAAGGGTGTCCACCCTGTTTTCTGCACTGGTTTGGACAGCCATGGATAGCCACATCTCAGGTGATGATCTCCACGGAAAATAGTGCCCTGAGAGGCTGTGGTTGTTAAGTTAGAGAATATTTATTGATCAGAGACATCTGAGCTTGAATTGAGGCCAAATGCCTGGTCCAAAAGGGGAGAGCCGGCTGTGCGAAGGTTTGTGGGCGCCTATGGGTCCACAACTGTAGCACAGCAGAAATAAATGATTCTGAGCTGAGTTCTGCATGGAATATTCCCGAAAAAATATGGAAAAATAGAGAATATTTGAATAAGTCCATTCCAGGTACAAGCATCAAATATATGCGGATATTTAGGAATGGAAAAGCAAAGAATAGCACATTGGTGCTGCATAAATGGAATTTGATAGGGAAAAGGTGGTTCCCATACAATGCCTGTGGAGCTCAGTGTATTTTTGATAGTCCTCTGTGTCCAAAGACCAGTGTGACGTATTATTAGAAGAGATGTTGGAGAGGGGAATAGAATTGGAAGCCATGTGAATGATGATGGTGTGAATCGAAGGCTGATAATGATCGATGGTGATGAAACATGAGTGACGATTGATGGCTAGAATTAGAGACTGAGGTGGAGAGGGAGTTGCGGCACTATTTAAAGGTTGATATGAAAAGACACTGGCGGAGTTGGACTGTCAGAGTGGTTCGATATACATCCTCGATGTGTCCTGGCTCGTCAGCGCGAGATGGAGAAGGCAGCAGCAGAACAGCAGGACAAGGAGGAGGAGAGGGAACACTTGGAGGCTGCAGCAAGAAGGGGTGGACCACCCAAGGCTCTGGCTCCCATGGAGCCATTTGGCGGGCCCGGCGTAACTTGCGACTTGTGTCGTGATGCAGGTGTGGAGTGCATGTGGCCTACCGGCCCAACTCGCCGACTTCGGTCCTGCGATCGTTGTTGGGGTCGGAAAGGAGGGTGTAGGATTGATGGGAAGTTTGATCCCCAGAGTTGGAGCATCAAGCCCCAACTAGTGGTACAAGGAGGGGCAGAGAAAGAATCAGAAGGTTGTCCGACCAAAAAGAGGTGGATGGAGACGGGTGCTGTGGCAGCCAGGGGTAGTGGTGTCGGATCGGAAGGGGCAATGACTGGTGCAGGTACGGGGCGCATCTCTGTGCCCAATAGTACCGTGGGCCAGCTTATCCGGCTGGTTAACCTGCAGTCGGAGCACCTCCAGCGGACGGAGGGGTTGCTAGTGGACTTGGTGAAGACGATGAAATGGAAGGAGGTTCTGGAGGGTCGTCGGACAGCCAAGTTATGTTGGTTGCAGAAGTTCATGGCCCCATTGGACGAGGATTCAGACATGGGGGATGAGAAAGATTGGGTGTCGGATGTAGAGAGTGATGATGAGTCAGAGACGGAGCCTGAGGTAGATAAGGGGAAGGGAAAAAGGAAACGTGATGTATAAAATAAAAATGAAAATGATTATAAATTTCGGAGCGGAGAAAAATGAGGTGGAGTGATTCCTTCGGAGCTTTTTGGGCAGGCGTGTAATTTCCCTTGACTTGTAATAAAATAACGATGCGAAATAATAGAATTAGCATTAGTAATTGAACTTAAAGATTCATAAGGGGGCCAGGTTTGTCTGGATAAGCGGAGTGAAAGTCAGAGATGGATTCGGATGCATGTTCGAGTTCGGACGCGGAGATCCATGAGGATTCTTCATTGGTGCCTTCGTATCCAGCCCATTTGACTAAGTACTGGAGCTTGCACTTGTATCGACGGTCGACCTTCAAGTCCAGGATCTCAGAGATCTCATATTCATTGTCTCCTTCGATGATGATCGGGGGAGGTGGGGGTTGTGTGCAACCGGAGATCTCGTTCGTAGTAGCAGGTTTGAGCAGGGTGGACAGAGATGTTCAGATGGTAGCCTTTATTAGCAAAGAACGGAGAGACACCAGTAGTCACGTTCGGAGTGTTGTTGTAGGCAAACTCTGCTATTGGAAGTAGGTCAGCCCAGTTGTCTTGTTGATAGTTACAATAGATTCAGAGGTATTGTTCCAGGGACTGATTCATTCATTCTGTTTGTCCGTCTCCTTCAGGGTGGTATCCGGAGGTGAAATGAAGCTTCATGTCGAGAGCCTTTCCTAATGTGCGGAAGAAGGAGGACACGAACTCCGAGCCCCGATTGGACGTGACATGCAATGGGACTCCGTGTTTAGAGAATACATGGAGAACGAACAATTTGGCTAGCGAGGCGGAGGTGATGGTGTCATGCGTTGGAATGAATAGTGACTGTTTGGTGAACCTGTCGACAATCATGAGTATGGTATCATATCCGAGCAATGGGGGGAGCTTCTCTATGAAATCCATGGAGATGGAGTTCCATGGTTGCTCCAGGACCGGAAGTTGCTTAAGCGTTCCATAGGGTTTGTGCCTTTGCAATTTTGAGTGCATACATGTGGTGCAGGAGTTACAGTAGTGTTGAATGTATTCCCGCATTTTTGGCCATACATAGTCTCGTCAGATTAATCCTTGTGTGCGATTTTGCCCGAAGTGGCCTGAGATCGGGTGATCATGGTAATACTGCAAAACTTGGAGTCGGAGGCCAATGGTGTCGGGGACGTATCTGGTTGTTGTGTCAGAGGTGTCCTTCGGGGTCAAGTGACCATTTCGGATCGGAAGGGTTGTCCAAGTGTTTAACTGCAACAGGATCGGATCAGAGTGATGAGTGGATGTTGGAGCGGAGTTGGTTGATGTCCATAATGGTGACAGCTTGGAGGGTGGGAGTCATGAGGGTGGATGCTCGTAGGGACGATGCCAGCTGCTCATTAGTAAACACAGAACGAAAGTTGTGTGGGTTTACAGTGGTATAGTTGCTATTCCCCTCTTTAGGGTAGATGTCCCATCGTCTAGTTAAAGCGTCAGGCTTTGCTCCGAGTCGACTAGGATGGAAACGGATAATGAGATTGAACTGAGATAGGTATTCAGACCATCGGACTTGTCTCTGGGTGAGCAGTTTTGTTGTGGAGAAGTATTCCAAGTTCTTGTGGTCAGTTATGATGTCCACCGGATCGGAGGGACCTTCGAGGTAGTGTCTCCATATCCAGAAGGCTTCATATATGGCAAGGAGCTCTTTGTCATGGACATCATAGTTCAGTTCGGGGGGCGTAAATGTACATGAGTGAAAAGTGATCGGATGGACTTGTCTGTCGTCCGGAGAGATGATGGACAGGATCGCGGCAAGTGCATAGTCGGAGGCATTGGTCTCTAATAGGATAGGAACGTCTGGAACCCAATGAGTCAGTATCGGAGCGGAAGTAAAGGCCTTTTTCAAGGTCTACATTCGTCAGTGAAATTCCATTGGATACCCTTCCTAGTGAGTCGGGTGAGCAGAACGGTGATATCGGAGTAGCCGTGAATGAAGCGGCAGTAGAAGTTGGCAAACCCTAGGAAGGACTGTACGTCCTTGACTTTCCGGGGTTCTGGCCATTCCTGTATGGCTTTGATTTTGTCATCGGACATTGTCAATCCAGCCAGGGAGAGGATATAGCCTAGGTATTTGACCAAGTTGGAGTGGAACTCGCATTTGTCAGTGCGGGCGAAGAGGCCATGCTTTTGGAGACGTCGGAGTACCTCTCGGACATGTGTCCGATGTTCTTCTTCGTTGTCCAAATATACCAAAATGTTGTTTAAGTAAACGAGGACGGTCACATTGAGGAGGTTGGCAAAGGTGTCATTCATGAACCTCTGGAAGGCGGCTGGAGCATTAGTTAGTCCGAAGGGCATGATGCACCACTCGAAAGATCCATATCGTGTGTGGAAGGTCATTTTCCATTCGTTGCCTTCTCGGATGCGGACTAGGTGGTAGGCATGTTGGAGATCTATTTTGGAATATATCTTAGCTTTTCGGGTCGGAGGTTTCGTCGGAGTTGGAGCACGTTGTGGGTTCGCTTAAGGAATAGATCCTATAAGCCTGCGCGCAACGGTCCTAGCAAGCAGACGGTGTGTAACGCAGTTGTTCAGCACTCCAAAGATCAATCAGGGTGAGGGGTACGTAACAGGGAAGTGGGATAGTGCTCTGTGGTTGGATGAGGATGGGAGCAAAAGGTCGGTCCCAATGGCTGATCGTGCTCTGTGACTGGATGACAATGTGGAGCCCGGTTGGGAGGTACGCGAAAGCTGGTTTCAGGAGAATCAACCTCTCGGTGGCGGAGGGAAATCTGATCGTTGAACCAAGGTGTTTTACCTCAGTGTAGAGATGATGGATTGTGATGTAGAGCGTAGAGCGTAGACTTAGAGCGTGGACTTTGACTTTAGAGCGTTGGCTGAAAACTTGTTGATTGATTCCAAAGGCAAAAACTAGTGCCCTTTTATATACAAATCCCCAGGGCACAACGACACAATATGAGGAGCAAATGATGCGATATGATGCAAGAAATGCTGATCAAGCCAGCTGACGAAGCGTGTGAAGTTGAACTACTAAAGGGGAAATCATGGAGAAATGAAACGACAGATAGGGGTAATCTTTGTAAGAATAGGGGGTGATGAGTAATAAAAGAACCAAAAATAGAACAAGGATGAGTAAGTCGTGTATGAATGAATTAAAAGATGAAACAGGGGTGAGTCATATAAAAGAACAATAGAAACGTCCACCAATACCATCTTCCCTACGGCTCCGAAGGTTAATTGACCCTGAGTCACATGAGGACTTCCGTCAGCATCCACAACAAATACTCCTTATTGTCTTAGTGATCCGTCTCCATATGGTATCCCGTTCCAAGAGTATTTGGTCCCTTTGCCTGACACGATGTAACCTGAGTCGGATTGAAGTGGGAGGATAGGTCAGCGATGGCGACTGAAATTCTACCTCACGTTCGACTCTTCTATCCGTGTTATGATATAGAGGTGAAATGCCGAGGAATGTATATGGTTCAACGGAATTGTGAAAGAATATGGGATCGCCAATGGCATAAGAGAGACATGGTGGGGATCTTGGACGCTGAAAGAGTTTTGGAAGTATTTTGACACGTGGAGGTGGCTTAACATGCCCGTGGAGCTCGGCGTATTTTTGATAGTCCTCTGTGTCCAGAGACCAGTGTGACGTATTATTAGAAGTGATGTTGGAGAGGGGAATAGAATGGGAAGCCATGTGAATGATGATGAAAGGATGGGTGTGAATAGAAGGCTGATAATGATCGATGGCGATGAAACACGAGTGACGATCGATGGCTAGAATTAGAGACTGAGGTGGAGAGGGAGTTGCGGCGCTATTTAAAAGTTGATACGAAAAGACGCTGGCGGAGTTGGACTGTCAGAGTGGTTCGATATGCGTCCTTGATGCGTCCTGGCTCGTCAACGTCGTAGGGGTTGGAACGGACTTGGCTTCAGCTTATGTGCTGCGCCCTCACTAATACCGGTGTCCGAGATTTCAGAGACGGAGTACAACTTAGAGAGTTAGGATCGGACTTAGGAACTAGGCATGATTCAATATTTGAACTGGGGAATGAAGTCCCCAGTCGGGCAACTTAAATACATATTTGAAATCTAATAATAATTACTCCGGTGATGGGTCTCCAAGGCCAACAGCCTTACATGAATATGTCTGAGTCCGATGGGGATGGATGTCTGGGTTCCTATGGTGATGCTGATGCATCAATCGGAACCGGAGATGGATGGGCAGAATTGGCAGTGACAATCGGACAGGTAGATGGAGACGTGGTGGTTTCCAAATGGAGTATAGATTTCATACGCATGGGGATCTGAGTGGATCGGACGGGGATCTGTTAATGAATATAGTCATAACAATATAACAGTAATGTATATATTAATATTATTGGTATAATATAGAATATTTAGATATACAAATACCAGCTGAGGATTCAAGGTACATTAGATTATTTGACCAGTATAGTACAAGAAAGAATGAGTGAAAGAAATTAAGTGTAGTGGGAGTAGAATATTCCCTTGAAGCAGTTGCCACTGGTAAATGAAAAAAAAGAATTATTTTTGAGAATCATGTCAAAATATCAAAATATGTTTTCAATCTAAGTAAATCATATAAAATTTGAGAATCATGTATGAAATATCAAAATATGTTTTAATATAAGTATATTATGTAAAACTTGAGGAAATGGGTTGTATACATATTTGATGTATTTCTGAACAAGTGTCTATGCTACAGTAGTTCGTATATCAACTAAGTTTTGCCCCATCAACTTCTTGGTTGCTAGCTTCTTGACCAAGTATCTTCTTGAACTTGGGGGTCCCTGATCCAACTCTGTACTCCAAACTCTGAAATATTGGACTGACAATCTGAGGAGGTGCAACACATAAGTTGAAGCCAAGTCCACTCAATCCACCTCAATAGTTATTGCCCCACTCTGTCTCCAGTTGAACTGGAATAGTGAAGTCCCCTCCTTTTCCTCACTAGCATCTAAACTCCAGTTACTCCATTGAACCTTTAGTATCAGCCCTTAACAAGAAGCTACTATCACTGATGGTAGCTCAATGAGAAGGGGAATAATGGTGCTTCCTAAATGAAGCAGAGCTGCCACAACAATGGGCAGCTTGATAGCAGTTTACCTTCATGCTACTGTTTTGGAACCCACAAAATTATGGTGTTAGGGAAAACTCTAAATCACCACAATTCCATGAATAAACAGCTAAGAAGAGTATCAAATCCTGCTGCAGCACAACTCCAGAAACAATTTAATGTTTGTACTTTGGTTACTGTTTTGGAACCTGCAAAATTATGGTGTTGGGGCAATGTAAGTACCTTGGGTACTTACTGACTATAGTATATAGCTAGATAGTTATAATTAATGTATGCAGCATTCCATTAAGGAATGCTGTCTTGTTGATAGATATATGCACCCTATGGGTGCATATGTATAGTTATTATGTAAGCCAGTGGACCCAAGTACATGTGTGGGTCCACATATAATAAAAAAAGAACTTAGTAACTACCACACTGTACAGCACATCACCCAACCAATACACTTGGTTGAGTTCTGTGCAATGGTGTGAACTAATACACCCATTAACACTTTTTTGAACTTCCAAAGGAAGAATCAACTGATTCTTCCTCATTATTGAAGTTTTCTAGCCAATACTAGAAAACCAGCTGTTGCTGGTGTACAGACATATACCAACCCCCCCAGTCGCTCATATCAGTGAGCAACTAGTAGACTAACTTAGTTAGCCTACAAAGATAGAAGAAAGAAAGGAGTCATCATAATGATGACTTGCAGTAGAGTTGTTATGCACTAGGTCCGATTGGGGGTCGGAGATTGGATCGGAGGTTGGGTTGGAGGTTGGGTTGGAGGTCAGAGTATGTTGTGGGTGTTTTGGAACCTGCAAAATTATGGTGTTAGGGCAAACTCTAAATCACCACAATTCCGTGAATGAACAGCTGAGAAGAATATCAAATCCTACTGCAGCACAACTCCAGAAATGATTTAATGTTTGTACTTTGGTTACAATCCCTTGTAATGTTCAATGCAGACAATACGCAGGAAGGTAATACGTTTCTTAGCAGTAGGGAATGAATAAGACTTCCAGAGTCTAGAGTTCACGGACACTTAGGGGTCCAGATATTCCAAAAAGAGGGGAATGCACTTAGAGGCTAGAGGAAGTAGGTGGATGAATCCGACCGTCCAACCAGTGACACTCTGAAGTGGGTAACAGCAATGTGTGAAGTAGTCTAGCAACTGCTTCACACAAGTTCAAGATTCTAATGCTCTGCAAAGGCAGTATAACTTAAACAAGAGCACTAATGGCAGGACTATTGACAGACAATCTCACCCTGTAGATTCATAGTCACGCAAGGTAGATACTACACTCACACCCAAAGCAGGACAATCACTACTTTGAGTGCAATTGAATACAGTTACACAACTGTAAGTGACCCTTGAACTGGACAATCAACAGTTACTGAGATATAGAGGATGACACTGTATGTCACTCTAGTCACACTGATGTGCAAATGATGGGGTAGAAATGGTTATTTATTCAGAGGCAGAATGGGCTCCTTTTATATTGTATTTACAGGAGCTGACTAATACTACTGGAAACTTCTACCTATTAATAGATGGAAACTACTGGAAGCTAGTGGAATATGTGAGAAGGGGGTGGAAGTTTCCTAGCCAATGAGCTGCTTGGATTTGCTCTGACTCATGGCATGAGTCATGGATGGAGTCATAGTATGAGTAATCACAGGAGTCATGGTATGAGTCATGGAAGGAGTCATAGCATGAGTCATGGCAGGAGTCATTGCATGAGTCATGGCAGGAGTCATTGCATGAGTCATGGCAGGAGTCATTGCATGAGTCACCATTACTCAAATAACTCGGTCAATACTTCGTTTCCCAGGCTGATCAGCACAGCTATGGGTAGGCACAGCTTCTATTGAACTCTCCACTGAAAATGGAGTCAGGAGGTGCAGTGGTTGTGAAGATATTGAGGATTTACTGGCAGTGGTGACCAGATTGAGTCAGAGATTGAAATGAGTCATGTGATTGAAAATGAGTTGTCTGGGTGACTCCGGCTGACTTTGAAGCTGCTGACATCTGCGAAGGTTTGTGGGTCCATGTGGGTCCCAAAACTTTGCCCAGCAGAACAATAAGTTTGTAGACTCATTTCTGCATGGAAAATTCCCAAAAAAAATATGAAAAAATAGAGAATATTTGAATGGCCCTGAATCAAGAGAAGGCAGCACATATATGCTGATATTTTAAGGCCATGAAGTGAAATTGTACAGTTTCAGGACTTTAAACAAGATCTTTTAAGGGAAAACCAGTTCCCATACAGGAACGGACTTGGCTTCAGCTTATGTGCTGCGCCCTCACTAATACCAGTGTCCGAGATTTCGGAGATGGAGTATGACTTAGAGAGTTAGGATCGGACTTAGGAACTAGGTGTGATTCAATATTCAAACTGGGGAATGAAGTCCCCAGTCAGGCAACTTAAATACATATTTGAAATCTAATAATAATTACTCCGGTGATGGGTCTCCAAGGCCAACGGCCTTATGTGAGTATGTCCGAGTCTGATGGGGACAGATGTCCGGGTTCCTATGGTGATGCTGATGCATCAATTCGGAACCGGAGATGGGTGGGTGGAATCAGCGGTGACAATCGGACAGGTAAATGGAGACGTAGCGGTTTCCAAATGGAGTATAGATTTCATATGCACGGGGATCTGAGTGGATCAGACGGGGATCTGGACGTTAATGAATATAGTCATAACAGTATCTCTCCATTTAAGGCCAAGCCCCTGAGGCCTCATGTCCGTGGATTGAATAGGTGAGACGATTGGGCGCGGTCGGAGTTATGCTGGGGGTCTGGAGATGTATAAAAGGAGGGGCATGATTGAGGTCTTATCCTCAACAATGTCAAACCCTTTGGCAAGCATGAGCGTGGCCAAGCTGGAGCAGTTGCTCTTGGCCCGACAGAAGGAGGAGGAGGAGGAGCGGAAATGGAAGGAGGAGGAGGAAGCAGAACATAAACGGAAAGAGGAGGAGGAAGTGGAACGGAGATGGAAGGAGGAGGAGGAGGCGGAGCGGAGACGGAAGGAGGAGGAGGAGGTGGAACGGAGACGGAAGGAGGAGGAGGAGGCAGAATGGAGACAGAAGGAGGAGGAGGAGGCAGAACGGAGACAGAAGGAGGAGGAGGAGGTGGAATGGAGACGGAAGGAGGAGGAAGAGCAGAGGTGGAAAGAGGCGGCGAAGACAGAACGGAGAAGGAAAGAGGAGGAAGCGAAGGCTGAGAGGGCCTGCATGGTAAAGGAACTTGTGGCAGCAATGGAGGCCATGAGACTGAAGGAAGTGGAGGAGCAGGTGCATGAGCTAGAGGCTGCCATGGAGGTAGAGGAGGAGGTGACCGGGGCAGGGGGAACCAGCCACCCAGGGAGTCCGAGTGTGCCAATACGGCCAAGGACCTGAAGTCACCATCATCTCCGTTTCACGGACGGTGACGACTCGTTCGAAGGCTGTCACTGTGGAGGACTCGCCGTTACGTCTGCAGGCACAGCCCTTATTTGAGTTGGGGGCAGCTGAGGAAGATGATGCGGCAGAGACAGAGAGGGCGGAGGTGGAGGTGGATCCTGATGCCAATATGGAGCTTGATGCAACCGCGAACTCCGAGCCCCGATCGGATGTGACATGCAATGGGACTCCGTGTTTAGAGAATATGTGGAGAACGAACAATTTGGCTAGTGAGGCAGAGGTGATGGTGTCATGCGTTGGAATGAATAGTGACTGTTTGGTGAACCTGTCGACAATCACGATGAGTCAGTATCGGAGCGGAAGTAAAGGCCTTTTTCAAGGTCTCAAAGCTCTGTCTACATTCGTCAGTGAAATTCCATTGGATACCCTTCCTAGTGAGTCGGGTGAGTGGGACGGTGATATCAGAGTAGCCGTGAATGAAGCGGCAGTAGAAGTTGGCGAACCCGAGGAAGGACTGTACATCCTTGACTTTCCGGGGTTCTGGCCATTCCTGTATGGCTTTGATTTTGTCATCGGACATTGTCAATCCTGCAGGGGAGAGGATATAGCCTAGGTATTCAACCGAGTTGGAGTGGAATTCGCATTTGTCAGTGCGGTGTCGGTTCGCTTAAGGAATAGATCCTATAAGCCTGCGCGCAACGGTCCTAGCAAACAGACGGTGTGTAACGCAGTTGTTCAGCACTCCAAAGATCAATCAGGGCGAGGGGTACATAACAGGGAAGTGGGATAGTGCTCTGTGGTTGGATGAGGATGGGAGCAAAAGGTCGGTCCCAATGGCTGATCGTGCTCTGTGACTGGATGACAATGCAGAGCCCGGTTGGGAGGTACGCGAAAGCTGGTTTCAGGAGAATCAACCTCTCGGTGGCGGAGGGAAATCTGATCGTTGAACCAAGGTGTTTTACCTCAGTGTAGAGATGATGGATTGTGATGTAGAGCGTAGAGCGTAGACTTAGAGCGTGGACTTTGACTTTAGAGCGTTGGCTGAAAACTTGTTGATTTATTCCAAAGGCGAAGACTAGCGCCCTTTTATATACAAATCCCCAGGGCACAACGACACAATATGAGGAGCAAATGATGCGATATGATGCAAGAAATGCTGATCAAGCCAGCTGACGAAGCATGTGAAGTTGAACTACTAAAGGGGAAATCATGGAGAAATGAAACGACAGATAGGGGTAATCTTTGTAAGAATAGGGGGTGATGAGTAATAAAAGAACCAAAAATAGAACAAGGATGAGTAAGTCGTGTATGAATGAATTAAAAGATGAAACAGGGGTGAGTCATATAAAAGAACAATAGAAACATCCACCAATACCATCTTCCCTACGGCTCCGAAGGTTAATTGACCCTGAGTCACATGAGGACTTCCGTCAGCATCCACAACAAATACTCCTTATTGTCTTAGTGATCCGTCTCCATATGGTATCCCGCTCCAAGAGTATTTGGTCCCTTTGCCTGACACGATGTAACCTGAGTCGGATTGAAGTGGGAGGATAGGTCGGCAATGGCGACTGAAATTCTACCTCACGTTCGACTCATCTATCCGTGTTATGATATAGAGGTGAAATGCCAAGGAATGTATATGGTTCAACGGAATTGTGAAAGAATATGGGATCGCCAATGGCATAAGAGAGACATGGTGGGGATCTTGGACGTTGAATGAGTTTTGGAAGTATTTTGACACGTGGAGGTGGCTTAACATGCCCGTGGAGCTCGGCGTATTTTTGATAGTCCTCCGTGTCCAGAGACCAGTGTGACGTATTATTAGAAGTGATGTTGGAGAGGGGAATAGAATGGGAAGCCATGTGAATGATGATGAAAGGATGGGTGTGAATAGAAGGCTGATAATGATCGATGGCGATGAAACACGAGTGACGATCGATGGCTCGAATTAGAGACTGAGGTGGATAGGGAGTTGCGGCGCTATTTAAAAGTTGATACGAAAAGACGCTGGCGGAGTTGGACTGTCAGAGTGGTTCGATATGCGTCCTCGATGCATCCTGGCTCGTCAGCGGGCGAAGAGGCCATGCTTTTGGAGACGTCAGAGTACCTCTCGGACATGTATCCAATGTTCTTCTTCATTGTCCGAATATACCAAAATGTTGTCTAAGTAAATGAGGATGGTCACATCGAGGAGGTCGGCGAAGGTATCATGAACCGCTGGAAGGCGGCCAGAGCATTGGTTAGTCCAAAGGGCATGACGCACCACTCGAAAGATCCATATCATGTGCAGAAGGTCGTTTTCCATTTGTCGCCTTCTTGGATATGGACTAGATGGTAGGCATGTCGGAGATCTATTTTGGAATAGATCTTAGCCTTTTGAGGACTCTCGAGTAGGTCCACGGTGCGGGGTATCAGGTATCGGTCTTTCTTGGTGATCTTGTTGAGTCCATGGAAGTCGACGCATAGACGGAGTGATCTGTCTTTTTTGCGGACAAATAGGACCAGAGCTCCATGAGGAGATAGACGCTTGTTCAGAAATACAACAAATACGTATGTACAACCTATTTTCCTCAAATTTTATACAATACACTTCAATTCAAACTTATTTTCATATTTCAACATGATTCTCAAATTTTACACAATATACTAGATTAAAACATATTTTGATATTTTGGCATAATTCTCAAAAATAATTGTTTTTTCCCCATTTAGTGGTGGCAACTCCCTTGAGGGAACATCCAAATATCATTGATTCTTTCTTATACAATACTTGTAACATAATTTGAACTATCTTTAATCCCCACCTGGTATTTGTATATCTAAATACCCTATATAATACCAATTATATTCATATATACATTCCTATTATATCCATGTAAATAATTATGTTCATCTCAACCAAATATCTTATCTTTTAAAGTTTATTAAAATATAGAATATATGTTTATATTTATGAAAATTTCACACATCCGAAATCTTTTAAGATATCCAAATTGTAACTCCCTGGCTTTATGTATCATTGAAATCCTGATGTATATCTCCTATACATCAGAATATTGTATACTGACATGATTCCGAACAAGCGTCATAGGGATGGGCGGATGAAGCCTGTGGCCAAGTTCTCGTCTATGAATGTTTGGAGAGCCAGTAGCTCTTTTTGTGATAGTGAGTAGATAGGGCCAAGCGGAGGGGTGGAGTTGTCATCCAGTTCGATCTTGAGATCGTATGGTCTGTGTTCCACTAGGGAGTCGGTTTTAGACTTGCTGAACACATTGGTGAACTCATGATACTCCTTGGGAACCATAGAGAGGTCCGGTGGGGTTGATCGGGCAGAACGAGCGGCAAGGAATATCAGATCAGAGAGGTGGACCTGGAATGTGTGAGCACCATCCAGTTTGCTTAGTCTGGCGAAGACCATAGTGTCCACCATCGATATAAATAGAGGGGTAGATGGAGTATCTATCGGAGTGGAGTCAGCGGAGGCGGAAGATAATTTCACACCTATAGTTGCTGGTGACATCGGGGATGACACAGCCTGTGCTGGAGAATGGAATGTGATATGGCCCCATGCCCAGTCAATCAACAGATTGTAGCGGGTGAGCCAGTTATGTCCAAGAACCACAGAACAGCTGGAGTCAAGCGGAGTAACATAGAATGTAAGGTTCTGGATTTCTCCGACAGAAAAATGGATAGACAGATCTATAGCTCATGAAATAACAGCATTAGTAGTGCCATCAAATAATCGAAGTGGTATCGGAGTTATGGTGTATGTATGGAGTTTATGTAAATTGGAAAAAGAGGAATCAAGGAAACAGTGAGTAGAACCGGAGTCAATTAACGCTTGAATAGCAGTATCAGGAATGGAGTTGGAGTGGACGAGGAGGAGTCAGAGTGGAAAAGAGCGGATGCGTTCAGGTGGACCTTGTTTGTCGTACAGGGAGTACCAACGCAGCCCTCAGCCCGTATGGAGGCTATAGGACTGCTTACTATTTTTTTTGGGTCTGTCACTTTAGCATCGGACTTGTCCATCGTGGCGTTGGCGGCGCGGCCCTTTGCCTTTGCTGCGGACGAGGTTGCCTTGTTGCAATCCTTGGCTTGGTGACCAGGCTTTCCGCAGAACAGACAGAGGTTGTTGTCCATGCGGCGCTGGCATTCCTGCTGGGTAAGTTTTCCGTCCTTCCCCAGCTTGGTGGAGAGGTCCGGAGTACCCTTGCAAGCTCTGGAGTTGTTGCTGGTGCTGGAGTTGTTCTGACCAGAACCAGAAGCGGCAGTGTTACCAGTGTTTGACTTCTGGCCTGAGTTGGCAGTGGCCCGCTTTTCGGACCCCTTGTTGGACTTTGGTGTCTTGTCCGATGATTTGTCCGATTTGTTGTTGGCCAAATTTTCACGGGAGACCTCAGATTGACGTTCCCAATAATGGGCGTCGATGGATTGGGCGAGCTTGCAGAGGGTAGCCAAAGTATCTGGCTTACCGACGCGTGATATCTTGTCCTTGATGCGGGATGGGAGTCCAACGTAAAATTGTCGTCGGAGTGCAGCATCGCCCCATTGGACTTTTGGAGCTAGCTGCTGGAAACTCACAATGTATTTTGCAATTTTGTGATTTTCCTTCATCCAAAGTCAATCGAGTTCATTCTCGGCATCGGCCTCGGGGTTGCACGGACCGAAATTGGTCCGAAGTTTGGAGATGAAGTCGGAGTAGTCCTCTGACCATATTGGGTCATCGGAGTCATCCATGAGCGCTGGCTCAAAGTAGTCCAGTGCGGTGCCCTTGAGATAGGACATGGCGAAGGTCACCTTCGCCTGGTCGGATGTGAATGCGTCGGGGTGGTCGCTGAAATTCAACCGGCATTGCACCAAGAACAGCTGGAGCTTGTGCGGATCAGAGCCATCGAATGGGTCGGGTTCTCAGACCTTGGTCCGGGACTTGGGGGCTTGTGGGTTACGGATGCTGCTAGCGAGCAGGGAGATGGCTTGCGCCAGATTTGGAGAGGGTGGGGTGTCATCTTCTTCATTGACGGCCTCTATGTGGTCCGTCGGTTCCTCGACGACCTTGGGGATGGTGTCGATGCTGGGGGCAGGTACCTCAACGATTCGTGCGCGTTCGGAATTGGCGGTGGATCGTGGCATTGGTAGGAGTGAGTATGGCAGTTTGAATATACTGTTACGCACTAGGTCCAATTGGGGGTCAGAGATTGGATTGGAGGTTGGGTCGGAGGTTGGGTCAGAGGTTGGGTCAGAGGTTGGGTCAGGGTTGGAGTACGTCGTGGGGGTCAGAACGGACTTGGCTTCAGCTTATGTGCTGCACCTTCACTAATACCGGTGTCCGAGATTTCAGAGACGGAGTACAACTTAGAGAGTTAGGATCAGACTTAGGAACTAGGCATGATTCAATATTCGAACTGGGGAATGAAGCCCCCAGTCAGGCAACTTAAATACATATTTGAAATCTAATAATAATTACTCCGGTGATGGGTCTCCGAGGCCAACAGCCTTATGTGAGTATGTCCGAATCTGATGGGGATGGATGTCCGGGTTCCTATGGTGATGCTGATGCATCAATCAGAACTGGAGACGGATGGGCAGAATCGGTGGTGACAATTGGACAGGTAAATGGAGACGTAGCAGTTTCCAAATGGAGTATAGATTTCATATGCGCGGGGATCTGGGTGGATCGGACAGGGATCTGGACGTTAATGAATATAGTCATAACAAATGGCAATGAAACACAAGTGATGATCAATGGCTAGAATTAGAGACTGAGGTGGAGAGGGGGTTGTGGCACTATTTAAAAGTTTGATATGAAAAGACACTGGTGGAGTTGGACTTTCAGAGTGGTTCGATATACATCCTCAATGCATCCTGGCTTGTCAACGGACTGTACTGATGTGCAGAGTCATCAAGAGAATGACTCTACTGGCTCATGCTGATAACACGAGTCTTATCATCACTCTACTGACCACACTAGTAGACACACTTGCCCTCATACAGGGGTGGCAAGTAAACCCTAATGGGGTCCCCCTGGCCATCCAACAGGAGTTGGATGGTACTATGAACCTGTCCAATGTGGACGTCTGGATGTGGCTACAAAAGGCCACTCCTAAGAAGGGTTCTTCTGTATTTAAGAAGAACCTCTGGACTATGTTCCAGAATCCTGGCCACTGGGGATTATTGACCAGTGGTCAAAAGTTCTCACCAATTCTTGGTGACACCTTTCACACCTCAGCCACTGGAGTGTATGATTGGGGGAATCACTCCCCCAAAGAACATACTGAATTAGAGCCTGTGCCCTGGTTTGGATGATCGGGAGGCATCACCCCCAATCGTGCTGCTATATTGGAGGAGTTTGCTAAACACATTGCCTCTGGAGCAGCATTTAACCAGCCTGCCAGGGTTGGTAAGCAAAAGCAGGAGACTCAGGGAGTCTCCCAAGCAGCTCATAAAGCTGCTAAATGCTCTCTTACTGAGCATTTAGGTCACAATCAACTTAATCATGTACTCAATTGAGATGCTGCAGTAGCAATTGCATCCTCCTCATCCATTCAAGTGGATGAGGACACCGCAACCACATTGGGGATGACTGAGAGCCACCCCCCTCTGGAGCCATATGAACAAGATGACCATATGGACACCGACTCGTTGGAACAGCTTCATAAGGAGCTGTATGATTAAAAGGTACTGAATGAGATCATGCCTCATTCAAAAAGGGGAGGGTGTAAGTACCTTGGGTACTTACTTACTATAGTATATAACTAGATAGTTATAATTAATGTATGCAGCATTCCATTAAGGAATGCTGTCTTCTTGATAGATATATGCACCCATAGGGTGCATATATATAGTTATTATGTAAGCCAGTGGACCCAAGTACACATGTGGGTCCACATATAGTAAAAAAAGAACTTAGTAACTACCACACTGTACAGCACATCGCCCAACCAATACACTTGGTTGAGTTCTGTGCAATGGTGTGAACTAAGACACCTATTAACAGGCAAACTCTAAATCACCACAATTCTGCAAATGAACAGCTGAGAAGAATATCAAACCCTGCTGCAGCACAACTCCAGAAACAATTTAACATTTGTACTTTGGTTACAATCCTTTGTATTGGTCAATGCAGACTATATGCAGAAAAGTAATACGTTTCTTAGCAGCAAGAAATGAATAAGACTCCCAGAGTCTAGAGTTCATGGACACTTAGGGGTCCAGATATTCCAAAATGAGGGGAATGCACTTAGAGGCTAAAGGAAGTAAGTGGATGAATCCAACTGTCCAACCAGTGACACTCTGAAGTGGGTAACAGCAATGTGTGAAGTAGTCTAGCAACTGCTTCACACGAGTTCAAGCTTCTAATGCTCTGCAAAGGCAGTACACACTAGTAACATAAAAAAGAGCAATAATGGCAGGACTATCAACAGACAATCTCACCCTGTAGATTTGTAGTCACATGAGATAGATACTACACTCATGCCCAAAGCAGGAATATCACTACTTTGAGTGCAATCAAGTACAGTTACACAACTGTAAAAGATCCTTGAACTGGTAATCAACAGTTACTGAGATAGAGCTCTGTATTGGTGTGAACTAAGTCTAACCTTACAGATGGAGTCTAGAGATTGGACTTGGCATCACAAGATGTAACATAAATATTGTTTCACTTTGCATGCAGTAATTCCCGTATTTCCTGGCTCAGATTTAGAATTGCCTGATGCCCACATCTGTCACATTCCTGACCAAATTCCCCAGGAGACATGCTTTGTTCCCTTTGCTGTTCTTCAAGCTTTTCACACACCTGTTCAACTATTTGAATTAACTTACATGTTTCTGCTCTGTTGTCCCATTGCTCCCAATACTTCTTGGCATATGCAGCAACAGACGGAAGACTTTCAACTATACCCAAACTTGAAAGCTCTTTCCAATTCTCCATGCTTGTGTCATAAAAGAAGGGTTCAGTGAACATGTCCAACCATGCTTCCAGAATGAGTGGCCAAATACAATACGTCTGGATGGCTCTAGGGAATTCATGGTCTTGACCCAGATCATCAATGATTGCAAATATGTGTGTTAGATGCAGGAGTAAATAGCTGCCGATATCCGATATCTGGAGTCGGGAAGACAGTGTGTCTGCAATTGCAAGACAGCTCTTGAAGTGGCCGTGGCGATCGAGGTGACCATGCCATATTTCCTCTTTGGACAGGGCACAGAGCAAGCCGAGATAGCACACATTCCAGTGCCAATAGGCACCCGACAATTCAATGAAAGGATTATGATCGGTAGAGGTGCTCACCTGTTGTTGCATAGAAGGATCATGTGCTAGCATCACCAACATAAGAGCTCGAGAGAAGAGATATCGGAGTGGTTCATCCTCCCTGTCCATTGAAGCCACTTCTGTTCGAAGTGCATACGCCGCACTCAAGGCTGCATGGCACGTACGAAGCGGGACTTTTGATCCCATGAATTGGATTATCATCTGAATGTAGAGGCATTTCCATTCAATAGTGCTTGGGGAGCCACGCAGACCAGCCAACACCGCAAACGCATCACCAATTGTGGTATAATCGGTACCTTGACCTAGACCCAGCACGGTACAGGAATGTCCAGACCTTTTTTTCCTCCACCATTAGAGAATACAAAAAACTGAGACGAAGTGCAGCCACAACATCTATCGAATCAACTTAATCTCCCTCAATACCTTGATCCTCAAGGAGATGGAAGCAAAGGTTGAGGCACTGGATGGATCGTTGATAATTATCGTAAGCTTGACAGTGTTTACTGAATCCTAGCGTCTGAAGGAGCTTCCTTGCCTCAGGGGTATGCCCTCTTTGTGAGCCTGCGCTTGCGCCAAGGAGCAAATGTAATATACAGTCTATCACCAAGCCTTGGAGATCTCTGATAGCTGCACTAGAGGATTATGAGGCAGTGAACAACCAGCTACCATGACACATTTTACCTCTTGTCAATCTTGGCTAAATGTTGCCAATATGGGAGTAGGCCAATCACCAGGCCTGCTAATAGCAGACAATCGGCCACCAGGCGAGGAGGAGACTTTGGGTCATGGAGGCACTTGTTGATAAAACCATGCATGAAAATGAGGACACTTGAGTGGATATCTCCATGCAAACGGTGAGTGAGAATATGGGCCATCCACATGTGGTCAGAGAATGGAAGGGATGGGATGTCCAGGTCACGAGGCGATGTTACCACACTTGAAATGAGCTCAAAACCTGGCTCAATGGGCATTGCATCTAAATGAAGATCCTTGACAAATATGTTATTATTCCAAATATTCAATGGACCCTGCATATCACATGCAATATACAAGTGGAAGATTGCCTTTAGGCAAGTCCACACTCGTTCTCGCATGTGGGGTGTTGCCTGCCACAGAGAAGGAACGTACACAAATAGCTGGCTTGTCAGTTGATCCAACACGAAAGTCACATCGTGCCCGTCTGGCCACTCGACATCTGGTATCATCTGCACTGCAGCAGTGATGATGTCCATGTCTGTAGTGTTATTTGGAAGACCAGACTTCTAGGGAGAAAGGGGAGAGGGGATTAAAAGAACAGAGGGGGAACAGAGGGGATAGGAGGAACAGGAGCACATAGGAGGCTCAGGAGGTTGAGGGGGAGGTAGGAAAGCGAGGGGAAATGGTTAGGAGGGAAGAGGAGAAGCCCCTGTAAGCTCCACACCCATCAGATCATTCTCCTATATTTCTTTTATATTTTATTTCGTCATTTTTCCCCTATTGGCTCCACCCCCCATTTCATTTTTATCACAAGTTTCTTTCCCATGTTTCAAATGATTCAGGGCTTTTATCACATGTTCTAAAGACACATATCTTGTATAAAACATGCTTAGCTAGATATGAAATTGACCAGAGAATTTCCTCTCACCTGTTTCTGTTGTGTGTCTGAACTATTCGTTTCTGGAATAACTCCAGAACGAACGCGTATTTCTACAATCTTTTGCATAATATTCCAGAGTATTGCAACATATATTTGAATCCCAGTTTGCGAAGCCTAAGCTCCACTGGTTGATTTTCTATTAAGCATTTACTCTCGTTCGAGTCATCTGCTCCTGCTCCCTGCTCAAATTGTCAAAATCTAGACGAATATCACCCCAGATTTCATCAAACTTCGTAGGAAGATACTACTCAAGTATATCTTCAATTTGACTATGCATACATCCAGTTCCCATCACTCCCTCTGTCCCTATTTGAAATCTACTCTCCACACACCCCCAGCAAGGCGAAAAAAAAATTTTAACATGTAGATGTCTCGATAATCCATTGGATTGATCGTGCTCCAGAGGCATCTTCAGGCGATTTCAGCTCCTCTAAATCAATCACCTCAAAAGACGCCGATTCGTCAAAACTTCCGGTTGACTCTAGGTCATGGGTCAACCTTAGAATTCTTAGCCGCAAGGCTGACCGTAGTCGCAAGAGATATATACGAAAGCGAGCAATTGATCTGAAGACCACATCCTTTCCAAACTTGAAGACGCCTCTGAGGAAATCTTGCAGATGGTTCAGGAAGCTGGCCCAGGACTGGCCGCGCGCTCGATGTGCCCAAGCCACAATTCTTTCTTGGAAGTCATGCAGGATGCGGTTAAGAATCGTTGACACGGGGGTTTGGAATGGGCAGTCTTGCGATTTCAACGAAGAAACCACAGTGAAGACGTAAAAAATAAGTCCAAATGACGTTGCTCCCATGATGACGCCTGCAACTGTATGTTGTAAGGTCCAAATGTTTGCTGCAAGCGCAACCCAGAAGAACCACAGGGGCAGCTGAAGGAGAATTGGTAGGGCGGCAATGATGGCATTGAAATGCCATGTCTTCAGTCCGTCCAGCTTCCGCATGCAGCGTTCACGTAAGGCGCCATGTCCGAATCGGGATGTCTTGAAATGCCCAAGCCATTGCTTTGTAAGCACTCCGCCGAAGGCAGCGAGAAGACTCATTGACAGGCTTGTATAGGCGAGTGACTGGATCCAAATCAGCGTAGAGCCAGCACCCGTCCAGACGGGAAGGGAGGCCTCTTGTTCTGAGAACGTGCCATTGTCGACCTTGTTAATCAAGAGTTTTAACAGCGCATTCGTTGTATCACTCGCTTGGGGGCTCAGACTGGACTGCATGTTGACAATGAAAGCAAAACCGACGGAGGAGAACAGACCAGCCTGAGGGTCAAAGGGTGCTTCAGTTGAGTGGAGATAGAAGGAATCATCGAGGGAAGACACACGAATATGAGGAGCGCATCCAAGTCACGATTATGCCTGTCGATGAATTCGTCGTCATGTTGGTTCGCGATTCGTTCATATGTGGTCCAGTACTCTGAGGCCACATCCTTTTCAGCGCGTGGAGAGGCCTTGGGACCTTGCATGGCATCGAGAACGAGTCGAGGGGTGGTTTCAGGTCTGGAGACATGGGTCGATAACGTCCTCCAATAGACAGAAATGTGCACGTACTGGGCGGTAGTTTGAGACTCTTGGGCAGGGATTGAATTGTGGACCTCAGATGGTGCAGCGGGAGATGGAGGGATCGACGCCATCGGTTCAGTTATGATGGGAGCTACAAAGACTCATTAATGGCAGTGTATAGAACAAACGCCGGACGCATCCCGCTTTCATCGTTTCCTACACAAATCTAGGCACGTGTCAGCGCTATCCGATGCAGGAGAAGCAAACAAGGCTTGTTCCTCTCATCCCAGTTCGATATCTGGAGGTCTGGATGCGACCTATACAGGTGAGTTTCTAGCTAGTATACTATCATGTTACCACCATATCGAGACGCTAGCCATAAGCAGAGCTACAGTCCATACCTAGAGGGAATTCAGAGATTATTACTATGCTATAGAACTGGTCGTGACATTGTACTAATCGTACCATCCTAGGACCTATAAATCTGACTCCAGAGTAGGAGGATTTGCTCCTAAGAAATTTACTTTTGTCATTTCAGCCTTTCTCCCAATCACTCCAAAACCATGCTCTTCTCAACAACCTCCTTCTTTATCCTTTTTACCACCAACTATCTCTATTCAACCTGTGCGTCCCCGATGGCGTTCATGGGCGGAGTTGCTGCTGGCCAATACTTCAACCTGAGGCCCCCACCAAGAGTGTGACCGCGCTGATCAGTGAAGGTACAGGCAGTGCATCCCTGAAATAAACGACAGGGCGTGGGAGGACGGATGTGAGACTGCCGCTCACTCCTGGTACAATGTGAATGGAATTTGTCCGGACAACACTCTATGTATGGCCCTGGATTCGATCATGACTCGATCATTGCATGCCTCGAACGCCCCTCTTGGGAGGACGATATTGGTAACACACCGGGCACAACAAATAGAATCTATCAAACTGGAGTCTATACGCTTGGGGATGTAACCGGCCTCCTCCTGTAGTCTCAGCCATAATTGAAGGTACGTGCTACATCCCTCCATTGATTTTCACCTAGTGATTCCTCTTGATAACTGTCGCCAACTACAAAGGCAATGATCTAACTTATGTCATTGAAGCAAATCAGGCTATTGTGGGTTTCCCTGCGTGGCACACCCATGAAGACTCGTCGATACAACGAAACCCACCGCATCCGCACACCCACGAGCCAATACAACTTTAAGCGCGGGGACACGATTGACTTTACGTCTAGCCTCAGCTTTGGCCAAATTGTGAGGTTCTACTGCGCAATCGTTGGCAGCAGTTCATAAAGAAATGGCGTGGTGGATCAGGAAGCTCCGAGGACGGCAACAACATCAAGGCGCCTGGGGGTGCATCTTCCCTTTCTCTACATCCTAATCGACTAGAAGGCTCTCAAAATTGATTTTTCGACTTTTCAGTGACTTAGGCAGGGGACGCACACGGAATCGGACAATGTCCACCGTAGATATTTCGTACAGCGGCTCAGACTCTGCATTTTACTTAAGTTTACATAAAGATAGTCTGCAGGTTAGATATTCTCAATAAAATCTTCGATGGGTACTACGCTCTAGAATCCGAAAACAAGCACACACGGATCTTCGGGGATGTCGACATCACTTGGTACAAGCGGAAGACATACACTCACTACCCAAACCCATGGAGATTGGTCAGTTGCATCTGCATCAGCCAGAAATGCCATTCTCCTTGCCTATAGGCACAGACTTGACGAACTCTCCGAATATGAACGCTATATTATCAAACAGTTCTTAACGAACCCTATGACCACTACCAAGTGATCAATGTTGAATAGCCAATCCGGTTGCGAGTTGCCCAATCAAATCGACTCACATTCGTCACGCCATGCATTGGCAGGTCTTCGATGACCTATGTACCCGGCATTTCGATGCAAAAGTGTATAACCCAAAACGCGCTTGGCCTGCGCCAACTGCTGACACACCAATCTGTCGCAGCCCGGAACGTACAACTCATATGACTGTCGACATCTCTGCGCCACATGTCAAGCAAGGCAACAAGTGAAAAAAAGATTATGCGGGATTAAAACGCGTCACGGTGGTCCTCGGGAAGTAAACCGGCACATGAAAGATAGAAAAGACCGAAGTGGACTCGGGCGGGTTTCTATGGCCGGACTCTGATCTTCCTACCTGCCCGTCAGCACTCTACACGGAAAACAATGCTCAAGTTTGTCGTGTGAATTTTTTTGCTCAACTCTAGCTTGGCTGCCAGCGACCGGTCTCTTCAAGGCACCAGCCAGGATCTGGGATCTGGGCGGATCATTGCTGCTGTCTTATGTAACTACAAAGTCTCTTTCAGCGGGCCGCTTACACTGGTTTTCACAAGATCCCGAAGACCTCCGAGTGCTCCACACTACGTCGGCGTGCAACGGGTATACGGTATGCTCATTTTGAGCTTTGTTTTTTTTTTTTTTTTTTTTTTTTTTTTCGGGATCCGCGCTTACATTGTCCTCCTCGCTTTTATTTTCCTGATGTCGCTGCGCCCTGAGTGATTCTTGTTGCCCTCCCCGTCTGTCCTTAGAGGCACCTGAAAGTGTCTGTGTTGAATATCAGTATCATAATATTATACTAGGTATAGCTCTTTTGTCTTTCCTTTGTACAACAGGTAATCCTACAAGTGATCAGCAAATTTTCAGCGTTGCATGTGCAAATTTTCCGTCAAGCACAATAGCAACATTAAAGTGGGAAAGCATCTCTCATTCCAATACAGTAAAGGAGCAACGTACAACAGAGATATGCCAAAAGACAAAAAGAGAATTATGAAATGATAACGAGGGAAGGGACAAGCAGCAGTAGCAGGGCACACGACGTAGGACAGCACGCCGCAAAAAGCACGAGTCAGCAGAATCACTGAGCGAACCAAACACAATGTAAAAATGCAATAAGAATGCATAGCCAAAGGAGGGACGGACTAGAATCAACTCAAAGAGGCATTGACGGAGGCAGAGGCAACGTACACCTAACTCCCATTCCCACCCTCACTCTTTTGCCGCGGTGTCCCAGGCCGTCGCGGTGTCCCTGGCGCCGCACGGGGCGTCACAGCCGTCAACCGCCGCTCACCTATCGCCGCCCCCGCCCCCGCCGAGGCACCCCCACTCACACCCCTCCCAGGCGTCCCTGTCGCATTCACCCGCTGCACATCCCTCGCCGCCCGCCTCGCCGCCTCCCCCACCTCCCCTCTCGGCCGCTCCACATCTGTTCTCGCCAACGCCCTTAATATATCCAACGTATGCGGCGCCGTCCCCATCCCCGTCGCACTCATCGGATCCACATGCGCCGACACCAAACTCGCCAACGTCGACACCTCGCTCGGCTGCGTCGTTGACCGACTCCGTGCCGCCAACGCACTCGCCAGCGCCTCGAACCGCTTGTCCAGGTGCCGCGACGTCCGGTTCGTCAGTTGCTGTGAGATATGCAGCGAGCTGTGCACGCGGTCCACTTTGCTCTCCACCTCTGTCAGGCGCACCGAGAGCGGACTTTGCCCGCGTTTGCGGCTGGCCTTTTCTTTACATCGTCGAGCTAGCTGCGCACCCTGAAATTCACGTTCGTAGAGTGGGTCGGATGCGTCTGGGGGTATCCATTCTAAGGAGGTAGTACTTTGATGGCGTTGCCGTGAAATAGCATCTAGGGTGCTCGCTTGACGGGCATTATATAGTTGAACAACTGAGGTCCATGCATCACTTTCCCTCTTACATCTGGCAGAATGATAAGTAACCAATCACCATGAGACAGTCTGAAGACTTACCGATCAATATGTCGCATAAAATCGTCTTCACGCTTAAGGTTCTTGGCATTCTGCTCATGTTGCCTCACCCTGGGTCGATCACCATCCCCCTCCATTCGACTGCTGAAACTAATGTCGATCCGTTGCTCGGTTAACATCTTCTGTACCTCTTTCTGCACTTCCTGTAGGATGGTCGCCCCTTCTGAAGTAAGAGGTGGTAACGGTGGATTATCCGCCTTAGAGGAACTTGACCCCGGACGGGCACTCGTGCGGGAGGCGCACCACACAAGAAGATGACGTGCACGGTGTGCTTCGGGCAGTTCGCGGTCAATGTGCTTGTGAAAATTGGTGGTAGATACGCTTGCATGTGGTTGGGCTGTCGATGATATCAGATACACACCGTACCGACCTCAAGATCATGTCCTCACGAATAATGCCCGTATGTTCAAAACTGCTACTGGCGCGTTTCCCTCGTTTCGATAACGAACTCCGCCGTCGCTCTACAGGCTCGCCTCGCATCGCTCGATTCCGATCAATCGTAGGTGTGTCGCGCAAGGGGATCGGCTGCGTCATATCAATCGCAGTTCCACCCGGGGTAGTAGGTATCGTGCCAGAGGTAACATCCGTCTTCTTCCGCCGTGATACAGAGGGCGGTGGGAGTAATGGGGTTTTGAACTCTGAAGCCAGCGTGGCCTGCGACTGAGCTTGCACCTCGCGTACACGTAGCCGTTCCCGCTCCGCATCCATCCGACGCACATCTTCCTCGACCTCGAGGTCCTGCAGTGTAGGAGCGACGATTTCGCGGCCTTTGCCTTTACCTTTGGCTTTCTTCGCGGCTGCAGCAGAGACGCTGAGATCCGACTTGTCTAACGCGGAGACATTTGTTTTGTCAGGCGGTCTCTTGGTGTGATTTGAGGATCCTTGGGCGGATGGTGGACGAGGAGGAGGCGCGATCGTGAGCGTAGAGGATGAAGGGCCGAGCGCGGCGTTCGAGGTAGACGGGAGCGGGGTAATGATAAGACCACCAGCCTTCTTTTCTCCCTTCACTACACGCACCAGAGGAAATAAGTCAGCGATAAAAGAACAGAAACGGAGGACGAACTGGTCCTAGACTTGTTAGCTGGTCCATTAGCTTGCGAGCTCTACCGCGTCCATAAGTTCATGACAATCACAACACAGGCGCGAAAAACGGTCTCGCACTTTAATTCTCTTGGTAGTATTCCCCACCTGACTATCCTCTTCATCCTGCGCCTTCCTCTTCGACGTTGGCGCGGCTTTATGTCGTCCAGCTACAGGTTGCGACGGTCCTGGTTGCGGCGCCAGTGGATCCTCAACGCCACCTCGAGATGAGGCTCTGCCACTGTTCATTTGTAATTTCGTGTCCTCAGCTGGTGAATATGACCCCAATCGTGCGTCGCAGCGCGTTCTGGCGCGATCCTTGGTCGTAGTTTCCGGTTACCTATAAATTACAAACATCAACAAACAACCGCGTCTCGGAGTTTCAAAGTTTCCCAAACCATTTCAACCAACAACTCACTGGTCTACGTGGTGGTTATTCTGCTACAAGGATCGCGTGCAAATTTAACACGGAGCATATGTTGCGTTAAAATTTCCTACCTCAGCAAGAAACATTTCCCTCTGGTCCAGCTTAGAGGTTTACCAACCACAGCTTTCTAGCTTCATGGAGACCCTTCAATTCCCATATCAACTCAAGGTGCTACCACAAGCAGGATGATACCCCAAATCGACTTTTGAATCCTCCAATGTATTTTATTTATATGCACAACCCCGGCCGCAAGCACTCAACCAAATGCACAAAAGTGTCCATCTAGTCACTCTAAGACAAAAAAAAACACCCTCACCACGTCATGAACCAATCCTTCCAGTGATCCAGCGCACTTGACCATGCAAGCACCAGTGATACACTACGCGGCCGGGCCTAACCTACTCCTTCTACATCCCCACCAGACTCGATTAGTAAAGCGTAGTACAGGAATGACAGAATGAGAAAAACAGCTGTAGTAACTAAGCATCAAGAAGAATGAAAATGAAAGCAAAAAAAAAAAAATTCATTGTAACACTACTGTGGGGATCCAAGCATCGAAAAAGAAAATCACCCAATCGAGTAGAAAAGAAAACCAGTTTTATAAACTAAATTTTTGTAAAAGGCGGCAGTGTGATAGCGCAACGAGGAAGAGCGAGCATGTGACCGTATTGATGACGTATGACACAGGAAAACAAATAAAAGTGGGGTGGTCCAGGGGGACCACTGATGTATGTGTATGAAATCCAAGTGAGCCAAATGAGATGATGGCATGGAGACAGCGACGAGGAGATGGTGGCAAGGGGAGATGGGGGGCGGGGATCCAGACAAGGACAAGTCGAGGAAGACACGATAATGAACATCCAGCGGCCAGGCATGGGATGGGGGGGAAAATTAACTTGGTGGCAATATGGGTGGCAATAGGATAGCAATGTGGGTGGCAATATGGGTTGCGATATGGGGGGGCAATATGATGCGACGAGGTGAAACAAAATGAGAGCTCGGAACGGAAGGACATGGTGGCGCCGCCGCCGAGGGTCGGTGGACGGTTAGATAGGGAGTCGGACAGGCAGGAAATATTGTAGGCGAGTAACCGGGCAAGCAAGCAGCACGGAAAGCGCGGGCGCAAATGCAGGAAGCTGGGGCTTGGAGCTGGAGAGAGGGAACCCCCCGTGCGCAACACGCCGGAAGAAACACCCTCCCAAAAGCAAGCAAGCAAGCACCCACCACAGATCCCCACCCTCTAACTCGGACTCCCCCTCGCATTCGAACTCCTCATCAAACTCGTCGAAAACGCCGACATCTCATAACCCCCTGTATCCTCTCTATGCACTGACGACGACGTCCCAGTCGCCCCCGTAGCCCCAGGCGCACCGGGAGGAGGCCCAGACCCCCCCGGCGGCGTCCACTGATGTACTTGCATCGTCACCCCCATCTGCGCCGCCAGTCCCCCGCCCCCTCCACTTCCCCCGCCCCCACCACCACCTCCCCCCGCCCCGCCACCAGAAAGAGGCACAGGCTGCAGCTGAATCTCTGCCATATCCCCCCCGCCCCCCGGTCCCGTCGAATGATGCATTCCCCCCACCCTCCCTCCCACTCCCACCCCCATCCCCGCACCCGGTAGACCACTGACACCCGGACCCACTCCCACCGTTGGCTGGCTGCCTCCTATCATATCTGCCGTAAGCCCCGTCGACGCACGCAACATCTCCAGATCAATCGGCGGCGCATCCGCATGTGCATCCGGCCCCATCGCCTTGTCCCGTTTGCGTATCAACTTGGCGTAGTCTGCAGCACCCCCACCGTATCAGTCCCATGTTTCGAATTAAAAGTGTAATTGGAATTAGGATTGGGATTGGGATTGGGATTGAGATTGAAATTGGAACAGAAATTCGTCTGTGAGGAGGATATACGCACGCAAACCACATGCATTGCACAAGGTCCGTGCACCATCAGGACCACGTCGCCACTCAGGCGTTTCTCGTATATTGCACGAATGGCATTTGCCAGGAGGTGTCTGTCGCTGCAAAGAAGCCCAAATCACCGAAACAAAAGGAAAAGAAAGGAATCCATCAGCAAACCGCCCTGATCATCACCCAAATCATTACAAAACTCACACTACGCTTGCGGTACTTTGCCTTGACAATTCCCTGCCCCACCGGAGTAACCCCGCTCCCCGCTCCCCGCTTACTCCGTATAATCGCCATATCCTTCTCGGCCACACTCCGCAACGTAGAAAGATCCTTCACATCAAACGAAGATGCACCTGCATGCTACAAACGAAAAAAAAAAAAAATTCAGCATTGAACACGCAAAACCCCAGCCGCAGACACAATAAAAATTAAAAAACCTACATCTTCCACCGCCCGCTCCGCTTGTCCCTGTACACCCTCCTCCTCTCCTTCCCCCTCCACCCCTCCACCCCCTCCCCCAGCATCCTCCCACGGCCTCTTCTTACTCCCCTTCACCTTCACCTTCTCGTCCTCCCTCTCCCTCTCCCTCTCCCTCTCCCTCTCCCTCTCCCTCTCCCTCTCCCTCTCCATCCCAACCACCACACCCGCAGTCGCATATCCCCCCCTCTCCCCATTCGGCGACGCCAGCGGAGGCGCCAAAACCCCCGTCGCAGACGCTATCCGCCTCAAGTCCTCAACAAGCTGCAACACCAGATTCGCTCGCCGCGCCATTCCCGCCACTTCCGCCGACGACGGGCGTATATGTGGCGCAGCAGCTACATCAAAATAACTATATCAGGCACACCGTTCAACAGACGGCGTCACGTAGCATGCCACACACCATAATGATTAGCAAAATCACACAACACCCTCGAGTGTTCCATAATCTTCACACACAACACCGTCAAAACACAACACATGTCAAACAAAAAAAAGGCCCGCACCTTGCTCAAATGCATGCCCTCTGCCGCAGCCCTCTGCGAGTCCTCGTCCAACATCTTTGGATCCATCCCCCTCACACTCCCCGTCCCAGACACCAAGCCCCCACCCCCTCCACCCCCCATGGTTCCCGCTCCCGTCCCTGGCCCCACATATCCCGCCGCAACAGCCGCAGCCGAGGGCGATCCATACTCCGCCCCCGCCGGCCCCTGCGCCATCCCGCCTCCAGGCCCTGCCAACGTCACAGAAGACGAGCTGGGAGTCGGCGGCCCAAGATGTGCCTGTGCCGGGGGACCAGTAGCGGCAGCAGCTGCCGCCGCCGCTGCGGAGAAAGAGGGCGCGCGTGCATGGGGCTGGAGCGGTGAGTGTGCTCCGGGGTGTTGGGGGTATGACGGGAACTGCAGGGTATGCTTTTGAGATGAAACGGTTTGTGGGGGGGGTAGTGGTGGTGGTGGTGGTGGTGGTGCTCCTGCACCTGTAGGTTGTTGCGGTTGCTGGTGGTGATGAGGATGATGCGAATGGTGGTGGTGCGGGTGTTGTTGTTGCGGTTGCTGCTGGTGATGCTGCTGTGGTGGGGGTGGGTTAGGGGGTGGTGGGTGCGGATGCTGTTGTTGGTGGGGAGATTGGTAGTACCACGGCAGACGAGGGTAGTATGAAGAGGGATGGGGTGGTGACGTCTCTGGCTGCTGCTGCTGTGAATGGTGTGCATGTGGATACTGCGGGGGAGCTCCATGTGTGTGCCCTTGGGCATACCCCCCTCCTCCACCCGATGTCCTGCCTTGCGCCTCAGGTGGCTGCGGATGATACAGACTGGGCGAGGTGGTCGACTGAAGAGCGTACGGTGATCGCGGACCAGAATTCGAAGCAGAGCGGGCACGTTTGACCGGCGGTGGTGCTAGCACGGTATGGGAAGAAGACGAGGAGGCATCTGTAATATATATTCCTAAAATGAGATAAAAACAGGCCAAAAGGATTCAGAAGGGACGGGAACAAACCGCCCTGGTAATACGGCATGTCTCTCTGCTGGTGATAGTGCTCGTCCGCCTGGGCGAACGGAACGCGGGGAGGCTGGTCGACACGTTGCTGGGTCTGTCCAGGAGCCTCCACCGACGCCGAACCAGGCTCGCCGACAGGGGGATATGCAAAATTGAGGCTACGCAAGGACGGAAGGCGTCGATCGGGCGTTTGTACGCCGCTGGATGTCGGCGGCGGCGGCGGGAGATGGGGACTCGACTGAGTGTGGGTGTGTTGGTGCAACAAATGCGGATAACCAGAATGCGAAGCCATGTCCTCCAACGTTGCCGTCCTTTCCTGTCGCAGTGGGGTGGTGCTGCTCAACCTGGCCTCGAGGACGCTGTGCTCTTTTACGTCCCTAATTTGCCCGTTGTATTGGCGATGCCTTGACGTACACGTTCACCCTGTGTCGAGCTCAAGGACGTCGACGTTGGAGAGACGAACAGTATTCGACTTGCCTTTGCTGCTCACCGTCACGTACGGTATCGACCGCAGAGGAAACGAGGTTGAGACAATCGAAATCGGGCTAGGGATAATCCCAATCACCTGGTTTTACCTCACAATCTCCAACCGGACCAGTTTATGGCAATTCAGGGCACGATTTTTGCCGAGATTTCTCTCAGAATTTCGACCCCAAATCATTAAAAAGCCGGGTGTGACGATCACTTTAGGCGTGCTTCTCATCTCCGTTGCTACCCTGTCACCGACAATCAACCTGGCCCAAAGTGAAAATGCAAAAAAAAAGAACAAAAAAAAAAAAAACGTTTTTAGTACAATCAGGGACGTAGACCATCAGCCGGATCAAAGCTGCCAAAGGCGTTGATACCAATAGCAGTGCTACCTGCCCGGGTACGCGAAAATAAACGGCTTTACTCTAACGCGGGAACACGGCGCACACTACTGTATCGGGGGCGCCCGCTGCACTGCTATGGTTAGACCTATCTGGCGTATAGGAGAATTGCAGGCTCATCCCGGAGACCGCCCTAGGAACAAAGCACTACCGTATGTAGGCAGTCGTCAACAGGCACGTGGACGGGCAATACCCGCCTGGCCTTGCGTTTCAAGGGAAAAAAAAAAGTAAAGAAAGTACAAAGGTTCGCGCTTCGGGGATCAAAAAGTCTATATCTTCACATCGAGCATGGCTCGCTCTCAGAAAAGTCTTAGCACAGGGACTGCGGAAAATGCTGCATGCAGGGACACCCACAATTGGGTCAGATGGCTCAAGCTAGCGGTACGCCCGAGGGCTCTGCATTGTGTAGCAATGTCGATTGTACATCCGCTATCCCAAAGCACCAACGTGCGAGCCCACCATCCCGAATCCGTCTATCACGAGTTCTATACGTCTCAACAAGCGTCTGTCCGACTCCCCGATTGATTTGCGATTCCGATACGGTTGCGATTTACCTTGTTCACAGTTCCCGCACCCGATCGAGACCGCGGGGCGGTTGGACCCACAGCGCTAGCGCAATCAAACAATCAAATACAGCCAGATGCACTTTCGGTCCTGGCACGCACTTGGCGCACAAGAAGCTAGTTCCGTTCAATAAGGGCTGATGTCTCCTTAGTGGGAAATATTCATCGGTGTCTAATAGTATCGGATATCAATCATCGGTATCTGCAAGCCTTCTCTCTTGCCAATACACACCCGGGCCACATGTCTTGGTACCGCCGTGCCTGAGTTTGGACAAGAAAGTTGGGACCTTCGGTGCCAAGGCTGAAAGAGTCTTGTGCATGTTCAAAAGATTGACTAGGTCAAGACATCGAGGCAGATAGATCAAACTTACCGAGTGCTCCCGCATCCTCCCACCGCCGGTTTCACGCTAAACACCAAGGACAGTCACAGAATACACCAACCCCTCCAATCCACTCACTCTTCGAATCAAGCCCGAGGCGGAAAAGGAAGCTAGCTTGGTGCCTTCGCCATCATAGAAGACACGAGACTCCCACCTTGATCCCACCCCCAGAAATTAGTCGCCGAGATACACTTGAAGATCTGCTCCAAATAAACGTGGGATATTTCCGGACGTCGACCAGTTAAAAAGACTGTCAATTTCCTTTGTCTGAGTTGCTACTGCTACCGCAGAAAATCGGACTCCTCTTGCACTCTAGTTTATCAGCGACGACGTCCCTGAGATGTTCCGGCGAGGCACCCCCGAGCAAAGAAAACAAAAATCACCTAAGCAAAACAGGCACGAAAGAAAACTTCGAGACTTACCGAACTGTAGATTCGAGGTGGAGTTTCTTGATATGCAACTATCCTTGTTGTTTCACAACATCTGCCAAAAAGAAAACTGGGCTTCAATATCTCTTACATAACTCTCGTACATAACTCTCGAATTTCCTCTCAACTTTCAGTTTACTACTCATGCCATGTGCCTTGTTGTTTAATACTACATCGTGCTGTCGGAAGCAACTCGGGTCGCTGAGCTTAAGTATACGTGTCACCCAAGTCTGTGCAACCTTCATGACATAATAATATTGGCGTGATTAGCGGCGGGCAATGCCGTAGGGACGCCGGCCGTGGTCGGAGTCTTGCATGAAATCCACACCCCACCGTGCCGTCTCGCAATACGCATAGTAATTTCGCTGATTGGACTTTTATAACAACAAGATCACCTGTCACACGCGCAATGAGCATGCCAGTGCAGAATTATCGATGGTTGGATAAAAAGACACTGATTACTTTGCTTTCACGCTTCAAGTGGACACCTTTGAATCCTTGAACGATTCACGAGGTAGTATACACTCGGAGCCTCCGACCATCCCGTGCTGGGACAGTGGGGCACACCGCATAGTGCCATGTTCTCACCGGTATACAGTTCAAGAACCCATGCAGCCTATCCATTCCATACACAGACTATCACCCTAAGGCTCACACGATGACGTGACCTACACAGTACATGCAGCCCAGCCATGACTGTGTCCTTTACATCACTTGTAAGAAACGGCGAGGCGCCGCATTTCAGAACGGAACGCCTCTCGGAACTCCTCACGGGCGGACGCCCGTCAGCATTGCACCATCCGGAACAAGGGAAATAGGCGCCTTATAGTCACTCATTTCATAATTTAGACAGCGGGTTGGAAAGTGAATCTGGCGACGTACCACGCCCCAATGCTCAAATTCTATCTCATGATATATGGGTCTCATGTTAATGTCAATCCAGATCCCCCACTACAGGACAATCCGGCGTTTCTCCTGGGTGGTGCGATGATGCGGGACTCTATCTCCGAACATCTCTTCCGTCAGACGATAACAATAAAGATGCACCCAGTCAATTGAATTGTGTCCAGAACAAGAGCTCGCTTCCATCTGCCCTTTAAAGTGTCCGGCAGCGTAGGCCCGATGTTTTGACTCCCATCGACTCCCTTTCCCCTCACCACCGCCGATGGTTAGACCAGCATGTTTCCCTCACTGTCCACGTCTCACCAGCCTCCCTGAGCCACCGGATATGCATCACCACCATGACCTTCAATCAATCTTCCTTATCCTCCAGCAACTGTGATTATCTTGTGCTCCTTGTTACGTTCTGATTCATTTGACCCCTGTCCAGTGCAGTAACAAAGGTGAGCTGCTGGTGTGGCGCCCGATTGGAATCACATTCAAATGTGCCCGGATCTCAGCAATATCTCTGTGCGGCGACGGCCATCCTTGTTTACGACCATATAATCACATTTTCAGACGAGGTATTCACAGTGTTCAATTGCAAAAGACCAGATGCTCATGGTCGTATTTCAAGGTCGAGTACGTATGGAAGAAAATGCGAAGCGTGGGTTGGTATTCGCTGCTTCTATGACACAACACATGAACGAGCGCGTTAATATCTGTGTGTTCCAGTTTCGGTGCTCTTCCTTATCGTAATGTCCCCGTCTCCCATCCTATTGACTAAATCATTTATCCATCGACCCAGAACCGATACTACACACTATTCTGCATGGTGATAGTCATGCTTGGTATGTCCCATCCCGTATCCCACCGCACAACGCTGCTGACTCGAAGCCCGCTTCCTAGCATCCTTCTCCCGGAATCGCAGTCGCGAGGTGAGTAATGCGGGTCCCGCCATCATGCGCAGTCGCTTACTGGGCACACATGCAAGGCGTAAGCACCATGCGCGCTCCGCAACCCTCTTCATATTCAACACACCACCCTTCTCCCATTAGGTGTCTTCGTTTCGCAATTTTTGAAAAATGGGCCATTGTGATACCCTTAGTGACGCTTCCCAGCATCCTGCTCATCCTCCGGTAGGGCAGAATACCCACCATTACCTATCACTGTTCCTAACCTGGTCCGTTACAGAGTCCATGCGCTATACGGAAGGAACGTCTACGTCCTTCTCTACCTTCTCACGCTTCTCGCCGCGACGATAGCACTGGCCATTTGGGAAGCCTCGTACCCGGGTGGAGGACGTAAGCCCTGCAAACTTTCACCGTTGACTAGATAATTGAAGCACAATGCGTGTGAAACCACAGTGGTTCAACATCACCCACAGAAAATTGATGGATTTCGGGGTGAGCTCAGCGGTTCATTGTAACATCACTTACAGACGCACGCGTTATCTTAGGTTGTTCCTTTCGTCCGTCACCTAACCTGTACGCGCCGCACCAATCTTCTTCATTTCGTTGCCCACCTCTCATCCAGCTCCCCCACACAGTGGACATGGAGCAGGTGCATACCTCGGTGCCAACCTATTCTTTGACGTGTCCGTCTTCGCCCTCACAATGATGCAAATACGGCGCTCCACGTGGTGCAATAGCGGTCCTGCCCTCTTCAAACGAATAGGCCGCGACGGCGCATTGTACTTCGTGTAAGCTGCCCCCCTCCCGCTTTCACGCAAACGTACCCCTCTTCTGGTTGTGACCACCTATGTCCGAATATCTCATACATTGCGTCCGTTTCAGGGTAATCTTCTCTTCTGTATGCACTTGGCTCTTCATGGCTATATTTGCACCGGTACGTTTCCCATCTATCGTTTTCCGGTCTTGCGTTCTGTTTCACTGAATGACAGAATAGTGGCAAATCAAATGGATGAACGGATTGTGAGTGCACACACGCTCCCCACCCCCCCTTTCTGCCCTATCTCATTTGAATGCGCTCAGCCCGACTCTATGGTACGTCATGCGACTTTCCGTCTACCATAATTTTTATGATTCTCGTCACAGCCTCATTGCAACCATGATCAACCGGTTGACTATAAACATTCGTATCGACCCCGATCGAGACTTTGTCGAGCAGGACTCCACCGCGCCCATCGAAGACCCCCAGCCTGAGCCCCAACCCCACACCCAGTCCAAATCGCGACCTCAGTCTTGGCAGTGGGGTACTAGTGGACTCAGCTTCAAGAAGCGTATGCGATACCGGTGTCCAGTTTCGCCCTTTTCCCGTTCTGTGCCGAGTGCTGAGGATGCCTTTGCGATGGTGCAGTCTGCTCGTCAAACTCAAAATAACGAGCCGGAGGACAGTAAATGAAAATGTTAGAGGATGGCCCCGTGGTGAGGAGAGGTTGGAGCAGGCATATTTTTCGATGATGTAGGAGTTATAGTGCAGTTGGGACATTGACATCCACTTTGGGATTGCTTTTTTGAACCTGAGGTGTGCTGAAGTTTGGCCCCTTTGACGTGGGAACCTGTCGTCGGAAATATAGATGTACGTTCTGCATTCCAGTTGCTTGTCGGTGCGCAAAATCTTGTTACTGGTGTACTTTCGGCGAATTAAGTGTCTGTGCGCCAAGTGTTTATTGACCGTCGTAGGTCGCCGAACTTGAAGATCCGGCGGGATGAAACTAGTTGATCGGAAAAGGTACTAACGTCATTTGTAGTAGCGTTGATCACGGGTACCCACGTTCACGCCACCCCAACTTGGCTGTGAACGCTCTTTGAGTGAACACTGCTAACAACTTCTTACACTTTCATACTATGTTAGTCGATGATATTGGGAAACTTGCGGAATGAAAGACAGTAGGTAGCAACGAGATTATGACACGCCCTTATTCAATATATGAACCAAGTGAGCTAGACTTACGCCGACTGCTTATTGTAGCTGTAAGCGCGTATACAGCTGGTTAGCATCAACCCGCGCTGATCTTGCATGAGACTTACATCAGCGGGAAGAGCTATGCATTGGGTGATGTCAGAATTCAATCCTAAAGAAATAAAACAGGGACATACCATCGTAAATGGGACACAGGTTCCTCCATTCAGGAGAGATGATTTGTGACTGGGGTCCTTGAACAGCTTCCTCGACAGCTTCTCCCATGATCACAGCAAGGCCCCTTTATATCCAAGAATATTAAAAAAACATTGTCGTGGGAACAAAAAAATTACAAGCAGACTTACACTTCGAGATGCCAGTCGATATGACTAGAGAATCAGCGTTAGGAGGGTTAGGAACTGCGTGGTAATTAGAGATACGACAACACCCACCACTGTGGTTGTAACAGGAAATAGGATCAGGAATCATACAGCAATCCAACACAGGAGCAGAATACGTACATGCAAGAACCACGGGCCTGGTCATTCAAGGAACCGCGACAAGCGACGTCAGACTGAGGAATATACTAGGAATATGAAGAACAGACCTGGGTTATCTGTGAGGAATCGGAAAGTCATGTTGCCACCGTTGACAGCCACAACGTCTCTGATACAGGAATGATTAAATACACCGATGGTGTATGATAAGTGTTTTATTCACCTCCTGGGGCTAAGGCAATTGTTCAGTCATTGAAAAAATAAGCCCTGTACAGGTACGTACGGGTTCTCGAAGTTGGTGATATTAGAGCCGGAAGTACGTATAACATCGAACGCGTGCTGCGCGACGTCCAGGGATTAACGGGAACTCTCATATGACAACTTCAAAATACACTTACTCCATGCAAATGGAAAGGATGGCCACCTCCACCAGGGATAGAAATCTCGATCACCTTGTTAGAAGGAAGCAGGAACATCTGCTCGGAGGGCAAGAAATCAGACGGTTTACTGGCTCCACTCAGAATCTGGAGGAGAGCCGGCAATGTGGGTGGCTCGAACGTCACACCGTTGATCTCAAAGAACGGCGGTTGGGGAATTGAGATACTGAGCGTGATGTGCATGTCTGGTGGTCCGTCGCCTCCGGGCTACGTCATGCAGAAGTGAGTCAGCAAAAATATATAAACGTGCGAGTAAATGCAGCATCTACCGAGCCGGGGTTAATTAGCGCATGCAAGTCCTGCTCGACGAGTGGATTTGTGACGTTGGAGGTAGTGACAGGATCTTCATTCGGTGCACCAGCATAGCGCAATACGGCCTTGATGAGCGACGGGTCCACTACCATTCATTTCAGAATGGTTGCAGCAATAACAGACTGATGACAGACATACAGTTTGGATTTCCACCCTGTGAAGCGGGAGCACCGCCTGTCAATGGTGCGCGAATCCCTACAAAACCGAACAGGGACTTGGTATTAACTTCGGTGAATTACATTAAATCACGTACAGTAGTTTCCGACAGGCTGATCGGCATGAAGCTGAAGAAACATGAAACATGACTTAATTTCAACTGTGCGCCAAGTATTGTACGCACTACAGCCGAGTATCGCTGCGCCGGGAAGATGTCGAATTCGTCCACCTCGAGGGGTTCATGAAGAATTCTGAAGGGAGTACACAATGATCATTCATGCCTGAGCTCAATGTCTTATTGAACACACCCGTCTGCCTCACTTCATATTCACATTAGTACGGTAGTTCCAAAGTTAAATTGAAAACCTACATGATTGTTAATTTATGTCCGTCGATTGAGAAGCTGTGGAAGGGTCGGCAGCCCATATTGATTACCCTCAATCTGTACCGCTTCCCAGCTTCTACATTGACAACTGAAAATGGAACGGCAGGGCCCCCAATGAAACGACCGGCTCCATTGATGACACCAGTGTCGGGAATTGGCACGCTGTGAGTGACATTGATGAACCTTTGTGCGGTGATGTCAGTGAAACATTACTGATGAAAATTGAAGTCAAACTTTTCGGTAAGGGCAAGAGCAGGGTCATGGTACCAATCTGCAAGGGTGATTATGGTGCTATCATCGTCTACGTCGTATAGATACTGAAGAGGATCATCCGGATCATATATCACCAAGGGCCCACTACGAGAAACGTTAAGGAGAAAGTCACAAAGACGAAGATGACATTTACCGCAGGCCATCGCAGTATTGAGTTGAGAGATGACTCTGTCCAATTTGCATGAGCAAAAAAACTGAAAGAGAGAAAAGTACACACATGATACCAGAATGTACCGGTTTGCTCGTTGAGGGGGATCTGGTACAAGAAGCTGTGACCCGGAGCAATTGGACATTGCGTTACGAAAGCGGGGCCGTCAGCCTCTGCTGTGCGGTGTTGGAAGAGACCGTGCCAATGGACTGATGTGGAACGACGCATGGTTGGGTCAGTTAGCGCATTTGTGACATTGAGCTGTATGAGGGTTTGGCTCAGCCACAAGGCCCATGGCTTGCATGCGACAAGCGTACCATAAGTCTGTCCCCTTTCTGAGCCTTGATAATAGGCCCTGGGAATTCCCCATTCATGAGAACACCACTGTGTGGTCATTGTGTGTAGAGTTGTCAGAATTGCAAGCATTTTATTGGACTCAATGAATGACGAACGAGCGGGGAAAACCATCGGGAGATACCTGGGCATTGTTAACAGTCAACTGAAGATTAATGTCTTCCGAAACTGAAGCCCTAGCAAGGAGCAAGACGAAAAGTAAGGGAGCGCTGGCGAGCATCGTTGATGGGCGCACTACGACTGTGGAGTTATGACATTGAATCCCGCAAGTATAAAAGCAAACTGCATGGGCGCGTATTATCTCTAGATTGATATTACGGTCGGAAGTGAGCAAAGGTAAATGACTCTTCTTGAAGGGTGTTGTGGCCGATTGTTCCAGCAGCTGACCCCAGCGATACACCGAGTTCCGTACAGAGCAAGGGAAGCTGTGCACTCACGGTCAATTAGAACCACTCCATTGGGCACCTGCTGTAGTGATAGTGATGTGAAGATCGGTGGTATAGCATGCAGTAGGTTTGGCGTTAATGTGTCATGATGGTTATAAGCGCTCCTCGCTAGTAGCTGATGAGTCGCCAAAGAGGCGATAAAATTTAAAGCGGAATATAGGCAGTTAGGGAACGCGCGGCTTACCGATGAGCCCTGCGACACGCATGGAACGCTGACCACCAGTTGTTGAACTTTTGCTGAACGCATCAAAATGGCTACCTAGTCTGAATATCTACATCATTCGGTGCCAGAAGTCTAGATACCTGAGGACGGCTCAACGCAATCAAGTTCATCATCAGATGTAGCTCTAACTTACATTGAACAACGATATCGTCTCCGGTTATCCTGGAAGCCCAATGGTTGTCAATGCCACCGAAGCATTCTTCTCCCATGTTGCAGCACTAATTCAACGGCTTAAAAGGCTCCCTAGTAAGATATACATGAATTT
The DNA here is from genome assembly GCA_025174535.1 of Cantharellus purpuraceus. NCBI lineage: Eukaryota > Fungi > Basidiomycota > Agaricomycetes > Cantharellales > Hydnaceae > Cantharellus > Cantharellus purpuraceus. The sequence goes on from JALBUN010000047.1 coordinate 269,264, forward strand.
CAGGATTTCGAATCAACCCATCAAGCTCGGCTAGGAGTATGGGTAATGCCTAGAATTCATACCCCGACTCCTGCCTTCCTTCACACAGAAGAACAAATCCATCTACAGAGGCACTCTTCCCGCCATACTAGACACCAGTCAGAAAGCGCCAATAACACAAAACGATATACAGCGGCTAATGCCGCGTCAGCACTGTCAAGATGCCGAGTACTTTTTCAGGCACGTAGTGATTCTAATAATCGAGCTTGGGGTGTCGACCCTTGTGTCTTATATGGAAAGCGGTAATCCTAGGGGCTATGTGGATTGCTGAGACTAGTACTGGTCCCTGCTGAGCTTCCACATGGTGACCGGTTGGCCCTTCACTTTGGGTCAAACCCCCCGCTCCTCCAGCAAATCACTCTCTTCAAAGCTCAAATTATCAATAGTTCCGGTCCCACTGTGAATTTGAACAGACTTTCCAGAGTTCCCAATCGATATCAATACGATATTGGATAATGACAATGCCAAGGTCAGTATGCACTGGTCTGCTCTCCTCGGATCAGCATGAAACACCCAATGCACATGACTGCGTGAGTGTGCCCTCCAGATAATTCCACAGTTTGTCATCACCGTACATGGAAGAATGGGAAGTCACACTCCTAATAAGGAGTCGGTACCGATACAGAGTCCGCTAGTCGACGATGCATATATGACCCAACCCGACTGGGAAAGCCTTTGCCCTGTGAGTCAGGGTGTAGGGTGTGCATGTCCGGAAGGTGCCATGGCTTTGTGGAATACCTGGCTGCTAGCGCTTATATGGCAGAAGGTTTCTCAAGGCACAATACACTGCCGTCTCATAAGTTGAAGCTGCCGGGATTTGTTTAGCACTGGTTGATACATAGTTGGCAATGGCCAGTAATCGCTCATATACCCTGACATGAGCTGGCGCCATACAGACCATACAAGAATACTATATGTGGCACATCCGTCATTATGTGGAGAGGAAGCTCTCAGTGACGAGCTTGGGGAAGTGGTTTTCGTCGCAGTGGTTGTCAGATCGAAAATGCAGGGAAGGCGAGTGGACGAACGGTAGGGAGAGGCAAGGGTAGACAAGACAAGACAAGACAAGACAAGGCAAGGTGCGGCAACTCAAGCGCAGCAGGCTCCTGCTGCTATTCTTCATGTTCGCCGACAAGAAATTGAGATAGTTCATCCTGGTAAGTCGCCCATTATTACGCATATACAGGCACGGCTGATTATACGATAGTCGTGCGAATGTGGCTAGTTGGAACAATGTATACGTACCCCAGTTCTAGCATCGCTATTTCGGAATATCCAAATCCGAGCCAGACAATGTCCTGCGATACCTCTTTGCACAGATCACATTTTCAAGCACGTGAGAGACAGCTCTATTGCCTTCTGGGACAATAGAGTTTGGTGGCGTCAATTCACCGGCGCGATCTTACAGGTCGCCACACGCCTAGGGATCTGAGTACCGATGCAGGGTCCGCCAGCCAACACCGCCGGTAAGTCTAGGCCAACCCGACAAGCAAAGTGTTATAGTAATCAGGCCCTGCTCGTCATAGTGTAGGGCGTAGTCCTAAAAGCGCCAGGGAAGTGTAACACACCTTAACCCTCCTGCTTGAATCGCAGGGAGCTCCCCAAGCTTACTAGTTCACTACCGTGTTAAACTGTCAAAATCACCCAGTTCTTGTACTAACACCTAGTCTTCATTGGATCACAATCGTATGCATACCCTGACTTGAGCCTGCATAGTGGGGACTGGTATGCAAATGTTAGTTTTTGCGGCACATATATCATTGTGTGGATAGGAAACTATCGAATGCGAGCGTGGGGCAATGTTTTTGTCAATCTCAGAGTCTCGTTGCCACAGAGACTCAGTTCAGTGTTCTTCTGCTTCTGATGTGGTGTACTTGATGGTCCACGATCATGCGAGGTCTCGTGAATCAAGGGGAAACAGGGTTATTACCTTCTAGTGCAGATTAATCGTTGCCTTTGTGAACGATTCGAATGCTGTTACACTCAATCGGGTTCATCCGATGCAATAGTCGTCATGCAACAAGTCTGTCTACACGCCCTCGTATCTAAATCCTCTACTGTCACATGGGAATCCTGACGAGAAGGGTTGAGAACACATGGCGGGGGTAAAAGTCAACGAGTCAATTCAGACCCAATACGAAGAATTTACTGTCAGTGGGCTCGCCGCTTCGCCTCCACAGTAGCCCCAGCGCCCTATGGCTGGGGTGGAATTTCCACCAAAGCGATGTCGTTCAGACACATCTGGTTCAAAACACCTGACACCTTCCCCTGATGCTTCAGATCCGACAAGCATATCAACCTGCAAATCCCCAAACTCTCCTATAATGGCATCATGCATCTTTTGACTTTCCGCATGGAACTTTCCGAAAGAGATCATAGGTAGGCCCCAGGAGGTGTTGGTATTTGGGTATGCATGTCGCCCTTGGATGTCGAGATGAAAGCGACAAATCTTACTTTGTTGACCAACTAGATCACTAATTGACCCTTGGTGCCATATTGACTGTTTGTGAAGCCTCCAAGCACGGTGTGTGTTGGTGAGCATAACAGCAACTGCTACTGCGTCAAACAATATAATCGCAATGCTGCTGATCTCAACAACTGAAAGAAGTGAATCAGTGAAGGAACGGATATATTGCTTTCGAGGCAGATCTTACGCCTAGTGGTTTATTAGTAATTTGAGATATTGCACTTTTCACTTACATTGTTATGGTGTTACGTTGCCCACTGGTCATTGCACAACTATCCATGATTGCTCTTGGCTGATGGGCATTTATCACATGTTCACAGAAAACACGGAAAACATACAAATAGTGGAATAAGGACGCAACAGCTGAGTGCACCAAGAACTCCTAATACCAGTCGTTTATGATTGGTAACGGCATACGCTCGTGCTAGCAAAAGGCCTGCATTATTTGCGTAAATAATAGCCTATTGTAGCCACATGCGATCTCATCACCTTGAATCCCAATGACCGGTAGAGAGAAAACTAATGTCCAGAAAGCGGAGCATCACATTGCACACTCTGACTTGACATAAGACCCTGTCTTGACTAAGTGCGCATGAACTCGCTGTGTTACCAAATGAAACCTAGGCGAATTGGGTCAGGAAAGTCTACGGTGGACCAAAACATACCTGAAGGGACACGTTTAAAACCTGGCCAATTACGTTTAGCAAGAGAAGGATCAGTACGGAATACCGAGCCAACATGTATAGACTGGTCCCCAATTTGAATTTCTTAAACCATATATATCGAACCTCGTCGGACAGTGTTAGGAGCGTGTCATATGCGAAAAGTGCTAGTTCCAGCGACTGGCTGTTAGCTGGATTGTGAGCGCACGCCATAAGGCTCACCTAGTGCAGCTATTTGGATGCGCATGTATATCATACTGATGCAGTAAACGAGTTCAAATATCCTTGTCTCCAGTGTGAGTGGCAACTTACTTGTCTGATGCCGCCTGAACTGCGGCTTGTTCTTCCCGTGATGACATGGAACACTTCGATGGAAAAAATGAAGGTTGAGGCGTATCGAGTGGAATAGAATGTCGAGTGCGGATCTGAGGATGAGGTGGGCGACCAGAGGCCTATATTTCGGGAGAGCGCTACCTGTGCCAGCGATGCCATAGCAAAAGTTCCTTCCTCATTCCCATAGTGATGGTGGAGGTACAGAAGCTGTGTGTGGAACTAATGTGGCTCCGTAGGTTCGTCCCGGGATGAAACAAGTTCTAAACTGTTCCCACCGCGGAAGATCTCTTAGATCTTGGTGGAAGGGTATCAAAGCAGATGTCCTTGTCGATATAAAGATAGCAGACCAGCAGACCCGTGCACATGTGCGTATGCGCACTCACGACCATTACTGAGCTCAGACGAGGGTTACTGACCGTTGTTGAATCCTTTGACAACTTATCGATGAAGACATGTGCCTCCATCGATTTAAGTTCTGATTCATTAGAAGTGGCCGACAAGTCACGGAGGTGATGGAAGATCTGGATACGAAATGAGATGTTGCGACAGCTGCCACATACGGCTTGCAACAGACTGGAGCAGAAAACCTAAAACTGTCATCAGTTTCTGTTGGTAGCGACAGAGGAATTGGGATGTGTATCCAGATCATAGGACAACAAAGCATCCGTGCATCTAAAAGAACCATAGCCAGCGCTAGATGGTATTTCCATGTCTCGTTATGGATGAAACGCGCAGCATTGGTGGCGATCCGCGGTTGTGTTCGAGAGTGGTATGTCGAATTGCAGCCTCTCCGTAACGGTGTACACAGATATAGGACTCAGAGCCTATGCACTAGAGTTTCCAAGCTCAAAAAAGTAATTCCAATTCTGATTTGTGAGCAGAAGTGCGAGATGATAAAATGGAAGTGGCGGACTCAGGTGATAGGCTGAACAGTTGACTTCAGCTCAATTGAGTTCGGTAGCTGAGACTTATCCAGACTAGACTTATATATACCCATCTTGAGGTCCAGTCTAAGTATATGCATGTGACACCTGGTCGGCCATACTCGTGTTTGTCGACATACAATGTGAATGTACCCAGAATTCAACTGAGAATGGCGGCGGATCGTCAAAATCAGTGATGTGACACTGTGACCCAGAATGACTTGCTCTCTCAGTACCTGATTCGGGCCGTGCCTTCTTCTTAGTTTAGACAGCACTACTGGTCGGGGCAAGGTGACCGGGTCCCATGACGCGATTCTGTTGCTGAGGATGGCGCAATCCTAGCAGGTTCTGAGCATTCGAATTCTTTGGTGACATTATTGTGAAAGTCTTTATAAGAGTTTTTCCTGTGATAGTCTATTTTGTAAACCATGGCTCCCGTCGCGACTACAACGTTGAATGGAGGATCTGACCCTCATGATCACGAAGTCAAAAAACAAGCCGAGTCGTTCTTTCTTACAAACCCATTTTACAGTCCTGCAGGAGAAGACGACAAAGATGACTCGTACAAGTACGCCAAGTATAAGGTAGGTGATCCCACTTCCGACATGATCAAAGCATGACGGATGAATGAACCAATAATTGAATGTTACAATTCAAGCCTTCATTCCCGAAGGTGGACTGGGAGCCGCTGAAGGAGCAGGCTGTCACCGATCGTGGACAATTCGCTGACCCCGAGAAGAAGGCACTCTTCTCCGCGGCCACCAAGGTCAAGCAGCTCACACCTTCCATCGGATGCGAGATTTCAGGAATTGACTTGAGGACGTTGTCCAATACCCAAAAGGATGAGCTGTTAGTTTCTTTTCTCAAGCTTGTGTTGGGACTTTCCTTATTTACCTGGGTGGATGTGCAGTGCGTTGTTGGTTGCCGAACGCGGTGTTGTGTGTACGTCGTGCTTCTTCTTTATCGTTTAATCAGATAGGTATTGAATGGCCTGATAGTTTTCCGCAACCAAGCTATCAACGTCCACGAGCAGTTGGAACTGGCACGACACTTTGGGCCTTTGCACAAGCATCCGACTACCCCCGTCCCACGTGAACCTGGTCTAGAGGAAGTCCACGGTACGCTCGAAAAAGTTTGTTGAACTCTTTAACCGAATGATTGCCACAGTCGTGTATAACGATTCAGCCAGCAGAAGACCAGACACTACCGCGTATTCTAAACTCGAGCTATTCCACAGTGATGTCACATTCGAGATGCAGCCACCTAGCGTGACATCGCTCAAGCTCTACACCGCCCCTGAGGTTGGGGGAGACACCATCTGGAGTTCTGGGTAAGTTGCAAGGTCCTGCAAGTTTGAGAATGGTCATGAATTTCGTATAGATACGCATTGTATTCCTCGCTCTCGCCCGGATTTCAAAAATATGTTGAGGGCCTTAGTGCTGTGCATAGTGCGGCAGCCCAGGCCCAGGGAGCGCGTGCTGCTGGTCTTCATGTTCGTCGTCAAGAAATTGAGACGGTTCACCCTGGTAAGTCGCTCATTTTTACCCAGGTAAATACAAGGCACTGCTGATTATATGATAGTCGTGCGAGTACATCCTGTGACGGGTTGGAAGAGCGTATATGTTAACCCCGGTTAGTGTACTAGTCTAGCATTGCGCCCTTGACCCTCATTCTCCATTACAGGCTTTACTCGGCGCATCGTTGGAATACCCAAATCTGAGTCGGATAATGTCCTGCAATACCTCTTTACACAGATGACAGAGAATCCCGATTTCCAAGTGCGATTCAAGTGGGAGACGGATGACATTGCCTTCTGGGACAATAGAGTCAGTGCGATTTCTCTTTTGCTGAAAGTGGAGTAGATACGTGAAGATCTGACGGGTTGATCGCTGAAGATCGTCACACACTCTGCGATTTTCGATTTCTGGCCACAGAGACGACACGCTCTGCGTGCGACTCCGCACGGGGAACGGCCCCTGTCCGTCGAAGCTTATGAGCGCTCTACTGGAAAGAAGGCCAAGGATAGGCAATTGGAGATATGGAAACAGCAGGGAATCGAGGCCCCAGTCTTATCTACGACCAATGGCCCAAGGGGCTACAATGACTGAATGATAGATGTGACCCATCTCCGCCAATCGAGGCCCCGCGGGGTACTACATGTCATTACCGGTAGTAACATACACATCAACATTTCATCACTGTAATATGAGTTGTATATTGTTATCCGCCCTGGCTGTCTGTAGCGATGCCTTGTACTTTCTGCTGTTACTCCAGTAATAGTAGGAAACTAATGTCATGATATAGCGAACCTTACGTAGACATTCATAAACCATCAACTTGATCAAAGGCTACTTGTCACGTGATGTCCCGTCGTTACTATGCTACAAGCACGCGAAGCTCGGAGCTAATATACTAATAATGGTCCCGGATCCGCGTTTGGTTCCATCCCTCCATTCCCCCTTCGTCTCACTGCAACCGCGCATCTGCAGGGTGAGCCTCCAAAGTGGCTTGACGAACGTCTCTTTCCCTTCTCCCCCACGTTCTTTAAAACCAGTACACTCTTTTGTTGAACGACATGGCTGACCCCAACTCCACTCCATCTACGCTTGGTTTATCTACTACCATTATCGCGGGTATCATTATTGTTTCCGTGGCCGCACTGGTGTTGGCGGGCGTTCTCACGTATATCTTGTTACGAGGACGTAGAAACGGAAAGGCGAATGACGAAGAGAAGGCTGCAAGGATGTTGCAAGTGCAAGAAAGCATTGTCCAGACGTGAGCTGTTTTCTTTTATTTTCCATCAGCGTATTCTGATCCCCCCGCAGGGATCTCCAACAGGCGAGATCACCAAACCCCTGTCTTGGTCGATCCGTTTCGAGACGCAACCTGACACCATCTATTATCCTTCCTTTACCTGCACCCCCCATCCCTACAGCTCATCCCCGTCCCACCGTGGGCTCCCCAAGGCCCGCGATGCACATCTCGGGACGTTCCATGTCCTCCGTCGAGATCGTGGCGCACCACCAGGCCGCAGGCACCATGCCTCGCCCTTTCAGCCCCCACGGCATCACACAGCCCCCTCCCGCCTACGAAGCAGCAGGGGTGCGCACATCCACCGGCTCCGGCTCCTTCTCCTTCTCCCGCGCCTCCATCCTTCCCAGTAGCCTCCGCAATTCCTGTGGCTCCTCCCTACGCTCTTCACTGGGCTCAGCTAGCATGCGCCAGGACCCGGAGATGCTCAAAGTCCGGCACGTCTTCACACCGCTTCTCCCTGACGAGCTTGTGCTCCGGCTCAACGAGAAAGTCACGCTAATTCGGACATTTGAAGACGGCTGGTGCGTTGTTGGGCGCAGGTCCCCATTTTATGCACCTGGGCTGGCCAAGCCGAATGACTATGCCTTCGGCCAGGGTGCTACTGCCGATGAAGTTGAGATCGGCGCGGTCCCGTCGTGGATATTTGAACGACGGGGACATGGGACGAAACCAGAACGCCCTATGCGCACTGTGAGTCTCGGTGTCACCTTGGTTGATGAAGGTGTGGGAAGCCCTACAGAGGCCAGAGATGGCGTGATGAGTTGGTCCAATTTCTAATGTGGAAAGACTTGATTCTCTCTCTGCGTACCCGTGGCTGTTAGTGTTCCCTCGCATCATGCATCTCTGGTCTCCAAATAACGTCTACGACGTTGTATCTCCTACTCCGAGCTCGGGAAGGCTCATACCCGTCTCGATGACAGTCCTTTTTACGAGGTTTACCTTTGCATTTTTTCCATTTATAGCATATCAAGTCCTCCCCGCAGGTCGCTCACCTTTTGTTCTCCGGATCGACTATCCGTGGTTCGTTCATAACTAGAAATGCTCGTGCATTCAACTCGATGAGTCATAGAACTCGACGTTACTCCCGTTGTACAGCAGACTCGACGTCTTTTGCTCATTCACTCTCACTTACACTCTGTCATCATGTCACCATTACTTCACTTCTGTTCTCTTGCTTCACAAAAAAAGCAACCCACAGTCCCATTTAACCCCTACCAACGTCATTCAAATCCCCATGTATCAATATCCATATTGGTCATATACCCGCAAGCCGCATCGTATACCCCTTGCATCGATCTACGTCCTAGGGTGTCAATGTGGGCTCTTTAGCTATGTATGTGCAATTTTTTTACGGTGTCCGCTTGATGCGATGTTATGTTATGGAATTATTTGTGGGTTTTAAGATGTGTGTGCGAGCTTTTCCGGTTGTAGCTGGAAGAGGTTTCGTGATATGTTTCTACGCTTTCGACTGGATAATTGTACCCCCTGTGTGCTATCCAATTGTTGTCTTAGGCGAGTCCTTGGGGGCGTGCTGATTCAGCGTCTGCCGGACGGAAGCGGGTCGTGATTAACCGTGATTAATGTTAATGATCGATCTGATCATTTAAAATTGATTGACCGACCGAGCCGCTTTGAAGGTCCATGCTACATCGCAGATATCGCTGCTCATCGAGTCCCAGGTTATCGAGTCGGTGAATTGCCATTTTATTTTCCTCATGTACAGTTGTACTTTCCTTTGGACATGAGGGTACAGTGACTTTTACATAGCCCGGGCACATGATCGCCGCCTTTGATGATCATAATCGCCCGCATGTAAGTTTTTTTGTGTTGAGCGATGGATTAGGCTTTGCTACTTCATCCACACGTTACCGTGATATCGACTGCTGTATGTTCCTTATCTCGCTGTATTAGGATGCGTCTCCTGTGTATGCTTGGGATCAACATAGGTGGCACGATGACCCTCGGGGTACATGCAGCACAGAAGCCTCATCACATGATGTGCTACATGGGATATGACATAGAAACGGAGGTGCTCGAGAGTGTCAAACGGAATGCTACATACAAAGTCACTGCTCGTGCCCAGACCCTCAAAGCGGAAGAACACATCACCACAACCGTCGACACCCGCCCACACGGTGTTGCACTTCTCGAGGACTGTACGTGCGTCGTCAATTGTCCTCCTCATGGACACATCAGCTTTGCCTGAGCCTTCGACTTCAAAGTCAAAGGCAATGCTTGAGCTGCTTTGTGTCGTGGCGCTACCCGCTTGCGCAGTGCAGTGCAGCACTGTGCTCTCCAACCCACGAGTAGTCGCTGCCACTGTCGTTGTGTTCGTTGTCTTGCTCTGCCAGGTGCATTGCTGACAAGTATGTGCGGCGGTGGCACCGCACACGGTACCTTGCAATGCCACAAGCATCACGCAGTATTTCTAACGACAGCCGTGTTGTGGAACGACGTACACGAGGACGTACAGAGCACACTCGTAGAGACACGGGTGAAGCAAGCAGCGACGAGGGGGAGTCTTCGTGGGACGAAAGAAGCTGCGACACACAAACCTTTTCATCGCAGGTTCACACGTGCTCAGACGGTGAGAGTGAGATGGTGATGGTGATGGTGGAGGGTGAGCCGATCAAGGGTCTCGAGAAGGGCTCTCACTTTGACGCGATACATGACGCAGTCATCAAGAACAACCGGTTGCGTCAGCTGCCCACGGGCACCATGCTGCACGTGCCTAACCTTGGCTACTGGATGCCACTCGCCAGCACAGAGAGCATGTAGTACCCTCCCACCGTGGCTGGGATTGAGAATGCGACGGTTAGCTTCTACGATGCCGTCAGACCATTCAGGTGGCCAGGATCACATCGGTGCTGCACATTAGTGGCACCCTGTGAAAAGCAACAGAACAGAGCAGGGTACAACAGAGCAAAGTGAACACAGCAGTGACACAACAAAGGACGAGACAGCACGACTAGTTGTCAGAGAGAAGGAAGTTGGCATCTACTCTCACTGGCACTGGTGGCTGTGTAGGCGGCTTCCTTTCCACTCCTTGACGCGCATAGGTGACTTAGTGCTTGGGCCCATCACTTGAATGAGTGATGGCACGTAAGTTCAGTCTCCACACGTCAACCTCTGCGACCATGTCCTCGAGAGATCCCTCTGTCTTGGTCACTGATGCTTTCAGCTCAAAGTGCCCCTGAATGAGCACAGATGGCGGTGAGGTTCTTCTCCATCCTACCGTTGATGTCCATGGTTTCACTGTCTTCCATGCCTTCGCGCAGCACCCTGACATTGTCACTCTTGTACTTCATGCCCGTCCACCTACAGTCGTCAGACACACCTGTAAAAGTAATTATGCGGCTATGGAGATACTCAGTGTCTGGTAAGAACACTGGAATAATATTGGATAGTACCTATGGAGATACTATGCTACTGTAAGTGAATGCGAAACGAATTGAGAACGGATGCTCACCTCAGTGTCTGGTAAGAACACTGAGGTGTTACATGAGTCGGTCACGCCTGTATAGCTGGTGTGAGTCACGTGCGTTCTAGCTTACTAGCGCCGTTGCCTCAACAACACCCCACCAATGGACTCGATCTTCACCCGTTCTCTACGTTCGCTGTGTCGAAGTTGGAAGGAACGCGCTAGCGTGTTCTGTTGGGTCCACGCCGGTCTACAAACTTACACAGTCAGTCGCAGTTGTACTGACTGTTTATGGATATGGCGCCGAACAGGTATATAATGTTGAAAAATTTTCTTAGTAGAGTTTTCCCTCAGTCTTCGTACTATCGAGGCTGGGGTTCGTACTACAATCGCTTCCTTAGATCGAGTTAATTCCTAACATTCCTTTCTAGTCTCTCATTTCATAGCTCCCGCTGCGCATTACTATTTCAACAGTCAACCCAGTCTGTGAGTTCGGACATGAGATCAGCAGGCACAGTTCAGCAGGCACAGCCACCGCTATCTTTTTCTGGTCCCACTTACCACCGAGACCCGTAATCTTCCTGTTCAGACAGTCCTTGATGCACACACCGTGGCTCTCAGCACCACTGATGAGGATCTGTCTACTATCTGTGTGCTTTCAAATTTGGCTAGGTGAATCATGACCAAGGATGGTGTCATGTATCTGTGGAGACGGACCCTCATCAGTGGTGCTGAGAGTCATAGTGTGTGCATCAAGGACTGTCACTTGATGAACAAGAAGATTGCGGGTCTCGGTGGTAAGTGGGACCAGGAAAAGGTAGCGCTGGGGTACACGACAGCGACAGAGACTGAGTAACATATCAAAAAGCGCTTGACATTCTCCAAGTCCCATCATCCCCGCCCGTGCGCACGGCGTGCCGCTGCTGCTGGAGCTCGTCGTTCTTCCATCATGACTGTGGCTCTGCAACCTGGGGACGTCACCAGGCCAGAGACGACATTCGGCGGGTGCACCCAACTCGACGCGACGCTCATGCCGGGAATTCTATCCATATTCCTCCTATCGATCTAGGATGATGAGTCGTATGTATTTCTCAATGCGGGGCGGTGCTTGGAAGCTATGGGTGAACATCTATGGGAGGGTATTGCGGGTCATTGTTAATGGGGTTATATGGCACGCGCCAACTTGCACTGTTCTTTTGTCGTGATGCTGATTTTGATGGTCCCAACTTCAATAACAGGTGACCATCGGTAACTTTATTCGCGTTTACGGAGTATATAACGAAAAGAACTAGTGGCTTGAGGCATCAGTGAGAGCTCAGGCATGAGAATAGACTAACCATACCTAACAGATCTGGACATTCCTCTGGGAGGCAACCAGCAACTCGGATATTTGCTTGTGTAGAGTTGGGAGGACCCGCTTCAAAAATGGGTCTTGTATGTGTTGGATACCATCCCATTCATGTTGTGGATCTTCTTCGTCAAGTTTACTGCACACCTTTTCAACCAACTCTATTAGACGGTTGCTTGCTTCACTCTCGTCCCGTTGTCTCCTTGCATATTCAACAAGCGACGGAAGAGCTGCACGGCACTCCTTAGTAGAAACGTCCGACATACCGGTCCCCCGCCTCCTTCTAAAGCCGTTAAGATTGAATATGTAACGCCAGGCTCGCAGAATAAGTGGCCAAATTGACTCCGCCTGGACTGCGGTAGACAATGGGTGTTGTTTGCCAGCTGCATCAATTATTGCAAAAATGTGCGCAACAGGTACAGCATAATCGTCAAATTCATCACCTCCTTTGGAAGACAGTGTTTTTGCAGTGGCAAGACAGTTGTTGAAATGACCGTTCTGCTGAAGTTGAGGATGCCAAGTGGACTCTTGGGAAAGGGCACAAAGTAACCTGGGGTAGGGAGTATGATGGAGCGAGAAGAAAGAGAGGTGTATGAATGGGCAATTGGTAGGCATTTGTGAAGCAAGTAGGAGGACCGTTGAAGCCAGCGCTTGTGAGAACTGTGTTCGGAGTAATTCATCGTCGCGACCCATTGAAGCCACTCTTGACCGAATGACACAAGCCGTATGCAGGGCTGCAGTGTCACCCTTGCCCATGAAACGCATCAGCATGTCAATGTAACAGCGCTCCCGGTCCGGGGTACTCGGCGATCCACACAACCACTCCAACAAAAAAAGTGTGTGTCTGATTGCCTCATCATCTGTGCCTTGACAAATGCGTAGATGGTAACCCACAAGCAGGTCAAACTGATCCTTGGTGGAAAGCCCACTTGCATTCTGGAGCGGGGCTGGAAGAAGGATACAAATAAGATGGGCGACACTCTTGGATCGGACTTGATCATCCCCCAGTGTGCCAGAATCATCCGCGATTAAAGAACAACACAATTAGAGAGCCCGTTTGAATCCGCGATGATCGCTGACCACATAATTTGTGTCCAAGCATGCAAGCAGTAGATGAATCAGCCTCAGTGAATTCCCGTGCCATCTGTGATTGCGAATCTCATCAAGAAGTACAGCTAGCGTGCGATTCATAGCTGTTTGTTGAAATGCTTCAATGGTTTGACTGCAGAAGCGATAAGTTAACAATGGACTATCCCAAATGTCTATCTTCTTACCTCTTGTCAAGCCTCACCAAGTCCCGTCGATCAATGTGAAGGCCGACTAGCATGCCTGCTAGTAATACACAGTCCGCCACCAGGCGTCGGGGGGAGAAGGGTGACTTGGAGCCAAGGCAGATGCCAATGAATTTAATTGCAAAGGCGTCAAATTCAGGATCATGTTTAGCCTTGTGCAGACGGTAAGTGAACATATGTGCCATCCACATCCTGTCTGATAAAGGGAGGCGCGTCATGTCTAGATGATTGGGTGGTTCATCTACGGCAGAGCAAACGACCAGAAAGCCTGGATCATCTGGGATCATGTGCCAGTACGTGCCATGGGCATAATCACCTTTGAAGACTATGTCACCGTCGGTGTATATATCAAACGGGTTGTTCAAATCTCGTTCAACACAAAATCGCCACATTGCTTTCAAACACGCCACCGCGCCTACTTGTGCGAGGGGAAGAATCTGCCGATCAGGGTCAAAGCACGCATAGAAGCCACTTTTCAATCTGTCCACGAGCGCGTCAGTTACCTCCACTCTGGCCGGCCATTCAATCACCGGTACTATTCCGGCTGCTGCAGTTATAATGTCTATGTCTCAAGTGCCCACTGAACAGCACGGGGTGGCACAGCGTCTGCTGGTGAAAACTCGGCATGTGACCCTGGAAAACTATAATCAAGCTGATTGGAAGACAACATCTGTTCCCCAGTAGCTCCTAACTGCTCCAACCCTATAACCGCCTCTGGGCCGGCAGTCGGCAGGGGGGCTTGGGAGAGACATGGGGCAAAACGCACAATCCATTCCAAGATCAGGCTCTTTGCAGCGGAAAAGGCATTCCTCGAGAACTTTCGAAAGCGATCCGGCATGCCTTCCCATGTTTTTGCAACCGACATTCTAAAGGGAGTCACACGCTGAAGTACCATTGACACCGGCGTCTGGAATGGACAGTCGGGCGATTTCAGCGGACACCACGGTGAAGAAATAGAATATAGATCCGAACGTCGTTGTCGCTATACTTACACTTGCAACTGCATGTTGCAAAGTCCAGATATTGGCGGCGAGAGCAATCCCAAAAAAGAGCAGCGACATCTGGAGTAAGATCGGCAGAGTGGCGATGATGGTGTTGAAATGCCATGCTGCCAGTGTGTCCAGCTTCTTCTGTCTACGCTGGCAGCGTTCGTGCAACGTGCCTTGTCCGAAACGCATTGTTTTGAAGTGGCCTAGCCATTGTTTTCCTAGCACTGCACCGAATGCAGCTAAAAGACTATTCGAGAGGCCTGTGTATGCCAGCGTCTGAATCCAAATAGTGGTAGAGCTCGGTCCAGTCCAGACGGGAGGGGATGCCTGCTGCACAGGAAACATAGGACTGTTGATTGTGTTGATTAATATCATTAAGAGGGAGTTGGTGGTGTCGCTGGGAGCTGGACTGAGACTCGATTGCATGTTGACAATGAAAGCCGAGCTGACAGCCGAGAATAAACCAGCCTGAACGATGTGTTTTTAAGTGATAATCAACGTAAAGAACGGAACACATACGAATATGAGCAGTACATCTAGACCACCGTTGTGTCTCTCGATCAGCTCGTCATCATGTTGTTTAGCCACGCGTTCATATGTAGACCAGAAACGGGAGGGGGAATCCTTTCTCGTGCGTTCAAACATATCTGATTCATACATGATATCGAGAATGTCTTGGAGGAGGGTTTCAGATCTGGTCCCCGACCATCAGCACGCAGTTAGATCAAGAAGTGTAGACGCTCACTTTGTCGTTGGTTTATCCCACGCGATAGGCTCAGCATTATTGGCGCCAGGCTCCTGTGTTGCCGACGTTGTTGGGACACCAGCTTGGGGGGTATCTGAAACTTGCAAGGGAGATTGTGGTTTGTGCATGGTGTCTATCACACCTTGTAGGCTGGCTTCCGGCCTGGTGGCAGGCCATCCTTTTTCACATGTTAGATCAATAATGCGCACTCATTGAACCATCCCATTATACTCGCCGTCATATGATGTGTCAATTGACTCATCCTGATCCCGGTGAGCTAGAGGAGGCCCTATGTACCCTGTCCGATGTGGTGGCGGAGTGTGTGATTTGTGCCCAGTGTCTGTTGCATCGTGAAGGGGTCTCTCTGGCCTGATTGCACGCCGTCAGCATCCATTTTGAATGTAAGATCAGGAGGCGCGCACTCACCGAGTCGACGGTTGACCCTGAGACTCTGCGGGGGCCGGTGGTTTACTTGCTCGCACTGTGGGGTTAGACATGGTGGATGACGAGTAGAGGGGCACTGGTTAACGCCTGACCGTCATGCCTCGTGTTCTGCCACTTAAAAAGTCATTGTCTCCTTCGCTTCCACAACTGGCGCTAGATCACTTGTTAACGTGACAGCGCGTTAGTCGCATCTAACATCACGTGCGCCTAGGATGTCCATATTCACTGCCACTCTAACATTTGATAGTTTTCGTGGACCTACTCAGGACTGAGTCGGAATCAAGCCTCCGGCTAGAGTCTGATACAGCCTGTCATGATCACCCCGACCTCCAAAGGCGAAATGTACCCTTTAATACCAATGCCTACCTATGAGAAGCTTCCATGTAGTGAGTCACATTGTATTATGCCGTTGTGGCAGAACTGGGTGGTCCAGTCTCTGACGGGCGTACGGGAACTGACGCGTCGCCGGGGGATGTCTCGGAACGACAGGGATATCGTTGCTCCGGCATCGTCAACAGATGTCAATGGAGACACAGTAAAGTCTCCCGTCTCTTGATGAGAACTCTCGCGCGATTGTTTCGCACACAAAGAACTAGCACATGCACCCCGTCTGAAGCAGAGAACACAGCCAAGACGATATGAAAGCCGTCAATCTGCATATTTAGACTACATTATTCATCGGTGTTGATATTGATGGAAGGGGGCGCCAATCAAATAATCGAGAGCATCATCATCCCACGGCTACAGCGAAACATAATCCGCTTGACGCATGGCTCACCATCCTGCATAAAATACTTGTGGGCAAAGCACGTTGCAAGCCTGAATGATCAGTGCGACGAAGGATGTAGTAGAAGTAGACCAGCATGAAATGATTGAGATAGAGTCGGTCAGTTGCTAATATGCCGTCGAATGAGTTCACATTGAATAGCGGATCACTTGGACAAATATATAGGAGGCGTCTGGGTGTTTGTCGGTAGTGTTGTTACCGACCCGTCAAAACTCAAATGACTAACCCCGGTTATAACCGGTCAGTCGGTTAGTCAATTCAAATATGGAAATCTGGCGGGTCAGTAGGGTCAGTGTAGAGTGGTCAGTAGGGTCAGTGTAGAGGGGTCAGTATGGTCAATTGGGAAGTGGGTAATGCTTAAGAAACGCACCCGGTTGGAAGAAGTTGCGTGATATTGCATACATCAAACTGAATTACGACGTCAACAAGCCATGGAGGGGGTCACAACTAAGCGCTGGAAACCAAGAAAGTTCAGCATCGAGCCAAGTGGATGACGAGGAGATTGTGCGTGATGCAGAAGGTTCTGGAGAGATAGGTAATGAGTCGGCTGGTGCGAGACTGATGATGACATGCCAGGTCAAGTTGCAAATGAGCTGCAATTATTCGCAAGGATAGCGCAACAGATGGATGCTGATGCTGATTCAGATAGCAAGGATAAAGAGTTTGAAAACCAAGCAGCCGAACCAGCCGCTCCAACAGCACCCAGTCGACAAGTAGTATGGATAATTGACGATCTTGTTCAGGTTCGTGTTTTTTTCAATCAAAAATTTGTTTGACTGGTCTGTGCAGAAAGGTTGGTGTTGGAATTATCAGGGGGGGTTCTGAGTCCCGACACAGCTGTATAGGTGATGAATCAGCTATACGTACAAGTTAGTTTTGCGTTCCGTGTTCTACATGTCGATTACTACTCCTTTGTGCCCTTGGCCTCGTATATTTTCAACAGTTGGGACATGTTTTGGGACACAGGGAGGAAGCATTATAATATCATGACGAGATGATTTTCTATGAGTTACTGTCTCAGGTGAATGCTCAGGATGAGTCTACCAATACAGGAGATGTTAGGAATGGCTCTAAGGAAGGCTCGTCATCTCATGATAGCCTAGATCTAACTGACTAGACTACATTGCTGCCATTATTATCCTTATTATTCTATTTCTAGTGGTTTTGACCTTTTTAACTCCTCCGACCCAAAGGCTAACAACCCGGGTCGGTAACAACACTGTTTGTCGGTCCATTCTCAGCATGAAGGAAGATGCGGGCCTGTGAGCCAGATTTCCGGAAGGAGGACTGATAGAGACGAATCTCATGCACAGGCTGAATATCGCCACGTCCGCGTTAGAACGCCGAGACCATTCACGCGAACTGACCACGCGAACTGACCACGCGAACTGACCTGAAGCGCGACATGCATGGGTAACTTCTGCAGCAAGCGTGCGTATCTGCAACATCATGCCTTTGAGATACAGTATCTAATTCCCTGTCGGATCGTGAGGTTCGCTCAATACTACTCATTTTCGTTTATGCTCCAACTTGACCGTTGAATTCCCGTCGCAACTCTCGGGTTATGTTCAGCTGTTTATCTTTGGGCGATGGGCGTTATTGACCCTTCGTCAAAGTGTTCATTGAGCAACTTGAGCATTGTCTCCATGGGACTCATAACTGACATTGTGAAAGTAAAAGTAAAGACTTTCGATGCACTGCTATGATAGTCACATGGTACAAGGTATCTGAGAAGTATGACGCACGTTAAGGAATGTAGTTCGGAAAGCTTTTTATATAATGTGATACAGCCCAATGCAGTTATGAACCTGATGTGCTGTGTTCAGGGATAGATGTTCTATGAGGAACACTAGAAGGCCATAGAGCCAGAGGACACGAATAGCTACCCTGTATTGATTCTAACCGGTGATCCTTCCAGTACGGCGACAATGCATATTTGTAAGCGTTGTCAAGTGACCGAAGTGTATGACTAGCCTGTGAGAACCAAGGCTATAGCTACGGGCAGATGGCGAAGGTAGAATCAACATATGCATGAAGAGGATTGGTCGTCGATTGGTCGCTTATAGTTTTGTTAACGTGTTTTGATTCAGATAGTTGAAAAAACCCAGCAACTTCACCGTAGGAATTCACCGGTCATAATTGTCTCACCGTAGTAGTAGTGTGTCGGGTGTAAACCTGCTTCACATCCACTATTAGGCGTGCCTCCTGCCACTGTATTCATGCTGCGATCAATATTGAAACTCCCTAGAAGTCCAGGGTGCCCTAGGCTGTTGGTGAATCTATCAAGGGTCTGTGCCATAGTTCGGCCAGCCAATAATATACAACCCTTCCGGCCGCACGACGATATAGCAGGGGATAGAACGCTACTCTCGGAAAGGCATGGATGGCCGGGGTGACAACTGCGGCAAAGTACCTTGCTGGGATTGGGATTTGAAGGTGGGTCATCCGGAGAGTGAACTACGTGCACGAGTGAATAAACGTAGCCAATAGTCGACTGGCAGTCTGTAAAGGGTGTGATGATTTGGAGATTGTCCGCAAATGAGGAGAAGCAAGGAGACGCAGCTCCATCTGAACGCCACCCATATACAGCCATGTGCTTGGACATCTCAGCATTGAAGGGACGATCTAAATACTAGTACAGTAACTAGCCCGAGATGGTCGAGAGACCGGTTGTCGCCCGTTGGGTATGTTTGGGCTTCGGGATTCAACTTAGATCCCGTCTCGGATCAACTGAATTCAACCGGGCGATCGGTGGTCTTCCAACCAGTTGATAGTCTATTAAACGACAAGGTTTCTGTGATCATGGCCGCGAAATGTATTTAGGAACTTCAGTGTGTGAATTGTGTACCACGGAGGCTCGTATGTCAAGTAAGCGTTGTCCCGAGCCGCACCAGTGCCCGCGATCGTTACCAGGGCAGGCCACGAGCCGAGACGGCGGTCCGGGACATGCATCGCGTTTGGATCTTTAGTCTGCTAGGGTCGGCCCCGGATGCCCCACGTCGTGGGTTTTTTTGACCATGATAACCTTTGGACGTCGTTGCTTTGTTACGGCATGTAAGGGAGCTTCCGGGTCTGTGGCGATAGAGAACTCATTCCACAAAGGCAATAAGTATTGATCCACGACGTGATTAGCACGGTGTTAGACTGGTGTTGGAATGTTGGAAGTAAAGATTGTTCAGGCAGATAAGTTAAGCAAGATCCAGCGGTGATCATCCCGCCGTGGGGACAGACCAGATGCTATATATAAAGGAGACGCGTCGGTGACGCTGGCAACCGACTGTTTTGGAAGGGCAGTGCCAGCGCTGATATCGGAAATTGCAACTCCGCTCAGATCTCCACGCGTAGCTTAGCGTACGATTTTCGCAGTCAGTATGATAGGCTCTATTCCCTCACACAGTGCCCAGGACCAGTCTCTTTCTGACAACGACCTTTACCCTCAACAGTTTTTCCAAATGTATCCCAACACCGTTTACGACGGAGGCAATCCTCCTGCGACTTATGTCGCTGGCACCGAGCATGCACAATACCAGTACCCATCGAACGGGAACAGTGGCGGCGCCGACCATTCCCCAGACTTGTTTCAGCAGAGCGCAGTTGACTTTAGACAGGGTTCCTTCGCCGACGTGGGAGCCGCGTTCGGATTCCACCCCGATCTTCCCATTCAAATATCGTCCCATAATCTTCCCCAGTCTTCTTCGTCACATTTTGATGGTTATTCAACTGCATTCCACAATCCGCCACAATTTTTGCCACCGTTGCCTCTTGGAAACGTCCGCCAGCCAGACTCTGAAGAATACCAGGCTGCGTGGACGGCAAGTATACCTAATTCGGACGCGCGGTACGGTAAGAGACAGAGACGAAGTCCGTACGACAGCGATGAGGATGAAGCAAATGAGACTGGAGAGTATGCCGAGGGTCCCCGGAAACCCGCAAGACTGTATGTATCCCGGCACTCCGGGAATATTGTTACTGACTGGCGGGACGCAGCCCAGGAGCCTGTGTGCATTGCAAGAGCTTGAAGGTGAGTCTTTTTGGCACGTGGGTGTCGCCTTTGAACTTGGCGACTAAACGCGCCCATAGGTCAAGTGCGAGTTCATTCCCGGCGCGAATACCTGCAACCGCTGTAGAGCGGGAAAGAAGGAGTGCAAGGTAATGGGTCGAAAGCCGCGCAGACCCCCACCGTAAGTCCCTTCCGATTCATATGAATGTAGGCGTGTTTAGCCTCTGTTTGGCCCCGTTTCATCAGAAAACGGGAAGAGTTGCTTAATAAGATTCGGGAGCTGGAGGCGCAAGTCAAGGAATTACAGGCAAAGCTCGACGCAGCCACCCAAAGCGTCCACGACGATGTGCTAAGCCCCACCTCGGTCGTGCGATCCCCATCCCCGAGGGCTGCGCGCGTACAAGACAAAGACATTCAAGACTGGATCGACAAAGCGCGCGAGTCGGCCAACGTGTCGGGTGATCTGGAGCCAAGCGCCGTGTCGACGGTAGATGAGCATGAGCGACTATCAGCGCAGGAGAGCGAGGACGAGGATGAGGAACCGGAGAAGTCTCCAGAGCCGCAGCTGCGCGTGGAGGGGACGACGCGGAGTCCAGCGGTGGGAACGGCGTTGTCGCCTATTGGGCTCATTGCCAGCTCAGCGCTGAGGAAGGGCCGTGGGAAGGGTGGGAGCACGGGCAGCGTGAGTGTGGATGGTGATTCGGATGTGGGCGTGGCCAACGCATCGTATTTCCGTCCGGGTGAGTAGGACGCGTGGCGTGTGGGGTCTTTTATGTATTGATACACTACAGGTAAGAGCACAAATCCTGAGCTGAGATGGAGTGTTCGCGAGAGTCAACCTCCACCACGGATATTGGCTTCGAGTCTCATATCTCCACGAGAAGTGGACAAGCTTTTCGAGATGTACGTACATGTCTGCATCTTCCATCAGCAGCTTTAGCTGATCATATATTTATCTCGTTTCAGTTTCTTCAATCGTATGAATGTGGGTGGAATACGCGTTCCCTTATAATAGTGGTATTGATTTTTGGACATGTGAAGCTTTCCGTGTCACTTTTAGATCCGAAAATCTACACAGCCCAGACAACGTACTGGCGCTCTCCGTTCCTTTTCACCGTCAGTAAGTACCAAGTTCGCAACTTATCCTATGTGCTCTTAATCCAAACTGCTCAGTCTGTGCTATTGCCTCGCGGTACTTGACGGAACGATCGAGTCTCTATCCCATTCTCATGAGTTATGCAAAAATAGAGGCGGGACAGGCCCTCGTGGCAGGCCTCAAATCCCCGGAACTCGTCGCGGGGTATATATTGCTCAGTCTGTATCCTGTGCCATCAACCCGCTGGGAGGAGGATCGCGGATGGTTAATGCTGGGCGTGGCTATACGGTATACTCTACCTTGTTACATTCGTTCTTGACGTGCGTCTCACACGTGCTGCGACAAGGATGGCGACTGACCTGAATCTGCACCATTCCCTGACGGCGCGGGCCTCGAATGAGCAACAAGCGCGGGAACTGGCGAACCGTGTGAGGATCTGGATCAATTGCTTTAACCTCGACCGCTCCACGTCGACGCAATTTGGAAAGCCGTCGACGATCAAGGAGGATTATATCGCGCGACATACCAAGTTTTGGTATAAGCAGTCGGGGTTTAACTATGATATCCATTTGTGTGGGTATACCCAGTTGTTGCGTGTGATGGCGCGGTTCCATGAGGCTATTTATTCGGATCCTGATGCTCCGACGGGATTGAATAAGGTCAGTTTGGGTGTATCTTGTTTGTTTGGGATATTTCTGATGGCTACACGTTACATGGTAGAGGATTGATTTCGAAGCGGTGACTGAAAGGTATGAACGGGAGCTCCTTGAGCATTGGGCGGAGTGGGAACCGCGATTCAAAGAAGAGTCGGATAACACGAGTATGTTGTGCTCTCTGGGTATAACCATAGTTACGTGCGGTATTGAAATCGTTTTATCTGCAGGTTTGCACTGTTTCTATCGGGTAGAGTTGTTGCGTCTGTAAGCCAGATATTGCAGATTTTGTCAAGGCCATTCGTTGACAAGACGTTTTTGATCAGCGCGAATGCCTACTCTCGCCTCGTCATCCTATCCTTCCGATTCCAGAACGCGTTCCAAAATGGGTTAAGTCGCGGCGATCCATTTTTACAGCGAGTATGTGGATCGCTTGTCATTATTTTTCCATCATCTTGGTTTATAGTTGTGCAGTGTCTTGATACAGCCACTGCCGTTGTGACGGTTGTTGTTGAGAATTTATCACCGCATCCTTTGTAAGTCTAGACCTGTGAATGCCTTGTGCTATGTATTAATTTTAGTAGCCTTCGTACCGCTCCAGATGCGCAATTCGTGTTCGCAAGCTTTGCCTGTGTGTTCCTTCTCAAGGTGAGTCTTTGCTGCCTGTTCCTATTATTCCATGTCCACGAGTATGATTCGATAGCTCCTACGGCCACGATTCTCATCAGTCCTACTACCTTCTCAACAAAACGATATCGTTACCCTCGTAGGTCGTCTAATTGACGTCCTGCAATCCGAAGAAGTCGCCATCGACGACCGGCACACACCCAAGCTCTACGCCCGCTTCCTGAGCGGTCTTTTGGAGCGCCACATGTCCAGCCATCGCTCGTCGCGCAGTTCGGAGCCCATGTCTGAGACGGAGGAGGCGACCTCTACATTTGCGGTCACGATTGAGCAGCCACAACAGGACGAGCCGCCACCTGAAGTGCATACCTTTGCTACTACCCAGAAGTCGTATCCGCATCCACACCCACCGCACCCGGTGTATCACCCAATTATTACGCCGCCCTCGCCGCGAATGAACCTGTCTGCGCCGTCGATCCACGACGGTGCGTCGTCTGTATCGGACACGATCCCGGCACAGTCGCATGCCAGCTCGGGGGCGACAGTGCCGGAGACGGTCGTCACGGAGGATTACGTCCATGCGCATGTGGGGGACGATGCGATGTTAGCGACGATGCGATCTATGGACAACCCTACGTTTTGGTACGTAGCGGCCTTTTTGTTGTTGTTGTAAGGGGGGGGGGCGTTGAATATGTGATACTGATGTATTCTGCTGCTGCGGTTTGTGTAGGGATGATATGATGATGCCTGGGTTCACATGGCCGATGGAAAACCAAACGGAGCTGTTTCAACAATACGCATCGACGTGAGGGGTGGATGGATGGACAAATGGATGATCTACCCAATGTGGTTTTATTGTTGAACCCTTGTTACTTTGTTTTTTTTTCTCTTCTTGTTCTTGGAGATCGTTGTTGTGAGACCTTGTGTGGTGTCTTAATGCTTGTGTTATGATAGACCGTGACCTCCTTATTTGTGACGGTAGACTTGACTTGGGTGGTTTTTTTTTTTTCATTCATTCTTTTAAATGATATGCTGGGGATTGAAAGTGTAAAGGTATAAATGAAAACTTTTCTAAAGCTTAGGTATCGATGAGTGAGTGGCGCGTGAACGTTTGCAAAAGATATTTGTACGTTGCGTACAGCTCTGTACGGAGTGATAAGTGTTGGTAACTCAGCAGCCTCCGTACCCTGTCGGCCTCTAGCGTTTCGGCTCTCATGTCTATGGTAGCACAAGTTTTTGGGAGTGCTGATATGCCCCTTGCCTTGGGGATGTGTTGACTTTGACAAATTTGTCTGTGTGTGCCGTGAAGTCCATCGAAGCAAACCGAGACCGTCACTCGATAAGATCAACAGAACATGTCTTACGTCTGGCCCGTCAAGCAGGTGTGTAACAATCAGCATACCTTTCCAAGTCTCCACAAATGACATACTTGCCATCTCTGGCACGGACTGAGGCGGTTTATATTCGTGCACTGTACAGGTGTACAGGTGAGCCATTTAGCCTCCAGGAGTTCCCCGTGATTGCAACAGATCATTAATACTATATAACCCAAGGCAGGAAAGGCCAGCAACAAGGCGCACCACAGCAGGTAGACATCTTCAAGGCGTGTGGACATAAGCAACGGTGGTTGCAATGCAGAGAAAAGGGACGTCAAATGCCATTTATACCGGGATTCGGGTGGAATCCCCAACTCTTCCCTAAGAGCCTGGCTTTTTGAAGGCAACGCGAAGGCAACGAGCCGCTATCCGCATTGTGGTGGCCCATGCGAAACAGCATGATCAGAAAATTTATTCGACATAGTCTTCAAAACATTAAAACTAAATCGTTTTACCGCTAGCCAGAAAACTGAACAGCTGCGTTGGGCAGAAAGGCCTTGTCGAATAATTGATATCACGCTTGCGATGCGTGAGTACGTAGCAAAGTTCACGTTGGTCTGCCTCATGTTCGTTACTCAATGCGGTGGACGTAGCACGGCGAAAGCCTGTGCCGCACTTGGAGAATAATTATCACTTGGTTTGTCTGGAGATTTGAGAATGAAGGGTGGAAGATGGCAGGGTTTGATAGACGGCTGAGTCATAACAGAACTGCAACAATTGAGATTGTCTGCCCGCGTTTATAATGACTGGAAATGTACCGGTTGTGTACGTCTATCGACACGGCGTGAGTGAAGATCACAACATTTCATCCATTTCTGGAAAGTTTGATCAACCGCATGCCACGCAGTCCGGATTTGCCGCTCTCAGACGCACGTAACTTGGTTTGAATCAGTGAAGGGCTCACAACGATAACGTCCCATGATTTTTAGAGACTTGCAAGTTGCGATATCCATAAACGCTATTATTCAGCATGACCATTGGACTCTTCCCTGCCTGAGAAAGACTGACGGGCGCGTTTTCGAAGTTCCAACGCAGGCGCCAAAGCCCCAAGGCCTCATGGTGTGAACGGCCACGCTGTCTGATGTATTCGATTTCCATGTCTGAACAAGTGAAGGTATGTTGCACTGCAGTACACCCTGTGATTGATTTTCACGAGTCTTGACTATTAGCACGCGTCTGACTTGCCAGAGGCCGAATCCCAAAAGCACAATCCTGAAAGTCTACGGTACCGATCCTGGTTTCATCCTCTGACATTAGGCACATGTTTCGCTCCATGCACGTCTGAACAAGAGAAGGTCTGTAGCCTTGCGGTATACATACGATTGCTGATACTCAATCGTGTTGGTAATTAGGCTGAGGCCCTGAAGCATGACCCTGAAGGTCTGTGTCGATCGTGGCTTCATGACCTGACATTGTTGTTGAATTCTCCCTGTATTTATAGACACCCATAAATCCCCACCCAAGGATATCATCACTACTCCCTCCAAGTCTGATCAGGCCAAAACTAGTGACAGCCCATATGCCTCATACTATCGTTCTGATGCACGCATCTGGTCGCTCTATTTGAAGGAAACGGAGGCCGAAGACAAAGAATTGGTGTTGCTGTGGCAGAATGGTCTTGACTCTCTTTTGGTATTCGTGAGTGCAATTTTTCACCTGTACAAGGTCCAAGTCTGATGTGTCTTAGGCCGGTCTGTTCGCTGGAATTCTGACCGCATTCCTGATCGAAAGCCGGAAGGGATTGCAGGCAGATCCACAAGTGCTATTGCTACAGGAAATTCTCTCTACTCTTCGGAACGATTCAATTATACCCACGTCTTCTTTCTATCCAACCACGCCGTCCTTGCATGTGAACTATCTGTGGTTTACCAGTTTGACGTTTACCCTCATCGGTGCTCTTGCCGGAGTGCTCGCCAAAGGTTGGCTTGCAAAATATGCACCGGCATCTCCAGGAGTATCTTCCAGCGATGCCTGTGAGCGTCATCTCCGCGCCATTGGGGCTTACAAATGGCATTTCAGTGCAGTCATCAATGGAATCCCGTTCCTGATCCAGCTTGCCCTCTTTTTGTTCTTCCCGGGACTCGTCCTATTCATCTTGGATAACAGCAGTGGGATTGGCTATACCATTCTTCTCTTGATCGTTTTCACTGCGGCTATCTATCTTTTGGGGACCGTCTTGCCGTGGTTCTCCCCTGGGTGCCCATTTCAGACCACGATGTCTGACTTTATACCGGGGCTGGCAAGAAACGCACGATACAAGCACAATCGCGCTTCTTCTTACAGGATAGGAAAGTCAGACTCTAGCCAGTGTTTGTCATTCTGGGACGCCATTGTGGATCTTTGTCGTAAACCTGGACAAACGGAACTTGAAGTGACTATTCTGTCCTGGATCATCACAAACTCTACTGTAGAGAATAATATCGAAGAAGCCGTCAGAGTTGTAGCAGGTATGCCTTCGGCATACTTGGACGCATGGGGGGACACGATGGCCAAGTCTGGAGCTGTGTCAGTACTTTGCGAGAGGTTCTCCCGATGCTTTAAGCTTTCTACGGATCTCCAAATGACTACGGCTAATATCAATCGAGTCGAGGCCTATCTTTATGCTCTGCTCTCAGTTGCGAAGACAGACCCCAAGTCATCCGTTGAATTGTTGGGACCCGGAAAACAATTGCACCGGTGGGATAATTTTCAGCCGTGCCTGCAATCTCTGGCGTTTTGTGTACGAATAGAAATCTTACTCGCGGCGGAAAAAGATGATCATCATGAGGAATGGGAGCAAACGAAGAGGAGCTTGAAGTCTATGTGTCAAACCGGGTCACCTAAAAATTTGGTGAAGAAGTTGATGGACGCGGCGACTCGCAGTATCGAAAGAGGAGGCGATCGCTTACAAAGAACAGGCACAATTTTACTCTCTTTACTAACGAAGATCGGAAAGTCCTCGCAACAATTCAGTTCATTGGTTACCAGCAGCACCAGAGGTACCATGGACAACAGTGTGGCTTCGTCGACAAAGAATGAGCGGGATACAATAGCAAAGCTTTGTGCATTGTTCAAAGACAGGGATGCCGACATCCGTGACGCAGCTTCACTTGGACTTATAAAACTAGGGTATTATGGTGCGCCATGGAAACTTGTGCGAAGTGAGCAATGAAAACTGAAAACAATGGCAGGTCCATTCCAAGTCGTGATCAAAAGTGCCGTTCCTCAGATTATCGAGTTGCTGAAGGACGGTGACTGGCATATCCAATCAGCTGGCGCAAGTGCATTGGACAAACTAGCTGAGCAATGTATGTGATCACACTCACCGTTGTCTTTAATGAGTCTGATGTCTGTGTCCAGCCATATTCCATGAGACGATCAAGGGTGTAGTACCTCAGATCATCGAGTTACTCAAGGACAGTAACTGGAGTGTCCGATCAACCGCTGACAATGCAATTGGTAAACTGGCTGAACGAAGTATGTGATCGCGCTAATCACGCTCTTTGACAAGACTAATGCCTGTCTAGCCGCATTCCATGAGACGATCAAGGGCGCCGTTCCACAGATTATTGAGTTGCTCAAGGACAGTGACCGGAATGTCCAATTGGCCGCTACAAGTACAATTGGTAAACTGGCTGAGCAACGTATGTGATCATGCTCACCACGCTCTTTTACAGGGCTGATGCCTTTTCTAGCCGCATTCCATGAGACAATCATGGGTGCTATTTCTCAGATCGTTGAGTTGCTCGAGGACAGTGACCTACGTGTCAGATTAGCTGTTGCAACTTCAATTGGGAAATTAGCTGGGCAACGTATGTCATCCTGCTCACTGTGCTCTTTAATGAGACTGATATCTGTGTCTAGCCGCGTTCCATGAGACGATCAAGGGTGCTGTTCCTCATGTCGTTGAGTTGCTCAAGGACAGTGACTTGCGTGTCCGATCGGCCGGTGCAACTGCAATTAGTAAATTAGCTGAGCAATGTATGTGATGGTGCTCACCGCGCTCTCTCGATGAGCTTATGTCCGTGTCTAGCCGCGTTCCATGAGACGCTCAAGGGTGCCGTTCCTCACATCATCGAGTCGCTCAAGGACAGTTATTTGCGTGTCCGTGCATATGGTGCAGATGCAATTGGGAAACTGGCTGAGCAATGTATGTGATCACACTCACCATGGTCTTTCATGAGTTTATGCCCATGTCTAGCCATATTCCATGAGATGATAAAGGGTGCCATTCCTCAGATCATCGAGTTGCTGAAGGAAAATGACCGGAGTGTCCGATTGACCGCTAAAGATGCAATTGGTAAACTGGCTGAGCAACGTATGTGATTGCGCTCACCACACTCTTTGACAAGGCTAATGTCCGTGTACAGCCACATTCCATGAGACGATCAAGGGTACCATTCCTCAGATCATTGAGTTTCTCAAGGACAGTGATATGCGTGTCCGATCAGCTGGTGCAACTGCAATTGGCAAACTGTTTGAGCAATGTATGTGATGGCACTCACCACGCTCTTTGAAACGCTGAAGTCTGTTTCAAGCCGCATTCCATGAGATGATCAATGGTGCCATTCCTCAGGTCATCGAATTGCTCAAAGACAGAGACTGGCATGTCCGATTTGCTAGTGCAAGTGCAGTAGGCAGTCTGGCTGAGAAACGTATGTGATGGTGCTCACCATACTCTTTGGTAAGGCTGATGCCCATGTCTAGCCGCATTCTATGACACCATCAAAGGCACTGTGCCTGACATCATTGAGTGGCTCGAAGACAGCAACTGGTATGTCCGATCAGCTGGTGCAAGGGCAATAGGCAAACTGGCCGGGAAACGTATGTGATGGCGCCCCCCACACTCTGTGACGAGTCTAATGTTTGTTTTTAGCCCAATTCTATGACACAATTAAGGGTGCTGTCCCTCAGACCATCGAGTTGCTCAAGGACAGGGACTGGCATGTCCGATCAGCTGGTGCACATACAATTGGAAAACTGGCTCAGCAATGTATGTAATGTTGCTGATCATGCTCTTTAGTGACACTGATGTCCGTTTCTAGCCCTGTTCCATGACGCGATTCAGTGTGCCGTCCCTCAGATTGTTGAGTTGCTCAAAGACAGTAGCTGGGATGTTCAGTCAACTGCTACAAAGGTACTTGGCATTCTCTCTGACCAAAGTACAGTATATTTTTTTCTCCTAGGTCTTTCATGTTGCTAAAACCGAATTTCAGTCGACATTTACCCACAACTGAAGATAGATATAGTCAATTTGCACGCCCAGATTGTCCATGAAAACACTGCTGTTGCGAATGCAGCTGCCATCGTATTTCAAGCAATTGCTCAACGAAGTAGGCCTTCCCTATCCATGTAATCATCGTTTTATCCTTGCTCATGCATAATTGTAGCCGATCCAGTAAATTGGCTGGGACACGGGCTATCAACATTTCTTGCCCAATCCTCCTCTTTATCAATGGTTCCCAAAGGCTCCTCACATTCATATGTAGATGTTCGTGGTAAGTTCCCATTTGCTGGCACATTAATCCTCTCACACAGCATTGTGTCGCAAGGGAGTTCATATAGTAGTCCGATACTGGCTGCCTGTTTAAATATCCATGGCAACAACTGCGAACTTCGTTATAATGGTATCCAATGCCTCTCCTTATTAGTTTCCTACAGTATGTGGTCCACAATTTGACTTCTCTCACACCAGCACATATCACCTTTGCAGTCCGCAAAAACACAATCTTTATTCCTCACTTCTCAACACATGTTATCGCACAGCTCCAGTCTCATGTGTCAGAACTGAGGTACAGTGCCACAATGGCTATGGGTACATGCGCCAAATACAGTTTAGTGGCGGTGCTTATTTCTCGGTGACGAAGCTGATGTCCATGCCTAGCCGTATTCCATGAGCCGATCAAGGGCGCCCTTCCTCAGATCGTTGAATTGCTCAAGGACAGTGACTTGCGTATCAGATTGGCTGGTGCAGCTGCAATTGGGAAATTAGCTGAACAACGTATGTGATGGTGCTCACCATGGTCTTTGAAGAGCTGATACCCGTATCTAGCCGCATTCCATGAAACGATCAAGGGTACTGTCCCTCAGATCATTGAATTCCTCAAGGGCAGCGACGCGCGAGTCCGATCGGCCGTGGTAACTGTCATTAGTAAACTTGCCGAGCAACGTATGTGACAGCGCTCACCGTGCTCTTTGACGAGCTTATGTCCGTATCTAGCTGAATTCCATGAGATGATCCAGAGTGCCATTCCTCAGATCATCGAGTTGCTCAAGGACAGTTATTTGCGTGTCCGTGCATATGGTGCAGATGCAATTGGGAAACTGGCTGAGCAATGTATGTGATCACACTCACCATGGTCTTTCATGAGTTTATGCCCATGTCTAGCCATATTCCATGAGATGATAAAGGGTGCCATTCCTCAGATCATCGAGTTGCTGAAGGAAAATGACCGGAGTGTCCGATTGACCGCTAAAGATGCAATTGGTAAACTGGCTGAGCAACGTATGTGATTGCGCTCACCATAGTCTTTGATGAGCTTATATCCGTGTCTAGCCGAATTCCACGAGACGATCAAGAGTGCCATTCCTCAGATCATTGAGTTTCTCAAGGACAGTGACTTGCGCATTGGATCAGCCTGTGCAACTACAATTGGGAAACTAGCTGAGCAACGTATGTGATGGTGCTCACCAGTCTTTGACGAGCTCATGTCCGTGTCTAGCCGAATTCCACGAGACGATCAAGAGTGCGATTCCTCAGCTCATCGAGTTGCTCAAGGGCAATGACTGGCATGTCCGATCGGCTAGTGCAAGTACAGTGGGCAGGCTGGCTGAGAAACGTGTGTGATGGTGCTCACCGCGCTCTTTGATGAGCTTATGTCCGTATCTAGCCAAATTCCACGAGATGATCAAGAGTGCCGTTCCTCAGATCATCAAGTTGCTCAAGGACAATGACTGGCATGTCCGGTCAGCCGGTGCAACTGCAGCAGGCAATCTGGCTGAGAATCGTATGTGATGGTGCTCACCACAGTCCTAGATGAGCTTATGTCTGTGTCTAGCCGCATTCTATGACACGATCAAGGACGCCGTTCCTCAGATCGTCGAGTTACTCAAGGATAGAGGCTGGAATGTCCGATCAGCTAGTGCAAGTGCATTGGGCAGACTGGCTCAGAAACGTACGTGATGGTGCTCACCAGAGTCTTTGACGAGCTTATATCCGTGTCTAGCCGAATTCCACGAGACGATCAAGGGTGCCATTCCGCAAATCATTGTGTTGCTCAAGGACAGAGACTGGCATGTTCGATTAGCTAGTGCAAGTGCAGTGGGCAGGCTGGCTGAGCAACGTATGTGATGGTGCTCACCATAGTCATTGAGCTTACGTTCGTGTCTAGCCGAATTCCATGAAATAATCAAGGGTGCCATTCCCCGGATCATTGGATTTCTCGCGGAAAGTGACATGCATGTCCGATCGGGCGCTGCAACTGCAATTGGGAAACTGGCTGAGCAATGTACGTAATGGAACCCACCCCGCTTTTTAACAGGGCTGATGACTGTGTCTAGCCGCATTCTATGACGTGATCAAGGGCGCCGTTCCCCAGATCGTCGAGTTGCTCAAGGACAGTGATTCGGATGTCCAATCGGCTGCTAAAAATGCAATTGGTAAACTGGCTGAACAAAGTCGACGTTTAGACCTGCTTGCAGACCGATTCCTTGATTCATTGCTTTCGTCCTTAATGTCATTACTCAAGACCGATTCTCCATTCGCCCAGTCTGCTGCCATGGACTTGCTGTCCGACTTGCTGCCCGAGCTGCCCGGTCACGGTTGGGTAACTCTTCTCGATTATAGCACCATTGCTGATATTTTTCCATTCAGCACTTGCCAGCCTTCCTGATAAATTTACCGTCTCCGATCTTCTGACTGTTCTCAAATGCAAAGATAGCACTGTCTCGGCCTCCGCTGCCCGCCTTTTTGGTGTACTCGCCACCCGGTCCTACATCAATGGCTCTTTTTCCACAGATCAATTTTCGGCGGCCATTCTGAATGTCGTTTTGTATGCTTTTGCCTGCCTTGATCATGTAGACGTTGGATTTCAAATATGTGGAACATCCATCCTCAGTGTTTTGATAGATCATGATGGTATATTGGCATTTCTGCATCTCCTGGTCTGATGATTTACTTTTTTTTTAGGTATTTTTAGGGATATCATTTCAGAAGTTGGTGCCATCCGTGGGTTTATTCAAATGTTTGCGAAAGATATTTCTCCTCGTCAGCAAGAACAATTACTGTATTCCCTGCAGGAATTCGGCATTTTGACGACCTTGTGATGTTGCTTACAGCTCTGTACGTAGTTATAAGTGTTGGTAACTCAGCAGCTTCGTGCCCTGTCGGCCTCCAGCGTTTCGGCTCTCATGTCTATGGCGGAACAAGTTTCGGGAGTGCTGATACGCTCCTTGACTTGGGGGACGTGTTGGCTTTGACAAATTTGTCTGTGTATGCCGTGGAGTCTATCGAAGAAAGTCTTGAGCTCTCTGTGCTTGCTATCTCTGAAGATCTGATGGCTATTCAATCTACCCGTAACAAACGAGACCATCACCCGATAAGATCGACATTATATGACTCACGTTTGGCATGTCAAGCAGGTATGTAACAATCAGCACACTTTCCACGTCTCTACGAATGACGTACTCATGGAACAGCGCTGGCCACCGACAAAAGTAAAGTGTGGACCGAGTCAAGCATTAGACAAATATTGCACGCTCAAAATCGTTGTCTCGCTCACAGTAAGCTTGATTAACGGCGCTGTCGGCTCGCCAGCCAGCCAGTTGTTGTTATCAGTAGGCAGGGATTGTGTGAAAACAACCAGACGGCGCTGACAGCAGAGATAAATTGGCCGTTTCCTGAGACACAGCGGGGTGAAGTGAACGAGAATTTATGTTTTAAAGATGTGCGCAAAACGATTGGATAGAGAAACCGAGGAAGATGAAACAGTGATAAACGTGCAAGCCACCGCAATACTGTTGGCCGTGCTTGATCAAATACCTCACAGTACCCACAAGAAATCTAAGGTCAAGCACGAGTTCAGCAAGGATGAAGAATGAGTGTATTTTTTATATGGCGAGAAATCATAATATTCTATCCTTGTCTTTTCAATGACTGCGATGGTGTTGGATGAAGTTACATGGGAGAAACCCCCCATCATCTGTCTCATGTATGTTTCGCCGTTGTATCTATTGTTGCCAATCGGCTGTAGAAAGAGACCCACACGACTGCAGCGTGTGTCATCGACGATCCTCCTGGAGTAGATATGAGGCTACCTACTTCCGCCACATAACCCACAGCTCACAGAAGCTCGGTTGTGGTCGCACTAACTTGATCACAATGCAGCCTGGACCGGAGGCTCTCGGAAAGCATACGCGTACGGAGACCATTTTGCCAGCCGGATTTTGGCGATGTTTCATTAATGTGTGGCACATCACAGCAGTGACCAGATTCAGTAAAACTTTTGATGAGTGTGGGTGTTCGACTTTCACATGTGCAAAGAATAGCCCCGGAATGCTTGAGGATATGACGATAGCTAACTTGGAGCCCTGAGTCAAAGGTACTTTTCACATTGTGGCCAACCCCTAGAGCTCAAGGTCATGACACTGGACGCTTGGAACTTGAAGCCTAACCATCGTACCTATAATGGTTACTGAGAAAATTTGCACAGTTGATAAACCGGTATTGAACAAAGCCGCTCTAGAACATGCATGAGTATCACGTTCCATGCAGACACCACTGTCGCACCAAGATTCAAACAGCCGTGTTGATCATGCGACGTTACGGAGGTCTTCAATTCCTGATCACTGATATAAATCCAGATCTGTCCGTTTAATTGTACCTGAAAACCGATTAGTATATCAATTCTAGCAATGCATAGTCACTCCTTCGACAGCGACACCATAAACCAAGATTGGACATTGGATGCCGACCTCTCCATGTCCACAGTAAGTATTCCGACAGTTAGACCGTTCGGAAAGCTTCGGATTCAACTCAGAACGCCCTGGTCTTGATGAAGATTCGCTCTATTTCCAACCAATGCATACTTGGATATAGGCGACTCTCCAGGGTCGTAACTATATATACAGAGATGTTGCTGGACCTTCACAGGGATCGTAGGCAAACCCAATCAACGGGGCAAGAGCACTCTTGGAAAGTCTGGGGTAATCGAGAATGTAAACCCAGGAGGAGCTCGCGTCAACAATGGGACAAGGCCTACATTCCTTGTCGGTGTTGACCATGATGGGCAAACGATTGTATCGATGGCATGCCCCTGTAGCGTATAAGCTCTACTCGCACAAGTCCCGCAGATGGTTTAGATGTAGACGTGAGCTATTGGTATGGAAGGTTGTCCTACCACTCTCGGAACGGCATCCAGCCCATTAATATACAGTAGGTATCACCAGCATGTGCACAGAAGTAGAAGCGTCGTGCGCACCATTGAATCGTGTCCTACAGCATTTGAATGCGGCAACAAGTATGATTTACCCGTCACCGAACTTCTCCCAGCAAGCCAACACGTCTCGTTGGACGCTACGATCAGAAGCAAGAGCATCACCAGGCTATGCGCAAGTCCGGTACGCATGATGCCATCGGCTGTCGCAGCTATCAAATACGGCAGGGCAAGCAAAATAACAAGGAGATGCAACGAAAAGCGGACGGAGCACTGAAGGACCACAACGGCGGCGCGCCACGACTCAGAAGCTGACACACTCCGCTGACTCATCTGAGGCATTTATTGAAGGGGGATAACAGCAAAAGTGCCTCACTCCAGAGTCTATTTAATGGCGCAATCTTACCAATACCCCGTACATTCATTCATCCACCCATAGCACACGTTTTCACCACGACGCCCATGATCTCCAACGCTCACGACCACACGCGCACTACGCTTCGAGTGGACAACCTCCACTGCTCGTCATGCGTGGCGTCCATCACAGATATCGTCGCCAGCTACTCCCCCTTTGAAGAGCACGCGAACTCCACGTCGCCCATCACCGACCTTGACATTTCCCTGCCAGAACGGACCGTGTCTTTCACTCATCCGAAAGGGTTCGATCTGAAGCCGATTCTAAAACAACTCGACGCATCAGGATTTGACGTGTGGCCACTGCCACCAGACACCGCTACCACACCCCCCACAAAAATCGCTGATCCCTCCAAATGGAGATCCTTCCTCAAAGGCACCTTCGTATATCGAGACGTCAAGTCCTCTCAACGTCAAACGACCCACAGAGAAATTTGCAGCGCCTGCCGTGCCTTGGAAAGTGCCAGCAATAGCACCGTCGCGAGTGTGGACAGGTTAGAGAAGCAGGCTCTGCAAGAATCAAGATTTGCCATTGAGGGAATGACATGCAGGTAAGTTGGCAACCCAATGCAAGACCAACATTCTGACCATCGGTCCCTCATCAGCTCATGCACGTCTGCGATATCCGACATTCTGTCACCTTCATCTGAGCCCGGCATCCGCTCCTGCAAAGTGACGCTGCTGCCCCCCTCTGCGCTCGTCGTCCACGACGCCAACGCGCTCTCCGTCCATAATATTAAGGAGCTCATCGAGAACGCTGGCTATGGGGCAGAGCTCGTCACGTCCAAGAGCATCTCCGCGGCCGCCGCTTCTGACTCTCTACAAGACGTGACAACATACAAAGCAAAATTCTCAATCTTGGGCATGACCTGCGCCTCGTGCGTGTCTTCGGTCACACGAGCTATGGACAGTGTCCCAGGGACAACCATGGTGTCTGTTGATTTGATTGGCAACACAGGCTCTGTCGTCGTGCCGCGTAAAGAGGATGTGGAGCTCGTCAGAAGTGAAATTGAAGACGTCGGATTCGAGTGCTCTGTAGTCGAGGTCTCGGAACTCCGAAAAACCAGGGCAACGAATCAATTCATCTCGCGGGTAGTAACGATCAGCGTGGACGGCATGTTCTGCGGGTGAGTTGGTTTCAAGTTCTTCATGAGCGAGTTCTGATCGTGATGTTAGGGTATGCGTCACAAAGGTCAACAATGCGCTCGCGACTCTTTCGCAATGTCATGGAATCACCTTTGACCCCATCACACTCGACCGCCCTACCACGACCCTCACTTATACACCCCGCCCTCCCTCGTTCACGCTCAGATTCATTCGCGAAGAAATCGCTTCTCTCGGATTCACAGTCTCGGTTGTCCATGTCGACAGCATCGAGGAGCGTGCCGCTCGCGCTCGCATGCGCGAGCAACGGCACCTTCTTCTGCGACTGGGCATCACGTTTCTGTTCGCCGTCCCTACCTTCGTCGTTGCCGTGCTCGGCATGTCGCTTCTCAGCAACACAAACACCTTCCGGAAACAATTGGAGATGCCGGCGTGGGGCAACGCCTCGCGTGGAACCATGATCCTCTTTGCGCTTGCCACGCCTGTCCAATTCGGGGTTGGCTGGTTCTTTTACGAGCATGCTTGGAAGAGCCTTAGAGGTGTGTGGAGGAGGCGCAAGGCCGGGACAAGCTGGCGGAGGGTCTGGTGGGAACGGCTCCTCAGATGGGGAAGTATGGACTCTTTAGTGTCACTGGGAACATCTGCGGGGTACTTTGCTAGTCTGGCATTGATGATCTTGGACATCAGGACCACGCCGGTTCAAGGCATGATGGGGGGTGAGATGGGGTGGTTCGATAGCTCTGTTTTCTTAATGGTATGCGCAGCTGTTCCTGCCGATGGTTGTGATTTTTGCTTATGCTCACGATACCAGCTATTCATCATTGCCGGCAGGTACTTGGATTCCATAAGCAAGCAGCGGACCGGCGACGCCATCACCACCCTATCTTCCACCAAACCATCCACAGGACTGCTCTACTCAACGGTCACATCAACCGTCGCTTCCGAGGCGGTGGACTTCCTCGAAGTGGGGGATGTGCTCCTGGTCCCGGCGGGGGCCTCGCCGCCCTTGGACGCGGTCCTGACCGATGCAAGTCCGAAGACGACGTTTGACGAGTCGGCGCTTACGGGTGAAGCGCGCCCTGTGTTGAAGGCTCCCGGCGACGAGGTGTTTGCGGGCACCACAAACGCAGGGCCTGCAGCAGCCATCGTCGCTGTCACCAATGACGTCGGACACACGATGCTGGACGGCATCGTGGGGGTGGTCCGAGACGCCATGGGAAAGAAGGCGGGCATCGAGCGGATCGCGGATACGGTCACGGGCTATTTCGTGCCCTTTGTGGTATTCGTCGCTTCCCTGACATTTATCGTGTGGAGTTTGCGTGGGTATTTGGGCGATTTACCGTCTGAATGGATCGATGGTCGCCGGGGTGGTGGCTGGGCGTTGTTTGCCATCCAGTTTGGGGTTGCGGTCTTGGTGGTGGCATGTCCCTGTGGTGAGTTACACACTTGCGTATATGTGGGTGCAACTGATGGACGTTGGCAAACTTGAAACAGGCATAGGACTGGCAGCGCCAACGGCACAAATGATTGGCGTGGGTATTGCCGCACAGCATGGCATACTCTCGAACGGGGGCGGCGAGGCGTTCCAGACGATCTCATCGATGAACACCGTGGTGCTCGACAAGACGGGCACCTTGACGACCAGCAAATTTACCGTGTCGGACCACAAGCTGTTCGGCGACGGTGCAGGTGCATCGCGTGGACTTGTTCTCTCCATGTTACATATAGCAGAACAAACATCGACGCATCCGCTGGCGGTCGGCGTGCGGGACTGGTGCAATGAGCAGCTGTCGTCTGAAACCGTCGTTCGTCCCGCCCCCGTGGACCTCGTCTCCTCCGAGGAGATTCCCGGCCGAGGTCTTCTCGCCATGCTCAACGTCGCGGGAACCAAAATCGAAGTGGCGATCGGAAACGAGACACTGATGGAGGATGTCAACGCAGTATGGGGAGGAGAGACGTCATCAAAGGACGATCTGCTCGGGTGGAAGATGGCCGGCAAGAGCGTCGTCGTCTTGTCCGCCCGAGTGATAGCGGAGCCACCGGCGGCGGCACCGGAGGCGATGATGCGCCTGCCTGTCACCGCTGACACCCACACCGTCCTGGGCGTGTTCGGCGTGCACGACCCGCCGAGAGCGGAGGCGTCGACCGTGATTGCTGAGCTGCGACAGCTTCACATGGACGTGTGGATGATATCGGGGGATAATCTCATCACTGCCAACGCCGTCGCGCAAAGCGTGGGCATTGACAAGTCTCACGTCGTCGCCGGCGCGCTGCCACAAGACAAGCAGTCGTGGGTGAAACAGCTCCAGACGGCGTCAGGAGAGCCGCGTTCCGGGGGCAGGGGCCGGTGGTGGCGGTGGAGGAGAGGCACGCCCGCAAAGCAGAGGACCATTGTCGCCTTCTGCGGAGACGGCATCAACGACGCGCCCGCCATTGCGCAGGCAGACGTGGGGCTGGCGATGGGGGGCGGATCGGCGGTCGCCGTGTCCACCGCCGACGTTTGCCTGCTCAGCTCCAACCTGCTGGCCCTCCTGACGGTGCACCACCTGGCGCGCGCGACGCGGCGCAAGATTGTGACCAATTTCGTGTGGGCGTGCGTGTACAATGTGGCGCTGATGCCTCTGGCGGCGGGGGCGTTTTATTCGCTGGGGCGGACGACGCTGCCGCCGGTGTGGGGCTCTGCGGCCATGGCGCTGTCGTCCATCTCGGTTGTGGTGAATTCGCTGTTCTTGAGGTGGCTGTATACGCCTCCCAGGGCGGTGCGGAAGTGGACGCGCGGTAACGAGGCGTGAGGGGGATGGCGTGACGCTGGTGTTGTACTAGATTTCTCTCGCTGTAGCCATAATTGTAGCAGATAGACGTGTCACTTTTCACCACCACACGGCGCCCTGCATAAGACGACGGCCTTGGCGCTCCTGACGTGTCCATCGCTGCCAAACTCGGCTCCGACGTCCACCACGCCACTGGGATGTGAGATTCTGACCAGCCCTTGCTGTGGCCTGGCGGGGTTCGGGCCTGCTGCTGAACGATGCGCTGGGCGACGGTCATGGGGACGGCGCGGTGGAGTACGCCCATGGACATGGCGTGGATGCTGATGGAGGGGTCGAGACCCATGGCGAGGGCGCCTGCGTGTCGACGAGGGAGAGGGTGTATGTGACGTCTGTGCCGTCGGGGTGGGCGACGGCGAGGCGGTCGACGGGGTTGCCGGTGGGGAGGAGTGTGCCGGTCCTGGCACCGGCGGGAGTGACGAAATTGAGTGGTATCTGTGATGCCTTTCCGGGCACG
This sequence comes from Cantharellus purpuraceus, assembly GCA_025174535.1. Lineage (NCBI taxonomy): Eukaryota > Fungi > Basidiomycota > Agaricomycetes > Cantharellales > Hydnaceae > Cantharellus > Cantharellus purpuraceus. The sequence goes on from JALBUN010000047.1 coordinate 308,492, forward strand.
CCCGCGATGGAAGTCTGCTGGAGGGGAAAGGTGGTGTGGATCTCCTTGTGGGTGTTGGTGTTCCAGAGGCGGACGGTGCCTAGGGCACAGCCCCCGCCTGATGATGGGCGTGTGATGTGGGGGGTGCAGATGCCCTCGTCGACAGCGAATGCGCCGGCCATGCACGACAGATTGCCGCAGTGGCCAGAATAGTCGACGTCGGCGTCCCGGACCCCGACCTGGGCAAAGGTGTACTCTGCGTCCACCCCTGCGGCGGCCCCGTGCGACGACCATGATTTTGGAGAGGGAGGAGACGCCGCCGCCCATGCCGTCCAGCTGGCGTGCGTGCTGCGGGTCTGGGGAGCCCATGATGCGCGAGAAGATGGGGGACCAGGCGGCGTGCGGTTGATGAAGATGCCCTTGGACGTCCCGCCGCGGAGGAACGCAGCTGGCAGGGGATTGGCTGTGGTTCTGCGCCATGACGCGGTTTCAGACTCCGCTCCTCCTCCCCTTGATACCATGGCCTCGTATGTGCGCGCCTGGTGGTTTGGCGCAGCAGCACCGTCTCCGTCGCCCGTCGCTAGCCCACCACCCATCGTCGTATCGGCAGAGGAAACACAAGAGGCGATATACGACGATGCCGTGGGTGGAGACGAAGACATTCCCCCCGCTTTTCCCAGCCTCCATAGTATACAGCGCTCGTCGCGGCGCGATGCAGCAGCAGCAGCAGCACTCATGCCGCCCCCTGCGCTGCCCGCCTCCAACCCACCTGCCGCGTCGACGCTGCAGCTCCCGCCGCCCGCCGCCCCATCGAAGAAACGCGGCAAAGTCGCCCTGGCACCCGGCCACAGCCCGCTGGACTGGGCGGCGCTGAAGGCGTCTGGCCAGGATCTCCGGGTGGGGCTGACTCTACACACACACACACACGCCTGCCTGACACACGCCCGTCGCACAGGGCACACCGGGCCTCATGCGCGTGACCCCGTCGCAGCTCAAGCTGCACAATACACGCGACGACGCATGGTCCAGCTTCAACGGCAGAGTCTACAACATCACGCCCTACCTGTCGTTCCACCCCGGCGGCGAGCGGGAGCTCATGCGCGTGGCGGGCCGGGACGGCACCAAGCTGTTCGGTAGGTGCGCCGTGTGTCGTTGCGGTCTGGCTGACGTGTGCTCTGGACAGCGCTCACACACGCGTGGGTGAACGTCGAGTTTATGCTCGACGAGTGTATGGTGGGCTTTCTCGTCTCGGAACCCTTGTCTGCTGCATAGCCATCCATACCCACATGATTGTGATTGGTGTAGACCGCATTGTTGTATCATACATGTTAATCCAAACGGGTGTCGCAACAGGGCGAAGTGATGTGGGGACCACGACGAACAGAGAATGCTGACCCCCCTCTAAACATGCACACAAAGATGGCCCATCACAGCTCAGGGGTGTGGTGCCTTGGATAGGGGTCGGGGCGGGTGGTGGTGCGACGCGTAGCATGAATTCTGCAGGAGCCGAGGGAGCATCAAGGATGGGCGGCTGAATGTTGCCAAAGGCCGGGCGGGTGCTGAGAGTATTGCTTAAGACAATGATGCCGTGGCGTGGCGCATGGACCCGTTGTGGGCGAGCATGGACCCATTCTCATCGGCGGCGTCGGAAAGGACTTGACGCGTCGTGTGCGGTCGCCATCTGCACTCCCATCTGCATCCACCTCGTCGTCCCTCGCCTTGTCTCTGCACCACCACCCCGCATACGCTCTCCGATGCAGGCTGCCTCCCCGTCGTCGTCCACCACGACGCCCTCGCCCCCCCTCTCCTTTCTCCACCCCCCCGATGCCCCAGATACGCTCCACCTCCCCCATCTCGAGCCCCACGAGCGGGAGGAGCGCCGGCGCGCCGTCCAGAAGCTCTTTGAACGCGCAGAGTACTCAAAGGTGTGTCATCCGTCCCTCCCCCGTCCCACCCAAGGGCGCGCGATGCCGCCCATGTCGCCGTGTGCCCAGACGCGTCGATAGGCCGTCGCCGCCCCCCAGCACGCCCCCGCCTGCCACTCCCCCCCCCGCCGTCCCCTGCCCGTCGTCCCCTGCCCCCAGTCCATGCTGACACGTGTGCCGCGCAGCTGACACGCGGCCTGCGTGCTCGCCTCGCCTACGCGTCCTACAAGGCCGCCAACAACCTCTCCCACGTCCCCCTCCCCGTCCTCGAGGACCGCATCCACGACTGCCTGCCGTCCCCCGCCCCGTCGCCCTCCCCGCTGCCCCCGCCGCCGCCGCCGCCGTCAACCCCTAACTCCCCCGCCCATAAGCGCCGCGCAGCCATGGCCCCGCCCTTGTCGCCCTCCCGCAGCCTCTACGCCTCCCTCCTCGGCCCCCCGCCCTCCAAGCGGCCGCGCCACGTATACGGCCCTGCCGCTGCCCCGGGCGCCGCCCCCACCCCCGCGGACCTCCTCCCCTCCTACAGCCCCGCCACGCCCCGCAAGCCGCCACCCAGTCCCCAGCGCTCCGCGCACGCCAGCTCGCCCTTTGCCAGCGGCGCACAGGGCAGGACCGTCCGCACGGTCCTCCAGGGCCGTGCCCGCAGCACCGTCACCGAGAAGGAGGACATGAACGCCGCCGCCACGCTCACGGCGCTCATGTTCAACCGCGCGTCGCCCCGGCAGCAGCGCGGCGAGGACGGCGGCGTGCGCACGACCACCCCTGCCCCGTCGTCGCAGGAGCACAAGGTCACGGAAGACGCAGATGCCGCCGAGCTGATGCTGTATCTGGCGACGAGCCCGTCGCCTGCACGCCCCACGGTCGCGCGGCGTGCCCCCGGGTCCATGGGACGCGTTCTGTTTGCGTGTGCCGGTGCCGGTGCTGGCAGGCCGGATGGGGACGGTCTGACGGAGGGGAGCAGGACGCCGGCGTTGACTGCGGGCCAGTCGTCGATTCCGTCGTCGCAGGAGACGAATGCGACGGGGACGCAGCTGCTTCCGCCGCCGCCGTCTCCGTCGCGCCGAGCTGATGCTGTATCTGGCGACGAGCCCGTCGCCTGCACGCCCCACGGTCGCGCGGCGTGCCCCCGGGTCCATGGGACGCGTTCTGTTTGCGTGTGCCGGTGCCGGTGCTGGCAGGCCGGATGGGGACGGTCTGACGGAGGGGAGCAGGACGCCGGCGTTGACTGCGGGCCAGTCGTCGATTCCGTCGTCGCAGGAGACGAATGCGACGGGGACGCAGCTGCTTCCGCCGCCGCCGTCTCCGTCGCGGACGCTTGCGGGGACGCCGGTGGGGATGGGGAAGAAGGGAGGGGGGGGGGTGTCGAGGCGGCTGTTTGTGGAGAGTGAGGGTGGGGGGGGTGCTGCTGGTGCTGCTGGTGCTGCTGCTGGTGCTGGTGCTGGTGCTGGTGCTAGGTTTGGGTTGGGGAAGGGCATTGATTTGGTGGAGGCCAAGTAAGGTGAGTGGCACAATGTGGTGCTTGTGTGGATCGTCTCTGAGGCGGGTGTCTAGGTTTGCATGGTCGATATAACATTTTCGCTGCTGCTGCCGCTTCTTTCTCATGTTCAAGTATCTATGACCAGTGGACCACCCAACTTCCGGATATCTTTTTCTGTGTGTATTTCCGCATTCTTTCTTGTGGAATCTGCGCGGGTCTTTTTTTTTTTTTTGCCTTTTTGATTATTCCACACATGCATACATACATGCATGGGGGGATTGGCGCGAGTGTGGTGTGTGTGGTGCATTTGTCTGCTGTACCCCTTGTCCGTTGTACCCTCCCTCGCTGTACCCTTCCACGCCCCCGCCGTACCGTACCCTTCTCCCGCCGTACCCCTCCATTCTCTTGCTTGCTATGTTGTTGTTCAGAACGTTGTAAATGATCATGATCGTGTGTATGCATGGGTTTTTTTTTTTTGCGTGTGTGTGCGGGTCTCTGGACTTTTTGTGTGGGTTATATATATATATATATATATGGTGGGGATATGGTTGTTTTGTTTTATCTAGAGTGTGGTATGTACATTTGGCACATTCGATGGAACGCTGGTGGGGTCCTGAGTACTGAGTAGGCGTGGCTTTGGCTGAGTGAGTGGTCAGTGAGTGGTCAGTGATCGAGCCGATCCGAGCCGATTGGGTTTTTTGGGGGGTGCGTTCTTCGATGTGTGATGTGTGATGTGTGATTGGGAACGGAACTGGAGACGAAACATGGCGTTTGAAGAGACGTGAGGAAACTGATCGACTGATCCTTGATCGATGATCGATGATCGCTTTCGTGGGATGGGATGGTAGGCCTGGCTGGATCCATCCATCCAGATATCAGTTTCTCGTTCGAGGAAAGTGGTGAGTACCATCACACACACACACGCACGCACATGCACACATGCACACACATGCACAGTCTGCTGATGACTGCTGATGACACCTGCATGCACCCACCCCTCGGACTGCCGAATCCTTGTCCTTGAGCAGTTCGATGATATATCCTCAAGCTGCTCATGGACAAGGATTCGGGGGCGATTGGATCCCCTTTCTGTGTGGGTGGGTGGCTTTTTTTTTTTTTTTTTTTTTTTGTTTGGTTTATATCAGTTTCTCGTTTCAAAGAAAGTGGTGAGCCACCACCACCACACACACACACACACGTGCACATGCACAACAAGCACAGTCTGATGATGACGGCTGATGACACCTGCATGCATGCACGCACCAACGTCCCCCTCGGATCGCCGAATCGTTATCTTTCAGCAGCTCGATGATATATCCTCAAGCTGCTCATGGATAAGGATTCGGGGATTTGGGTGTTCGAAGGAGGGGGGAGGGGGGGGGGGGGGGGGCTGCCAGGTGCATGTGCGCAACGCGACCGACCGACCGGCCGATGGGATCCCCTCTCTTGTGTGTGTGTGACTTTTTTTTTTTTTTGTTTCTGGAATTCTTTTGAGGTTTTGAATGTTGAGTTTTTGAGTTTTTTTTTGCTTGCCTGCGTGGGTATGAGCATGAGCATGAGTGAGCCTCTCGGAGCCCGAGCCTGAGCTTGAGCCACTAGCTAAGCTCTAAGCCTGAGTCTGGGCCTGATGTGATGCATTGATTGAGTCTGGGGTTTGAGCCACCGAGGCCCGAGGGTTGGGATTTGTGTAAAAGGGATTCTTCATTGCTTTAAGAAGCCTGGAGGGGTTTTGAGTCGTATGACTGTGAATAGATGGCCAAGAATCAGCGCTCCGCGCTTCAGCAGTTGACGACTTTTCACTGATACAATCAGCCAGAACAGACCGTGGTGTATAGTCAAAAAAAAAGACCACTAGTGGTACTCTTTCTACTTCAAAGTAGAAATGATTCTGGATCCAGAATCTCTTATTCAATTGCAGAAGCTACGTATACTGGATTGGGGGGAGGTTCTTTCTTGCAAATGCAAAGCTTCCGTCTTCGCCTTCGAGTTCCGCGCCCAACCCCCCTGTGAATTCTATATAGGTGCTGCGATCGTCATATTTTACCCCAGCCCCGAATCGCCCCATCCCAGTTGGCTTATAGGCTGTAAACTTCACAAGCCCAAGTCCCGCCACTATACAGGACAATCATAGGCTCGCTCTTCGGCACCCCATTCAACCATCATTCCTTCCACACCAATTTGATCAAGCGCCTAGTTCACACGGGCTGTATACAATAGCTGGGGCACCGACCGGCCTGCGTGCCCTCCTCAACTGCCAAGGCAAAAAGGCACACACACACGTCCTTCTGTGAACATCAAAACTCTTGACACGTAAACGCACACGAAAACGCTGTGTAAGCACGCTTCCCCCCCCCCTTCAGGCACCGTGACGTGTCCCTACTTACTATACCTTGCGGGGCCGATTTCGAAGGCCCGATTAAATGATATTGGGCGGGGGTGGATGCGAGATACCCATGGGCTTACAGGACAACGTTGCCCGGCCGGCCGGTGAGGGCAAATTGTCTCTTTGCATCCGAATCTCGATATCCTCGCGGCGTCTGTGTGTGTTTATGAGCGCGGCACGGGGTCAGGTTGTATGTAGTTGCGACGTGTTAGCAGGATGTAAAGTGACACCGAGCTCCCCGTTATTTCATTCCAGCTTCCGGATCAAAGAGCGAGGAGCACGTCGACACCCTGATGCTTACCATTTGAGCCTTGTGCTGGCTGCGAAGCCGTGAATGCAGCGCAGTGTGTGTGCGGCACAGAGAGCGGAGGTGAAAGCGTCCTACACGTGCTGGCCGACCCTTCCGCAGCGCCGAGCTCGGGTGCGCTTGATGGACAAGTACTACTACTACGCGCAGCTGAATTGGGGAAGTAAGACCTCGGCCGGCGTCTGTTGCCCTGGAGCATGCAAGCGATCCAACTATTCTCAGCAATGATCCATATGGAGGCGGGTTTCATCCCAAACGAGTCGATTGGGGGGAGACACTCGTCACCCGTTCATTCGGACTGATCCAGCCGGGTGAACAATGTGGGGGGTTAAGAGGACTGGGTGGAAAGGTGATATTTTGTGGCGTCGCGTTTAAGTAGAACGCCTGTGCGATCCTTGGACCCTGATGTGAGGAGTGACTCTCATAATTCGACGCCTGCAATGAGTACTCTGAAAGAAACTAACGGTTGGATCACAGCGCCCCTGGGGTGTACAAGGTCCAGGGGTATACTGCGTCGACAAGTGGGCTGCGGGATGATGTTGAACCTGACCAAAGTGAGTGTCAGGACCACGACCGCTGACAATGGCCGCACCATAAGGAAACAGCGTGCCATCTGCCCGCTGCCCGGTGGCACGCGCAATAGCGAGCGACGTCGGCCATGTGAGGCTCATACGCGTCAAATGAGAGACTGTGGGTCCTTGTCCATGCCGTTCAGGAGCTGCTGCCTGCCCTCGCCCAGGACCACCGCCTAGAGTTCTGTTCCCACTCAGACCAACGACGGACCTGTGGCGACTGAGCCTTGTGGATTTGACACAGCGCCGTGTCTGCGGTAACGCGAGTTCCGGGAAGGCATCAAAACACTCAAACTGCCGGGTTCTCGAAATTCGTCAAAAGCGGAGGGATATCTGGAGGACCAGCGTCACCATGAAATCTGACTCGACAGAGGCACATCCTCAAAATCGTGATGCACCATATACCGTTGATGTCACATCATCGCCTTCGTCATCGAATATGCCGGAAACGGCGGATTGTGAGCAACAGAGCCTCTTCTAAAACTATGATAAGGGGATACTTTCCACTACAGGAGACCAAATACTCTGAACTGAAAACGCGTACCAAAGTCGTTTGTACATTGCCTCTGCCTCATCATCGCCGAAATCTAGCTCATGCTCATCAGGCTCTTCGTCTTGGATATGGCTGACATCTGACCTGCCGCCGCGCCTGGAGAACATAGTTGCTGAGCAAGGGGATATGACAAACAGTTCGGGAGATAGAACGCTACGTAGGATCAGCGTGATCGTAAGAGAGTCGATGGAAGTATCGACTGCGAGCTTTTCTCGCTTGCAGACAAATATGAATCACGGGGACCTGCATCAATGGATGCTTGATGTGCGATCTGAGCAGACTCTCTACTTTTAATGAGGGAGACTTGTCGGCTCAAAAGTCTCCCAAAAATGGCGCAGAGGCGTACGGTCATCAAAGAGGAATACACTTCCTTCAGGTCCACATAGCGTCACGCTATCCGGGAGGGCCGTTACCATCTTCCCGACCAATCCGAGTGCCACCCGAGGCAGTGTGGATGGATCGGGAAGCGACGGTACAGGTACAGTAGTCAGAGGTAGCTCATGGGTAGTATGTATGCAGGCAGCACCTGCGGGTGGCCCATCATCCCCATCATTGCCGTCTATATGCCCGCCAGACGTAGTCATCCGTTTTCTTTCTTATTTCCCTCGATGGGTGGGGATGAGGATATTTTAGAACTGGCAGATCCGAGTTGACGACGGTGCTATAGCAGATCTACTGTACAGTACATCTTTGCAGCAGTGACTGTCACTCACATAATGGTCCGTACAATACCGTCTGCCTTTAGAGACAGGGCGATTTATGCCTCAACTTCATTCTCATTCTCTGTGCAGCTGCTCGGTTTCGGCATTTTAACTCGGGACCGTATTTGGTGAGCCGTTTTCCCCCTCATCAGCTTCCAGTGTTCTCAAATGGACCAAAAGGCGAGCAGCCAAGAAATTCATAAGTAACGCCGGCTGGTAACGTGTACAGCATTCTGACTCACCCGTACCTCGACGCAATACTTCCCATGACTAACTTTACCACCAGAACACGCCTATTAGACCCGGAAGAACATACCAAAGACTCGTCAGCATCGGCCACGTTAGGATGAAGAGGGTCACGGTTGAATTGGATAGATGATGGTTGGTGCGAGTTGGTGCCGGACAACGTTGCCCGGCTGGTGAGGTAAGCTTTTTCATCCAAATCCCGATATCCTCAAGGCGTGTATTGGTTATAGCCCGACTTTAGATTTGACTCCGTGTCCTATATTCCGGATCACGGGCAAGGAGTCAAGGTTGTTTTCTCTCGCCTTCGGAAGTAAAGGGAGCAGTCCAAGTGAATAAACAATTTGCGTCTCGGATCTCCGGCCCCGAACCAAAGAGTGAGCTTCCAAAATACTCTGCCTGTCGACAGTTACATATCTTCCTACATTACACTGGCACCCAGGCTCCAGATTCGACAGATTTTGATGAGAAAAATCACACAGTTTCAGTCTTGGATAGCCTGTATCTCCTTTTCGCTCCGACTTAGGTATTGGTCGTACGAATCGCCACTGACAATGGGCTCTACAAATATTGATCAGTACCTACGCATGCAATCTACCTGGAAAACTCACTTTTCTCTAATGAACGGGCTCTGTATCTGGCAATCACTTCTCTGTCGTGTTTTATGGCAGCTAATTGTGCGTGTTTGATGGTTCCTGCCAATGGAGTCAGGTTGTGTCAATTATGTACAAGAGATGATTTACCTGACAAGTGCACCATGTGAGGAATATAATACCTTCCATTAATCTGCGACATAAGGGTAACTGCACCCCATGCTATTCGATGATGTTCACGAGAGACCCGTATAATGCAAAGATGTGTTGTGGGCGAGAAGTACTTCACTGCATTAACACGGATGCCGATCAGCCCTCCTTGCTCGATAAAAAAAAGAGATGTCAATGGACCATTTAACGATGCAGACACAGTCCCCCATCCGATATCGCCAAAGTTGGTCATGACGCTCTGCTTGAGGGCAAGCCAAATAACCTTGGCATTCACCTCTTGATTGCGCGCAACACCATCTTCGGGGTTACACGGAATAAACTCGACAAGTAGCCACCGGTTCTGCGACACCAAATATTGAGCATGAGCGTGGTCATGAGTGTGGCACACACCTTGAACCGAACCATAACGAGCCGTGAGAAAGTTATTTAAGCACCGCTGACGATCCTAAAGCCGTTGCTTCAAATTTGATAGGTGCTTCTGCTGACATGAATACCCACAACTAGTACGCGGTGTGTGGTCATGCGCCTAATGAACACCCCCTATTATGAAATACAGATATATTGATATTCAAAACCATGGCAAGAGGATGAAAATGGATACACAGGTCGTCTGTATGACCTTCTACAGCTAACTTGTACAATAGTTGTTCTGGTGACATCGTGCCCTGCCTTTCGATTATTGTTCCACATGTCTTAATATGCGTATACACCGCTCCATCGATTCTGTATGTATGGAGAGGACTGTCCGAATGGACCTCTCCAAGTCACTCCACATCCTGTGTATAACATGACGCATACGAGGGTGATGCTGGCAGCAAGCGACATCCAAGGCTGTGGTGACGCACATGGTGGGCCGCCGGACGAACAAGGAGCGGATATCTAGATTAAGACCTCCAAAGCAGATAAAATTGGAAGAATGGACGCACTAATGGTCCAAAACTGGCCTCAATGCCAGCATCATGAAATCTCTGTTTCGCAACGGCGAATAGTGCGATCATGAATGCAAATCCCGCCAGTGATGTGAGCGCCGCTGGTATAGCGAGCAGGCTATATAACGGCGGGGGGAATACAGTGTCCCTCCGAACATGAAAGAGCACGGAGGGGAGAATGGAAAGGAACAGCAAAAGCGTGGCTACCGCCGCTAAGGGAGCCGCAAGTGCTCTGTGAGCGAGCCTCGACGGGCAACAAAACTAACCGTACCGATGGGAAGGAGTATCAACACCTTTGTAAGCCAAAAAATGATCTGCGGTTCCATGTGGTATCCCAATGCTTTTGTAGTGCATTGTCCAGATTGCTGAAAACAAAAGCCCCATATTCCAAAAACTACGGTATCTCCGGGGACAGCAGCACGAAGAAAGTAGAATGATGAGATAAATGGGACTGAAAAGTTGACGAGCGCTCTAACAAACACATGTGTTAGTGTTCCGAGAAGTAGTGTCTCCGAGATGTAAGAACGTACAGTAAGATCAGCGCTACCATCGTGAGCATAAACGTCGGGATAAGAGGCCCTTCCATTGCATCAAAGGGGTGAATGTCGTGGTCGTAACAAGGCGTACAGATAGGGAAATGTACCAGTCGCGTTCGTCACGTGTGCTCGTAGAGGAAGAGAAAGAACCGCGTCTTGAACTCAACTTCATACGCCACGCGGTATGATGTGTGACGCGTGACCATTGTTGGAGCAATCATCAAGGCACGTGGCGGACTCTTAACTTTACATAGGCTGACTTTCAAACTACTTATAACCTCGACTGTAGGACTGATGGAACTCTGAATAGTCTTTCGCGATACATCGAGACTGATAAAGCTCGGTCAATTAGGAAAATTTTCGCGATGCCCCAATAGATTTATATATAGCCAGTTGGCCCTCGACTAAAACTTCTACCATGAGCCCTTCAAGTTGGAAATTCAATGAACAAAGGGAGCCCGGATACAAATATCCCTCCAGCACCGAAGCATCGTCACCTGGTTTGTAGGTTGTCTTTATCAGAAGCGCCATGAATGGTTCACTCGGTGAAGCCACTTCCTGATACGCCAAGCTGACAGTTTATTACTTTAAAGTTTCTTTAATACCACATCACATAGTGAATGCGTACCTTGATTCCGTTCGAGTTCACAACTGAAAGCCAAGATGTATGTGTCCTCTCCTTCATCGGCGCCGAGGCAGGGAGGTCGCATAGTGCCCTGCATGGACTATGAACTGTCGTGGGTGCTGGATGAATATATTAGATGGTTCCCAGCGGCCTATACACTCCTTTGTCTAGCGGGCGGTGCCTATTCCTGACCTCTCACATTTGTGTCGTCCTTTCTTCCAACGTACCGATAACATGTTAATCCTGCGCAACGATTATTATGCCGGTGATTCGATGAATTGGCAAGCGTAAATCCGGGAGACCCTGCGACTCTGCGACCGTGACCGGGCATCGTGTTCATTACGACATGCAGATTTGGTGAGTTTTACGTTCTTTTGTCGTTTAATTGTAGTTGTATGCTGGAGGGTGGACAGGGTTATATAAAGCAGTCCTGCAGTTTTCTTCCCTTCAGGTTTCTTCTATCTTACACGTATACTCTACACAACATTCATAATGTTATCATGTGAGTCGTACACATCGCAATTTCTTGCATCTCTTCTAATGGAGGCGTCTGAATATAATGCCATCCTTGGACTGAAGGTAGATAAGTGTACATTCACCATGGGTACATGTATGCCAGGGACGTCATGGCTCGACTGAGAGAAGCCAGCACTCTTGCCATGTTATTGCAAGTGGGGTTTGAAGATGCGAATCCAACGCTGCTGAGCATTGGGTGTTGTCATCAGATGACCCATCTTTGTGAGACTGGTAGGGTTGCTGGACTGTCTGGCGGTCTGTACTCTGTTCCGATGCTAGCTTACAATTCACTCAGACGCATCTGGCTAAGGAACGAGGCACGGGAGTTACATATCGGCGTGGCTAAGTTGATGGCATGCATGTTTCACCACTGGTTCGACTTTGGCTCAGCTTCGACCAGCGAGAAGCGGTGGCGAAGCAGAGTGACATGTCCTAGGCCAGTGCTTTCTCGTCCTCCTAGTATCGGGTCGCTTTCTTCCTCATAGCCTCTTTTTCCTTCTATCATATCCTATCCATCACGTATCACTACTGTCCTTCTCCTTGGGCTCCTTCCTGCCGTGGAGATGGAAGAACCTGAAGCTACAGAAGGAAGGGGCTGAATGCCGTAGAGTATAAAGGCCGTGTGCCTGATTGTCTTAGGACTTTGCGGTGTGTTCGACAAGTCAAAGTGAACAGACTTTGACTTATGTAATGGGGACAGTGTCGTGCCATGCAGTCACTTGTTCTCATCGCATGTCATTACATGGAATATCAACGTAGCTGATACCAACTGCCGTGTATGTATTGGAATGTGGAACGTATACACATACCACAATGCGTCAACATGATTGTGGTTAAGCATGCCATGTTCCACTTGTCTCATCACTACTATTCCGCTGTTCCACACTCCACACTGGTGACCATATATATAGTGGCCACCAGTCATTCCTTCCCCTCAGTCGTATTCTCTACATACTGACTGAGGTAAGGAATTAAGTCTTATTTATTTACTGTCGGTCCACTCATGTACTACGTCGTACAGATCTGTCTGTACAGGTACTTGGAATAAAGTCGTATTCTCTACATACTGACTGAGATCTGTCTGTACAGATTCTAACAGTATGATCATCTATGGTGACTGATCTATCTCGACAAGATTTCAACCGAGCTGGCTTGTTGATAGAAATAGAGTTAACCTTAGTTGAGGTCTGACGAAGGTTTTACTATGAAGCGACTCGCTCTCAACATGGACGCATATGGGTCCACGGCTCGGCAGGGCATACAAAAGAATTTTTCTAGCGCCTGCTGGAGTTCACGTCTTTGTCCGTGAACTCTAGGTACGCATATTGTGATAGTCTATATCTATAATCTAATTTACACGTCTTTGTCCGTGAATTCCAGCTGTAGACGTAAGGTCTAGCTCACCGCCTGAACCTACAAGTTGTTGAGGTCCCGCAGAAGTAAATTATGAGCTGTGGGCAGAAATAATGTTGAGAGAAACTTCCATGCAGAGGCAACATAGCAGGCTCGAAGAACTCATGCATATGTCCCAGGAAGCATTGGATTAGCCTGTGATGTACTATCATGATGGGGGAATCATCAAAGACTGACCTGCTTACAATGAAGGATCAAGCAATGATATGATGGACAATGGATCACAGGCTCATCGCGTTCTTTAGACGTTGAAGGTGTTCGAATAGTGATCAATGGCTGACGGTTTGTTGAGGCTGCCGGCAAGATTGAATCCCAGCTCCACAAAAGGCGGCACGTGCCGGCAGTGGGGACGCCTTCCCTTGTTCTCCTTGTCATATAACGCTAGTCTGTCTTCGAGTATTTTGCTATCTGTCTATCTCTTCTTTCTCCTTTCCTTTCAGTTCAAAGTATCAAATCATCCAATCTGTGCGTTCTTGAGTATACATCGATATTACCTAGTCGTGCCGCATCGCTTACACGCTGTCATGACAGCTCTTGTGCCACTCATCACATACATGTCGGCATTCGCTGCATTGCTGAAGCTGAGTAAGTCGCAGACGGAGCAGTCAGAACTCGAAGTACAAGCACAGATCGCGAACCACCAACTGCAGTTAGAGAAGAAACGGCGGCAGCAAGAGGTGAAGGAGCGCAAGGAACGTGAGCTGGAGGCGAAGCTGCGTGCTAAGCGGTTCGACGAACAGCGGAAGGAGGAGGAACGCAAGCGGAAGCGGGAGGAGGAGGAGAATGCTAGACAGAAGGAGCTAGCGAAGCGAGAAGAGCAGATGCGACATGCGCTCAAGTATGGCCCTCGCAAAGCACCCGCCACCTCCGGGTCATCAAAGGCCAACGGTGGCGATCGTGGGGAGGGTCTCGCTCTCACCAGGGAGGAGCTGCGAAAGCGACAGAATGATGTCTCCGAGCTCTCCGTTCTCACGCGTGAGGAAAAACGTGAACGTAGGCTCGCAGCGGAGCTTCGAAGGACTTCGTCCACGTCCTCTCGTCGCAGTGGCGGTGGATCGAAAGCGGTGGCTTCATTGCCCGATGGCCGCACCGTTCGCAGACTCCCAGGTGGCGCTGTGGATTATACCACTGTCTCGCGCCTTGATCCAGACGCCCCTTCTGCCATCCCAATTGGCGATCTCGCTGGCAAAAGCGCACGCGAGCGCCTCACTGCCACACCCTCTACCCTGTTGAAGCTCAACACGGTCAAAAGAGACACTCGCACAATCGACGAAATTCTCAGCGATCGTGCCAAGGCTAAAGAGACCAAGATTCTCGCGGGCGACGAGGCTAAAGAGTTCTCAGACTGGTTTGGGAAGAACAAGAAGAAGGAGAAGGAGAAAGCTACGTCGCAGTTATCTTTCCAGCTTCAGCCTACTTCGACCACCTCCTCACGTGCCGTTTCCGCCACACCCTCTGGCTCTCCATCACCTGCCGTCAACCCATTCGCCAGTGCCACTTCCAAGACGAAACCTGCGACGCTGGCCGCGCCTTCCAAATCCGCCAGCCCCTTCCTCAAACCTATCAACCCCAAGCCGAGCTCCGTATCTCGGCCATCCGCGGCTGCTTTGTCCGCACCATCCAAGAAGCGCCCGCATTCTCCTGATGCTGAGATATCTCGGCCATCCATCAAACGGCGCACTTCTAGCGCTTCACGACCCGCGGCATCCGCAGCCCGACCTACCGCCACGACGTCCCGATCTAATGACGTGGTGGACATCAGCACTGAAATATGGAACATCTTTGGCAAGGACAAAAAGTCCTACGCGGCGCGTGACGTGTTGAGTGATGATGAGGACATGGAGGCCGATGCCGAGTCTGTGCTTAAGGAGGAAGCCAGAAGGTTTGTGTCTCATCTGTGCTGGTTGGTTTTAACCGTTTCTCGAACGTATTGCTATGCAGTGCGCGTCTCGCTTACAAGGAGGATGAGTATGCCCTTGCTGAGGAGAGACGGCACGAGGATGAGAAGAGGCGGCGGAAGAAGGAGCGCGAACGTAGAGAGAGAGCGGCGTAGATTTTCTCCTATAGCCGTACGTGCGTATCTCACATTCTCCATTGGAACGGATGCAACCCGACTCGGAAATGCTGCACTAACAAGATTTCTTCAATTACCCATTCCTCCATATATATCCCCTTTACTTCATATTATGTTACGGGACTTCCATCATGCATTTTCTTACAACCTCATTGTTGTGTGTATCTCCTTTATAACTACATCAGACCGTATTTCTCTGCTGTCAACACATGTCTCGTTGCTACTCGTCACAGTTTCAATATACACAAACCATGATTTCTGCACTTTGTGCTTTGTGCTTTCCGGGTGGCAATACTATTGGGGAGGGGGGAGGGGGTCAAGATAGAATAGAAACAGCGAGAAGCAGGCGGACGAAGACAGTAGATAGTCACACGGAAAAAAAGAGTGTTCGATTTTACCCGCTTTCATCCATGCGATGTCTTTTCCTCGGACCCTCTGGGCCGATAACGCCAGTATCCATCCCGCCCCCGCCACCGAAAAACGCGGGATTATAGTGCCCTTGTGCACCCCCAGCAAAGCCGCCCCTCTGCATGCCCATGCCCATGCCTCCCATACCACCCATCCCACCCATCCCACCCATACCCGCCATACCCCCCATCCCCGCCATACCCGCCATACCACCCATCCCACCCATGCCCATACCCATGCCCATGCCCATCCCCGGCATCCCCATCGCCCCGCCCCGACCCATCATCCCCCCCCGCCCGCGCGGCTGAAAGCCCATCCCGCCCCCACGCGCCTGGAACGTGCCCATCCCCCCCGCACCCATCCCTCCCGCCGCCGCCGCCGCCTGCATCATCCCCGCCATCGGCGCCATTCCCATGCCCATGCCCATGCCCATGGTCGCGGCGGCAGCGGCACCACCACCACCAGCGGCACCAGCGCCACTAGCGCTACGTGTGCCGCCGCCACCGACGCCCGTGGTCACGCCTCGTCCGCGGAAGCCGCCTGCGCCGCTGTTGTTGGAGGTGCTCCGGCTGGCAGGCGTGGCAGAGGATCTTTGGTCGCGCGGCGGGGGGTCTAAGGGAGGTGTATGAGAGAGTGTGTGAGTGTATGGGCAAGTGCGTACCTTTGGGAAGGGTCCGGAAGGGATTGCCGTGGGCAGAGCTCGTGAATGTGGCTGATGCGCGGCGGCTTTGAAAGTCACTGAGAATGGGTGAGTATGTAACATAGGACTCAAGCGGGAGGAGACGTACTTTGTGTCGAACCAGGCTTTGAGGGTAGAGGCAGCTTCATGAGAGTGACATTCGACGTAAGCAATCCTGGATGCACCATGCGGTCAGCTAGGCATGAGGTCTGGCAGCGCCATCAACCGACCCTTTGCTTTTCCCGTTTACTTTATGTTCGGAAAAAGTCACGTCGTTCAGCTCAATATTCACCCCCAAAGTCAGCGCGACCTGTCGAAGATCTTCGTCCGTAGTCCACTATGATTAGATAGGGGTAAATGGGTACATTTGGAATTAGAATACATTTCAGAGTTATCAAAGAAGAAACCGCTCGAACTAACCCATTGCAAATCACCAATGTACAATGCATCCGATCCAACTGAAGATAGGCCATTCGTGTTCGTATTTGGAGTGATCGCTTCTTGTCTGACGCTTGTGCCATTGGAGGTGATCATAGCAGCGGGGCCAGTGGGTGGCTGTACACTCGCGCGAGGTGCCGAGGGCAGATCGGTAGACATTTGTGCAAAGGTACTTTCGTCTTCTTCTTCTCGAGGCCGCTTTTCACCCACCGCAGGGGAGGGCGAGTTGCCGGACTCGACTTTTACTTGCTCGACAGCTTGGGGTTGCTGTTCATACTGTGATGTCTTGGAACAAGCAACAGATCAGTACGTCGTATGGGGAGCAGAAACCATCCACCCGCACCTCGTTGTTGGACGGGGCCTGATTGTACCCTTCGTCGTCTCCGTAAATGTCGATGTCGTCATCAGCCATCGCAGAGGAGTTGAAGCTCAAGTTAGATCCTTGGCGCAGCTTTCAAAGGCAAGAATTGTGGTGGCAATGGATGGTAAAGAATGACATACACGGCAAGAAAAACATACAGGGAAGAAGGTCAGAAACATAGATACATGCGCGTAGAAAAGCGGGCGTTACAAGTCGAGGAAAGCTCTTACAGGAATGTTGTGGTGATTACAGAGTAAAATGGCCTCGTCAAAGCCTCTACCAAGTTTACAGTGAGAAAACTATAGCGAGGTGGCTGAGTTTGTGGTGAGAGTCGGTGTTAAGAGACGCGTTAGCCGTTTGGCGCCCACGTTCCGCCTAGGTAGATCCACAACAAGTGACTTGTACTAGAATTCTAGTATCGGGCGTCCAGTGGGTTCGCTGGCGCAGTTGGTAGCGCATTCGCTTCACATACCCGCTCGGGTTATCGCGAGAGGTCGTCGGTTCGAGCCCGGCGTGAACCATCCCTTTTCCAGGTTGCGGCATTCTCAGCCCTCCTTGTCTTCGAAGTCATTTTATTGCCCTTGGATGTTGTCCAAAACTCGTTATTTTTTTGTGAAATTTTTTTTTTTTTCCAACACACCCTCTTCCCTGTCTACGCCTGTATCACCGACTTTGCAACCACATCGTTGAGGGGATCGACCAAGACAGTCCATCCCTATCGGAGATTGAAACCCCTAATTTAGGAGTGCTGCCTGTCGGCATACTGCACGTCCACGCCCTCCAACGGTCATCCTGGAGGTCCTTTTCGAATGACTTTATATATTCCTCTAGATGAATCAATCCACTCCCCAATTTCCCCGCCATTTCTGGTGCCTTCTTCGTCGCCAGTTCCACACTTGACCACCGTCATTCAGGCCATCCTCAGAGCGAAGCGGATTACTGTCGTGTGTGGGGCAGGCATCTCGGTCGGAGCAGGCATCCCCGATTTCAGGTGTGTGCCGTGCTTCGTATGATCCTATCTTCAGAGAAGTGACTGGGAAGCAGGTCCCAGGATGGTCTTTTCCAGTCTTTGAAGAGAGACCACCCAAAAGAGTCCCTATCATCCGGAAAAGATCTCTTTGATGCCTCTGTTTTCAAGGTATGGCGTCTTTCCTCTGGCAGTATTTTCAACACTTCATGTCTTCTATAGTCAACAGAAAAGACAGCGCTTTTCTACCGCATGATTGCCAGATTATCCTCGTTATCTTCGCAAGGCCAACCCACTGCGTTTCATCAACTCCTTCGCACATTGGATGATCGCGGACAGCTGCTCCGCGTCTACACACAGAACATCGATGCCCTTGAAATGAAGGCGGGCCTATCATTTGGCGTTCCCGAGTTTGAAGAGAAGAAGCTACGAGTCAAATTGAAGGGGAAAGCTAAAATGAAGGCCAGAGAGACAGGGAACGGTGCTTATAATGCACGATTGGGAGGCCAGAAAAGAAAGCGGTTTGGCGAAGAATCGCCAACGCAGCTACCGCCGCCGTCTGCACCACCACCGCCTAATTACGAGAGTGGCAACTCACCCGGGGCCGGGCCATCGACACCCGTTAGACGTGTTCCCTCTCCTTCTCCTATCACTCCCACGACCAAATTACATGTGAATGTCGTACCACGATGCATACCATTGCATGGCACGCTCCTCACGCTACACTGCCAACACTGCACACAGTCCTTTCCTTTGAATCCTCACACACCGCCTCCGATACCCTCCATATCTCCCCCACCCTCCCCAGGTGCTCGTAAAGACGACACATCATCGTCCCTTCATTCCCTTCTCGCCCTAGGAACTCCCCCTCCCTGTCCCTCCTGCACTTCCCTCGAACAAACACGGGCTCTCGTGGGAAAACGCCTTCGTGGGGTTGGAAAGCTTCGTCCCAGCGTCGTTCTATACGGCGAGGAACACCGTGAGGGCGAGGGCGTCGGTGAAGCCGTGCGGCGCGATCTCTGCGGGCTCAGCGACGCAAAAGCCGCGCCTGGCGCCTCGGAAAAGGTCGATGCGAACAATACACCGACCAAATCTCGGGTGCGCGCCAGAAAGGGCCCGGACTTGCTGTTGGTGGTCGGCACGAGTCTGCGCGTCCCTGGCACGAAGCGTATCGTGCGCGAGTTCTCAAAGGCCGTACGGCCATCTTCGTCTCCGTCGGCGTCTCGTCTTCCTACGCCTACGCCTTCGCCCCCCGCTGCCAGCAGTTCCCCCGATCAGATCCGGACGGTGTACCTCAACCTTGAGTTTCCGCTCCCTGCGAGGGAGTGGGAGGGCGTGTTTGACGTGTGGGTGAATGGGGATGTGCAGGAGTTTGCTGAGGCCGTGGCGTCGGTCATGCGCAGTGAAGAAGAGGAGCAGGTGCGCAAGAAGCAGCGTGCCATGGCGAAACGCGACACAGCGGCGCGCGAGAAGGTGAAGATGAAGCCTGCGGACGCAGCGTTGGGTAAGGCGAGGGGAAGGCGGAAAGAGGATATTTTGGACACGCCCATCCGGCCTTCGAAACGGCGCAAAGTCGATGTGGATATTCCGCCTACACCGATCTCGGTGTCAAAAGCGCTCGCGAGGGAGCCTGGGTACGACAAGGGCACCTGGACGAATGTGTCGCAGGTTACGCCGACGCGCAAAGTGATTTTGCGACTGCCGCCGCCGCCGCCACCCACTCCGCCGACGCCTACGAGAGCACTTCTGAAGGGAAGACGCTCCATTCCTGAAGTTGTTATTACATCAAAGCCCGGTCGATTCACACACAAGGCGCTTCCGACAGCACGGTCACTCTCTCCGTTGACATCCTTATCATCCTTGTCGTCTTCCCTGTCATTGTTGGGCCCCCTGCCGTCCGAAGATGCGTTATCGACACGGTCATCTGCCGAGACCGTTGATCTCTGGCGCAAGGAGCTGGAGGCAGTGCCCATGCGCCACGGTGCGTCTGCCGAGGCAGACTCGGACGAAGGCGGAGAGGAGGTGCCTTTATTGCCATACTGTGCGACGCGGACGAAAGAGGGCGGTTGTTTCCGGGAATAGCAATGACGAGAGGGCCTGACGTGCACTTGCATTTTGGGAGCCTAGGGGAGCGACTCATTCCAACCATGAGAGCCTCGGGCAGTTATTCTCCTTTAGGCTGTCTTCAGCCGAGGCAAATGCGGGGCTTGTTCTACCAGTGTTTGTTGTACTCCTCGCGCTTGATCATCTGGCGTACAGTTATCTTTGTATCTATGTTCTTATTCGAGTCGGTATTGTCTATTTTTTCTTGTCTTACATTTGTGTAGATGATAAATTTATGGCCATGTTTGCACGATCAGTGACCAACACGATTTCTCCTAGACTCGGGCCAGGTTTGCCCTGTGCGCGCGCACTGTGCATGACGATGCCGGCACGGTCACGTGAAGCTCCTAAGGACACCGTGAAGGCATTGGAGGTGTAGGAGGGTGTGGGACTCCTTTCTGCACCATGGTCGAACACATTGTTATCATTGGTGGAGGTATAATGGGAGTGTGCACGGCGTACTACCTGTCTCAAGATGAACGAGTCAAGACCGGCTCCGTCGCTGTGACCGTTGTGGAAGCTAACGAGATCGCCAGTGGCGCTAGTGGCAAGGCGGGAGGGTGAATACTCTATGTTTATTTTCCTCGTTGCATCATCCCCAACTCACCCAACCCCACTGTATATGCTACAGATTCCTGGCATTGGACTGGCACGGACCCGCATCGGCAAGCTTGGCGCAGTTGTCGTACTCATTGCACCAGCAGCTGGCCGCGGAACTAGACGGCGAAAACGCGTATGGATACCGCAAACTGACAAGTCTAAGTGCGCAGGTGCATTTTCGCGACTTGCCCGACGTGCACTTGGTGGACCCGATCTTGTCGCAGAAAGGGGATGTACAGCACCGTCCCCTCCCGCCGAGCATTATGGGCAGTGGTGGTGGTGGTGGTAGTTGTGACGCGCAGACAGAGTGGCTCCAGAGCCCAAATGTCAAGAGCCTCAGCGTCGTGGCTGATGATGATTCCACAGCTCAAGTGCACCCTCTGCTCTTCACTCACACACTCTGGGATAAAGCCCGCGCACGGGGTGTGCACTATGTCAAAGGACGGCCTAAAAGCTGGGACCAAGACGCCAAGACCCTGCACCTCGACACCCCGGCTGGTCCCCAAACTCTCCCCGCAGACACTCTTGTCATCACAGCCGGTCCGTGGTCAGGCCAAGTCACTCAACACTTGCTCAGCCTTGAAATCCCCATCTTCGACCTCCCAGGCCACAGCATCCTCATCCGCCCCTCGCGTCCCGGCCCACTCCCCGCGCAGGCGGTGTTCGCGCAGACGAATCACCCAGACGTGACGGGAACCTCGGAGCTGTTCGCGCGTCCCGACGGGCTCGTGTACGTCGCTGGCGAGAATCACGGGCCGCCACTCCCTGCGGGCACCGCAGACGTGCAGCCGGAGGCGGCTCGCATTCGCAGACTCGCCCTGGCGGGCGCAGCGATCAGCGATTCGCTGAGACTCGGAACGATGGAAGTGCAGCAGGTGAATTTGCCAGTTGGCAGTGTCAATGTGTGGTAGATGGAGATGCGGGGAACTGACCTCCCTTTTTTGTTTAGCTTTGCTATCGGCCGGTGACGCCGCATGGTGCTCCGTTGGTAGGTGCATTGAAGACGGGCTCTACGAAGGCGTTTGTGGCTGCCGGCCATGGGGTGTGGGGTATCACCCTGGGACCTGGTGCGACGGCATTGCATATGGCTTTGATATGTGTTGCCTGATGTTTTCGGCAGGTACAGGAAAGGTTATGGCTGAAATGCTTTTAGATGGCGCTGCAGGTAGCGCAGATGTGTCGCAGCTGGATCCCTCGTATCACGTCGAGCTTCTGCCAGTACCCGCACACTATTAGATGGACTTTCCAGACACCCAGTGGTATATTGACGAAGCTTCTAGCCAGTGCTGCGGTGAGTGTATCGCGGTGCATTGAAACGAGTTGTCGACCTTCAAGTGGCACTGCCGCCGCTAATTGAGCGCAAGAGTGGTATAGTGCATGGAGTGAATGCACCGCAAACTCCAGCTCCTGCCTATCTGCCTGGTGCCACAAAGGTGTTCACCAACCTAGAGGGTGTCTCAGCAGCATCTGGCGGTCGCCATTCCCAGTTGCGTCCGCGTACGCCTCCAGTCACACTTGGCATGTAAATGTGCCCCGTCTGTTCTAACCCGTTGGCCTAGACGACCTACTAATAACGCTTGGCGTCGTCTGCTTGACGTGAATCAAGACGTCTTCCAACGCATGCCATTTCTCCAGAGATACTTTGACTGGAAGAAGTACAAAAGGGAACGCCACAATGACTGTACTACATCAATTCCGAGGCTTCTTTTTTCTTATCATTCCCGCCATGAAGAATAAGATATCCATCTGATTTGAGTCTGGCATTCTAGTCTGTTCTGTGACTGTGGCGGAAGGGTCCGGATGTTCGGCTAGATTTCTCCCGCTGCGGTGATTGCAAAAAAATAGGCAGCACTCCACCGGTCGTTGCGTATCAACCAGAGCTGCCTCAACAGAGAAAATTGCGGACCATCTTTACTGGAATTCTTTTGGCTTGGTGTTGCACGAGTCCCCAATACGAGGAATAAGAAGTCTGCGCTTTGCACCTACTTAATGTGTACTATTTTAGTTGAAACGGCGCTTCGTGTCGGTTGCTATGAATAGAGGATATATAAAGTAATGGGTGGTGCACCCTAGTTTCTCGTATCAACGTCTTTTCCTCTCTCCGTTCCCCTGCTGCTCGCAGCCTCCATCCTCATCCCACTACACCTCAAACCTTTTTGTTTTTTTATCACCGAACACATTCAGATTTGACATCATGTCTCTCCACTCTCTTTTTGCAATCTCCCTACTTGCCCTAGCAAACGCTCAGAACCCCACCAGCAGCGCACTCGAACCCCTTGCCTCCAAGAAATTTACATACCCCGATATCCCATATCAGGTTACTGGCAACCAGGGCGGTATTCGTGGTCCCCAAGCAGGTTACAACCTGTGCAACTCGACCACCGAGGGTTCCAGTTCAATGTGTCAGACAATGTTCTTTAACAACATAGCAGACTTTTGCATGTGGAGTTCGCCTACTCCCAACAACACTATTGGTGAAAGTGAGGCCCTCGAGGTTGCATTCTGTACCAAGCCTGGCCATGGCACGCGTGTCATTCCCCCAGGCGCTATTACTGGTGTGCAATGGCTATATGCCAAAAATTACGTCCAAGCCGTTGGATACATCAACCAAGAGATGGTCAACTTAGATCCTACGGACCAGGGTGGCGGTAAGTATAGTATATCTTTCTATGCTAGCATGTATGCTCAAACGTTTACTGTGTGTAGAACTTGATCCCCATGGCGCTGATGAGCAAGGTAACCCGCTGGGTGGTCTTGCGTACACCAATGGCTTTGGTCAAAATGCTGCATCGTTTGCGCAACAGCTCAGCAGCGGCTCCAATGGTAGCACCTCTTATACACAAGTTATCGAGTGGATCGAGTGAGTGCAGATGATCACAATGCAAACCTGGCTTTATCTAACCACATTCCTAATAGTTTCATAGGCGGCGGCGTGTTCTGCTTGAAGATGTGCAACCCGAACGACTCCAACGCAGCTCAGCTTTGCAACCACATTTACGACGAAGTGTGAGTTTGAGGCATCATATCATCCAGCGTGTATTAACGCGCGCGCACAGAGGCTGCACCTATAATGCCCTGGCTAACGTATGTCCAATGCGTTTTCTTCACACGGCACACAACTAACTAACCTTATCCTTATGCAGTACGCCCAAATCAACAATACCTTCCAAGTTTGTGACAGCGATGACATGACCCCACCTGGCGTGTACACCGTCGCCCCCGGTCAAACGACCACCTGGTTCCAGCCCACCGTCGGCCCCGTCGGCACCCCGCCATACACTCCCTCCATCCCGGCCTCCAGCAACTGCCAAACATTCGCATCCACCCAGCTCTTCGCCGCCGCTGCCACGGCAACCCCTACCGGCAGTGCGGCGTCTGGGTCCGGCCGTGGCGCGAGCAGCGCCGCGGGCACCCGCAGCGGGTCCGGCTCCTCTCCTTCCGCTACAGGCTCTAGCGGCGCAGTGGCCGTGGGCGCGCCCATGACCGTGCTCGCGGCTGCCCTGTTCGGTGCCGTCCTCACGCTCGTCTCGTAAATTCCCGGCACTGCTCTTTATTGTTCTGTTCCACTTTATGATCGAGTCTCGGACGAACACTGGTGGCTGGCGAGACGACGAATACGCCTTGTTGTTGTTGTCGATGTTCTTTTTGTCTATTGCCTTTTTCACTACTCTTCGCATTAATTTGCGGAGAGATTATACTACATGGACATTCCACGCAAGTAACTACACGCGGATCTTAGTACGTTTTCTCATGCATGTGTGACCCTGATGCTGCGGTGGTAGACACCTTTGGGTGATGATTCTCCACCATGTGCCGAGAATATTTTGGTGCCTCAAAATGGACGGTAAACGTGTGGAGCAAGAGGGGCATATTACGGGGACTTGCGTCCGTGGCCACATCAAGTGTAATATGCAACCATAGTCGCCTTTGGACTGGATACCATCAACGGTCCTTTTCAACGTGACTTGCTTGGTCCTCAACGTGCTGAAGCCAAGAGGTAACTGATACGTCCAACAAACCAATGATAATATATGATGATAGGGTGTGCGGAAACAGGGCTGTTTATAGAGTGGTGGTTGTGTGCGGAGATCGTGGATGACAGCGCACTATAGTGGAGGGAAAAGGTATATAAAGTAGTATGCCCGTGGCAATGTCTAAATTCTCAATGCACCGGTAAGGAGATGGGCGGCGGACGAAGAGGGGTGGTGATATAAATTATTTCGTCTGTAGGAGCGAATAAGATGGGTCGATGCGACAGCCAAAGTGAAAACGTACAGCTTCTTTGAGGTGGGTAATGAGATCGTTCCGTTCCTTCACCTTCTTCAGACCTGCGAAGGCCATTTTGGTGCCGGGAATGTACTGCGAATCATATCATATCATTAGTGTCCCTTGTTTATGAACAAACAATGCTACACACCTTTTTCGGGTTCTCTGTCAACCACAAAAAGCTCGCACATTAAAAGACCGGCCTAAAATCAGATCAGCAACACACCTAGGTACTCGAACAAGGTCTCCTCTCCCCTGATGATATATCAGTTATTGCACATACAAGTCCGGATAGGCGAAAGACCTCACCAAACGACTCCCTTGTTAACATTAGCAGCCGTATACGAAAAGCCCTCAACCTGGCCAGTCTTCCGCCCAAACAACCTAACACAAAAAACGGCGCTCAGCACCCTTCCAGCATATCGCGACAAAAACCATCAACCACGCACCCATTGAGGTTGGGCCCAACCTTGTTAGGCTCCCCAGCACCGAGAGTATGACATTGCGCACACCGAGTTTTGAAAAGTGTGGCTCCTTTTGCGGCGTCGCCTGTCCACGTCACAACCCGTTTAGCACGACCAACCTCCACATGCATACAAGGAGCTTGAAATACCTGGTTCAAAGCCCATTTCTATAGTCTAATATGAGGAGGAGAGTGGAGAAAGATAAAGTAGAGGGTAGATACAAGTAGGGAAGACCTGGGATACGATGGACGTGTCTTTGAACGGTGTATCAAGAAAGTTTTGTGGCGATAGGCGCCCATGACCGTCGTTCCGGTATCGACCGACCCGGACGGAATCTCATTCCGTGGACACACTTTGCTACAAAATTTTCAGGGTCTCGAAGCGTTACAACTTTCTCCGACAATATTTATAGGAAATACGACGTGGAACCATTCCCGCGGTTAATATAATTCCGTGCCAGACTACAAATATGCCTCCATACAAGAAGTGCACAGTCCATATCCTCCCCTCAAAGTCTAGGGAATCACTCTCCGACGGTATATATATCAATCAGATCGTCCACAGAGGGCTTTTACTGCCGTAATTGATGTTGTCTGTCTTGGTGGCCACACACATATGCCATGACATCCCTACGACACGGCTGACACGGTACGAATAAACCGATCATACGCCGTACTGTGAATATGCCGGAGCCTTGTCGCCTCATCCACCAATCCCGAGTCAACCTGAGGCTGCACCTGCATGATATAACGTCAATCAAAACTGTTCTAACCTGAAAAAAAAAAAAAAAAGACGTGGACCCACCCCATGTTGTATTTTAATGCTATCAAAGCGCAACAACAAACTCGATAGCATCTCTGAGAGTGCCGCATTTTGTCTTGCATCAGAGCGATCTCGCAAAGCATCAGGAAGTAGCCGAATGAGCTGTGGGACAACACTTTTCAGCCGTTCCAACTCAGCGGCGTCCGTCGCGTCCAACACAATGTCTTCTTGAACCGCGGAGACCAGCTCTTGTATTCGTTCGGTGGCATCGGCATAGTCAAGAAAGAGCTGCAAACACGTAAGAGAGCGCAATGGGAACGCTAAAATCATCTTATACATACTTTGCCTCTGAATGACCATTCAGGCACGGCCTGCGGATTAAATGGCTTGAACAATGCGCGAAGGAGAGACATGTCTCCCCGAACAACTGCATCAGGTGCAAGATCATTAACAGCAATATCGTGCGCCATGTGTTGTTCGTCCGCTTTGAGAAAGTGCTCATAGGCGTCAAAAGCCTTGCCTTCGTACTGTGACAGACATGCCTGTCGAGCCACAGGCATGAGTGCTTTCCAGCAAGTCAGGTGAGGTCGTTGCTCACCTGCGCCTCTTCAATCCACTCCGTAGGTATACGAAGGGAACTCAATCCAACGATCTGCCACCCCTCCAGTGAATGTGCTTGGCGCATCAACAACTCCTTGATGGCTTTCTTTCGTCTAGGCGCACGAACCAGTCAGATTACACGCTCATTACACTATAAAACGAGAAAACACCCACCCATCCGAACCCTCCAAGTGCAATAACACGAATGCCGCTTCCTGTACCTGTCCAAGCGCTTCCAGCTGCGCAGCATACGCACAGGTAACACTGTCAGCCGTCTCACTGTAACCCTCAGTATCCAGCTCCAGATTGCCAAACGAGCCTTGTCGGTCAGAGAAGTCTTTCAGCCGCATTGCGCGCGAGAGGAGGATGTATAGGTGCCACGGCATACGGTAGTCGAGTCTACTAGGGCTGAACGCGCGTGGATAAATGGCATGCTCGAGAGGTATCTTAGCCGTTGCGAGTCGAAGCAGCTCCAGCAATGCGTCGGCTTCGTCCAAAGAATTGTTCATGGAGGACGATGTTGGGGAGGTCGTTAGAGAGGATGAAGACGGTGTATCCGCGCATGGGAGGCCCTCCTTATACCAGGGAAGAGGTAATGCAGCTCCGTCCCGACCCATAGTTTGCTCGTACTGATTTAGCGCGGGTTCATAGCCCTCCCCGCCTTCACTGCCCTGGCCATACCATAACGCCAAACCAAACGTCCTCTTCCAGTCCAATCCATCTACAACATTCACGTTGCTCGACTCGCCTCGGGCGGATTTTCGCGGACAATGCCAGACATGGGTCACACCAGCCAGAATTGCCATGCACTTCCGGTATGCTTCAGCTACAAACTTGTCAACGCCTTCCGCCCCCCAAACTGCCAGTTGATCCTCCAGATCGGCGCGAAACTCGGCATCGCCACCAGCCTGTGAGAGAAGCATAGCAAGCCGGACATTACCGTCGGCCGTTGCATCTTCTACAGCTTCGTCTATCTGGTAGCCAGTGAGCCGCGTGTATGCTTTCTGAGCGGAAGAAGAAGCATCGCTGCGTAATGCGCTCGCAACAGTGGGTGCAACCGTTGAAGCAAGCCATTCGCTGAGAGCGGTTCGCCGTTGGATCGCCATTACGCGATGTTTTATTGCAGGTGGAATATAAGCAGACGTTGGTTGTTTTGCTGGAGTGTCAAACAGCGCAAGCCCTTGTCTCCAGACTTGGGCCTCGTGGCAATTGTCATGAGGCGGAAACAGAGATGCAAAGCTCGAGAATGTGAGAGAGCGTGAAGGAAGGGCCACAGGTATAGCAGCGTCGTCGAGCTCAATTGTTGAGTGCTGGAGGTGAACTTGTAGAAGGCGTGAAGACCGATTTCGCTCTACAGACTGAAATGGAAGATTAGAAGGAAGAAATGACCTGAATACGAGATGTCGCTTACCTCGTCTTCAGTTGCCATTGGAATTGTGTCGATATGGACCACGGAGCTAATCAAAGGTGTTAATAGATGCAATGGCTTACATATATAGTGCAAAAACCTTGAAGGACCACCAATGCGTGCTAGTTGACCACCTGGTCCCCAACTAACGCGGAAGGAACGGCCAAACGCAAGTCCAGCATCAACGTACGAACCTTCCTGCCCTGCTGAGACCGACTGGGAACCCAGAACACGGGTGAACTTCCGTGTAGGGCGAAATGGTATGGGGTCTAAAGTTTCATCAAAAGTCGCACGCTGAAAGCGCGTCAGACGGAGACCGTGTTTGAAAAAGAATAGCACGAATACCTCAGCTCTATCAATTACCATGCCCCCCTCTCCAACTGTATCTGAGCCTCTCCTATGTTTCCGTGAAAGCCTGACAGACGCATTCAGCAGTTTGTCGGCGTGCAGCCGTGGCTTTGATTTGCCCACACTAGTGGCGTTCTGTGCTGCTGCCTTCATGGCTGCTTCCTGCTCTGGGACTCGGAAGAAAGACGCTTGCATGACGTGGATCTTGTGAGGCTCCATGCCGATTCGTGAGGGCCATGGCGGGGGTACTGATACGCGTTCCTCGTCCGTTTCTTCGTCGTCCTCGTCTGAAGATGTCGCGCGTTCTCGAGGTCGCGACGATTCATGGGCATAACGGTATTCGCCGTCAGCGTCCTCTACGAGTGCATTAGCAGCGGGTTGCTGTTTCCGTCGGGGGTGGGTGGAGAGCTCGTCAATTTCCATGGATGGCGAGGCCTCTCGAGCCTTTCCCTTGCCATTTCCGTATGCTTCCTCAGGAGAGAAAGTTTGTTTTGATGGCTCGTCGTGGATTTCAATAACTTCATCTTCGTCACTGTCTGCTGCAAGTCCAAACCGTGCCATAGCTTCAATGCAGCTGTTCTTGACGCGTGACGGAGAGCCCTGAGGTGCAAATGAACACCCATAGTGGACAATAGGCCTTTGCTGTTGGAGCATGTCACTGTAGGATGAAGTATTCCTAGACCCTTTCTACAGGATATGAATGACGACGAAGGAGAACATAAACAGTCTCTCGGACTTGCGTGGCCTTCTCGAAAACTAATAGCGACCACTGTGCCACCGGACCCACGGCCGAGATCCACTACAATTAGGCAAGCGCACACAGAATCCTTGAAGCTGGCGTCGCCATATTCACATATGCAATTCTCCAACCCAGGTATCTAATGGTATCTTATGTTCATATTACTCAGAGCTGAACAGCAAATGGTTGTTCAAGGTCACCCTGACGGTTACAATAAGGGAAAATGCTTAGCTACCAGTGTATTGAAAAACCAATGCTTGGCGGCAGCACCCCGCCCAAAATGGAATCGATGCAGCACAAACGTCATGGACTTGCCTGGAAGACAACGAATGCGAATCTTGACGAGTCAACATTGAAACCTCGCCCTATTCAGGGGAACCACCTCGAGTGTGTTCGCTGGCCAAACGTCTACGTGACTGGGTGCTAGTACGAGGATTAATATCGCAAAAAGTTGGCAGAGAATAGGCTCTGGAGACTGGCAGCGTGCCTAAGCCACACTTATTCATGAATCACCTCGTTATTAATCAATGTTCCTTGACCGACATGGCCTCCGTTGCTCGTGTACTACTGCCGTCTTTCAGTTCTGAAAAACTTTGCACATGACCTTGGCCGCGGCTATTAATCTAATAGGATCCCGGCTCGATGTTTGCATCATTTCCCGATTCTGCCTTGTTGGACAATAGTAAAGCATGCGTCCCACTGGACGTCTGGACGGCTTTAACAATGGGGTCACTACCTGCCGAAGACAAAAAAAGAACAAAGGCCTCGTTCAGACTCAGCGGGGCAAATATGGTTCGCCAGGCGCCGAAAGGGTGATTACGTTATCTTACACCTCTCAAATCCACCCACAGTTCTGAACATCCTGGACGATGGATATAGACCAATCCGCAGATGACAAGAAGCCTCTGGCATCTCTGGAAGAGCCGTCAAAGGACGAAGACACGCAACCAGATCCAGATGAAACATTGCAACTGGACTCTGGCGGTGGCAAAATCTGGCTAGTCAAGGTCCATCTCGCTACGAATGCAACGTATGACTCACTCTGTTCTAATTTTTGTATACACGTGTCTAGATTCCAAGGTTCCTCATGGAGCGTTGGTCTACTATTGATACTGACGGACTCCACCTTGCAACATTGCGAATATGGAATGAGCGCGATCACAAGACTGGACGACAACCCATGTCATTATTATTGCCACCTGAGCAACCAGGAGGAGCTCCAGAGGAGTACAAACTTGACATGGTTCAGGAGATGGTAGAGAACCAGATCGTAGTGGCAGAAATGGACAAGGAACCGGACAACTTGGCGAGCCGGGCGAGTGAGCACCACCTGTTCATATCCTCTTTAGTGCCATTTCTTATACTACCCTGGTACTCTCGTTTCTAGAAACTACCATCATGTCTGGTCGGATTAAGCATGAAGTAAACGTGCGACCGAGATACAATGAGAAGTACACAAATCGTATACGTGCCCGGCACGAGGCGGCATCAGAGCCGTTACGCCAGATCAAGATGATAGAGGATAGTCACCCTGGTGGACGTGGGAACATCAACATGCTTAGTTCCGGTGCGAACCAGCGAACAGGCTCCTTCGATTCACTCGTGGTATGCATCATTAACTATAAAGGTATTGGAGTGTTGTTGTTAAGCAGTGGTTTTATCCAGCGCACATCCAAGTCGGGTCGTGCCGCTGGTCAGCAGCATGAGCGGTTCGCCCGGATGCCTCAAAACCAGCTACTCGATGCACTGTTTGGATTATTCCGAGAAAAGGCGTTTTGGAGTGTCAAAGAACTGCGGTTGAAAACAGAGCAGCCAGAGGCTTATCTAAAAGAAACACTCGGTCAGATTGCAACGCTGCACAGAAGTGGTCCGGTGCGTGTTTCTACTTTTGCTCCTTGCTTTTGTCTGAGTTTTTTTTGTTCCGGCCATATAGCATAACGGCCTTTGGGAGCTGATGTCCAATTTCAAGGACGAGGCTCCAGGACCTTCCACTGATGGGGTTGTCCCATTTTCAAGCGATGTAGATGTACCGACTGACGTGAAGGTAGAGGGAGCGGATGATGAAGACGACGATGACGACGACGACGACATGGAGGAGATACCATAGCATCATGGACTTGCAAGAGACTAGAGACTATTGTGGAGGTTATTCTCACTAGTAGCATATTGTACTTCCAGTAGTGTTTGTACGATAATAGTCTATAGTAGTGTACCATGAGGCATGTGACGCGTAAACGAACTGCACACACCTGCCGAGGTTTGTCCAACCAAGCCTTGCAGTCGTGCACTCTCAGCAGACTGCATGAGGCGTAAGCTGGTATGAGCACACTGCATGAGGCAACCAATACCGTTTCACTCACACCTTCTCATTTTGCATGGCAGAGATACGCGCAGCGACATCTGCGAACTCTTATCCAGTGCGCGCTCGCGCTGGAGAGGTCATGACCTCAACCACATGCGCTAAAACCGAGAGTTCACTGGCTAGAGAGGACATACCCACATATATCCCCACGAAATCCAATCTACACTCTACCCCGCACAAGCCGCCGTCGTCTGAGCCAATGGCTATATCGCGGGCACTTCAACCGTCCTCGGCTTACCTGGCAATCGCGCGCTCCCCGTCCGCTCGCGCTCCATATCCCGACTCCCCTAGAAAGCTTCTCATATTAGACCTCAATGGCACCCTACTTCTGCGGCCCAAGCCTCGCCACGCCAAACGCCCGATTCACCCACGACCGTACATCCCTTCATTCCGGTCGTATCTTTTTCACGAGAGTGTAAAACCCTGGCTTGATGTCATGGTGTGGAGCTCTGCACAACCGCGTAGCGTGAATAATATGGTGACGCGATGTTTTGGAGGTCGCAGAGACGAGTTGAAAGCTATTTGGGCAAGGGACACCTTGGGGTTAGAAGATACTGAATACTGTGCGTCCTTGCCTCTTCTCTAGACCTTACGAGCCTCCCTCTCTCATTTATGATACCCCTCTCATCAAGCCCGCAAAGTGGAAACAATCAAAGATTTGGAAAAGTGCTGGTCGGTTCGGTCTGATTCCTTGCCATCTCATACCGCAGAAACCACCCTTCTTCTTGACGACTCGACTGGAAAAGCACTCCTACAACCTCATAACCACATTTGCGTGCCAGAATACACTCAGAATTTGCGTAACCGTGACTTGATAACAAAAGCGCGCATTGCAGCAATACAGAAGAAGGAAGGAAAGCCTAGAAAACGTGCGAAAAAGGTATTGTTGCCATCTCTCTAAAGTTATTATCGCGGACCCATCATCCCTGATATACGAAGCGTAAGAAACGGAAACCTGCTGAGCCCTATCCTGACCCGCATGCTGGGTTTGATCCCACTTTGGTTGCGGTGATAGGTGTGCTAGAGGAGATCAAAGAACAGACCAATTTGGCAAGTTGGATTCAAGCAGGCGGGCTATGGGCAGGACACGGACCCCCTTCAGCGCCAGGTAAGTGCGTCCACACCTTAAGGTTATGACAATCTAACGGAGACATCATAGCCTCCCCTTTTGAGCTCTTTTCAGACAAAGACCATGATACTAAGAAAAGAAAACTTTCGACCACAGCCGAATGGCCCAGTAAACGGCCTAGATCAACCCTAGATGCCACAGAGGGTAGCTCTCCGTCGAATAATATACAGTCAGTTGAAGATGTGCCAATGTGGTTTGATCACCAACCGTGTTTCGATTACTGGGTGGACCAGGGAACGCGTGCAGCTGAGGCTTTGGGGATAAAACTTGAACATGGAATCGGGGCATGATAGAATTGAATAACGGTCTTTTCCTTGTGTTTAGAATGTAGATCGTGTTTATTCAAGTTCGTTTCAATAACGAGTTATAAAATTTAATTGGTTGATTGCCTGCGGGTGACGCTTCTTAGCTCTGATCAAAGATAACTACCTACCCTGGCGTGTAGATACGATGTGACCCACTTAACCATGTATGCGACACGTGCAACCATATAAACAAAGCCTCAGCATCACATAAATACTGACAAACGATCAACGGCAGCGGTGTACACCTTGAATTATAACCTGAGATCACCACTGGTAGAGTGGAAAGCCACATAGTCTTCCAGTCCTTAGCCATTCGTTCATTACTAGCAAAAAGCTAGGCCTGGACAGAGCAGTCTAGAGTGGCCACAGCGCTCGAAAGAACGTGAACCGCAGGGCATGGTTATAAACCTTGAAAAAAACCAGGTTGGAAACTTCGGGAGACTACTGATGAAAGATTGGTTGAATCCGACGATGGGTTAGGCCAAGCCAATGAGTCGATTGAGACGAGCGTCATGGCTAAAGTACGAGCACAGCGAAGATTCACCATTGGCTCCAGGTATATGGTCCGCGAGGAAGAAGTTCAGCATTTCAATTTGATGTAAATCCCCAACGTGAGAGCCCGAGCCTGGGATGTTCAACATCGCTTCATTAAGCCAGGCATCATAACAGAATTCAGGGATGAAAGTTTAAGGGAATCTTATGCAAGTCGTGACGTCCCTCATGGGCATCAGGATGAAATAAGAAAACCTTCCTCTTTCGACACTCTTGCATAGCTTGTGCGTTGCAGAAAATTTCCAGCGTTGATCACTATTAGCCTAGCTTGATGTTAAGATCCCATAAAGGGGAGAAGACCTCTCACATCTAAAATTCTAATTATCCAGTTGACAATCAATCCTCGTCTGTAAATTCTTCACCCTCTCCGATGCCTTTATGCCGATCAAACCCTTCTCGCTTGATCCATTGTCTTCCGTCCGTATAAGGTGCGGTTCGAAGTGGAAGTAAGAGAGTATACAACGGACTGCGAGTGGGCAGAGTCGTAACTGACTTTAGAATTCACGATTGAATGAAGAACACGCACTATCCGGTGGAACCGACATTGAAGAAAAGCTCAAAGTTTCTTCGAGGTCTGGTCCGACAATGGAGTTGAATTATAATGGTCGCGATCGATTCTGTATACTCACCCTAGGTCGAAGGAGTTGAGAAATGTCTGAAAAAAAAAACGAGATATGAAAATATTAAGAAAGAAAGAACAAGAAAGAAACACTGTGACCCACATCGTTCCTGGACCGTGCGAGCTTGCGGTATCCCTCAAAGTCATGACTTTCGACTGTGGTTTCTCCCCTGGATATACCCCAAAGGTGCCACCCACACATCACGACGATAGCAAGACAGATGACTGCCGAGAGAATGTAGCAGAGGAGGAAGACCCACGACGGAGTGCGATGCGGCCACTAGAGAAAGAGAGGAAAGATGTGCATGAAACTAATTATTTTGAGAACCATGAGAGACCCACGTCATCAAAGTACGCAAACGACTCCCACAAGGCAGGCCATCCAAGAGTTGAGAAACAGAAGGAACATACAACAAGGTATGCCCTAAGATACGCGTGAGCGAGTTAACTTCGAAGAATTGGGCAAGTAATACATGAACAGAACAAAATCTCGTTCATTATGGAGACCCACACATTGGTTGACCCCTAAGTATGGGAAGTGTGTTTTAACGGACATTATTACACCCTTTCATTGGACGTCAACTCACACTAGAAGAGGTGTAAGCAATGATGTCGTGTGACGAAATGCATCACTCACCGGACAATGGTGGTCGTACTTCAGTACACAACGCTTACATATTCTACAATGATGTGACCTCTCAGGGGAAGGAAAAAACCCTAAGCACACCAGTGCACCAATAGGGAGCTATAAACCCAAACACACCTCCGGTCTTTGTACTCCACACCTCTTGCATCTGTTGTATTTTGGTTCGGATAAGTTCAGTTCATCAGACCACTGCACGCCGCTCTGTGACTCTCGCAATTGGGCCCATATCCAACTCGATCCTTGACGTGTAGTGATTGTTGACGGTGGATCATCCGCAAAGCCAGGAGACACCGTACACACATAATAATAGTGCGCAAACATATTGGTAGCAAACAGAACGCATATTGGCACGCTTATGATACGATAGGAAAGCGTTGGTGCGATTACTTCAACTGCGAGGAGCTAGGTTATAAAGCATCCTGGACACGACGTTCAACGAGACTTACAGAATGTCGCTGCACTCAGTGTAAGGAGAAAATATGCCAAGGCAACAAAAAATGGTCCTGCAGCTCCTGTGACACGGTCTGCAGCTCTTTCCATGCATTTGAAGCATCGGAAGACTGCTCGTGAGCACCAGGCCATTGGGGCTACTTACGTAATGGTATAATCTCACACTGCCTTTGATCATGTCTGCCGGCAAGCCTTCGTTCGTTTACAAACTGGTGCATTTCTCGTCTCCCCCTCCAGAACATCTTCCAGGGGCTCTTCCCGTCTCAGCCCTCGACTCCAGCTCAGGCTTTATACACCTTTCCACTGCGGTCCAAATCCCAGGGACCTTAAAGCGCTTCTTCGCTGAAGATCCAAGAGTATACATACTCAAGCTCCCTTACGATGCTATCGAGAAGGACATAAGATGGGAGAGTCCCAATGCTAAGGTGTGCGGGGAGCGAGGAGGGGAAGGCATGTTTCCGCACCTGTACAATGGATTTTGCCTTGGCAGTGCCGAGGTCGAAAGCGTCCGAATGTGGGAGAACACCGAAGGCGGATGGGACGAGGCATTAGAACGAGCAAAGACATGGCTGCTGTATTAGATTATCGAGTAAGGCATCATTCCAACTGAAATCAACTTTATATTCACGACATGGCCATTTGCAGTATGTTGAGGTACATCGAAATGTGATTCATGTGCAGCAACTGATGCTTAAGGCCTGATCCCTTATGATTGACTTCATCATATCTATGATGTTGATGCCCATTTCCAATTCATGCACAATCCCTTTCAAGTCTAGCCCGAGCAGGAGATAGCCCAAATGTAGACCAGAATTCCCTACTGTCAAGGGCTCGTCTGAGCACCTCCGGGCTACGCGGCAGAGCTCGCACATTCTGTTCCTCCATCAGTTCCCGAACCCACTGAAGACAAATTGGTCAGACCAAGGAATTTTGGAGGAAGGATCTTCACCTGTGGTTGTAATCCAGAGGGGACCTTGTCATGATTTGCTTCGTCACCGTCACCCCACGCGCTGGCCAAGTCCCACCAGTCGTATCTAAGAAATGTAAGAGTTATTGACACAATACATGATGGCGGGTTACACGTACACTCTGCCATCAGTCACGATCCAGCGCGACCCAGTTGCAAGACTAAATTGAGCATGAACAGCCAAGATCGCACGCGCGACGTCCAGTCCGTGAATCATATGTATACTCGTCTTGAGAGATTGATGAGGCATATTCAGAGTGCAAGTCGGGAATGCAAACCTTGCTCTTCAAGACCTCCTTTGTGGGAGCGACTCTACTGACCCAATTTCTCATCGAGCGAGTGCCGCCCCAAAGGCCACAAAGATCTAGCACAGTGGTGGGCACAGCAGGGGAGTGAGATAGTAGTTCATCCTCTGCAACCGCTCGTGGGTTTGACGCATTGTAGGAAGAATGTCGGTCGGACCAAATCACGTCTGCTTTCTCGCTCTGAAGAGTTGGGCTACCCTATGCAAGATTTACCGACGGCCCCAAAATTGGGGGATTGACCTACATCATAGATGCCAGTGGAACCAAGTTGTATAAACCGTGCATTTGCATCAGGATGTGTTTCTTGATAGAGTTTCAATAGCCGTGCTGAACCACCTGCGCCGTATATGGGGAATGTGATGAGCACAGTACGCGCATTGGGGAGCACACGAAATGGCCGATCATCGGTCGACTGTGGATCAAATGTGAATTTTAAGGTGTCATCATGTCCGGAGCGAGTCGTAGCTGCATATTCGACCTTCTGTTCCTTCAAGAGAGGTATCAGAAAGGTTGACGTCCAGCCCGCACCAAGGATTAGGATATCTGCAGAAGAGGCGGAAGGATACGGAACTAGATTCGTTGACATTGTAAATAGGTTTGATAAGTAAGTAACAAGTCCAAAAATCTGCATGTGAAGGTTGTGTGAAAGTTGTCACATTGCGGAGAGTCGGAGCTTGAACACCCTTCTTGCCTTGAGACCACACATACGGAATGGAACCTAGCCCCGCTGATACTTCACCTAATACGAGTGTCCAGCATGAAAAACAACTTGTTACGGATGAAACCACCTCCCTGAACATACCCAGCACCTTTGATGACCTTCATTCCTTGGAGTCATCCGCATCTCCAGATCAAACCCGTGATTCTAAAGACAGAGAGGAAGGAGAGGAAGAAGACGATGAAGAAGAGTTTTCTGATGATGAAAGCATGTCTTTTCAGCACGAAGATTTTACTCCGGCTCCTCTCCCAATGCCGGACATGTCTGAATTTGATGTTCCATTACCTCCCCAGCTACAGAACACCCATGAAGTGGATCATGTAGAAAGCACTACTGACGCGGAGCCGCAGCCCCTTGCATCTCCTCCAAAAGTTCTACATGTTCCCGAAATCTTGAAGCCTATGGAGCACACCGAAACTGGCCCAAGTTTTGAGGGAATTCAAGTCGTTCACCTTGGCCACGAAGCCGGTCTAGCAGGGGCTATGCAGGCCACGTACTTCCGGCTCCCTCCGGGAACTCGCACTACCCGTATGCGTGATTTAATCAACAATTTGCTAATTTGAATCTAAGATATGTTTGGCCCCCCCCCCCAATTTTAGGTCCCGTGGCCCAGCGACTAGGCGACAGCCTCACTTATTGTATTTCCGGCCACGGACTATTATGGCAAAATGGTTGGACGTTTCCTTTTGAAGCTACGGATGCCGTAGGGTGGAAAGGCGGGACCGGGATCGCACACACGATCATCAATGATTCGAACTGCGATGGGAGTGCAGGCCAGGACCTCACCTTGTTGATGGTGCATGAAGTCAATGAAGATGAATCTTATTCCTTTCCTCTTGATTCAGAATTGGATGGAACTGCGCTTAGTGTGGAGGGGAAGTCTTCGTGGAAGGATGTACCAGTCCAAGGGGAATTTGGACCACACCCTGGTGTACCGAGCGTCTCCCCCGAGCGTGGTAATATGTCTATTCCCGAGCCACAGAGGGGATACCGGCCAAGCAATGTTGTAAATACCATCGCAGAGCTGGACGCTATCGGTGAAGGTGAATTGTTCGCCAACGCCACAAGTTTGACTCAAGAGACGGGATTGAGTGGAAGATTCGGCTGCAACTTTGAAGTGCCTCCACCAGGAACTCGTTCGTCAGGTAGGGACACCACTCACTACCTGTCACGCAACCGATCTAATCGGGCATATCAAGATCCACATGCACACAGCCTGGAGGATGAGCTAGTATATATTGTCAGCGGCAGTGGCTTGGTATGGCTTAACGGCCACGTGCATCTCGTCCGCGAGGGTGATGCAGTCGGGTTTCCCGGTGGAACGGGTATCGCGCATAATTTTATCAATGATTCTAATGCGAACGATACCGAAGGCGAACCTCTTATGTTATGGATTATTGGTCAAAATAGAGCTAAAGAGGGTGACCTAGTATACTATCCTCTACGCGCTGGAGAAAAGATTACATCCAAACGCTGGTGGCCGGGTAGGTCTAATTCCACTCGGATTCTTACTGTTACATACTTATAATTTTGGTTACCAGACTCCCCCAAATATGATTTAGGTAGCCTACTGCTTTCATGATGGATTCCATTCGTTAATTAAGCATTCTTCAGGACCTCATAATGGAAGGCCGCAGCGACCACTAGGGACCTGAGGCTTATAGCCTGCAATTTTTAACAGTAAAGATGATGCAACGACCATGTCCATGGTGCGTGAGTTTAGGGATAGGCTCACAGGGCTATCGAATGGGGAAGCATACAGTACTTCACTTGGATATCAAAATTTCGTTAAAGTAATACTAGCTTTAATATGGTCCTTCACGTTGGTCAGGATTGTGACGGCTCACGTCTGAAATGTAGTGATGCTGAAGAGTGCTCACTCAGTACGTCTTATACGTTGATAGATGAGAGGAAGCCTTACTCATAGTTGTTTGGGCTCGATCTCTCCAGATTACTTTGCATGTCGCCGTTGCTATCGTCCCTCACACTCATCCTCAATCCTCTGACATTTGGTGGAAATGTATGCTGGGGGTCCACAAGGTGCTCAGACATCACCCTGAGGTCACTGGGTCAGATATACTCTTTACTGCCTTATATATAATTACAATTTGGCCATGGCATCGGACATGATGAGATGGCTGGTACACATGACGTTGACGTACCAAGTATTAGTCAAAACAAATGAAGGGTTCGAAAGCAGGAACTAGAACCCATACACTGAATAGTAATGTATTTGTACTCTTCCGCACGCAGATGCTCAATTCCCACTGCGGCATCCCTCTTTCCCTGTTACTTCTTTCTTTTCCTTATTTCGTCCTCCTTGCATGGATGAAGCATGATCTTGTTTGAGATGTTCGTAGTCATTCCGGAATAGCCTTTCGACCAGTCGTATGAAATGGCGTATGCAAAGAGGTTACCCGTGCGATCGAAGGCAGTTGCAGTTATAGGGCCTGGAGCAGGCTCAAACCCTTCAGAAGAGTAATTTAGGAACGAAAATTCTTGTGGATATTTGGGAGGGATTGTCTCACATTTGAGCCGTGTGCGCTGGTCTTTGTCCCAGAAGCAGATGCCCCCATCTGAACCTATAACAATGGTGTCAATTGATCACAAACCAGATGTCTAGAGTTATTACCGGCTGTAGAAAATGTACCATATTGCTTATTGAAGCTAATACTATTCACAGAAAATACACGAGTAGAATGTGCTTGTTGAATTTCCTTTCGATGACACTTGAAGAAGAAATTTAGACTATATGCCACATAAACATGTGAATAAGTACTCGATGATTGGACTGACGAATTGTCCTTATCATCTACGTATTGAATGGCCACGCGGCCTTCAATACTTCCAATAGCATACCCATCTGCGGTAGGGAAGCACGATATACACCGTGTTTGCCACTTCAATGGTGATTTTGTGGTCTAACGTAGTAATATGATGTGAATTCCGACTTGGGGAGGCGGTCAGAACTACCTTGAGTATCTTTTGCGGATTATGCAAATTGAAGATTGCAATATACTGCTCGGCGGTACCTACGACCATGAGGGGAAACGCCACGTCAAGGCTGTAGCATCGATCCGGGAGGTCCACAGAGCCTATGGGAGATGGTGATCGGAGGTCCCAATACTAAGTGATTGCGCGGATATTATCAAAACGCTCACTTTCGTACAACGAGGGGGCCACAGGCAGACAAACCTTTACAGTCCTGT
The DNA here is from genome assembly GCA_025174535.1 of Cantharellus purpuraceus. NCBI lineage: Eukaryota > Fungi > Basidiomycota > Agaricomycetes > Cantharellales > Hydnaceae > Cantharellus > Cantharellus purpuraceus. The sequence continues at coordinate 348,894 of JALBUN010000047.1, forward strand.
CCCAGCTTCCCGTCACGAGGTAGCCACCAGACGGTGCATCGACCCATCTACAACATTTCACCGGAGCTTCATGTGATCCAACTTGTGCAGACTGGCCGGTTGCCAGATCAAAAGCACGTGCTGCCTTGTCTGCCCCAACCGAAAAAACCTTTGAGCCATCCTGAGAGCATAGTAGTTAGGCATAGCACTGCGAATAGGGGACTCTATTCCAATGTACTTTGTGCCAACATACATCCAAAACAGGTGCTTCATGGGCATACATAGCCTTGCCTCGTGTTTGTCCACTAGTGCCCACCTCATAGATTCGCACCTGAATTCAAGGATACGAGCATCAATGACAAACGTTCACACCGAGACACGTGTGGAACGGGTGTGGGATTCTTCCACGCTCACTTCGCTCAACAGTCACACACGCGAGACAGTACAACAGGCTAATTCGGGAGCATAAGCTCACTTTGTTGTCCCAACTGCCTACAGCCAGATAATCCGCCACAGGGGAAAAAGAGAGACAAGAAATGGAATCAGGAGGAGGATCTATGACTTCTATATCTTTTTCTGCAGGTTGAGAAGATGTAGATCCAGTGAATTGGGACATATATGATCACAAGCTGTAGCAGGTGTGACGTCGGTCACGGGAGCGGGTAAATCTTGGGCTTACATAATGTCTGAAGTGTCATTGGAAACCAACTTACCAACTTTGATGGTAAATCCCTATACGGCTCATTATCAGGATGGCCACACTGAGCGTTCATGGTGAGGTTGGTTGGGAAAATGTTGCTGATTGTTTCGTGCCTGCTTGGGAGGAGTAAGGTATATGTTCTGTTGAGCTTACTAGTATTGATATCTTCGGCTCTTTTCACCACACATTCAAGCAAGACGTTAATCTCGGGATGTTAGCGACAAACGCCTTGCATCCTGAACCACCGGTAGCACTGAAAAAATGCAGATACACAGGTGACTTCTACGTGATTGATCAGGTAAAACTCCCATTGTCTTCAATCCTCTCCTAGGACATCTATAAAAGACTTCAAAGGCGACAGTATTGATTCATGGCGACGTGCCATATGGTCGACTGACCAACCATCACTCATCACGTGACTCACATCCCTTTGTCCCGTCCTCCCCTTGTTCTGCTAGACCATATAAACCCCTCAAGAACCCCAGAGCTCTTTCCTCACCACCCGTGCCATATCCTCGAAACAGCCTCTTCGTATGCACTGCCGAACTTGTCAGAGATGCTCATGACCTCCATGTTCGCGTGAGCCCATCTACTCGCTTCAAGTCTGGACATGGAAAACCCCTTGTGTCTCTTCGGGTTTTCCATGTGGCGGATTAGGCTGTCTTCGCGCGCGAATTCGGCACCGGGTCGTCCTTTGTCCACGCAAGTCTCCAGTGGACAGATAGCCAAATATCTTTCCGCAGCCAATTTCCTTGCCGTCGAATTGATGATCGTCGCCTGTGACATCGCCAATGTTTTTTCACGGATACGAAGGAGCTCCTTCATTGCGTGGCAGGTGACCCAGTGTCTTGCCACGTTCCTGTTGCTCATCGATGCCATACTCCTCTCGCATGCCTTACCGTCAGGACCTACATAGCTGCATTTATAGTCCGCCGTTAGGATAAGATATAACGGCGAACTAGAAGGCAGTGGGTTAGAAGGCGGCAGGGTAGAATGCGACGGGGTTGCGGTCCATGCCACAGTTTTCAGGCGGGATTTGGCGATGCCCGCGGATGATCCGTCCAGCTGCTCTAAAGCAACTGTACCGGCAGGTGGCACAGATATGGAGTGCCACGCTGTGTCACTGTCGTGACTATGGTTGTTTTCGCCGCTGGGGTCTGTTCCGTTCGGTCTGTCAAACCCAATCTGTCAAACTTGCGTCCATGAATATCCAATGCACTCACTGGTTCAGAACCCCAGCTAAGATATCAGTTGTCTCCCCTAATTCCTGATTTGCAACAGCCATCTGCCCTCCTAAATGTACGAGTGCTTCAGGATGGTTATAGTCGCTCGAAAGTAGCGACCATTGCACTCCATGGTCGGGGTGGGAATCAGGATAACTTGTTTGACAATCCTGAGGCATTGCACCTGCTACAGATAGACGAGGATGCATGGGCATCAGAGAGATATAACTTGAGTTATCATCTGATAGATATGTATTACTTGGAATATACGAAGTCAGCATAAATGTATATGTAAAAACGCAAGAAATGATCCTCACTTGTACCAGTTCTCCTCGAAAAGTTGTGGGTGTGCGAGCCCTGCCTCCCAGTGGGGATCCATAGGTATCGTACTACTCCCTAGGCCTGTATCAGAGGTGGGAATGGTCGGCGGAATGGTTGGCAGGCCAGTCAGGGGAGTGGTCACTGGGAAAGTCAATGGAAGATGCATGTGCGGCGGAGAGATGTGACTCGAGGTGTCATCCGATAGATATGCATTACTTGGAATACACTAAGTCAGTATAACTGTATATGTATAAACGCGAGAAATGATCCTCACTTATACCAGTTCTCCTCGAAAAGTTGTGGGAGTGCGAGCCCTGTCTCCCAGTAGGGATCCATAGGTATCGTGCTACTCCCTAGGCCTGTATCAGAGGTGGGAATGGTCGGCGGAATGGTTGGCAGGCCAGTCGGGGGAGTGGTCACTGGGAAAGTCAATGGAAGATGCATGTTGTGCGGCGGAGAGACGTGACTCGAGGTGTCATCCGATAGATATGCATTGCTTGGAATACACTAAGTCAGTATAACTGTATATGTATAAACGCGAGAAATGATCCTCACCTGTACCAGTTCTCCTCGAAAAGCTGTGGGTATGCGAGCCCTGCCTCCCAGTGGGGATCTACAGGTATCGTGCTACTCCCTAGCCCCACATCAGAGGTGGGAATGGTTGACGGAATGGTCGGGAGGGCAGTCGGGGGAGCGGTCAGTTGGAAAGTCAACGGAACTTGCAGGTGAGGGGGTGCCGCAGCGATGACCTGGGGATCTAGTGGTTGATCGAAGCTTTGCGACCATTCACGAGCTGTGGTGTCAAATGGCACTCCTGTATTTGTCCGCATTTTTTCCAGACATTGACGACACTGGAGATTTGAGCATGTAGCATACGTTGGCTCTCGCGACAGGTCAGGTGGCTGCAGGTAAGCTTGATAATACCGAAGATGAGGAAGCTGTTCTTATTAGACACTGTCCGGAATTCTTGACTCACTTGACAAGTCATATGATTCAAGCTGGTGCGATTGAGACAAAAGGTAGTCGGTGGAGCTCACGCGACTGCCGTCTGGGCAGGCCATGGGAGTTGAGGGGGGCTCATTGGGAGTGGTGGCATATGAGGACCATGTTGGATCAAACGCGTCCCAGGGCGTGTCAAATTCTTCAAAGTTGGCAGTGAACAGAGGCATGATGAACACACGAAGACCCGAGAGTAGGCAGATAAGTCAGGGTGAGGGGGGAGGAATGACTGGGTGAAAATCAGCCAAACACCCTCCCCTTATATATTCTGACAAACGCTTCGTGTTAGATGCCATGAGGTGCCACACCATAACAAATACAAAGCCTGTGTGCCCCCCCGAAATAGGGCAAGTGAGTTTAATCCCCCTTCTGATATCAGAACGACGCCCTTTGTTCCAGTGGCACGGGACGATAGCGATGGTTCTTTCGTGAGTGCATTCAATGCTTTGAGTCCCTATACACGGCGCCAGTTTTTTGGTTTTGTTTTGTTCCAGTGAGAATTTACAATCCCGATGCATCTTCACGAGTGCGAATTCGCACGTAGCGTTCCTGAGCTAGAAGACTCGTAGCATTATTCTTTCCTTGTCAAACGGCCGCTCAATAGGTGAAGTTTCTTTGGTTCTTTTAGTGATGACTTCAATATTCCGCAATTGAATAGGCTTTATGCAGTTCGGTGTGGATATCAGATCATTGAACAAAATGTTCTGACTGCTTCTAGGCTCCATTAGAGCATTGGCTCAGAGTAGTGCAGCCTCCTTTTAGCCATGAGATCTCAGTAAGGAACAATGACTCTGATGGACTCACGCCTGTGGGGGTATAGGCTTCGCGAACTAACGACGCGCCTAGAGGTGGTCACTGTGATGTTCCTTCCACTTCACGCTGCCGACACAACGACTCGCTACCGTGCTAGCCCCGTTTCAGAACTAACGATCACCAGCCCAAATAAATCTTAGCCCCAAAGGGGTGTCAAGAAAGGTCAGTAATATAGCAGCCATGATATCTGCAACAATAAGCGTGACCGCTGAGCGTGGTAAGTGTACCGATGATTACGTAACACGTTACAGTGGAGGTGCACCGGACGATATGAAAACAAACTAGACTATGTTCATCAAGGATGTCGTGATAAAAGCATCGGTCAGTCAGAAAGCGAGCATGCATGCATGGTAACGTTAACGTTCACAAGCGCTGTCCCCTTTTTTTCAAGCAGTTTTCTCGTCAGAGGCAGCATGCTTCAAATCCCCTGTGCTAGAGGCGTATGTGGACTCCCCCTCGTCATGCACACCCATGCGCGACACATCAAAGCCGTGATCGATGAGGTATTCGCGGAACTAAGACATCAAATTGGTCGGCAATGGCACATGGGGTAGAGTTAGAGCACAGAAAATATACATACATCTGCATCCTCACGAGCCATCCCATCGGCGCCAAGTGGTTGGATGAACAAAAACGTGATGATTGCGCTCAATATCGCAAGTCCACTTGCAACGAAGAAGGGGCCAGAGTTCCCACGATCCGATGTCGCACCACCAAAGGCTGAAATCCACCATTCGTCAGAATCAAGGCTTCACATCGCAGAAAAGTGGTAGTCATTCACCTGTGACCATAGGGGGGAACGCTGCGCAAATAAGTAGATGATGAATACACGATGGCATTGATATGTTCATGAAACACATACCCCAAGTACCGACGAACGCACCGATCTTACCAACGGCTGCAGCTATACCGTAAAATTGGCCACGGACGGCAGTGGGTCCGCTCTTGGCAGCTATAAGCCCAAGACAGTTTCCAGGCTGGTAGACGTTAGTATCAAGTAAAATCCCATAGAGATTAAGAACAAGGACGCACCCCGAATTCACCAAAAGTCAGGAAGATACCATAAACCACCGTGAAAGCCGCGACTTGATTCTTGAGATGAGTATAAAGGCCGGACATGATGAATCCGAACAGGGACTGTAGGAGCAGCCCTGAGATCATGGTGTATTTAGGACCAAGCCAGTCAACAACGAATGCGCCAATAACCGTCCCGGGCATATAGAACAAGCTATGGACAGGTCAGGTTATGCTAACATAGCTTTCATGCACATGACGCACTTGAGTACAACGCTCCAGCCAAAGGAGATAGTAAGAGCAGCGTTAGCTGGCTCAAGGCTGCCCAGGACCGTCGTCGAGTACAAGCCGAAGGGGTACGAGATAAAGTCATAAATGAACCTGGAAGCACCATGAGGAGATCAACAGATTCACTGCAAAAGAAGCGTACCAAGTAATAGAGACCGCAGCAAGGCGAGTCCAGTATCGTTTGAGAATTAGGAAATATGGTATACTGGTTTCCTTCATCGAGTCTTTCTTGAACCGAGTTGGCTCCTGCAAACAGGTGTCAACGCGTTGAGGTGTCAAGGCATCACGTACACACCTCCATCTTAAGTCGCCAGATGAAGACGGCGACGGCGGGGAAAAGACCAAGACCGAGTGAACCACGCCATATAGTGTTCAAATGGTTCTCGCCAAAGCTATTACAAGATCAATACCAGATGAAGACGAGGACAGGTGATCTACACACATCCAGAGGAGGACAAGCGGAACAAATGCACCAAAGACAAACCCCAAGTCAATCATAGTGTCTGATGGAATGAGCATTGATATCCGCACGAATGTGAATGCACTCACTCGTGGCTAACGCGAACCAACGATGTTGTGCGCGTTTGTTGATGCCCTCTTCTTCGCTCTGCTCACTGGCAGCAACACTCCCACAGGGGTACTCTGCACCAATCCCAATTCCAAGAAGAAAACGGAACGCCGATAAAGCGGCCACAAGGCCAGTTATCGAGTTATGGGCGCCTTGCGAGCAGGCGGAAAGGAAAGAGAAGAGAGCTACGATCCCTGTCGCCGCCATCTATGGTGGGGTTAGTGCGAGTGTTGTGCGGTGGGCTGGCAAATCGTACGCACCATGCCAAATTTCCTACCCACTCTGTCGCTGAGATAACCGAACGTCAACATGCCCACGACCGTGCCCGCAAACGCGACCGATGAGATGACGGTGGACCGGTTTGTGGAAATGGCTGTCGAACCATACTTTTTCTTAATCAGAGTGCTCACTGGGCCGATGACGCTATTAGCGTAGCCATCGGAGAACAGTGCAGTTCCACAACTAGAGGTGCAAGTGTGAGTGATAAAAAGGAGCAGGAGAAGAAGACACCATACGCAAAGATGAGTGAGACTTTGGACAGACCGGGTTTAGCAACGGCAGCCATGGGTGTTGAGGGGCTGAACGAGGGGACGGTGAAGTGAACTAAGAGAAGCTCAATTATAAGTTTAATGGGTCGGGAATGATCCCATCCATGGTGATGGTGCCTACCAACGCACGTTCAATCGTTCCTGCATCCGGCAAGTGCTAGTCCCGCTCCACTGTATGCAACTCTATCTCACATGCAAAATCTCTGTCCGCATTTTCTCTCCCACAGGGGGTCCTGATTTCCTCCCACTCGTCACGCCTGCCCTCCTCCTGATTCGGAAGCCAAGTGAATCGAAACTAGCCAGCTCTCTCGATATTTGTTGGGTACATAGGTTGAAGTCTAGTGATCTGACCCTGAATGTAGGTGATCGATCCTAAGTCGTAAGCACATGGTATTTAGCAGGAGATCAATCAAAAGCCGTTTTTGGATACTTGTGGGGAAGTCTGGGACGGCGAAAATGAAGCTCCGCATTTTTGGCGCTTTCTTAATTCGACAACGGTGTTCAGACTCTTGGCAGGAAGATATAAAGATGTCAGACTGTATGTAGCCTTCCCAAGTTGACTACCAACCCCCCTTGATAACCTTGACTCATAGATAACATCGATACACGGCTAAGGTCGACCGTCTCATGTGCATCGGGGGTGCAGGAAGAAGCGAGTTGAAACCTGCAACAACAACATGCGTGAGAGTCTGCAATGTTCAGGTGAACGTGCTGTCGGACGTTGTAGGCCGCCCCCCCCCAACTTTGAAAGTTAGATCAATCAAGCCAAGAATCGAAAGATCTATTCCCTCCTCTGTCGCACCTGCCTCTCCGGAGATCAACGCGTGCGAACTTAGACTGCATTTATATATACGTGATGGACGCCCGCATTCCAACTCCCCCGACATGCAGTCAATGTCTTCCACCCCTGAGCTTGCGACTTGCATCGGTCGATACTATAGAGCTCAATCCCAAAAGTTGACCACTCCCACAGTTGGGTGCATCCTATGATCCGCGAGCTTATCATGTCACAGCAGTAGCCCATTTGGCTGATGGGTATCGCCATCGACATGCTCAGGTCCCAATGGAAGACTACAGACAGGAGTACTCAGTACGACCCCTTCAAATACGGTCACATGAGGGCATGCCAGGTCGCCCCCCCTCCCCCTAACAGGTCCCAACGCTTCTTCTTCCCTAAAAGGAACTTGAGCCGGCTTTTTTCATAAAAGCCATTTGGCAAGCTCCGCGCCGCGTGTGAAAGTGCATCGAATAGCCTCCCCTTACGCAGCATCATGGTCATTCGGAACTAACAAGAGCCGTCATACTCTCGACTCTGCAGAGTGCGACTGCGTGCGCAACAGCCTGAGGCAATTGCGGATTCTCAGGCGATATTCTGCACGTCAAATCTGTCACGGTCCCGCAAGTCTAAAATAGAACCCCAAGAGATGGTTTTCCACCACGCTATCGATCACGGCACCTCAAGATACGAGCGTAAATCATCGCGTGAAAAACCGTGTACTCTTCACCACTATTAGTGCATCAAATTCACAAAAAAAAAAAAGAATGTACTTGCCGATTTCGTCCGACTCGGGGCACTTTGGAAGCTTTCATTAGAGATCACAGTGAATCGTGAGAGACCATGCTCGTCATAGTCGAAGGTCAAGGAACCTAGCACAGGTTTGCATAGCGTTCTGTAATAAACAACGCGAAGGCGGCCATGGTGGCGGTCCATGGTAGCGCCCGTCCTTGTTAACCTCTCATCATCCTTGTTCGCGTCCTTGTCCTTTCATCAGATAAGGCATGTATTTCTGTCAGCAAGTTAGCCGAGGCTGTGCGAATCATCGCGTCGAGCATGTCGCACGGTGCATGTCGATCGTGGACCGCAATGAATGACGGGAAATCTTATATTAAATGCCTGAGCGGGTGTAAACCGATGCTTGTGCCCAGATGTGAAAGCACCTCGATCAGGAAGGCAGACCATTAATCTGTAAAAGGGATAATTACAAAAACGTTATATGTGAACACCGGAAAGCCGCCGAAAGACAGACCTTCCGACAAGTTACTAGTAGGATGCAGATCAGCCGTGCCAGTGGGGCAGTGCATATCCCTGTAATGAATGAGGGGGAATTTCTTACAGCGCAGGAACGGGAGACCAAATACGTGCAGACCAGTCTCTGCCTAGTCCTACATAGGGCTAAGCCCCAAAAGATTGAAAATTGGATTAAATAAAATAAAATCTCACAGTAATTTTGGGAGCAGATACCGCTCGATGCTGGTACCTAGGGTTGTGCTAAATGGTATGTAGTCTTGATCAGGGAAGTGAACGAATCATCCTGTAAGAAATGTGTATAAATCAAATGTTATATGCGGGCAGTGAAAGAGACAAGCTACCAGCTAGTGAGGCGATGAGCATTGCACGGCGTTGAGAATGTCGTTGACAGCAACATATGAGGGGAAAATCATACAGTAATTGTTCATGTCAGTGCCAAACGATGCTAGTGCCTAGATGTGCTGAAATGGCTTGAGGTGTCTCTATTGGGGAAGCGAAGCGAATCGTCATGTAAGAAATATATCTAAATAACGTTATACGCAGGCTGTGGAGAGCCGCCGAAAGACAGATCCTTCGCCGTGCGAGTAAGGCGGTGCGTATTTCAGAGCGTCGAGGATCTTGTGGCAACAAATTGCGGGGAGGGATATGCAGTAAAGGTTTACGCTGTCGGTCCCCCGAGCCAGATGTGGCGACATGGCTTGTACCTTCTCGACCCGGGCGGCCGCAAATGAATCATTCTGAAATAGACATGCTATAAAAGGTAAACGGTATATACGCACACGGGAGAAAGGCTCAAAGGCAGAGCCTGAGACTTGAGGCATTGAGGCAGAGCGCTGTCTTGCACAGCATTAAGAACTCGAGAACGCGAGCAATAGGTAAATGTGGTGGCAAACGTCTTCTACCCCGGCTTTCAGCCACCCCATGGGGCAGTGTGTGTATTGCGTCACGCATGTCATGAGCAATTAATAAATGGCGCAATGCCTGATTAGCCACCCGAAGTTGACGTCTCTCAGAAAGTGCAGAAGTGCGTATATTGAATACTGAAATGCTGCGCATTCGTTTTGGAAAGCTATCCAGAGTTCGTGACCCGTTTGCGTGCAAAAAAAATAACTGTTACTGTGATTGTGGAATTCCTGAAAAATCCTATTCACCTTCTTCAGTTATCAAAAGCCAAAGCTAGAGAGTGAGAAAATCCTGAACCTAGATCCACCTTCCTATGGCCTTGAACAAATCACGTTTGGGAGACACTTGCAATATGTCATAGTCGGCTCGGACTCAGTGTAGTCACGGGGTTGTCATGATACAACATATGTCCAAATCCTCTCACCAAGGCAGCCGAACATCTGACTAAGAATGGTTCTTCGGAGGTATCCAGCCACGGCCGCGCGCGAACGGCAAACATTCACATGCCATCTTTGACAAGGATGGAAGAGCAAGAAAGAAGCGAAGCGGTGTCAACCGTAATGTGATACATCACACGTGTGACAACAGTAAACAACATTTGCCACGGAACACACATCTGAAATGTTTAGGAGTTTAGCTTACAGCATGATGAAGAAGCATAGGACGAGCCATTGACAGTGGGCACTGGATATGGGCGCTCCCACTTCCAGAAGAAGAACCACTAGGAAATCAAGACACAAGGCTACAATTTCTCCAGGATGGATGGAGAATTGATGTCCAGTGTTGGTCGCTAGACCCCCATTGTTGTGGTGTACAGCGCATCAAAAGTTAAAGGTGCATCATTTGCATTGAGGGAGCAGAACTTCTTGTTCTTTGGACTGTTGAACATTGATGTACACTGGTAACTGCTAGGGGGCCCATCACTGATACTCTCAACCTACAATTGGAAGTCCAGCTGCGCCTATAGGGAATATATATCGAACAGTCACACACACCTCCGATGATGCGGTAGGTTGATACAATGGCCGGCGTTGTTCTGGTACAATCACTACGAAATACAGTATGCTAAGTGTTCCACCGTATGGCTCGTAGCAAATGATGCCTTCTTTCAGTTGATATGACAAAGCTCTTGATGCCAACTTTAAGTTGTCCCATCAGCTGAGATTCTACCGCAGTATACCGAATTGTCAACTTTCTATCCTCGCAGGCAAGGTGAGGACCACTGACATTGTTGACAGTAGCAACGACCCTGATCATCACAAACATAGCAACCCGAATCTTGCTTGATCTCGGGTTCATCATGACGTCCCAATGCGACTGGCATCCTACCAACTTCGAGGTGATGGCATAAGATGAAACTTGAAGCACATTACAAAAGATACCGTTGGCCTGGAAATGTACATCCAGACAGTAATCTTTGTGAGTTGGAGGAGATTGGTTTGGAAAGTAGGTTTCGGACGATCGGTAAAGCTGACCAATTTTCAAGCTTTTACCTCATGGCGTTAGCGTGACAACATTGTTTTTTTTTTTTACCTTTATTTTTTCTATATAACTTCTCGGACCCCAGCTACCGTGCCAGGAATAAGGCCAAGTTGTAATCACGGTTTCGGATATGGTCGAGTAATTGCACTTTGTTGGGACCTTTTCCTTCACGCACTGCAGTTTCGCACGACCTTCTACCAGTCCGCATTCGACTTCTGCACGTCATGTATCGCCATGAACATGACCGGCCGACGGCCACTAGCAGACGCATTGCTCCGCTAGAAAATCCGGAGCAATACCCCAGACGGATCAATGAAGCTACTAAGACAATGACACAGGACGAGACGCATCCAAAATCTGGGTGACCACGGATCAACAGGGTAAGAAAGAACGGCCCTGTTCATGGTTCCTTACCATTTACATGCTGATCACCATAGGCAGGGTAGTATTTGCAAAGCCAGATGTTCACGCATAGCCTCTGCCGATATATTTTTTACCGCTGCTTCTCCGGAGCATATGCGCCCAGGCATCCAGAGGTGCTAAACCCCACGTGTACATACGCACATCCTGTCGAAAACGGTGCCCAGAACCTAAAGCAATGTTTATCCGCGCAGTCTTGACTACTGCCTACTGAAAGCATGCCTCGCGCTTCTTATCATTCATTGCGCCTCGAAGTCCCACTACCTCATGCGATGCTTGATTCACGTGCTCGCAATATCATTGATCCGACACCGCATGGAGCATCGTACATGATTTGCCTCGAAAGAATTCGTGCCATACGCCAAAGAAAATCCTTACGACCATACAAAGCTCGTCCCGGAACACCGGAATCGAGCCTCCACTTACACCTGAGATGCATGTATTCAAGTGGTTCCTGAGACTGGGCTTAGCGAGTAGCGTTCATTCTGTTCCTGGAAATGGTGACTGACTAGCATCGCCTCCAGGAAACTTGGAGTTCAAGCGTAGCATCGGAAAGTGGCACGCTCTTGCTCTGGTGCTGCTGTTCACGTCTCTTATCCCTCTTCTCTGGCGTCCCAGTCATCGAGGCCGGACTGGACGACACTCGCTAGTGCCGCATGTCCCGCATTGATGCCAATCAATCATATCCTGCTATTACATTAGCATAATTTCCAGCACCCGATCAACCCATCATTTCCTAATTCAACGACTTGGCAAATGCCAGTCCGCAAATGAAAGTCACCGGTCTTGTTGTATCCGCGTTCATGCGCGCTGTCGTGATCTGGTCATTGGGAAAGATGTTCCTGGTTGATGACTACGCCGCGTGTGTTTTCGGGAGTAAGGAGCACCCAAGGCGACCGTTGGCGTTCTGCCGGTATGAGGAATCAAATGACTGCCAGGAGTTGCCAGGATGGTGGGAACAGCAACGGGACTCGCCAGTCAGTCTTGGTCGACTCGCCAACAATATGTAAAATATTAGCCTTTCTGCGACCCTGGTCAGGAGGCAAACTCTGGTTAAGCCAGCGTGTCAGGGTCACTGAATACATATACAACCTGCGATCCACATGAAGAAGAAACATCCCCATTCAAAACAAGCGAATTGCGGTCGACTGTCAGTTTAGTAAAACGCCACACCCTGTCTCTCCCGCGGCTATCTTGCCATCATTTCTCGCGCTCGCAATGGTATATTCATCATGGGAACAGCCCCTGCTCCGAGCCAGGACAGCCTTGGACAGCCTTTCCTCCGGGAGGAAGGAAGGAGTGAGGAACAGCCTCAGCTCCGAAGAACAAGGGAATTAACTTGCTGCCGCGACGGCACTTGACATGCGTAGCGACGCGCGCGGCATTTCCCAACTTGAGCGCGGTCGGATCTCTTGGTGCCAGGGGTCGTCTTATTCGTAGCGCCATGAGTCATTCTGCGCATAGCGTCCCCACGGCCTTGTTGTAGGAAAGGACTAGCGTCTCTACACGAAGCAGCCAGATTGTATATTCGTTGCCGGGTATGGCGTGTCGGGACCCCGGGATTCCTTGGTATTGGTCCTTTCTACCATCTATCTGAATCTGGCACACCGATTGCAATTGTGATGATTGCAGGGTCCAACTGGTAACTCGGCCCTTCCCCAAGCAGACCCGTCTGACCTGCACACTATTTTCTAGATCTTGTTCCCTTGTGCTCGCTGGCTCCCGGCGAGTACAAGGAGCTCCCGGGGCCCGAAGCCTGTGCCTCGGAACACAGCCGCAGGTCCGTTTTACAAATTTTGAATTTTTTTTTTTTCCATGTCAGAAAACACCTAATACGTGCAACAGTTATTGATGAGCGGATGGGCGGCGAACAGTAAACACGCCTTGAATGCGTGTCCAGGCCGAGTTACGGGTAGCCGGTGCGACAAACGACCGCGGCTCGGATTGACAAGCGCCGACGCGCATTTTGGGTTTGCGTATAAATCTTGCCAGAAGTCAAACACCGCCCCTCTCTTTATTTTCACGTCTCCACACAGCCCTCAGGCTCTGCTCACAATAATCTTCCGTACGCAACTTCTACATAATTATTAGATCGCTTCCGCCTACTCATGGCCCCTCCCCACTTGAACCTCGACGCACCTGTTAACGATCTTGACCACGCCTCCAGTCCAGCCATCAATATACAGAGTGCAGATAGGTTCCCCGCAAGCCCTTGGAACGAGTACAACACTAACTGGAAGTTTCCATCTGCTCCCGACATCGACGCCCGTAACAGCAACCCCTACACTCCCTCCTACAACGGTTCTTTCAACTCGTGGGGTTCACACTCGGTATCTTGGGGTGGCAGAGAGGCATCCGATCCGTTGAACATGTACGAAGATACAGATTTCTTAATGGAGGACTCATCTTCCTCGCGCCGGCAACGTGACGACGAATACAACCCTCAGCACTACGATGGAGACATCGTTGGTGACATGGACGATCTTCCGTCGACGTCTTTCAGTAGTAGTGGCGGTGGCCCCCAACTCTCGTTTACACCCGCCATCGACTCATTTACGGCGCCGCAAGCAAAGTCTCCCGCATTTTCTGGCGGGTCAGCAGCCTCTTCGCCTGGCTCCGACCTCGATATCAATCACGCCTCCAAGACTCATTCTCGTACCTCGTCTGCATCTTCAGGCCATGTTAATTCGTCTACTTCGCCACCCGCAGGAATCAACCGCACATTTCGTGCTGCTCTGTCGTTCGATTCACCTAACAATCCCTCCTTTTCTGTCGCCACACACCCCCCCTCAAGTCCCGGCATGAAGCCTCACTCGCCACCTGCCCTCGTCATACCCGGAGAGGACGGCGGTCTGGCGCCGCCTCAGATCTCTCATGCCCCAGGATCGCCATCACCGAGTGCTGCTGGGGGCGGTCTGAGTGCTCCTGGCGTGAGCATTCACATCGTCCCTAGCACCCCTGTTGGTGGGATTGAAGTTGGGGGCCACGGTACGGAGGCTCAGGGTCGAGACCCCCAATACCAGCAGTTGATGGACCAGAGGCCGGATGGGCAGCACTCTCGAGGTGCGTTTGATGCTCAGGCAACCTTATCATGCGATAAATTAACTTTGATGGGCAGATCAACGGTTTTCTTCTACGGCACCTTCCGATTCTAATCACAACGAGCAGCGTTCGTGGGGCCAGACACCGTCTTCCACTCCGGGCACAGGGTCACATCCACCCACACCCCAATACCATGCTCGCAATGATTCGAGTTTGTTTCATTCACACTCGAGGAGCGGCTCTTCGTCGCATGAGTCTCCCCCTTCTTTCGGCTCACGTCCCCAAATGGAATTTTCTGGCCGTATGGATTTCGGTCGACAGTCGTCGTCCGCCGTGGCATTTTCTCATCGATCCCCTGCGCTTTCTTCGAGCGCGTCGTCGCTCCACAACAGCCCACTTCCTGGAACTCAGCACTTGGATTTGAGTCCGAGTCCCCGACCTCACGATGGCGAGTTTCTCCTTCCTGACTCAGACCCCGGTGTCCAACGACCACGGTCGTCGAGCGAGCGGGTCGGACGTGCCTGGGATATTACATCGGGTTTGAGTTACCCTGGGGATGGAGGAATAGGCAGCTTGAGCCTTACGGGTATGGGTCCAACCCGTGGCACAGGGACAGTCGATCCAAACGATGTTTTAGCTCCACCAGACTCGGCTGACTCGGGTCGGGACCTGTACAGCCAGCAGGTTCAGTACGCGCACCACTCATACGAGAATACACACCTCCTCCCTCGTACAGCCGCGGCGGGAGCTTTCGCTCAGTCCACTGACGGTGACAATTTCCTCTCGCCTGGTTTGGTGAGCGTACGGCGCGCCAAGTCAGACAGTGGGCATTTCACGTCACACCGACGTGGTGTGAAGTCCGAGGACCTTCGGCCCCCTCCATCACAATTGGACTTCTTTGGAGGGTATCGTGACGTCGGCGCGTCAAACCTGCTTGCACCTCCCGGCTTAGGGTTATTGAACGTTTCAGGCGGAAAGCACCGACGTGGACACGATAGACATTCTAGTCTCGGCTCGCACGGCCACGCCAGTGTCCGATCGAGTCCTTATCCGAGCCCGAATGCCAGTCCTTCTCGGGTTTCACATGCGTTGCCGGATGTGGGTGGTATGAACGTGTTCGACACTTATGGCGCTACTGGTGCAGGCCCTGATGTGAGCCAGTTGAACACGACAAATCCACCAAGAAGATTGGTCACCACCAAGGCAACACACGATGCAAGCTCGGCACGTCGCAAGAACGAGCCTGGGTTCGTGTGCCCTGTCCCTGGTTGTGGAAGTACGTTCACCCGTAGCTTCAACCTCAAGGGTAAAGTCTGTTATACTCTGATGAGGCAACCTTGACTAAATCCCGCTTCTCAGGCCATCTGCGCTCGCACAACGAAGAGAGGCCGTTCAAATGTAAATGGCCTGGTTGCGAAAAGGGCTTTGCTCGTCAACACGACTGCAAGCGACATGAAGCTCTTCACCTCAACATTCGACCGTACACGTGTGCCGGATGTAAGAAGACCTTTGCGCGCATGGATGCGCTCAACCGCCACCGTGAGTACTCAGTAATCCCCCCCATTCTTTGCACACCTGGGGTTTGACGTCGCGTGCTCACAGTTCGTTCCGAAGGTGGAGCAGAATGCGCTCAGCATGAGCAGCCGCTACAAGCCATGGACGACCAAAACCCCACAACCGGTGGACGGTCTAATCCTAACGGCGACCTTGGCCCCACCGAACAGGGCCTTATAATGTAGCTCTCAGCTACCTGCGCTCTTCTCCACCGTCCAGGACTATCTAGCTCTCGTGTTTTGAATCCCGCTTTTTGTGTTTACAGTATTTCGTCAATTGCTCTCCCTCTGGGCAGGTTCCGCTCGTCTCAGTCTTGGATACCATTCGTTATAAGGTACACTGCATTCGATGGACTCCTTATACTACTGTAGCGCTCGTGTACAGGCTGTAGCCTATTATTTACCAGTTATGACAATATCGAACAAACATAATTTAATGGTCTTCGGCTGTACACGAGCCTTGATGCCTGCCTCCCCACGTTCTGCTGGAAACTCCCTCCAGGCAGTGCAAGCATGGCGGTGTTACGCGTCACAGTAATTGCAGTCAAGGCGGTGTCTCCGCGTGCGAATCTATTTGACCAAAATTGATCTTGGAGTGCCGCAAACTGGAAGATAAGTATGATGAAGACACAGCCATGCCACAAAGCAAACTGGTTGGTTCAGGTTCATTACAAGCCATAAGGGCCCACCCACTCATTGTCATCTTGCACTGCCCCGTCCCGCCCATCTGTCCTGACAAGGACAACGTCCATTACTTCGACCCTCTCCCTCTTCAGCTCCCGCTCTTCTTCGTCGACAGAGCGTTGGCGCTTGAGAGGTCTGAGAGGCTGTAACAGCTCCCCGCGAGATGAGATCGGAAGCACTCGGAAGTACTTGTTAATGGGCGGTCGATGGGGAATAGGCGTAGGTGTAGTCGTAAGAAGAGCGTCAATGGAAAGGGGTGCAGGTGTGGATGACTCCGACTTGGTCTTAGACCAAACCTGCAGCTTTTTGTACTGAACCAACGAAAGCCAAGGTAAGTACATGTAATAGTGGACAAGGGGGAGTACGAACCATCTCTAGTTCTGGCTTTCCCCGCCACTTGGCTACAGCTTCGCAAAATCGGAGCGCTGCGCGTTCTACTGGTTCCGCAGGGTACTTTTCGGAAAGTTGAGTGAGATGAGTAGCAAGGTCGGGCGTGCTATGTGGGATAGTAAGAAACTGTAAAAACATGTCAACCTTTGTCTGGGCGCAAAAGCCATGAACGAAAATGCATACCTCAGACATCCTCCCCTCCATCTCCATGACGTACTCCTCTTCCGCACTTCGCGTTGCTTTATCCCTACTTCCAGGGGGGATAGATGCATCCTGAACGAGGCCGCTGAAAAGCACCCTCGCGGCATCTATTAGCTGTGGCATCTCATCCGGCTCCAATTCATCCTCATGGTCATCTACTGTCGGGATGTCCGCAGCAGCCATACTAGCGGTCCCAGACCCTGCCATACTTCTACGGGTTCCGACGCCTTTGATGCCGAGCCCCACACCCAAGATGATCTCGGCGTATTCGGCTCCTTTCCAATCTCTGGCTACATAGCCTTCCAGCACGGCGCGTGTGAGTAGACCACATAACGTACTGAACCATGCGCGAGTCGGCTGCGCATGGTAAGAGGTTCTCATGATTGAGCTGATCGGAGAGGCAGTAGAGTGTCCGTCAGAATTATCGTTATCGAGGTGCCCGTCATTTGCCTCTGGTTCCTCTCCTCGAGCCTCTCGACCAAGCTCCATTGCAACGAGGGCACTTAACCGCAAGAATCTCGGGATAAGATCGGCGAGCACACAGCCAGATTGCCTTATCGCGTCATCATGATGTGGTTCGCCTGAGAGAAAATGTCCCTGCTTCTTAAGTAATCCCGCTCCGATCCTCGTGGACGGACCGCCTCGTGTGACCGCACTTGAAGTACAAATCTTGCACTGCTCCCGTAAATGCCTTGGACACAGATGCTTCAACTTCTTCAGTGGAAAACCAGCGGCGGGAGCCGGTTCGGGTGCGGGTGCGGTACCTAAGGAATACACTGGAACGTTGGTTCGAAATGAACCCGCTTGAGAATGAGAAGTTCCTCGGGATGTCTTGGTGTTACATCCAACCGCATAAAGGTCCCTGGAGCGCCCCCTGGCACGCCTCGTAAGCCCAGGGTTTGAAGTGGGGATAGAAGCGGACTTGTCTGGCTGTTCTGTGGGTGCACCACGCTTCCATGAAGACCATGAAGACGGAAGTCGAGGAAGGGATGGGGGTGTAGGTGTAATTGAATGGACGCGCTCGGAGTCTTTATCGTGTGTGGGAATGCCGAAGGGCGTCGCAGAGCTAGGAGAAGATGGCAGAGGAGAAGGGGAGGCGGGCGTCTACGCGTCATGTACACATAAGAAACAGAGAAAGCATAAACAATGAGGATACTTACTGCACCGGGGCGTGTCCACGAGAACAGAGGCGGTGGTGGTCGTATTACCTGCTGACCCGAAATTTGACCGGTCTCTATTGAATCCTTACCACTACCTGAAGCTATGCGGCTCTGGGATTGAGTCGAGCTTGACGGCCCAGTCTGTGTTGGACTGATTCCGTACCCATCTCCCGAGATAGGACTAATAACTGTCGATGGGGTATAGGTACTACTGGCTGTGGAAGGCATCGTCAATGTTTGAAACGACGGCAGGGTTGGAGTTGCATTAAACTGCTGGCTTGAAATCTGCGCCAACATTGCCAATTCTGAAGGCAGCGTGTGCGTGTTTGAAGATGGAAGGGATGGGGGAGGTAAAGGGGGAGGCGAACTCATTGAGCTTTGCCCAGGAATCTGTTTGGAATCGGAAGAGCTGCCGCCGGTAGATGAACCATCCTCAGCTGCAGAAGATGACGGGTGTTGACATGGGGGAGGCTGGCGTTCGAAAAGATCGTTTACTAGTGCCAGAAGGGCCAAGCGGAGCCGGAGCCCATTCGGAAGCACGCGAACGGGATTTTCACTAGGTGGCGGGCTCGAGCGCTGCGCTGACGGTGGTGCTCGATAGTGCTGGCTGTTTGCATGAGAACTGTGCAGCGCGTAAGGGGGTGGTGACGGTGAGCGTGGTGGTGAAGACGGGGGTTGTGCTAGCATAGAACGTAGGACCTTTTCGATGCCAGTCGCACGAGCAGCGAGTGATGGTGCAAGCGAAGGATCCTGAGGATGGGTTGTGGAACTTCCCGCAGATGGCTCTACCTCGCTATCAGAACCAGAATTAGGCTCGCTTTCCGAGTCGACCTCCATCCTGTCGTGTCCTATGGTCCCCTGCTTTCGTCTACGGCCTGTCCGCTTATAGTGCTTCCCATACATTAATGGCCGTACACCCTCACCGTCACTCTCTTTGACGTCTCCACCATCACCGTCTTCATCGCTGCTTGCGAGCTCTATTTCAGGTGGTTCTCCAAAATCGCTCACTCGCCTGGAACTCGAACCACCGACAGACCCGATATAGAATCCAGATCCTTTGTCGTTGAGTTCAGAGCTATTATCTGCGTGTTCCTCATTCTTGAACCTGACTGCCATTCCCAGTTCGCAACGACCCTGTGCGAGTCGAGTTCGACCTTGGCGCCATGCGGTGTGGTCCAAAATTAGTGTACGAGTCGTTTTCTCACGTGGAGGAAGTGTGTGGAGATGATGCGACTGCGGGTGGGCAGGGGCAACGAAATGCTTGGAATGAGGCGGATTAACCACCCGATTAGTGTTCAAAGGAACGGTCGTAGTCGGAACTGTACTTTGTGGCGAAGAGTGGCGCTTGGCACGGATGAAAGAGACGCCAGTGGATGATTTCGGATCAGGTCCCACAGGGCCGCCATGAGTCCTAGCCCTACAAAATGCACACCAGAGTGCCAAGGACACAGCATAGGGGCATAGAGAGACAAGGTCAGCTCGAAGATTGGGAAGGATGGCAGGAGAGTAACGGAGACCCATAGTTGGGGCATCAAAGTATCACTCACCCGGAAGTGGACATGCGCAAAGGGGAGGGTTGTGGATAACCGATGGCAAAAGATGGCCGCGACCGATGACGAATACCTGCTGTAAACGTCACTACAGTAGATGTTGGTGAAGAAAAAAACTAACCCGGGCTGGCGGGAGGAGGTGAGGTGGAAACGGACATTATTCAACAGACGATGTAAACGATAAGTCGCGTGTAAGAGGGTGGGGATGTGAATTAATCCTTAATGTTCAATAATGCTAACGAGTCAGACAGAGGGTAGACAGATTCGTGAGTGGGTTGGAGAAGACAAAACCGCAGGAAAGTAAGATTGTGACTAGGGAAGGAAGAAGGGAAGGGAGTCTGCGAGGCTGAGCTTTAAGTGGTGAGGCTTGAGGAATAAGAATCCCGGTCCCTTCTTGGCGTTTGTGTCTCGTCTGATGTCGGGGTGCACGAGAAAGAATGATCGACCTGGGAGCCAAGTGCGCAGGCGCGTGGAGCGGATTATGAGGCGGCGGCAACGGCGTAAGGAACCAAAAAATGCCGCAACGGTACCGTCCGAAGGTACTTAAAAGATTTTGTAAACCATTATTGACATAGTCGCAGGGACATGACCATCGGACCGATAGAGTGGGTGACAGAAGAGACAGTTAGAAGGAGTAAGGACAAGGACAGCATGACCGCAAATTAAGGCAAGAAGTTGCGCCGCATGGAGTGAGGAAGGAAGCGGAAGGATGGGATCACACCCAGAACGAAGCATTAACAGATTGAAGTGCGGTTGATTCCGAGGCAACCGGGAGCCCCAAAAAGGCCAAAGGCGTGGGTCCACGGCAGGTGGAGAGCGTATTCAGTTAGATACAACACGGGACAAAACGGTTGAACCAAGAACCGGGATCGTGTTGAGCAGAAGATTTATAGACGAATCCGAAACGCAAGATATACCGTGTGTGTATAAGCAATAACGATTCCAGACCAAGGGGCTGCATTGTACATACCGTGATGCGTTTGTTCGAAGTCGAGGCGATCGTCTGCGTTTGCCAAGCTCAAATAGTAACCGCGAAATGCTGTGCCTGTCCGAAACCACCTGGAGGGTGTAATTATCAAATCCAGCAGGAATCAACTTGTAAAGTGCTCACAGAACAATGTGAAAATGTGTGGAAGGAGGGCGAGATCAAATTACACTCCTGAAAGACGGGGTAAAATTGATGTATCCTATCAGGCTAAGAAAATCTTTGCCAAGGCTGGGAAGCAGTGGTGGGATGAACTTTGATAGCCAACAGTATCCTACCAGTGCACCGAATGAACCCGATGTTTGGTGTGAGAACACACTGTTTCAAGCAGACGAAGGAAGCCGAACTTGAATGACCTGACAGCGTGCGAGCTGGTTGAAAGACTGCACACAAAAAAGAGCATGAAAGTGAAAACAACATACCAAGAGAATTATACAAGTTGGGCTGAGTTCAAGCACAACGACGACTTCCCTTCCGCAGATACCCGTTTCATATACTTCCAAGACAATGATCTTTTCGGTCGATGTCGGGTGGCGGGCGGAGTTATCACGGGGCGCCTGTTTCACCGGCTGCTCTTTATGGAAAAACACTCATCAGTAGGCGGTTCGTCTTCTTCACAACGGTCCCCTTGACTTGAGATCGCCGGCTTCAGCAAGTACGGTGCCCAAGACTAAACTTATATCCCATCGTTGCCACACCTTGGTCGAAGCATTCACCCTTCGTATTATACGCGGCTATTGAATAGCTCATACTCACGACAATAGGCCAGGTCGCCTGAAGACCATTGCAAAAATCACCCCCTGTTACTCCCGACGCCATGTTGAATAGGCGTGAAGGACTCCTGTCATCTGGGCATGCCCACGTCAATGTACTCGTCGGGCATGCACCCACATGGATCACATGAGGCCAATGCACGGCCCGTCACACTTCACCTGACGACTCATAGCATCAGTATCCCATCCCACAGCTCCAAAATGACCAGGCACTCCATCTCGTAGGGCAATGTATATGGGTTCTAATAAACAGGTGTTGTCTCAGATTCTCAGAAGGCTCCGGAGTCCGGGCAGGCACAATATACATCCCCAGGTCGATCTTTCCGGAGATGCCAGTCGCCTCCACCAGTCCGAGAGAGCAGGATGCAAATACTTCTTGTTCGATTAATGCCTCAGGCACTTGGCCAGCTTTCGGATGGTCTTGACTGATCATTGCGCGTGATAATAATTTATGACCCCCATTCTAGACCCCCCTGTTTCGATGACGCCCGGCCTTCAACACAGCAGAACCGAACTATACTTTCTACAGCATTGTCTATTTATAAATTCAAACGCTGGTTTCAATGCTGCTTGCTAGGTCGCGTTGACTACTGCTGCGGACTTGCTGACTCCTCCACACTTGCATTCCGCATACGCCTGTTGAGATCCACTTTCACTAGAGGCACTTCCTACCACTAGGCTCTCACTGATTGTTAACTGTTCTCTCCGGACCGCCAAAATTCAAAGACTCTGTCGTCAGTAGCCTCGGTCGATTCTACCTCATGGAGTGGCAGCTGACTCTTCCCCAGATTCATCATCCTTCATACGAAGTGGGGTCAGGCAGATGTCCAACTTCTACTTTTCTGGAACCCTAAGTGACGCCTATTCCCTCGGTTACTGTCGTGCGACGATCCGAGGGCAACGGGGAATCGGGTTAAATTGAGCAGCCGACTCTTCCTTAGGCTCATTTGTTCTTCATCAAAGTGAGATTGAGATCAGCCCTAGGTTCAATTGTCTGTTCTACTTCTCAAGAAGCCGTGAGTGAACTATGTCCTCGGTGACTGCCGTGTAACGATCCGAGCGCAACGGAGAGTGGCTACCCAGACATGAGTAGACTGAAGTGGACTAAACTGGGTAGCTCCACCTGCCAGGAGCGTTCGGCGTTGACATACATGGCTTCCAAGTTTGGCACGCGGAAGTGGTTGACGGGTGGAGTGATCACCGTTTCGGTCACCTTCGGCTTATAGGATCACCCAGCCTCGTTTTTCATTCCATCTTTTCTGTCAGAGAAGGGTCACGGGACCTTGTGCAATATCCCCCTTGTCTTGAATTGTATGTTTCACATTCTACGAATCTGTTCATCATACAATGTGTCTAAGATGTTTGTCCTCCAAGCTATATTTCACCGGACTCCATGCCGATCGCACTTCAACCCCTCATCTGTGATGTGCGATGTGTTCATTATTTACAAGAGCTGTAAAACATTAACCCTAGCCCTGTCTGTGCCCATTGATCTCCCTGAATTCCTCTAGCTCCTCGGAAAAGTGCGGGCGTATGTTAGCAGTGTAAACTTGAGGCAGCTGAGAAAATGTGGTCCGGCCACGCACAAGTCATTAATGGTTAATCTTTTAAACCTGAATGTCCGTCATACCTTCTTTCGCTCCAAGAGGTTAGGAGCGACGTGAGGAAGTAGTGTATGTCACATTTGCCTCGAAATTAAGCGCGCCATCTAGTATCCGTGTTGGGTGCCTAGGTATTCGAGGTTTTAAATTTCATCATGCAGAAATTCCCGATTACATTAACAATGTTGACAGCACGGATTAGTAAACTGTCCTATGCTGATCAAGATGCCTTGTGTCTAGCGAGCATGCAAGCAACTGAAACGCATGGAAGACACCAGAAAAGTTAACCTTCTTCGCCCTTGCAAGTTGAAATACCGTGCAATTGCAAGTGAGGCATATGTGATCGGAAGATAACGCACAGAGGTATGGAGATGAGTCGCGATAGCCTTGGGTTAATGTTCGGAAGTATGAGAACCCTTGAATCCATTATCCCACCGACACAGCCAGAGAGAGTATAATTCCGACTGTGAGGAGACGCAGCACAGTGGATATCCTACTAATGAGTTGGTCAATCACTCGTCCATCTTGGCTTGGCAACCCTGTGTCCACCCTAGTTGGACTCGGGGGGGCGGGATGTTGTGTGATCAGATAGCGCGGATACAGTATGTGTGTTTGAAAGGACAAGTATCAGACGGTTGACCGTTTACCGTTTTGACAAGTGGTATAAAGTGCATGTGTGTATCACCACCCCGTGCAACCTGAGCCTACAGTAATAATGACCCAGAAGCTAGCATTAATTTTGGCTTCTCGAATAATCTTTCTTTGCATCTTTATAGGATGCCGAAATCCACGCCGAGGATTCATGATGTCCTAATGCACGGCAGGCACAGCTGAACAGATCTTCGCCGATTAAGAAGTCATCAAATACCAATTAGCGAGATCTCAGTAACAGACCCGACACTCGATATCCCGCAATAAACCCGACTGGATGGAGACTGCCAAGTCTAGGGGCAAGATGGAGTGCCACGCCTTTGGAGATGATATCTCAGCTGCGCAATAGAAACGATACTTCAAGTTTCAAACAGAAATACTCATCTTTCGTCTCGATTCCAGGACGAATGATCAAGGGAGGCGCATGGGGATCGATAACCAATTAACAGTTGAATTGAAGCGATTCTTACCGAGGCCGCTGTGATAGGGTTGAACGGCCTACGGGGGTGGCAATGCGCTTGTGGAGATTCACGCCCGGCGGCGGTAGATATCATCCTATTGAAGGACTTTCAGAGACATGAGACGGACATTATACAAGCCGGGAAAGCTAAGCACGCACCAATCCTCGCAGCAACTGACAGTGCCAGTTCCATTGCACGCATTTCGAGCGTCTTTCACCACCGCTTGTACCAAGACTGTATGGGTCCACACACGTGGGTAGCCCGCCAGCGTGTCTCGAAACAGATGGGCCACAAGGCTGCTTACATCGGAAGAATATCGCTGGCATTAGCATTTGATGCAGCTTAATGAAATGTTTGTGGTAACCGGTGACGGATAGACTTCCCCATTGCGCAGAACCCATCAGGGCGATATTTTGTGTGGCGGCGGCCACTTTCATTGGCTTCTTCTATTAAAAGTGGTCCCGCGCAGAGATTAGGGATCTCCGTCCGTTGGCTTGGTACCTGCTCATGGCACGTTATTGTCAAATGATAAGGAAAGCCAAGAGAAATAGCAGTTTTTTTTTGATATCATCCAATGAGTTCATTGAGTAGCTTATCCCTGCGTTCAACAGCAAAACAGCGGTCCCATAGTAGTGCCATACCGAGCAATAATGTCAAGCCGATATCATTCGTCTTACTTGTGCTTGTCATATGATTGGGACATAGTTGCACAGTGCACTGCTTGGCGTGATACTACCATTGAACTGCGCAGGAATAGAGGGGGTGTGTTAGCACATAGGATGCAATTACCTCTTTCACTTGAAATAGCCCCAGCTGGCAGCTAGCGCAGTCAGCCGCGATTGGTTTCTGACCAGCTGGCTCCCATTGCGTGTCAAACAAAGACCACCCGGCTACAGCAACTGGTCCCTTGACTAGGCTCCGTTAGCAGTCTTCAAGTCAGAAACACGCAAGGGCCCTGGGTCAGGAAAAAATTGCAGCGGCTGTTTTCACATGTTCTCCTTATCTCTCTCAGCCGACCATGATGCCCCCTGCCTGGCTCTGACTTGGGAGCGCGCCTCTTGCACTGCTGCGAAGGAAAGTTCCTCAAAGGTACTTCGCCTGTCTCAGAGACACTGAGAAAACCGGCTCATGAGGACGTGTATTATGTAACAGTCCCGTTCGCGTTTACGGATCAAACAGAGTAAATGGATTTGCTGGATTATTTTGTCCCTAGGCAACCATGGTTCTTCAAAAAAGCATTGTATCAAATAAAGGCTTCGTTTACTCCATTCCAACTAGCTTCGCTATGATTAAGGATATAAACTCGTATGTCAAACCATGTTCGATGCTTAATTTTTCATCCTAGACTGGTCGCCATAACCTTACTCCACAGTACCCCGCATCATTCCATCGGGACTTCACAGTAGTGCGTCCATTCCATCTGTTGTCAGCGTGTTTGATGTTTGTCAAGACCGCCTTATAGTTGATCCATGCAGTTGTCAAGTGTTGGGTGCGATCCACATCTGACAGTACACTTCATTCCCACAGGACATCTCGTCCCTGACATTTACCAGCACATGGGCTAGAAGGCCGAGACTGAATCGTGCCATCTATGTTCATCGAGACGACTATTCACAACTTACAGTGGAACCCTTTTTCAAAGGTCTGGCTGTGATCAACACACCTTTCAACTTGAACTACGCACTTGTATGGAGATGGCAGTAAGGCCGCACACTCTCCTCTCGGTGGTGTTGTTCGTCTACACAGATCCGTCTACGTAGCCGACAAGTGCACAATTTAGCGAAGGACCGCTTGAGCTTCCGCGCCGGCTTTTCAATATTCCAGTCTCAAGCACACGCACGTCAACACATCAACGGCGGGTTGAACATATAGCATAAACCTATTTCCCAGTCGGGCGTTACTGGACTATATAGGCACAAAAAGTATCTTCACACGACCAGTCACTAACTAGGACTGTTTTACACTCCAGGGACAGTTCTGTCCCTCGAAGTGCGGGAGCACAGGGCAGAAGCAAGTAGACGCGGATGCAGAGTCCTGTCATTGGTTACTGTACAGGTCCTTGCCGCCGAAGGGACCCGGAAGATGGAAGCACTCTGTGGCCAGGGCATCGTCAAGTCTGTGAACCCCAAAGGCCAGTAGTCATTACACCCTCTGAAGAACCAGAGATGTGCTTTGCTCCACTTGCCCCTTTACTTGTAATTGTCAGATGATTCTCCCTAGTTATGGCAGTGAGTAATAGCGACTCAGGAGAAGGATACAGACAGTATCGATGGCCAACTTTCAAACCATGTTTGTACTTGGAGACCAGCAGCTATGCACAACGATCGCTTCCCGGCTTGAATACAAGGCGTAGTGCTGTGATCTCAGAATTCATTCACAGACAGCCCCCTTTCTAGAAAACGGAAGATCAGGGAATTCGTCAACGCACCGTCGATAAATCATTTACAATAAGCACAAATTGCGTTAGACGGCTACCGGAACATGACTAGCGTAGGTTTGCCTAGTAAGCCGCGTGCTCTTTCCGCACCACAGAGGACGAAGCAAGAGCTTTACAGTAGTTTCTACGCTGACTGGGTCGTGGATGGCGAGAGTTTTGTCGTATACATACCCGTCAAGAACATTTCCGAAGACCCTTGTACCGAGGGCTAGCCGTTTCTTGAACATTACAGACGATGGTGATGATATCCTACCAGTGGCTCTGGTGTCGGCTCTGGGGTTTTTGGTGGCAAAAATAACACGTGGACGGCTGGAACGTACAAGTTGTTCAGATTCTGCCTTAAACGCTTTTCTGTGTGAGAAATTAAGTACTTCCTTTGCTTCGTGACGGAGCTGTCTTAGCTGGGCTAACCCTTCCCTATTCGAACTTACAGTAGGACTCGGGGTGTCTTCAATGGTTTATATGTTGTAGGAAACGCGGCACGACGGTCCACAGACATCCACGTTTGTGATCATAGCTTTTCACAAGACTCAGGTTACCACACTCGTTCTACTTCTTACGCAATATTTCTTGTTCTATAATTTTTGAACTCTAGCTTGCGCGACAATATATAATATAGGGGTTCTGGAATCTTGTGAGATTAAAGCGCTATCACTCAAAGACAGTATCATGGACATCACGACGCATCATTTAGAGATCAGTGCCCTTCTTGCAGGTGCCACCTGCTCCGCAGCGTGATCGAATGCATATTATGCGCTTCCGCAGATGCCTTTCATCATTTGTTCACGAAATCTGATTATCACTTTGCTGACGAAACATAGGACTACAAGTCTATCACCCCTGAGCAAGGCAGGAACTATTGGATGCTCTGAGATCTGAAGAACCAGAGATTTGGTGTTAGGTATATGCAAAAAGTGCTTTGCTCCACTCACCCCTTTTTGGATGACATTGCAATATGATCTTCCTTGGAGATGGCAAGGAGCACTAGGACCTCCGGGACCTCAAGGGGTTTAGGACACAATACCGGTCGGCTCTGCAAATGCTTGTAGTAGCTGGCGTAACATCGGAATCTATCCGGCTTCTGAGACCACCTTGGTCAATAATCTGAAGAATGAATGGGGGATCAGGGAATTTGGTGAACGCAGCGTCAATGTTGAGATATCAATACGCATGCCATGAGTCTGTCGTCCCGTCAATTGGATGGTAGCGGTGCCGAAGGTCAAAGTAGAAACTAGAAGTCACCTTGCTACTGGTCAGCCACCACAGGGCCTTTAGAATCCTGGCCTGCACAATTTACGCATCCCTCACACCTGGAACAGGAGTGGACGATCCATCGGTTGCTGAACATCGTGCTGAGGAAAATACCTATATATCACCTTTTCGCATCTAACCAACAACACGTTCTAGAGCGAAGCATAGATCACACGGAGATCTGGAGAACGAGGGGACTGGTAAAGCAACAGGTGCTTTCTGTCAACTCACACCTCATGCATGTGTTATGCAATCCTTTCCGACCATTGATCACAGGGAGAGGAGTAACCTCGAAACACACTCGGAAGCCGAGGGCCAGTAGTCGCCACATCTTTTCGAATTGCCTTGCAAAGAAGGAGCAGTCCATCATCTTGTCCTGAAAAAACCTCGCACTTCGTGGCAGGCAGCTAAGCATGCAGTCAACTGTTATTTCCTTAATGTATCATGACGTGCTAATCATTTCTCTCTGTGCAGCACGGTGGCGAGGTGAATTAGGATGACAGACAGCAACATGAGATGACCTTGTGGAGAAACCGGGATGAGTGTTGCCGTCGGGAGATGTTAAGCTTCGGACATCCCGTGAGACGATGGGATTAATATTGAATCAAGTCATCCAGTGAGGGATTGTCCATTATGTAGAATTGACATCAGGATAGCCAGGGAGGTCCATAGACATGGTGGAATTTAAAAGCACCACATAGTAAAGGTATTGCATTCCGTATCGGCATGGCCGGACTCAGAGCACACAGATGGGTGCAAGATCTTTGTCCGACCTCATCAGATGTATCATCAGTAGGCCTGAGATAGGTGGGCGCGAAACAGAAATCATGACAGGGCTAAAGCCACAGGCTGGTGCCCAGTGAACCATTGAGTTTAAGCTCAGAGCGCGTCCAGGCAATTGCTCCTCCGAACCGAAGATGGCTCCCAGGAACAGAGCGTTTAGCTCTATGGGCGGCAGCATTCGGCAAGAAGGACACCGTTCCCTGCAAGGTTCTGCTGGCACAAGGATCCGCATGCATGACCGCTGAACTCCCGTACGTACGTCTTAAATTCCGATCGCCTGAATACAGTTATTCGCTAAAGGCACGTGGTTATCGAAAATTAGAAACTGGATCCTGAGTTTAAACTTCTGATCATGTTGAAAACGCCACTGAAATGATGGGATGCCATGCCGAGTCCACATACCTTTAGTAAGCTTGGTGCCAGCAAGGCCACCATATCAACCTCACCGCATGATGAGGCACACAAGCCTCTTTATGTTGCAAAGGAGCCTGAGCAGTACGTTCATCCATTCACAACCACTCTCCCAAACCCTAGTGGCATATCCCAGATCCGACAAGTTGCCTCTGGCCGTGACGTGACGTGAATAATCTCGTGGTCATCTGAACCAAATGCAGGACGGAAGAGCGAGGAGATCCTTCGGGCCGCGCCTGACTTGCACGACCAGACACATCAGCATTAGCCAAAGACAACACATAGTACAGGAAAGAGAGGCTACGAAGCATGTTGCAAAGCTTGGTATTACACTGGTGACTGGCTGCGCCGGGTGAAATGGAAAAGACTACAAGCTATCTAGTTTCGTATGATTCCTACGCCAATGACACGTCAGATCCAGCGGATCTTGTACAGAGAACAATATATAAGAGACCCTGCTTACCCTCCTGTCAGCGAGAAATGAGAGAAGAAGGCGCCCATACCCCTATGGGTCCAGCGCCCGCCACTAAAGATTTTACTGTTTCGAGTATCCTTCATCCCTTCGTGCTTGTTGCTGCCGGGGAAGGCATTCCCGTCTTGAAAGAAGCACAGGATGAAACCTACAGCGTAGAAACCCATGGAGTGAGCTGGAAACGCCACTTTGGTGCATGTGACATGTGGCCCTCAATGGTTCAATGACCATGCTTAGGATCTCTTTTGAGAGGGGATAGTGCCGAAACCTAAGTGCATCGGGAAGGAATTTAGTGGGTGTCGTGCGGTGTAGAAGACCATGTGTTCACTTCGTGTCTTGGGTGTACGGATCCGGAGTTGAACATGCGCAGACAAACTGGAGCCACCTTTTCCCCCTTTCCCTCTTTCCGTTTGGGCCCACACTGTTTCTGAGCTGTTCAAGCTACCGAAGCAATATTACTATTGGCGTTAGCTCCTATCCCTCTACGATTCGGTGACTTGTGCTCTGTCCACGTAGCACATCCTTTATAGGCCAACGACAAGTGCTGGTTTAACTCCTTGCTCGCACAGAGGACTCTTTCGGAGACCATTGTACCGACATGCGTGTGATCTTCGCGTTCTGGCTTGCTACTCTTGTAGGCTCCGTCGTGTCGCAGCAAATCTGGGACATTGTCCGTCTTTTCACCTCTGTTTTCGGTCTCTTTATTGCTTACAGGGATATACAGTGGCAGACGACGTGGGACAGGCAGAAGCTACTCACTCGTCAGACTGCGAATCTGCCAATCAACTTTGGCGCTCCCGGCCCAGCTGGACAAGCTGATATCGTTGTGGATGACTCCCAAGTGTTTCAATCGATCGATGGTTTCGGCGCCACATTGAGTAAGCATATAAGACCACTATTTCTGTCTTTTCCCATTTGGGCACCTGGAATGCTTTTCCTAGACTGAGCATTCAGTCTTACCGCGTCGGTCGTGACGTAAATCACAACAGCCACCCCTGTTGATTTGGTCTTTGAAGCACGAGTTTATATATGCTAAATTTCTCCGATAGCGGACTCGTCTGCCAAGCTTTTAAACCAGCTCAAGGTGAGTGTCCCTCTTTAGCGTACCAATGGCTTCCAGACGACTGCGTACAGTCCCAGAACTCGAACAATTATTGGGCTCTGATCAACCAGCTCTTCAATCGTATGACAGTATCACATCTGCGCGTGTGACAGTAATTAACAATATCTGCAGCTACATACGGATTTGCTGGAGCGGGTTTTACTGCACTGCGCCTCTCTATTGGAGCAACTGATTTTTCCGACACCGGTGGGTTACTTCTTTCAGCTTGTGTTGCGTCTGACGACTCCGTGTTTTTCTAGTGTATAGCTTCGACGACGTAGGGGGTGACACCGGTCTCGGCTCTGTGACGGCGAATAATGCACCGAGCTACCTCTGGTCAACTCTAAATGACATTGCTTCCGTGAACAATATTCTAAAGATTTTCGTGCTTCCCTGGAGTCCGGTGATTATACATCTCGTTTATTATGCAAAACATACCCTCGGCTGATGGCATCTCGTAGCCTGCATGGATGAAGTCCACCAATAACATGCGTGGTGGAAACTTGGATTCTGGGGATATTAGCGTTTGTGCGCGAGTTTCACTTCCGTTGCTCATGACACTTTAACAATGCTACTTTGATTTTTCAGTTGCGAACTATCTTTTCAAGTCGGTACAGGCTGTTAAAAGCAAGGGACACACGCCGTACGCCGTCAGCATTCAGGTATGTAAGGATAAAATACACAAGTTGCATCTGGTATATCCACTGAATACTTTTACTTTACAAGAATGAGCCGCAGAACAGTAACCCCACGTATCCAACAGCCATTGTGACGGCTTCCATGGAAGCCCAGATCGGCAGTCAGCTGAGGCAAAACATGACCTTATTGTACTCATAACAGTATTCTAAGTTACTGTTGCTGCAGGACGCTCTTAAACAACAACGGTTTGTCGAATGTTAAGATCATTGGCTACGAGCACAACTGGGACGATGCCGGTCTATACCCAGAGCAGTTGGTTGGTACTTTATGATAATCCATCCCCCTTACCTTGTTGACTCTTACGTTCTGTGCTCAATATGCAGATGAACGCTGCTGGAAACGCTTTTGCGGGTGCCTCATTCCACTGTTATGCGGGAGGCGTTAAGAACCAGACCCTCTTCCACAACGCATTCCCTAACAAGGAGGTCTACCACACTGAGTGCAGCGGTACTCTAAACACTGATTGGTGGAGCAACATGAAGGTGGGAATTTCCTCTATATAAACTTGTTCGGTGACCTAACACATTTATCGGTAGTGGTACATTGACAACTTGTGGGTGAATTGCGGGTCTATTTCCTCAAGCTGGCACTGATACTGTTGATCGGACAGGTGTGTCGGAAGTCTGGAGAATTGGGGACGCACAGCAATGATGTGGAACTTTGCACTGAATTCAAATGGTCTCCCTATCCTCCCTGGCAGTAACAGCTGTGGTGGGGGCTGCCGTGGTGTTGTGACGCTTCCTGGAGACGGCACATTTAGCGTCAATGAAGAATGTGAGGTCACCCTCAATTCACAGTTTCGTGCTTTGCTGACTTCCGCACAGTTTATGCAATGGCCCAGGCTTCGCGTGCCGTGATACCTAAGGATCCCGGTGGGCCATTTGGGCAGCGCATTGGTGTTACGGTTAAAGGGTCACTCAACTGGGCCCTACGAGTCGGTGCATACCAAACCGGTCGCGCTAACCCTTCAGACCCAAAGAAATACAGTATTGTAGTGTTGAATTGGTTCGTAGACTACTTCCTCCTTGTGACGTACCTTACTCATTGATGGACAGGAATGGTATGTCCGGAATTATTCCTTCTTTGCACCGTATAAAAACCACTCTTTAGATCATCCCAACGGCCCATGGAACCCAACACCTGTGAGTATCCAACATCATGAGAACAGGACGCGCTCATTCTCATCGCTGGCTGGCAGGTTGATGCGACAATCGAGTTCCGCGGCCAACAGGTTTGCTCCCTGATTACTTCTGTTCCTTTTCATCACCCATACACCTTTTTCAGGTCAAATTCACCTTCCCCGTTGGCATCACCACGCTTTGGTGGTTTGCCTGAATTGCGTGGTCCGACGACGCGTGCCATCACAGGCGGTGTCGCCCGTGGCCGTTCATGAATCATGATTTCACTGTATTGCCAAGGTCAACTGCCGGGATCCCGAGTGGTTCCATTTATTTCTTTTATCATTAGCTCGTTCGCATTACGGCTCTTCATCCATGATCATACCCCAGTGCACAACCAGCTTTCGGGTTGTATCAAATTTTCAGATGACCGTATTACTGTTTTTCGTTCATTTGGGTCTCACTATCGTTCTTTGTCATGAGAAGGAAATGAATATGATGTGGCGATCATGCCGTTTTATGGAGACCATGTGCGGGAATCTCTTTCTGCATTGCAGAGAGAGAGCCACGAGTAATCCGTGATGGTCGACTCTGGTTGGTGAACGATGTTGGCAAGTAGTCTAGAGGCCGAGTATTCAGGCTAAACAGGTAATCTTCTTTTCGAATTAGTTTTAGAGTTGAAGAGAATAGTGAGTGATGTCACGTAAAACAAGCTTGTTGTAGAATGAGTTTATCGGCCTGTTGCAATTAGCCGCGCGTTCCTCCACACTAGTCCTGGAACATTGACTTGTTCATCTGGAAGCATGATAACAGGATGTTATAGGTCGTCTTGGTGAATCAGGGCGACCGCGTTTGTGTTTTCTATGATTAATGTAGGTATAGAACGTTGACTTGAGAGCGCCGTCAAATGTGGCGGGCTGCGGTGGATACTGCCTTGTCCCATTTACAGATGATGATCCCCTTTCCGAACGTGTTGGTCGGTGTAGGTGGACTCCACACAATACACTGTCTTAGTACAACATATTCTTCACAGACTATCCTCTCGCCTCGGGCTCGGTCTAACCGGTGTCACTAATGCATCTTGTACATGTCGAGGTTGTATTGGCGCTGCTGCAAGTTTCTGACGAGCCTTCATGTATACTAATGAGCGTGCGCTGTGGCCAAAACATGTATGATAACAAACCTCTGATATTAAGTCATCGTCAATCACCGGTAAAATCTCCTTGCTATCTCCATCTTGATGTCCTATATCATCTTCATTAGACGCGTGAGATGAAATAACAAAGGCCTGAGGGAGGTTTGAAATAGCGAGACAAAGATCCTCTGGAATAGACGTGGAATGTGTAGAATAAAAGGCGTCACGTGCAATAATTTCGTCTGATGCCGACCCAGAGGTCAGGTCAAATATTCACAATACTCGAAAGGGCCATAAATCTTAACGCACTGTCACGCAACCTCACAAGTTTTTCTCTCATCTCTTGAACCATGGACTCTATGCCGTCGCGATAGCGTCTACGACGGTCCATTTCCAGAACCAACGCGTTGTATGACATTTGATATGTTTCATACGTTGTTCGAAGGGTATGAAGACTGTCCAGGTAGTCATTTAAGGTCTCATACGTCGCTTGTGTCTCCATCTGAAAAAGCATGGGTGAAGAATGTAATGATACTTAGCAATGTCTCACCTCGATTCCACTTTGCTCTTGGAGCATAGACTCCATTTTTTCACCTAATGAATCAAGAGAATCAAGGATTCGAGATTGAGTGGCCAGCGAGGACTGCAAGGCATTCTTCACTTCTACAATATCGTGGCTTTTTCCAATCAATTGATATTTATCACGCCGAATAATTATGATAAAACGATGGATGCGGCGACATGCCGGAGTGAAGGGGAAAGGAATGAACTCGTATTCTTTACTCGATGGAAAAAGACGTACTATACCAATTCGATAGATGTGATGGACTCCTCAAGTTCTGCAACGATGGAAGGTAATTCTGCGGTGTCGCGAACAAAGACTATAACTATCAATTTAGCCTCTCAAGCCATAGTATATGTTACAAATGTACACGTGCCTTCCATGTCCTCCTCACCTATATCCTCACCAGCTTCCTTCTCTTTCAAGGCTGTTGCCATTTGATCATAGTGGGCGGCCAGAGATTCCAAGTGGGATGCCATTCCCGCAGAAGTGCGTTCTTGTTGGGCAAGCAGAACAGAAACATCCTTTGAAGGCCGATCCAGATGCAGCTGTCTTTCAGCCGTCGGCAAAGTTGCGTGCTGTGTATAATTTTGGGTTTGAGTCTGTAGGAACTCCTTGGAAGCAGACAGTGAGGTAGACAGAAGCGAGCGAATGTGGTTGGTTATGGATATGACGGTAGCTGGATGTGATTCTGTAGCAGCTAGTGTTTCATCCAGGGCATCTCTTTCTCCCTCGATCGACTCAAAAACGTCTTCAAGACCTCGTTCATCCACAAAGTCTCGCAGAGTTTTCCACTTCCTACGATCACGAGAAAGCTCTTGATTATCGTCGGCTACCTCGTGATTATTGGCTTGTCCCTGATCATCGTTGTTTTCATTTGCGTGTATACCAAAGAGAGAGGACTCGAGAGGACTTTGGTGAAAGCTGGGTGGCACAACTTGTGAGCCTAACAATTCGAGAGTTGTATCCAGGGCATCCTGATGTTGAGACCGGACCCTATCCCATCGCTACACGATACAGCGTAAGACAGCCTACAGTCCCAGGCATGAACAGCCTCACCTTTGCTTCTTCTTCCAGCCTAACTCGACGCTCAGTAATACACTTGGCAACTCCTGCTGCCACCTTAAACAATTGTCAGGAACGCATAACATTCAGTAAAAAACCATTTTACTTTCAACTGATTTAGGACACCTTCTGTTATCCATCGTATTTTGGCATCCAAGGCTAGCACGTCAACGGCTTCGCGGGCTGAGTTATGCGTCAGATCATGAGCGTAGGAACAAAGCTGCTCTCCATGTTGAAGTCCCTTCTTTGACTGAAGAACAAGGGAGACGAGATGCGGTGGTGAAGAAGGGCGGTCAAAAGTATTCACTATCGGTGAAGTGGGCATTCAAAACAGCCGCTTTGGGTCGGTCGACAGGCGGAGTCTGAAATTAGATGCTGATTAGATACAGGTACAAGCCTTCTATTCCAACGTGGATGAAACTAAATGCGCATTTCAAACAACTCGTACAACCCCCCTAATGATATAGGAACTTCCAAATCCAGATCTCCAGATTGTTGAACCCGACAATATCCAACTTGAAGACTGATGGGCATGCTACTCCGTAGCTTGACTCTCGAAGGCTGGGCAAGCCAGGCTGCAATATGAATCTGCTATGAGCGACTATACACGTCGATGCGCCGTCTTCTCGTTAAGCTTGCGAGAAAATGGTTCGCGACATGTGTAATGAGTCACCTCCCCCCTATGGATAATGCGATCGACTTTTGGAGTCCCATCTATAGGGTGCCACTCACCTGGGAGCATGAACAGCAATGACGCTGTTTCCGATTCTTTTATGGCACTGCGGACATCTGAATAAAAGGATCGGTTATCTGCCATTTGTTTGCGCAGGAGACCTACATTCGGCTATCTGTGACTTTCACTCGTTTGGTCTGCAACCCAATAAGTTTGGAAGAGACCTGTTCCAGGCGGGCTCTCCCAATCTCACGGACAACACGTGTATCGAAGAGCGGCTCTCGTAGTGCTTCACAAAGAAATGCGTTCAAATCCTGTGCCGCCACCATAGGGGGAAGAAGATGCAACGTCTCCACGGTATCCAAACGGGGGCTATGCCGGCGAATGAGATCCAAAGCTGGTCTCAAAAGGTTCGATGATGTACTAGGCTGCAAATATATCCGTAATAGCGTGAGGAATATCCCTCGTGCTTCGGGATCAGTATGGTAAACACGTTTGCAGTACCTGCAATGCAAGCTGTGAGAAGCAATACATACTCGCTAGAAAACAACATACTCTTCCGCTTTGATGTAGTCCTGCAGGCGGTAAACGTATATTTCTAATGCGCCTTCGTGCTTTCCCAGTCGACCAAGGAGAACAGCCCGCGCCTCGAACATGTCTTCATATATCTCAGTAACCATACTTCATCTCAGAACATTGTGACAGCTTACCATCTGATGGAAGCAGACCGAATAACCGATCGATATGGTAGTACTGTGATTTGTGTATGAAATTCAACAACTTCGTGTACAAATAATGCTCGGATGCTGTTGTTAGAGTTGGACAAATTAGCGCGACAAGATGGTGTAATGGCAATGCTCACCTGAATTTCCCTGTTTCTTCTGTACTCGAGACAGACGGAGGTATGTCTCTGCGAGACGCTCGTGGAACAATGGCGAACTCTCGCCCCGTTCGTCGATAAGATACTCTAGGTAGCGGACACAAATAAACGGATCGATTCCTTCGAGAAAATCGGCAACATCCTTTCGAGGAAGTTCGACTTCTTCCGAAGTAAAGATCTATAGATTAGTCAGGAAACGTTTGGATCAAAAATGGCTTCAAATATACTTCAAATGCCATGTCTCGATCAGTGTCAAAGGCCCAACGTGCGGCATCGAATACCTGCTTTAGATATTCAGGCCCTAGCTTCTGAAGATAATTGATCGTTGGGCCCAGCTTCTCCCTCGTGGATTCTTCATTGGCACTCATCCTGTGGGGTATAAGTCAACGGATCCAATTGAATTAATTCGCTTACTCGTGAAGCAGGGAAAGCGCCTTGTCATGCATTTGTTTTCCATGGTAGAGGAAGATGAGCTCGGAATATTTCTTTACCAAACGTGTCAAAAGTGTCGCATGCTCACTACCTGACCTTACCTGTCTGCTGTGAAGCACCTGCTCCACTTCCAAAACTTCGCACCAGTTAGATATACGACACAAAGGCCCAAGTAGACTCGGCCGTATGGTCAGATAGGACTTGAAAAGGGCCGTATCTACGACTTGCGCGAAGCGTACGAGCTGATCTGGAATGAGAGCGGAGGGGGGCGCATTGGGTATGTCGAAGAGCTCAGTGATGGATGTTGCAGACAAGGAAGCATGCTCAGATGCCTGTGCGGGTGATATATGCAGAGCAGAGAGGGCTCCCCACAATTTGGGTCGACGATCACCAAGATACCGCAAAAGAGTTTCGACCGAGCGATGGAAATCATCCACTTGAACTTCCGAGTTAATCCAAGCGGCCGGCGCGAAGTCGCAAAGACTACCTACCTGCAGGCTTGTCTTTGACTTTTCCACTCAATGAAACAGTATCGTCGTCTTTCTGACTTCCGCCGGAGGGAACAAGTCGATCGAAACCAGGGATCCATTTACCCCTAAAGTTGCCTGGCGTGACTGGCGCTGGAGAACTCCCTATTTGTTCTGTTGTCTCTACCGCAGCAACATTCGAGCTGTCATGAAGCGATGTTGCACTGCTCGGCTCCACCTGAACAAAATTCGGTGGAGGCCGCCCACCATGAAGATCAAACCACTTTTCCCTTGGTGTCGACAGTCTCCCAGCGACAGAATCTGGATAGAGTGCTACGACTTTGGCCGGATTAATGTCTAGCTCAATGAATGTGTTGATAGCATCATCGAAATTGCCCTCATCAAAAAGCGCGACAGCGTGCAAAGTCTTGATTTGTGTTTGTCGTCGATCCTGAAAGGGCTGCGTTATTTGCAGAAGACGACATGAACACATAACATGCCTTGTCTGGCATCATCACTTGATCCACTGTATCCAGCAAGGTCAATGCTTCTACGTAAGAGCCAGAAGACACAAGTTCATCGACCTGTTGCCCCCAGGATTGCATGCGAAGCATCCAGAGGGCGCTTCCATCGGCAGCCGCAGTCGCCCTATCCGTAGGAGTCACTATTAGGAATAACGGCGCCTTTACTTGAGAAGAAGCTGTTAAGAGACGGGCAGTATACGAAGACCGACTGTGCGAGTCTGATGTATCATCAGCAAAAGGCGGCATTAGCATTTGGACATGCAGCAGGGAGATGGTCGAGGCGATTTGGAGAACCGGCGAGTGATTTGGTGCTGGCTGTACTGAGGCAGAAGACGGCTTGAGAGGCATCGTTCCAGGGGGAAGAATCGAAAGGATGTATGGCTTTAAGAACACTGTAATCTACTTAATTTGCGTTTAATAGTAATAATGATAGAAACTGACCATTTTCTTCTGGAGAGCCTTGCCAATCAAGGCCTAATGGACGAGTTGGCTTTCCGTCAGGACCAACAAAAATGCCCGTATCTGAAATAGAAGTGGCATCAAAAAATTGATCATTATATAAAGATGACCACTCGCTGTCTTTGGGTATCAATACTTCTCCGTCATTTGTTTTGACTATGGGTGGCTTTTTTTCTTTCGCTCCAAGCCCCAGTGTCATGTACCCGCCCAGACCTGTTAAAGCTCCCATCCCCATCCCCATCCCCATCCCTAGAGCTGTAACAGTTGCACTACTGGTATTTGAAAGTGTGATATCAGACAAAGTCATAGCATCTAAAGTCAGAAGGACATGTTCGGTCTGATACGCGAGGCATGCAACGTTCGAGTTGAGAAATGCAATAGCACGAGGGCTATGTGGCAATGTCAGTTCCTGCGTCATGCAGTTCAGTGACTTCTGTGTCAATTGAGCTTATATACCATAGCTGACTTTCGGACCCTGAGCTTCTCCGTCTCTCCAGGTGAAAATCACAACTTTCTTTCGACACCCAACGGCAAGACGAGTGACA
Source organism: Cantharellus purpuraceus (assembly GCA_025174535.1). Classification (NCBI taxonomy): domain Eukaryota; kingdom Fungi; phylum Basidiomycota; class Agaricomycetes; order Cantharellales; family Hydnaceae; genus Cantharellus; species Cantharellus purpuraceus. The sequence continues at coordinate 388,247 of JALBUN010000047.1, forward strand.
ATGGTAGGTATTCCCCTTGCATCATTTGATGAACCTCTAGAATTAACCACACTGCCGTCCGGGAGCATATGCAGAATAGCGGTATTCAAAGCGAATACAAGTGCATTCCGGGTTTGGGATAACGGAGTAGCCTGGGATAACTCCGGAAGAGCATATAGTGAAATGGCACTGTCTGAAGTGGTGCACATTTAAACTAAGGATTTTAGGACAATAAATCACACACCTGAGAGAACAGCCAAAGAATTTGTGTCTTTGATGTACCCTAGCTGTTCTATGGATCTCCGACTAAACCCTTTCTTGGTCTCCAGTAGAGTGACATCAGGCGTTTCCCCTACAGCATTGTGATGAGTAAAAGGGATCCATATTGAGAGAAACAGACCATTCTGTTGATGTAAGGCGTATATATGTAGATCTCCTCCAGCGGTCCCCATGAACAGCCGATCCCCTGTTCCTGCATTAATGAGAAATCTTAATAGGTTCGCAAGGTAGACATCACCTTGAACTGCCATTGACTCAATCTTGTCCTTAATTCCATTAATCCCTGTAGCATGGATGGAAAATGGAGCCATGCCTCTTCACTGGTGGCGCACGCGACGCGCTAGAACGCCCAAGCTCAAAATCCGAGCCTTTGGTGCACCCCGGCGCGACTCAGTTACGAAAACTTAATGACAAACAAAGAATAAAAGGAAAACATGTTTCATAAGGGAGAAAAGAGAAGGAACAGCATATATAAATCCTCTATTTGTACAGCACAAAAAGGACTCGCCAGCTGACATGCAAAGAATGACGTTCCCGAGTTGGCATCTCATTGACTACACTGACCACTAACCACACTGCGCTCAACTTGAAGTGGTAGCTACAGAGATATTTTCTAAGACAACTGCAAGAAAAAAGGCAGAGCACTTCCATGCTACTCGAAGTGCTCGTTCACAATTAAAAGGTTGCCGTGGTTGAACGCATGGCATCGCGAGAATTGACAAAGTCATTCGCGCTGTAGCGAGCGACATTCTTGTTTATAATAACCCAGAGGTTGGTGACCAGATGTCCGACTCGAGTTGAATGGACATGGCTTAGCAATTTTTGTCCGCGTGGGATATGAAACAGAGCCTGTGAGACGGTTGGCCTTCATACGGATGCATGGCTGAGTGACAGGGACTATCCGTGTGAAAATAGACTTAAGGTGAAGTGGTAAACGAAGTCAAGAAACTTGCCACAAAGCATAATAATTAGGAATCTTCGCTGTAAGTGCCACATATCTACATCCTCGCTCAGTGCTGCATTGCATCACCACTTCCACTCGCTGCAGCACCTCCTGCAGGATCTTTTCCTGTTTTTGCAAGTTCATTCCTATAATTCAAAGAAGCAAGGATAAGGTGGAACAACTTTCAAGAAACATTGCACACACCTCAATTGCATGCTAAACTCGTCTTCAATATCATCATCATCCCAGTTATCTTCCCATAATTTGTCTGTAGCGACAGCAGCGCCGTTGCCATTCAAATGTGCAATATTTGTTTCAGAATCGTCCCAATCTGCAAGATATGAAAGATCCCGGAAGTTCGTTTACTGGAACAGTCTTATAGCTCGAAGTAATAAACAGACCTTGCGCTGGGAACTCTTCAAATTCATCATCTTCCTCTAGAGCTCCAAGCTGGGATTGTTGTGATGGCTTCTCCGTCTCAGAAGAAGCAGGTTGGTCGGCTTTACTTGCGTCGGCTGATTTGGAAGCAGATGCAGACATAATGTGGTTGGTGAGACGTGACGCGACGCGTGTGCAGAGGCGGAGTTTCAAACTACACTAACTATGTACAAACTGGCAAAAATGTGAGTCTTTGTTGCGAGCATGTATTCTCATCTAAGTCATCCTGTCTAAGTACTACGATAAAGTAACCTGATGTCTTCATGCAACGACAGCGACATTGAAGAAAATTACACCAATGGGGCCTACATGACCCATCCGTGGTTGGCGGTTAGTCCATGTCCACCAATATTGCTCAAGTCCCTCTGGACGTTCAATCGTGAACATGCTGGCGTCTCAGGAAAAAGGACGATAGAATGTGTTTGCTACAAAGCACATGCAAGACTACAGATACCAGTCAGATCAGTCGAATAGACCGAAGCCCATGTCATCATCAGATTCCTCTGAAACAAGTAATTGAGTGGTTGACTCAAAGTAGGGTCGCAGACAACTCACCAGCGGCCTCCTCTTTCTTCTCTTCAACCTTCGCCTCCTCCACGGGAGCAGCTTCAGCGGCGGGAGCCGCAGCAGCAGCGAAAGCCTCGGGATTCGCGAGTATCTCCTTGATCTATGGAAAACGATGAGAACCGATAGTTGAAATGCACATAGCACAGAATAAAGAAAGGAGGTTATCGTTTCAGAAAACAAATGAAGATTCGTCAAAGCGAAATATGCGCTCTGAATTTTCAGTGTAATGTTGTGATATAATCTTGTGAGGGAACAAAGGAACGCAATAAAAAAATAATAAAAAAGAATGAACATACCTTCTCAACACCCTCAAAAGAGTACTCGGTTTGAAGACCAATGGCGAGAAGGTTCTTATAGGAGTTAACAAGAGAGTGTGTGATTGACACCAAAGTAGGGTACTTCAGAGCCAGCGAAAGAGATGCGATGGTCTTAATGCCCGACATGAAGCGGTCAATCAACTCCTTCTCGTCAATGTCAAGGACACTAGGAGCAAAGACATTCCCAGAGTCAAAGATTTGGACTACTGTCATACCATAGGTGAACGGAGAGATGTTCAGCATGTTCAATAGTGTCGCTTCTGAGGGTCCAACACGCGTTCCAGCCGTCACGACCTTGACGTCGGACACAATTTCAATTGTACCACGAGCAATCTTGGTGGGGATACCCAAAGCCTGGAAGAAGGAGGTTTTACCAGGCTCCATACCGGTATTTCCAGACGGGACGAAGACGTCCTTTGGTGCGAATGCTCCGGCACGGGCAGGAGCAGCGACCTTGTTGGCAATAATGAGGTCACGGATCTCCTTGAGATCTCCAGCAGTGAAAACGAAGCCGATGTTACCCTTGATGTGCGGGAGGATTTTCTCGAACTCTTGGTAGTCGCTCAGAACTGATCGGATGGCACGGCGGACCATGGTGTTCTTGCCCATAAGAACAACGCCCTTGCCACGGAGAGATACACGGATCTGGTGCATCTGGTTAGACCCGACGTTGTCAACATTGACAATGAAGATTGAAGCTAGAAGTGATTGAGGACCAGAAAAATCTCTAGCAACTGGTTGGGACTCACGATATTTGGCCATTAGTTCCTTCAGCTTAGCGAAATACGCCTCTTTGTCTGCGCGAGAAGCACCCATTTTGAGTTATCTAGGACCCGTATGAGATAGGTCAAGGCCCAACAAAAGACAAGACAAAATCTTACATGAAATGTGAGATGTTTTGCAAGTAATGTTTTGAGATATTGTGCCTCCCTATTGACCTCTGGAAACATGAATGTCACATCAACACAGCCATCACGTTAATTATAATATCTCAAGCTACCGTTTGGTGTCAATGGATTTTTCAAGGCGACTGCGAGAAGTATATAGTGGGTAAAGATGAGAAACTGTTATAGTTGCTTATGTAAGCGATATTTTCCACACCTCAACCGACCAGGTTTCGCGCTCACAGTAGACACTCGGACATCTGACACAACTTGGAAACAAGAATGAGGCTCTCGTATGGGGAACTGAGTCTGAGTTCGACCCACAAGTTCTCATGACACTGCACACACATCTCTAGTTCCCTCTATTTTCTCTCGTGCTAGCCCACGACAAATAACCACAATTCAACGAAACTTATTTATACCGGGTTTGTCGCCGTCCAATGCCCCCAGCTGGCGATAGAACCTAGATTTATTATCACACTACTAGATTAGCTATGCGCTGCCCCTCACTTTTCAGCATGACTTGACACTGCTGAACTCTCCATAGAAATTCCTTGCGCTTTCCAGCGTGCGCAGATGAGCTTCTTCACCAATCACACGACACCCTGCCAGTGTAACCCATCGTTTTAGGAAGAAATGGCCTCTAGGGCGTCGTGGAGGTGAAGCATAGTGAAGCTGAGAACATGTTTGCCAGTATTACATTAATTAAAGGCTTCTAAATGGGGAGCTCTATAAGAATAAAGCTCAGGGCCAGGCCCGGCCCGGTGGAGGTCCAAAAACGGTGGTATTTGCCTGGGTGAGGGATCATGCCAATAGGCAGTTTTACCCAAAATCTGCCCGGATGAAGGCCCTCAGAGACCCTGTTTTGGGCCTGGACTATTATCAGGGGTCCTAGTATACGCTGAGGGAAAGAGTAGAGCACTGCCAGCTCTGTGACGTGTGAACGGCTGCATTTCAGAGGCTGCTCGACTCCCACCCACCATTTCCCCGATGTAAGCAATCCTTAGCGATTGCCGTGCACTTCGGGCCGTTGGCTGTTAGTCCCAGGAAATGCCATTGTTAGAGTCGTCTCAAGTTCGCTGTTAAGTGAGTGGTACGATGGTTGCGTTGAAACTCCGCACCAATCGTTCGATTTTCCACCGGGTTAATGCCTGTGAGATCACCTTGTTAAACCTCGATGTCCAATTATTCCTCTTTCCCTTTCGTAGATTCTGTTGCGGCTAGGCTTTCGCCTCCAAGTTTGCCATATCTCGCAACGTTGTTTGTGATCAACCTCCCTGTGATCGCAATTTTTCTGAATGTCCTGCGACAATTGGCAAGTTATGTTCTCTTCTGCAAAGAATGGGCATCTAAACCTTTCTTTGTAGGTCATTCCACAGAATCCTAAAACTCCTCCAGTTGTTTTCCACTGGCTGCCTATAATAGGCTCTGCGCTTGAGTACGGAAACAACCCTGTGAATTTCCTCGCTAGGTGTCGCGCAAAGGTTGTAGCTCTCGTCATTTCATACCAATAGGTTGGCTCAATTTACTTGAAGCACGGGGATGTGTTCACATTCATCCTATTGGGACGTCGCATGACCGTTTGCCTGGGGCCCAAGGGTAATAATTTCATCTTAGGTGGCAAGTTGTCTGAAGTCTCGGCTGAGGAGGTGTATTCGGTAAATGATCCTGTTTGTAATTTTCGTGATGGACTGAATTTCGGAACAGCCATTGACGACGCCAGTCTTTGGTGCAGGCGTGGTAAGCACTGCAATGCAAGGTCATCAATTTTGCTGAGCACATGTCTGACCATGCTGTAGGTCTATGATTGCCCAAACCACGTGCTTATGGAGCAAAAGAAGTTTGTCAAAGTCGGGCTCTCTGTAGACCACTTCCGCGCCTACATTCCCATGATTGAAGATGAGGTCCAGACTTTCCTGGAAACAGATACTGCGTTTTCTACGTACCAGCGGGGTGATATCAATGAATGGGGCTCATTCCATGCTTACCGGACTACGGCTGAAATCACCATCTTGACTGCCTCTCGGACACTACAGGGGCGGGAAATCCGTGGATCTCTAGATAAAACCTTTGCACAAAGACTTCATGACCTTGACGGCGGATTTACACCGACACATTTGATGTTTCCCAATTTACCCTTACCAAGCTACAGGAAGCGTGATATTGCTCAGAAGGCCATGAGTGACTTTTACGTCGACATCATCGAAAAACGCAAGGCTCAGGATCGGTCGGAGGTGTGCCGTTATTCATAAGCTTCTTCCCATCTAGGACCTTACCGTTTTACAGGCGGAGATTGACATGATGGCGGCATTGTCCAGCCAGGCATACAAAGATGGAACACCTGTCACTGAACGCGAAGTCGCACATATGTTGACCGCTCTGCTGATGGCCGGCCAGCACACCAGCTCAACCAGTGCATCATGGGCACTGTTGGAAATCGCGGCTCATCCAGAGATTGGGTGCGTGGCTTCCGGCGACTCTTTCAAATCATGCTGTGCTGACATCTGGACAGTGAGGCTCTGTACCAGGAACAAGTAGAGAACTTCTCCAACAAAGATGGTTCTTTACGGTCCATGACACTAGAAGAAATAAAGAAGTTGCCGTTGCTTAATGCCGTCATCCGTGAGACTCTTCGTATTCACCCACCCATCCACAGCATCATGGTGAGCCCTATTCAGCCCTCTTCCCCATGTTTCACACCTTCACTACTGATCATACTTCAGCGAAAGGTCTTGTCAGACATGGTAGTTCCGCCCACGCTGTCAGCCCCGCCAGGCGAATCGGGCAATTACATTATCCCCAAAGATCACTACCTCATGGCGTCCCCAGCTGTTGCGCAGAAGGATCCACGTGTGTGGATGGACGCGGAGACTTGGGATCCCCTACGTTGGACTGACCCGTCCGGCGCCGCAGCGGAGGCGTTGTCTACCTATGATGGTCAAGCCGGAGAAAAGGTCGATTATGGATTCGGACGCGTGAACAAGGGCACTGAGAGCTCGTACCAGCCGTTTGGCGCAGGAAGACATCGTTGCATCGGGGAGCAGGTACGTCGGTCTGTTTGATACCACGACGGTATGGTAGTGACAGTCCCACCCGCAGTTTGCATTTCTACAACTCGGAACCATTATTGCTACGTTTGTTCGGAAACTCGAAATGCGTATCGAGAAACGGGTACCAGCCCATAACTACCATGTAAGTAACATCACTTCCTCCAAGGTGGCCAGTCTCTGATTATGCGGCACCAGACCATGATTACTCAACCGAAAGAGCCGTGTGGCATCCTATATAGGAAGCGACCCACACCAGCTGACTTTGCATAGATTACAATAGATACCCTTGTTCATCTTAGCATTAACAGTCATGTCGACAAAAAGCACTAGCAGCAATGACCCTGTTTTTGAAGGTTGTTCCCACCTTTGAGCATTACCGAATGCTCCTGATGAAGTTTGCCACCGCTCCTAGCTTGTACCGGTAGCTTTACGAAGCAGAAACATTGCTCACGCAACTATCTTCTCAGATCGATCATGCTGCTCATCGTGCATTTGTTGAGTTGAAGCCAGCCCTTGCTGGGACAAGTCAGAATTAATTATTTCAACGAGCATTCGAATTGACCCATGCTTTGGAGAGCCCGCATCAGCCCTCGTACATACTTGAATTGATTGCGCATTCCGACGCATCTTCGTACGACACATCATCGGCTTAGTATGACACTTCGCCGGCGATGTTGGAGTTGACTGTCCTAGATTCGTCCCTTTGACCAATGCAGTATATGAATACTCTGAGAATTGAGGTGTCGACACAATCGCGACCCAAGACTTCCATTGGTCGATACCTTTGCTCCCTGAGTAATAGAGATGTGGGCGTGTACTTCGAAAGTAGTGTAGACTTCATATTCATTCCATCTCTACGTCGCCGTCATCGTCAACCCATGTCTCTTCATCCCCGTCAGCTTCCTCCACGATGTCACCTTCCGCACTTGGCTCTACACCTGCTGCAGCTAATTCTGTGACGATCTCCTGCGCATGTTGTAAAATTTGCTCATCGGGATGCCCCTGAGTTGTATGTAGCTTCGTGGATCTAGCGTCAGCGACATGCCCGCTTGCAACGGAAGACAGCTCACCAGTTGACATGTCTCTAAACAATCACGGGCATCCCGTGCGAGTTCACCCCATGATAACCCCTCAACGTTCGCCTTGGTCTCGCGGGCGTGCTCGGCCATTAGGAAGAAACACCACCCTTCAAGATACCATCCCTCGACTTCTTGATCATCTGTCGCGAGCACACCCGATAAAATCGTAAGAGCTTGCGGATATAGTGATAACTCCAAGAACAGCCGAGTTAAAGACAGGCGGACAGGGAGTGGAGGTATCGCAGGCGAATCTGACATATATGCCTCAACTCGCTGCTTTGCATAGGTTCATAAACCGGACATACCAGAATCTAGATCCTTCCACCGTTCCCATGCGCGTTCGGCGCATTGCTGGGCCTCCTCGGGCCTTTTTTGTGACATACGCACTGATGCGAGGGTCTGAAGTGCCTCATAGCTAGTAGGGTCCGTCTGGAGAGCTAACATTGCTAGATTGTCACACGTGGTTTCTGCTTCCTCTTCAAAACTTAACAATGACAATGAGCAGCGTTAACATAAAATATAAAGGGTCTCACCAGAGATCCGACATCCAAATCTCCACCATAGCCACCAGTGCACTAACAGCTTGGGCTCTGACCTCATTCTCGGCATCGATGTTTTCGTCGCCCACAGCGCGTTCTTTGCCCTTGAGCTGCGCCAACAAAACGTCTACTGCGGCCTGGTAATGGCTAAGAGCTTCTCGTGGGTCTTCGCTTAATTGAGCGAGATTAAGGTGCGCAGAGGAAGATGGAGGAGCTGGCGCGTAAGGCGAGGGTGGAAGGAGCGATTCAAAGGTCTACGAGACAAGTTAACAAACTAACAGAAATCGAACTATGAAAAGTGGAATACCTTTTTGGCTGCTTCAATTTCGCCCATCTCAAGTTGCACCTCACCAAAAAGTTCTCTGGCACTGACATGACTGGGCTCTTGATCTAACACCCGGACCAGAAATTTGTGGGCAAGCTCATAGTTGAATTGCGTGACTAAAAGCTGAGCCTTCTCGAACAAGGATGCAGTGGAGGGAGATGGACTTGCAGCCACAGAGGTCGATGACTCTACCTTTCCTATCGATGCGCGTAAGCTCTTCTTCGTTCTCGTTCGGCCCATTGGACAGCATCCGCGCAACCATGCCAATTTGAAACTCAGCGACTTCACGCACCATGCTCCAAGCATTTAAACTTCCTCTATTTGCCCAGGCCTCGCGCCCTGCTTTCCGCGCGCCTGGGATCTATCGTTCCCTTTCTACTACACCCCGTGCGCTCTCCAGTGGTCCGCCATTGATCTATGGGTCTGGAGCGGTTCCCGGTTCGGTGCCAACCTCCGAAGAGCAAGCAACAGGTCTCGAGCGACTCCAGCTACTAGGGAGGATGGAGGGTGTAGATGTTTTTAACATGAAGAAGCCAGAAGCCTCTAAAAAGGGCACCATGGCGGAACCCATTCGTATCCCATCTTTGGTACGATTGTGTTGGCATGAGCAGATTATTTTGCTAACTTGCATTTTTCAGTCAAAGCTTCGTCAAGTCGGATGCACTGGCTATCCGGAAGAGGAGCACCGCGTCCTCTGGATCAACTTACGCCCCGGTAGAAAAGGTCGCTGCAGAGAATGTGGAAACGGTGCGCTCTGCTTACCTCTTTTCTTGCCTGTCGGTGTTTTCTCACGACCATTACAGTGTTTGAGCTAGACTATCAGGGAGAGGAAGGAGAAGATGACCATCACTGAGCTGAAGTCTATGTAAAACAAGCACGAAAATGGAAAGACACTAGAGTGCCTTTTTATTTGACCCAGGATCCAAGGTGACAGTCCGCACATCAAGTATCAATGCCCATGTTTTAGATGTCTAAGAAATCATCCTCTTCCTCTACGAGAGCGTCCAAAAATTTGAAAAATGAAGCTCCAGGAAATCCAACAACATTCAAGTAGTCACCATCGATCTTTCGAATGAGCAAGCCACCCAAACCCTATACACCGGTTAACCAAGACCAAAAACCAAGAGTTTGCTCACCTGGATAGCAAATCCACCAGCCCGGTCGACACCTTCCCCGCTGTCAGCGTATGCCTGTAACACGTCCAACGAGTTCTCTGCAAAATATACGATAGTGCGCTCTTCTATCGATCTGATGCAGGGGGGCTATCAGGTCAATGCATCGACTGCGTGACTTGAAAAGACGGACTTGATATTGTATCCTGGAGCAGCCACAACGGGGTACACTATATGAACCGAGACAGCAACGTTAACTCTATGCAGGAGCACAAGAATGAGAGCGCACCCAAAGTGATGCCAGTAACAACTTCACATGTCCCTCCATTAAGTTCGAGCAACATACGGAGGTTATCTGCTTTACTATGGGGCTTCTCTAGTATCTCTGGCCTGGTCTGCGGTAATGCCTCTTGAGCAGTTGTCGACGATGCAGGTGCATGGTGGCTCAGCACCACAGTGTCCGCTTCATGCAAGTCTGTTAAATTACACAGAGGTAAGGTGCAATGACAAGACTGACCACCAATGACTAAGTCAGGACCGTCGTCCGGCTGCTCACACTGGAAAGATAGGGAATGTCATTACAACTTAGACAATGAGATACGATCTTACAACTAGTCGTTCGTACACCTCCACCGCCTTCCCCGTAGCTGTTGCCACGGGGTATTCATAGACATTGCCAAAAGAGGAGTGGGGTAAATCTTCCTCAAATGCAGAAGGCACAACCTCTGGATCCAGTCCCTAGTCGCTACATATGAGTGCACAGAATTGGCATTGGATCAAGGGGCTCACAAGGGTCTTTAGAATGGCCTTCCGCCGCGGACTATTTGATGCCAGAACAACCCTCTTGCCAGCTAGTTTATTGGTTCCTATATCAGACAACATCAGCATATATTCAAGATCGTTTATTAAATATTTGACCTGGAACTCGCAATGCGTGGTCAAGGATAACCTGGTGCTTGGGGTTCATAGTAGAGGGGTGGCTTACATGAGTAACATGACGCAACGCGACGCGTCCACTTGCGCCCATACCACCCGATGCGATTTCGAGCATCCTTAGAGAATGTTCCTACCTTTCTACGTATGCTTCGAGGATACGTGCGACGAACTAAGAATCTAATCTTACCCGGTTACAGGTGTTATTCAAACCTTAGAAAGGCTCTCAAAGATATGTATCCTCAAATTTTCTGATTCTCAATTACGGATCATCTGCGACAAGGCAGGTGATGGTGGCATACAGGTTTGGTCGTGAGTTACTAGCCTTGAGTTTGTACGATGCATTTATCATGTTTCCTAGGCAAATCAAAGTGGTGTGTATCTGCAAACTCAGGGTTTAAATGGCGCACGAGTTCGAATGGTCTTTGCAGGACACGCTATTTAAGGAATATCGCATCCAATCAAGGTCCAATAATGAGATTACAATGCGGGTGGCGTCAGAACCCTTAGTTCAGGCACTCAAGTCAGCTTCAACATCTCCAGAAGTCGTCATGAAACTTGCAAAGAAGAATAACCATGCCGTGTTGACCTTCGAGATCACAGTACAGACGCGTCAGAACAAGAAAGTATCTGTGACACAGGATGTCAAGATTGAGGTCATGAGTCCTACGGATGTGGAAATGCTGAAAGAACCAATGTGTCCTGAGCCAGAGGTTAGTCTCGCTCTTTTACACCCAGCACAATTCTAACTGCTTGATAAGGTCAATATTATCCTACCCCCACTATCTAAACTGCGTACTGTCACAGAACACCTCCATCAACTTTCTGACATCATGGGTATTTCAGCTAATGGGGCTGGCCGTCTCAAATTCTTCATTGACACCGAGACTGTCAAAGTCAACATCGAATGGTCAGGATGTGACATTCCTGCTATAGGTAACGAAAGCTGTAGCATTGTCTTCGAGGTGACCTGACAGGCAAACATCAGGAAGGGATGACAGTGAAGACCCTCGCGATCCAGAGGCGTATGCCACCACGCTTGTATCTATCAAAAGCTTTCTCAAATTCCTGTCGAGTCATGCTGTTTCCACCACTACAATTGCCTGTGAGGCTTTCACTAGTATTTCTTGTTCTCGTAGTGACGACCTCACCCAGGTATCTGTCATAAATACTGTGTTATTATGTATGTATACATCGGGGAGATTGGAGAGTCCGGGGACGTCTTGACGTTTTATATTCCAGTAATGCTTGATGGGATAGACGACTGATTATGTATTCAAAAGACTGGGCTTTGAATGTGTTTATTGCTGAAGTATGATTCATCTTATAAGAATACAAACAATTGAATACAGGGAGACGAAAATGCACACCGTCTTTAACGCAAGATGCAACATGACAAATCGTTATATCGCAGGCACGCAAGAGTCGAACATACGCGGATGACGTGCATGACGAAAAAGTGAACGAGAGTCGTGTAGGGACGCTACCGCTCCCATTTGGCTGGCTTGCTCCATTGATGCCGCTGCCAATCCCGAAGGATTTCATGGGTCATCGCGTTCCAATCTTTCACGTCATCATTCACGCAGAGCAACGCCACGTCCTTCGTTACGGCGCTCAGACTATTGAGCGCATGATACGGCCCCTCGATCATGAGGAATTTAATATTAGTATCGCCTACAGACACATGAGCACAATAACGAAAAGCCATTCAGAGTTCCATAACGCACCGAGCACGAAGCGATATCGCTCCAAGAGTCGCAGGGTCCATGCTCGCACGTTGACTGCACCGTATGATTCGAGTACAGCCTGTAAGGAAAAGTTGCCCTCCGCCCAGGTCTTCACAAGAGGTAGATGCGCAACAGGTGGGTCCGCCTTATTCAAACCGTCACCATCCATATCGTCTCCACCCGCTCCATCCCAGACGTCGAAATACAGTGGTTGATCCCAAACGGACGACGAGCCCGATGGCTTAAACTTGCGTTGTCGCGGTGGAAGAAATGCGGAGAGTCCGAGGACGCCGCTCGATGAGCGCAGGGCAGCGATGACTAGACCAGGGCAAAAGTGAGCGAAAGCTTCGACTCAACGTGGCCAGAAGACATACTGCAATCCCCACAAAAGACTGGCTTTTCAAAGGCAATGGTTCTGAAGGCTTCATTTGCCGACGAAGCGGTCCCAATGCATTCATGGAAGTTGATACGGCAAAGGTCTTGACCAAGGTCGGATCCTGAAAAGTGTGGCCAGCCCATTCCACCCTTGCCATCTGTGAAATTGTAAGGATATCCATCCGCGCTCGCTGAAACGCCGACCAATGATGTCAGATAAATCTCCAGTAATGTGCAACGTAAAATAGACCTACAAAAAGAGTAGACGGTCTTACTAAACGTTTGGCCACTTGCTTCAAGGTTACGAGCGACCCGGTCCTCTTCCATCGTCTTTCGCCGAGTCAATTTCACGTCCACATCGCGCTCGACATCCTCAGGATCTCCACCAAGCTCCTCCCACGCCGTCTTCTGTTGCTCCACATCCCACTGATCCTCGTCGCCACCTATGCGACCAACGACCCATGACCATAACAACGCTTCGCGCCAGCGCTCCACCACCAAATTCATGAAGAGAAACAACATGTACGCGTCTCCAGCCTCGGCCTCATTGTCTCTTATCCCCCGGAACTTGTGCTCTGCAGTCGTGCGGAGCTCCTTTTCCCAAATGCGTGCAGCCTCCTGTAAAAGGGGCATGGAGGATGACTTGGCTACATGCATAGGATACGGCCGAGGTCGCGACCCAAAGCGCTCACCTATGAGCAAGGTAGGAGACAGTGTCGGGTGTTGGGTAAGAGTACGGTTAAGGAATATGCGAAGATCACGCACTTATGAGCCGATTCGAGTACCCTAAGGGTCCCCACTCTCCTGCGGAAATGTCCTTAGAGTCAACAGGGATAGGCTTTACTAAAAGCGTTGGATCTAAGTGGAGAACTACACCATATGCTACGATAAGTCACAAAATCGCATAAGTATCACCACGCGAAAGTAGGGGTTGAGACTGACACGACGTATAAAAGTCGGAGGGTAGGAGGTCTCCAGCGAAGTAAAAATCGTCATTCTGAGCCCGTCATTGATAAATTCTGCAGCAGCTCTGCTGCTTAAAGCTTAGCCGCTTACCAAGTAGATACTACACGCGTTACCGTGAGTACACTAACCACATGAATGACCAGATAGTATTCACTCACAAATTCTGTTCCACATCGGGGAGGAGAGAAAGCTGAGATTCGATGCCATAGCTATCCATGGGTCACCAAGTCTCAGATGTGACAGACGAGAATAGACAGATAATGATGCACCTATTGAAGCTAGTTCCCCTGTAATTCTGGAAAACTTGGGCGTGGTACGCCACCTTGAGTTCAACATTCCCATCCCGCCATCGATCTTTTTCCTCAGGGTTGAGCCAGCTGGGAAGCTGACCCAGTCGTAAGTTGTGGCTAGTAACTTCTGGAGCCGAGTCTAGTGGATTCCAATCATCCCTGTCCTTTTCGACAAAGTCATCATCGGCTCTTTTGTGGGTGGTAAATGTGGAAGAACTTGTTGCGGGAAATACAAAATGAGCATAATCGTCCTCTGAGAAAGGAAAGTCAGACATGAGTAGGTGAAATCGCCTCGTGTAATTTCGGAAATATTGAAGTACAGAGCGAAAAGAATGGCGTAGCTCATCGTGATCTCTATGATAGACTGTTATTCACCAACTGCGACACGACCATGTCAACTCACCGATATAATTTACTGGTAGGGTTAGAAGTGCCATTCTCACTAGAATTCAGTGCCGCCTCAGTTTTTGACATGATAGTTTTATCCATAGCAACCTGTAGGCGGGGGTCAGAGCCGTTGACCCATGTCCAAACAATGTCGAAATTAGCTGGTTCATTTATGAAACACGGATATCCAAGGGAAATATGAGACTCCAAAAAATACTCGGGAAGTCCAAGAGATGCTCGCAAGGGACGACCTGAAAGTGGTTCTGGAGAAGTACTAGGAGGTTCGAACACAATATAGTGTCCGGAAGAATTGCCACGAGGCGGCGACACGAATGGCCAATGAATGGCATAGACACCGCTTGGATCCATGTAGGAAAGCCCCCCCGTCACTAGAACAATACCAAGGAAGATAGTGCATACGCCGAAAAGTAAACACCTCATTCTGAAGACCACGAAGCGTTCATTGCGTGCTCGAGTTGTTTGTGGCTCTGACTCCAAGTCAGTCTTTCTCTGTGAAGTGCTCAAACCAAGCCGGCCACCTAAGTGGTGTCCCATCCTGCGGGAAGATGATAGCCAGAGAAATGGGAGGTATGGGAGACGACGAGTACAGAGGGAGGAGCTGTGTATATTTGAGCAAGCCAAAGGGGGCGCACACGCAGAAGAAGCATCACAGCCTTTCTTGAAGGCCAACTGACGTAGCCCCGTTGTGTTGGCTTGTGGAATAACAAATCTCCTGCAAGGGTACGAGACCTGACCGCAACAGATTCAAAGTCTCCGTGACGCTTCAGTCATGTGCGCATATAATTAGACACTGCAGTCAGCCCCAGCTGTGTATAATTTGAGGCTCAAATTTGATATACTAACCCCATATAATAGATCGGGTGTGTTTGGGTACTATAAATGTCTATTTCTACTTAGTGAGCCACAGCCAGCGAGGCGCCAGAGCTGCGTCTAGTCAGGAGTTTGCTAATAAGTAAGACATTCATTGGTAAGATCTCAGCTGTAGCAGTGTTGAGGCCCAGATGTCCAGCAGCAAGGCATGCTAGGGAAGTTCGGCATCTCGGCTCACCCCTGCTGATCCCCCCACTATTGACATTTGCAAGTATCGTACAGTCCATGGCGCGGCAATATCTACTGAGGCATGATGCAATTTTGGTTCATCTTCGGCCCCAAACAAGCCAGATAAGCAGGCGCGACTTAAGTTGGTCAAGACGAGAGCTTTTATACAGAGCATCGCTCTGCACCAGAGTCCTGATCTACCCGAGGCCGGATTAAGGCGCGAGCCTCGTGATCCGCGAGGACATACGCAAAGCCTCCAAGCCCCAGCTCTAAAGTCATTCGCCTTAATTTATAAATGTTGGTGAGACTCCTGAAACCAAGCGCGTGATCATGGTCCGGTCCATATGAGTGGACTGCAGTTGATGGAGAAATAGATAATATCCTCCTCGATGGACCTTTGGACCATTATAACCAATGTCAGCATGTATTAGGAGGACAGCCTTGCTCGTGCACCCAGGCGTGAGGTCGGAAAAGGGAAGAGCCATACGCACCCCTCCCTTCTCTTGAAGACGAAGAAGCACCCGTCTCGGGGCAAGTCGGGAATAAGGGAGCGGCATCAGAAAGGAAAATAGCGCGAGCAACTACGGATTATTAATAGGTCCCGCCTTGTATTTAAATATCGGTATCCTATAAGAGGAAGTTTCATATGAACTTATGAATGGGATTTCCAAGGGTTGTTATGGAGCCTAGATCCCAAATTTAGACAATTGCATGCAGACCAATTGATGTTTCTTGGAAAAAAAAAAAAAGCACCTTTCGAAGTCAACCTCGGCTGACCATCATTGTTTCTCCGAGTGGCAGGGGGGTAGCGCTACCCAAAAATACGCAACGATATGCACCCGACTTCCCGTCCCAAACCGCTGGGCCAAGGCTGCTTTCAATAAATTTACCTAGATGTGACGTTCAAGAAGATTTACCCGTATCTACTCGCTCCGCAAGGTGGGAGCCTGGAAGTTAGTTGGCTGGCTCTTCGTCCGATAGTCCTCAACGCGATAGGATAGCGAACACACCCATGTAGACACCTGAGCATCAGCAGGTGTCACGGTGTTGCATTACTGGATACGTGCTGCCCATAAAATTGAAGAATCTTAACGAGGCATTTGTCGTCCCCTGAGAAGCACAGCATATACATAATTTTCCTCGTGGGTCTGCCTAACAATTCAAAAACTCAATGTGTGCAGGTCTTCTTGCCTAAAATAGAACACACCTATTATAGATTTTGCCATCACCATCACGTCTAAATTTGACGAGATCCAATAATATCGATGATGCTATTTTATCGCACTTGATGCTAACAATAGAGGCAGCCGCCTGGTCCTGGTCGTGTTACTGTCCGCTTCGCATGACAGCAGCGCGGTAAGTTCCATTGCCGTCGTGCTGCGGCCAGATTAGACTAGCCCAGCTCAAAATGTCACCACAACCCGATCACGAGGATTGCAGATCATCAATGCGACCTGTCGCACGACAACTATAGCCTCCTGGACCATAGGGACCTCGACGACGACAGACACCGACGCAGTGGCGATCTATCGTTCCCATTCTGCCTTGCGGTCCCAACGCTGTTCTTGCCAATTTATGAACAGCTCGTCGGCTTTGCGAGCCTGACCCACAATATTATCGTTTAGGCACAGAAGTGCCTATATTCCAAATCCGTTACATTCGATTAACATTAAACACCGAGAAAATGCACACACCGCATTCTTGTCCTGGTCAACGCGGCCCAGTTGAATCCGCGCAGCGGCAGCGGACGTTATTATATGAAATATTGTCGGTGTTTGACCTTCAGAACATTCACTTTCCAATCTTTGTAAAGTCCTCCAAGTCAACTCACCAATCACAAATCGGTATCGTTCCAACATGCGAAGAGTCCACTCGCGGATATTGACTGTACCATAAGGCTGCACAACATTTTGCAATGTGAAGTTACATTGTTGCCAATCGGATCCTAAGGGTAGATGAGGAGTGCCGGTTGTATGGATGTTTTCTTTTGAGGATTGGCTACTATCTTCTTCAGCGTACATGTTTCTATCGGCGTCAGGTAAAAATGCCGCGAGTCCACTGGTTCCACTCGCCGCTCGCAAAGCATGAATAACTAGTTGCACAGTGAGTAGTATGATATTTTCCGCAACCCAAATAACTCACTACAATCTCCACACCGCAAAGGCTCTTCAAATGCGATATATTTGAAGAATTCACTTGCGGTGCGTATCCCTGGCTTGCAGAAGCATTGCTCATAGTCTAGCTGGCAAAGAGGTTGTCCCGGCCACGCAAACGAAGGCCACGCCAGTGCACCCCTGCCGTTGCGATATTCATACGGATATCCATCTCCGCTTGCTGCGTGAAACAATTGTCAGATCTGGAATTCTCCTATTCTCGTGCTCCTTCATTGACTCACCAAAGGCATATGTCGTCTTACCACTCATGAAATGCCCCGCGGCTCGTAGGTTGTCACTTACAATATTCTCTTGTACAGTAGTTCGTCTGGTCACCATCACTTTCAATGTTGCCTCCCCGGGCTGGCCCCCCAGATCCTGCCACGCGCGTTCCGCATCTGCAGGGAGCCATTCATCATAAATACCTCCGAGCTTGGCAACTACCCAAGACCACAACAATCCTTCTCGCCACCGCTCTACCACAGAGTGGGAAAAGAGGAACAGGGCATACATATCCCTGTGTCCTTCTCTCATACCTCTGAATGCGTGTGAAGCGGTAACAGCCAGTTCAGATCCCCACATTTTGGAGAACTCTCGCAGTAAGCTCAAAGAGACAGTCTTTGCGGCATGAGCAACGTATGGGCGTTTTCGGGAGCCAAACCGATTGCCTAGACGTTGATTAATCAGGAAAGATGGTATAGAAGGAAAGAACCAAAACTTCGTACTCAGACACCAATTTGTATACTCGAGCGGACCCCATTCACCTCCAACGGACGCATAGGGTTCGTATATGCTTTTTACTGACAGATCGGGTTGCATCCTCAGAACAACACCATATGCTACATCTATTACATTGGATCCACGAATCAAGAAGGGAAGTGAACTCACATGAAGTATAAAAATCCGAAGCGGACAAATTAGCCAACATAAAGAAATCATCGTTCTGGCGTACGGTTGTTAGCCCACCAAGCATTAAGATCAAGAGGATATGTTACCATGTAGACACTGTTATGAAATCAGCATTGTAACACGTGAGAAGAGGGAAGATGCATACAAGTTCTCTGAGACACCTTGAAGATTTGCCAACTGGCTTTCAATGCCATAGCTGTCATTAACGTTTAGCCAAACCTAGTACCTCCGCAGTGAGATGGGAAGTAACCTATTGAAGCTGGGCTCGTCATACTCTCGGAATATTTCCGAGTGATATTTCATCCCTAGGTGCACATCTCCGTCTTGCCATTCCGACGCCTTTTCTGGATCCAACCAGCGCGGCACAAGGCCTAAACGGTGGTTCGCGCTAACAACCTTGTCATCGTCCATCACTGGGATCGGTAGGGCGAAATCTGAGGTTACAATGTGCAGCTGTGTCGTGCTACCAGAAAAAAATTTGAGGACCGAACGAATGGAGTGTCGTAGCTCATCATGATCTCTATCGAACCGTTATCAAGGTCAGAGTAAAGAATGTGTATGCGCAGAGTACTACAGACCGAAAAAACCACGTATTGGGGCGAGATGTCAATGGTGTTCTAGGAGTGGTAGATCCCACAGTGTGCGCTATCGATTCTTGAAATAATCTATCCGAGCCATTAACCCACGTCCATACGACATCTAACGGTGGATCAGGGCCAGCGTGACAGGGCGCGCCCTTCGCGAAATAGTCATCAATACAGTATGACAGTAATCGTCTGTGCTCCAGCTGATCCATATGCGGTCCAGATTTTGGAGCTTCAAACACAATATAGGTAGGATCATGTGGAGGGAAAGTCGTATCAGACACATTCAAGTATGTGTACGACCATAGCGGATCATAGAGAATGAAGTCCTTGAATTTGGTGTAGCCACGGCTAATGGCAGGAAAGAGCCCTAGAAGAGCGGTAGTCAAGATCAAAGCGAGGAAGTTGCGGCGCTTCCTGAAGCTTGCATGCCGCAACCAGGCTGGCTTGGCACCTCTGGGGACGTGTAGGGGTCGACTGAAATCTATGGTCATCAGAAACCACGTTGTCGGCAGACGCCGAACCCCGAATACCGACTAAGTACAGCTGCTATGGGCCCTGCCAAGCTCTGCCAAGCTCTGCCAAGGCATCCACAAGTCTGCTACAGTACAGCATAACCACAGACAGTAGTTTAAAATTTCATCTCGCTGCAGCATCTCACACATTACAATTGTACTCCTTGAGGGACAAGGACTGGGGGGAAACGCCATTGAGGGCAAGCCACCTCTGGCAGGATTCTAGGACTAAGGCAGGAGGTAAGTCTGTGTAGGATTGGAACAATTGACTTACGACTAGGGCCAGCATTGATATCGTTCGCATGCTTGATCTAATGACTGAAGGTTCATATTGCCGATGAGTGATAAGAGTAGTATGATCTCACCATGATGTTACCCTGTTGAATGTAGAGGGGGGCACGCTGGTAATAAAAGGACTCGCCATCGCTATGCTCGACATATTTACAGCACTGATCATCATGTCCGAATAGAGACTAGAAAATATCACCATCTCCTACACCAGACGAGTTTATAGAAGCAAGCCAGTCTGTAAGACCATCTCCACCATTCTAGCAAAGACGCAGGAGAGGATAAGAAGGCGCTGGTTGCAATGTAGAGAGAAACACTTACTATTTCGGTCCTGAAGGCATTGGAGATCAGGCTACATAGAGAAGAGTCAAATGTAGCACGGTCACCGATCATATTCCCCTGCCAGGTAATTCCGCCCAGCAGCCGTAACCAAGTCCCGACCCTCTTCATACTTCTTTATGTTTGGAGGATCTAGGGATCGGGGAAATACCACTCATCAGTTCTGCGAATGTGACTATACCCCAACAAAGAACCTACAGAAATGGTCTGAACTGGAGTATAAATTCAACAACTAGATAGCGCCGGAGAGACACAATCTACGTACAAGATATCGACTTCTGCAGTATTCAGCTGACTTGTCTCAGGCCAGATTCCACCCCGTCGAATTGACATTATACAGTAATCATTTTCTCATGAAAATGAAGGGAGAGCTCACATGATCCGTCCACTAAAGATGGAATTATAAACAAGTGGATACACTACGAATGCGGCACTGACAACTCACCGACTAGGTGCCTTGGAACGAGGCCCTTGATCAGTGTTGCAATCTCTTTTGTCCAAGTTGGCGGTGCTGGTCCGTCATCAAAACGTAAAGCCGCGAGCTCGTTGCCTGTTTCCCAACCTTTAATAACCCTTAGTGAAGTGACGACCTAGCATATATCTGACTATTACATACCCAGTATTATAGGGTCGTCTTCGAGGGCCATGCCTGTGAACTGGCTCACATGCTGGGGATAATGGGAACGATGAAAAACCATGCCAAAGGCCGGTGTATTAGCTGCTAGTTGACGAGCATTAAGGTGGTGAGTGATATACCGCTAGAGCAACGTCATCAGAAGATGAACCGAGATAGACGAACATTGACTACCTTGAAGCTGTCGACGATTCTCGTCGTGTTATAAAAGTAGGCACCGACATCAGGAGGTGTAATGTCGGCACCGGTACCACTGAAAGATATGCCGTTGAACTGGATGAATTGATACTTCCCACCATGATAGCTGAAGAGATAGAAATGTGAGATTAGTGGGGCTTTGTCAGGTTTTGACTTACTAGTTGTGCTATGCATATATG
The DNA here is from genome assembly GCA_025174535.1 of Cantharellus purpuraceus. Lineage (NCBI taxonomy): Eukaryota > Fungi > Basidiomycota > Agaricomycetes > Cantharellales > Hydnaceae > Cantharellus > Cantharellus purpuraceus. Next base: position 409,295 of record JALBUN010000047.1, read on the forward strand.
AGTCAAAGGTCAACTGATTGGTGGGCCACAAACGCAGAGAGCTGTGTACATACGTTGTCAACAAGGGGAATGAGAAGCTACAGAAGGCAGAAGATAGCTTAAAGTATTGCACAAAATTGTTTTACCTTGATGCCATAAATAATACGAGCGGCCAAAATCAAAATCAATAGATTCATAAGCGGCCTCGTTGAAAATGTCCAGGGATGGCTCGACACTCCATGGGTTACCACCAGAAATACCTAGAATATGACCTCGAATAGTAGTACCATGCATCGCCTTGAATAAACAGTTAAAAGTGATTACCAGTAGAACAGACTAAATATCTCACAGAGACGATACCCATGACTTCCAAGACGCGTATCTTGCTTGGGTAGGAGGGATTTGGACTGCATAACGATAAAAATTAGCTGATTTGATTGGGAGTAGCATATACGTGAGGCAACGCTAAAAGCACTAGAGTCACCCAGTTCGAGGACAACTTCATGATGGGAAGGAACAAACAAGATGTTCCTCAACATTTTTTTATGCTTTCTTCTTTTTGCAGGTCTTACACAGCAAGACTCGGACCTCTGATTCTTAATCAAAAGGCTGGGGCTTAATCTTGAGTCGGAATTCGCCCCAGGCAATGGTCATTTCCGGACGAAACTCTGCTTTCTAGTCGTTAAAACCTAAGTCGATTTCAGACCCACTCGTCCCTTGGCTTGCAGGGCTTGATCCATTTACGGACAAATCTTCTGAGCTGCATACTAGGTGGATGTGTAGCCACCGCTCTTGTCTGATCAAGTAGGGTCTGGTGTACCAAACAGTTTGGAACCTCGCTGTGAAACCGGAGCTTCCAATGGTCTCATTCGTAGTTCAAAGGCTACGTGTGATCATCAGCGTGCGAATATTGCACAAGCAGTATCTTACACAACACGTGTGGCAGTAAGAGCCAGCCGGCAAAAGGGATAGCCTCAAGATGATTCGAGAGGCATGGGAATAGTGTACACATGAAATGGCATGGTGAGCAACAGACGGAAAACCCCTTGAAGTGGCCCAACTGTCAAAAAATGAAACATTTGGACCATGCCTTAGTAGAGAATGGATACGGGGACCATATGATAGAGGACACTGCACGGACCAAAGCCGTTACAAAACTGATTTCCTACGTGTCCAAACTAAATTGATGCGATGTGGAAAAAAATATACCATGTGATTACATACGATCACTTATGTCATCCACCGCAGCTCCTCTCATGAACAGTGAAGTACGACTCCCAATGCCTACAGATTTACGATATGAACCTCGAGCGAATCATCTTCAGCTCCAGTTAGATGAAGACTCGGCGTTGACACATTCTTCATCCTGGAGGAAACGTGGAATCACCAGTCTCACTGTTGAGACACCAACTCGGCCGCGGTTCGCCCCAAACGAAGCCATCGGCCTTCAGAAAGCGAGGTGGAGAACACCAGAATTTATTGCCTATGCAGTGATCATTGCTGTAGCTTTACTACTGATGGTGCGGGTACCAATACGGTTGAGCGATAGTGAGCTTGTTCACGTGACATTCGCGCTCACTTAATAAAGTATTGTGTCCAATAGCTTCACATCCCAACTTTCCACTCTTTTCTAGGAGACTTTCATACGGATGGATTCCAGGTCGCTTTGTCGTGGGTCATATATTCCTCACTCAGCCCGCTTTGACAAAGCCAGCCCGTGACAGGATAACAGTGACTCACAATACCGTTCATTCAGAAATAACTTAATCCCACTCACATCCCTTGCCTTTGTGTTCTTCGTCCTTTCTTATGTCTATAGCCGTTCCACAAGAACGTCCTATGCCTCCTCTGTGCCCGGGACCTCTGACAAGCTTCATCAAATACCCTTTCTCGCACTCTTTTCTGTCACTATGATTATTTTCCTCCATGGAACCAGTGCTTTAAAAATATTGTTCATCCTGTTGGGGAACTTTTCAATCGCCAAGTTCACATGCTCATCGGCCAATTCAGTGTACCTTGGTCCCTCTCTCACATGGGCATTTAATGGCCTAGTCCTCTACTCTAATGAAGTTTACGGGGGCTACAAGTTTGTGCATTTGCATCCCTCTTTTAGCATTCTGGTGCGTTACATTTCCTATAACTATAAACGTCCAGCTAGAGCACCATACGAACACTTTCTTTCTCTTCGTGCCAGGCAGGACACTCTCAACGGATTTCATCCTCGCTGGCATGTCACTTTCAATATCACGATGTTGCGTCTGGTGTCTTTCAATATGGATTACTATTGGGCTTCACGGAATCCTCACGGTCCTGTCGAGGCACGTATTAGTGTTTTTGTGCTCCTTTCTGTGATCATAATATAACCTGCCAAAGAATATAACAACCGAACTGTCGACTAAACAACGGCCACGGACCCCTCATGACCTTGAGTCATATAATGCCATTAACTACTTGGCATACATTCTCTACCCGCCGCTTTATATGGCGGGGCCTATTATTACCTTCAACGACTTTCTCTGGCAGGTGACTGGTTCTATTTCACGTGGCGCACATATCCTGCCACTTACTCACACCTGGATACAGTTCCGTCGCCCGCCATCACCCAATAATTCTCCAACATCAACGTCCTCTACCATTCTCTATCTCGGCCGTCTTTTGTTCAGCCTCTTTACGATGGAACTGATTCAGCACTATATGTATGTAGTCGCCATTAAGGATTCCTCGGCTTGGTTGGGTGATTCTCCCCTGGAGCTTTGTATGATTGGGTTTTGGAACTTGATCATTGTCTGGTTGAAGGTAGACATGATCTTATTTCGTAGTTGCTGTTCCTCGTTGACATGGAGTGGCATCCAGCTTTTGGTACTCTGGCGATTCTTTCGATTATGGGCTCTGTTGGACGGGATTGACGCGCCTGAAAATATGGTACGCTGTATGGCGAACAATTATTCTACACTTGGTTTTTGGCGTAGCTGGCACCGGAGCTACAATCTCTGGCTTTTACGGTCCGTGTCCTCTAGATCCTTTTACCTTCTATGTTTTTACAGTTTAGACTCTAGCTACATATACGTCCCTGTGGGAGGCGCTCGCAGAGCTGTTTTGTCAACGCTACTTGTGTTCACGTTTGTGGCACTTTGGCATGATCTTTCGCTCCGCCTTCTCACTTGGGGCTGGCTGGTCTCATTATTCATCATTCCGGAATTGACAGCAAGGTGGTATTTCCCTCACGAAAAGGTCAGTCACCAATACCTTCGCTATAATGTTTCTGGTCCCTTCGAGGAAAGATGGCAACTAAATAATGAAAATTGTGAAACATCTTGTTTACACACAGTATGGCGATCGATGGTGGTTCCGACACCTGTGTGCTGTTGGTGGTATATTCAACATCTTGGCCATGATGTCGGCCAATCTTGTGGGCTTCGCCATTGGTGTCGACGGAATGAAATACATGGTTCAGCAACTATTCGGTACCTTGGAAGGTATGATTGATCGATTGATCGCTCAATCTCACGTTCCTCAGCCCGCATAATATGTCCATAGGAATCCAGTTCTTGTTAGTAGCATCTGTGTGTCTCTTTGCAGGAGTTCAGGTGATGTTTGAGTATAGGTAAGTAGTCTCAACTTATAAACGATGTAATCTTTGACTTCGGCCCAGGGAGGAAGAAAGACGGAAAGGGATATTTAGACGATACTGATGACTTGGAATGACCCCGGTCTTTAATTCCCAAGTGTGGTGGTTCTGAACGGGATGTGGACTACCTTGTATATTAACCTATATATACGTATACCTGCAAGTGGTGGTTCTTAGCTGTTACAGAGGTGGTATACCCTCCGTGGTTCCGTAAGGCGGACCTCCATTGATCTGAGTCCGACTCCTTCCGGTGGCCGACAATTTATCCAGTACTCCTGCGACACCAGTTACCATACGAAGCCGCTCAAAGGACTGCACGAAATTGGGGTTTCGCAAGGCCAGGCTAATGTCTGAACTGGAAGGAAAGCTCAGAAAAGCTCTCAAGTCACGCGAAGAACGTTCAATTCTTCGGCGCTTGCCCTCGGACACCGGGTCTCTCGTCGATTTTTGTTCCAACGATTACCTCTCCCTAACCTCTAACTCTTATTTGCGATCCTATTTTCTCAAGGAACTGACCAAGTATGAGAAAATATTGGGGTCAGGAGGATCGCGACTGCTCACAGAGGCACCTGGGCACGAAGCGCTGGAAACACGTCTGGCATCATATTTCCACGCGCCTGCAGCCTTACTCTTCAACTCTGGTTTTGATGCGAATGCAGGTTTCTTCGCGGCAGTTCCACAAAAGGGGGATGTCATATTGTACGACGAGTATATTCATGCATCGGTGCATGAGGGAATGCGTTCCTCGCGCGCCCGGGACTCGACGTGGTCTTTCAAACATAATTGCTTAGTCTCTTTGGAGGGTATTCTTAAAATTGTAATTCGGGATCAGCCCAGCATCCGACGAGGAGACAGCAGCGTGTTTGTGGCGGTCGAGTCACTATATAGCATGGACGGCGATTTTGCACCAATGCGGAAAATAGTTGAACTCCTCGATTTAATGTTGCCAAACAGAAATAGTCATCTCATTGTTGATGAAGCGCACGCTACCGGGCTATATGGCGAGGGAGGTCGAGGTATTGTGTCAATGTCTGGCCTTGACACTCGAGTAACAGCAAGGCTGCATACGTTCGGCAAAGCACTCGCAGGTTCAGGCGGTCAGTTATTATTATATTTTTTTGCGTCTACTTAAATGCACCTCAGCGGTGATTTTGACCAGTCCCCTAATTCGAGATTATCTGATCAACTACGCCCGTCCTCTCATCTACACTACAGCTTTGAGCCATACCAGCGTGATCAACATCAACTGTTCATTTGACATGTTAGAGACAGACATAGGAAAACGGGTAGCGCCTATTTTTCCTCTCTCTCCAGAGTCAGCTAACCTATTAGATAGCTGTCAACAAAATTGGCTTACCTTTCTGCGCATTTTATACGTGCCTTTCGACGTTGCGTTAGAACTTCTAGTGATTTGGTTTGTCTACCTGACACATTGACACTGGGAGATGGCGTCAATCATATCGTTTCTCCCATTATCCCCCTTCTTACTCGTTACCCTCGACCCCTGGCGGCATACCTCCAAAAGCTCGGGTTTTTGACACGTCCAATTACTCATCCTACTGTTCCCAAAGGTAAGGATAGGTTACGCATTTGCCTACATGCAGGAAATACCATTGAGGAGGTCGATGGGCTTCTTGCTGGCATCATTGCCTGGGCCGATGCACAAAGAGCAGAGCCACCTGCCATTCTCTCTAAACTCTGATAGGATCAATCTTTGCTACGAAATGTGGTGATGTGTTGTTTTTCTTATAAGATGACCAGTCTCACTCAAGCCTTGCAGCATCCAAGTGACACAAACGAGTAGTGATGAGCGTCTCAACGATAGAGTGTGGCCTGACGTCGACATCCGGTTGAAAACCCTCTTCTGGCTGCACGGGTGAAACAAAGGAATTGAACGTGGCTCGCGAAAGACTCATAATGATGCATTGCACCCTAGTCGAGTATCAGGGGCTTGCACCGCCCATTTTGCAGGAGCTCTGTTGTTCATTCATTATGACGATCTGATTCAGTTCCGGCTACATCCATATAGAATTTGTGGAGAATTTTTAACATACATGAATTGTTTCATGGGCGTGCACATCACCTATTCTCTCACTGTGCACTGAACCTCACAGATAACTCCACCTGTTGTGAGTCTTGTGCACCAGCACCAGCCAGCTGCTGGGCCAACTCGGCTGCCAGTGACCAAGACATCAGCTAATAACTTCCATCTGCTCCATTTGATCATCTTTCATGCTTCTGCTGATGAATCACTTTAGAAGCGGTTCTATCATCAAACAGCGCTAAAGGCCGACCTTGGCTGCTGCGGGTGAGAAGTCGTCTTGAGCTCGCCAGCGCTTCTGAAGCCTTCGGCCTCGGTGCGTAGGCTCATCCATGCGACAGTCTGCCGGTTTGGCTTCTGGTGGACTGCATTTAGCATATGACTACAATTTTTTAAGGGAGCGCCTTGTGCTCAGGCCCGTGTGTCCTATAATCAAACATTAGGCGCTCAGAATCTTGAATTGCCTTAGAACCATGCGGCATCGGCTTTTCCTTACTGTTTCATCAGATGCCCCAATGGTTCTCTCAGCAATATGCCTTTGTTACATACTGCGGCTGCACTATGCCACCATCATGACAAGCGATGGACTTTTTGGACAAGTGAATAGGTGGGACAGGTTACTAGATGCCATCATCATTATGCAGGTACACACGTGAAAATTGGTTCACCAAGTATGCGTGGAAGAACAACTTGTTCTTCCATCTTCCATACACACTGAACCTCTTGATATTTTAGGTGTTCGAGCCTTAGGAAGCAGCTGCCGCGGCGTCTCACTTTGGATGTTCCACCATCCAATTGATCATCTCTATGTTATATTCATGCAAATACCGCGGCCATACAGAACTTGGCTGCATGCACAGTTGCGCGTCTGTGATCTCGGCAACCCACCATTAGGCACATGTGCGTGAGCCTGGTAGTCCACCCTCATTCATATCGCTATGAAAGTCTCCTTTGCAACGTTTTCACCAATAAACTGAAAGCAGTCAGTGGAGAAACCTCCGGGCAGTTGCATAGTCTGGAGACAATTGGCACGGACACAAATACATTGCCGCGCCACACATTCTGAGTGGACACCATCACTTTGCCATGAGGCAAAATCTCTGGCGGTGGTGTCGCTGGACGCATAGCTCTTCGTTGCTGTTGATGAATTATGGTGTCGCTGACACAGGCAAGTGGCGCTCTCCAGAATTTTAATATATATATGAGCCTCTTGTGATGGTCTGCCCTTCATACGGATCACTTCAACATTCTGTTCCTCTCAACAGACCCACTTCACTATCGATCTGACATCACAAACACAGGCTGTGGTTCAAGCGGCATTAAACACGTAGGTTACGACTCACCCTAAGGACGTGGATATCTGAAACCGATTTACTAAACTAGGGCGGTTCATTACGTTTTCATAGCGCCCCTGGTGAGCTTAATGCTTGTGTGCAGAACGCTATTGTCTGACTGCTGCTCTGACAGTTCTTCTTGCATATGGCACTCTTCTAACAGTGTTGTATGGAATTTATATCTGGAATAAAAGGTTTAAATTGGGGACAGCACCTTTGGCTCGATACACGCTACTGTATCTCGCTCTATGGCTCGCTTTGAGAAGTAATGTTCTTACCGCCACTCATCGGCATTCAAGGTATGACATCTCTTCTAGCTAACAGTGGATCATTAATGGCATCGATCGTGCAGGCCTTCTACTGGCACGAGCATATGCCAATACCGAACACAAGAGACTGGTATTAGTTCCCGGGGTTCTCGGTTTTTACGCCATTATACAAGCCCAGGAGCTGGTATGTGTTCATTCATGTCTCTATTCGGTGAGCATGTATGACGGGCATCTCATCACAGGTACCCGCAACCTTGAATTGGTGTGGCATTACAACCTTATGATCCCAGAGGATGTATGATGCCGTGATGGCAGAGTTTGGCGACTTGGACGCCGATGATGTACCTGTTGGAACTGAAGTATCGCCGGAGACGGTCGTGCCTGCGGATCCAGATATGCCAGCGGCAACGACGGAGGATGACACTCTTGTGCGATTTTAATTCCAACGATAGAGTACTATTGAGGCATGGTGGCAGCTCATAAGTTAGTATTCCTCACTGTATTTGATTGGGATGGGCTGATACAATGGAATGTCCAGTTGGTATGATTTCCGACACTCATCACAAATCTTGTGCGACTGGAGGGCAGCATTATCATATGAGGGCACTTGAATGTTTATTCATGCCGTCCCCTGCAAAGGCTTCAGAGCGGCCTACTCTGTGAATATGCTCGCTGTGCAATAGGGTGTACGGGCTTGAGCAAATTCAAACTGTGATACTCTAGATAATGGTGGCCAGATAGATGCGAATATATAATCCTACTCATGAAATCTCACGTGATTTTGCGATTTTGTGGGTACACGTCAAAGTAATGCCTGGATATTGTCTGTTCCCCCTGATGTGCTTCGCCGATATTATCCCATTCGATGCGGGTCGGACTCGACAAACTCAGGCTGGCCAACTCCAACGTGACATTTAATCGTCTATCTTGTTGTTAGTGACATCCGCTCGGACATAGTTTGGGTGCTAACTGCCAGCTTTCCAATGTAGAGTTGCATTTGAATTACTTTCCAAGTAAACGCTCAAGCGAACATGTCACAGTTCTCCTGTTGTGCTATCAAGGCGCCCACTCAACACAGTCACAATATGTGACTATGTCACACCATCCTTGCCAGAGCCAACGAACCAATCATGGCTGAATCTATCAGTCTGGAGGAAACCAACAAGATCCGTGTCAGTTTGGGTCTTAAGCCTCTCACTGATGATTCTGCACCCGCTGATACCAAGGAGCAAACCGCCGAGGGCAACTTTGCGAAGCGAAAGGAACAAGAGGCACAGGAGCGAGAACGAAGGTTTGTCGCCTTAATTACCTCTTCATGTCACTAACATATTACTCTCGCACAGACGTATCCAAGCTGGCATTGCAAAGTGGGTGTCATCATCATCTTCAATATTTTCGTCTACTTCTACTTTTCTTCCTTGCTCCCAGGCATGCATTAGAGCATAGTGCTCACGCGGTCTTCTTTCTAGGGTCAAAAACAAACGAGAGTTGAACGCTTCTCTTCAAGGTACCACACTTGGTGAAAGCGAGGATGTTGACGACACAATAAAGTGGATCAGGAGAAACAAGAAGAAGGCTAAAGCGCTGGCGAGAAAGCGCCAAGAGGAGCTGGAGAACTTAGACAAGTCTTATCAAGGCGAAGATTATACTGAGAGTACGTTGTAATAGTATCATCTTGGGTATAGATTTAACCTCAAGTGCAGAGGATCTCGCTGGTCTGAAGGTTAGCCATGACTTCGAGGCCTTGAACGAAGGTGAAGACCGGATACTCACCCTCAAAGATAGCCGTATACTCGACAACGAGGGTGAGTAATATGTAGCATTATGTCCTACCCCACTATGCTTACGTCATAACAGAGGATGAACTCCAGAATGTCGAGATGGCTGAGGATGAGCGGACAAAAAAGAATAATGAGTTGAAAATTAAGAAGCGTGACTATACCGGGTACGATGACGAAGAATTCGTCGCTGGCAATGAAGGGATGAAACGTGCTGTTTTAGCCAAATATGACGAAGACATCAATGGGGCGCCGGAAACGGTGTGTACACCCTTGTTTATCGTCTTACTTCACTTACGCTTTTTGGTTAGGGGTTCCGTCTTGGCGGTGGCGTACCTAAATCCAGCAAGCCCACAAGGCAGATGCAAGAAGAGGCTGCGGCCACCATTAACAAGTCATTGCTCTCAATAGATTATGCCAGTGAGTACAACTTTCTGGCCATTGCTGTCTACTGATGTTATGATTATCAGAAAACTTTGACATCATGGATTACCAGCAGGAGGGTGATATTGGTTTTAAGAAACCAAAGGTACTTTTCCCCCGTTGTCTAATGTTATCACTCAAAATGCTCTTTCTAGACGAAGAAGAAGCGTCCGTCACGCCGTATAGCCGAGACAGATTCTGCTGACATACCTCCTTCTGAGAAGATGGATGTGGACTTGGAGAAGCCATCAGCTCGAGTTCGCAATCTAGATGGAGTTTTCGTGGACGATGATGATATACAGGCCGTACTTGCTCGTCAGCGAAGAGCGAAAGTGAAGAAGGCCAAGCCGTTAGATCCAGAGGAGATTGCGCGTAGGAGTAAGTGTATCTCTATTATCATTTCGTGATGCGTCCTGATGGACATACAGTTGTGGAGGAACGAGCAAGAGAGCAGGCGGAGGAAGCAGCGCGCATGGACGTCCAAGTTAAGGTGGAAGACGATGAGTCTGGCCAGGCGCCAACCGGTGATAATCGCGTGCTTGAATTTGATGACACTTCAGAGTTCGTTCAGGCCATCCAGTACAATCCTGTGGTGGTAAAAGAAGAGCCGAAAATTACCACCTTACTTCCCGCTCCCCCTGATTCAAAAAATCTCACCCCTCTGCGCACTCGCACAGACTCGCCTATGGAAACAGATCAGGTTCTTCACGAGCTTGAGGCAGGAGAAGTGGTCGTTAAAGAAGAAGATGAGGAAGATGAGGCCATGTTGAATGCGATTGAAGCCGCCATCAACACTGCTGAAGCGGAGATGGCAAATGGCCAGGCAGGCGTTGAGTCAGAAGTCAGTTATATTCCTTGAAATTTTCTATGATATTACAGGCTTATGCGACTCATCATAGGTTGGGACATCATCTGAGCAGATGTTCACTTCGGGAATGGCGTCAACCCTCACAATCCTGCGGCAGCAAGGCATTCTTGCCAATCCTAGTGCAGACCGCTTAGAGCGTGAAAAGGTGCAGCTGCAGCGGGATTTATGGTTGGCTGAACAGCGGCGACGCATCGCACAGCGAGAACTTGATCGTGCTAGATCCCGTGGGTCGAATAAGGATCAAGCGACACGTGAGTATGAGAATCGACTGCGAGAGCAGCACGAGGCGCGTGATAGCCTCGAACATTTCAAACACTACAAGCCGGATATTAATATCGTTTATCACGACGAGTTTGGTCGAGAACTGACCCCCAAGGAAGCTTGGAAGGCGCTAAGTCACAGATTCCACGGTAAAGGCTCAGGAAGGGCGAAGACAGAGAAAAGATTAAAGAAGATTGCAGAGGAGAAGAAAAAAGAAGCGATGGCGAGTGGGGACACGCCTCTGAGCATGAACAAAGCTTTCCAGTTCCGCCAGGAGAAGGCCGGTCAGGCACACATGGTGCTTTCGGTTGGTAATAGAGGGTATGTATCTCTGAATCCTCACATGGCTTGTTGCTAAATGTGCTCTAGTGCCGTCCCACAGATCAGCGAGTTTCTCGACTCACAACCGCTCACTAAAGGCGCCAAAGCGGAGAAAAAGGGCAAGAAAAAGAAAGAGGATAAGACTGCTACTCCACAGATTATCGACATGACTGGCTTTACTGCCTTGCCAACTGTCCAGTCAGGCCTGACACCCTTATCGACATCTGCTTCCGCATCGCCAGCACCAGTGGCGGTCAATGGAGGATCACCTGCTCCCAAGCCAGGGTTTTCAAGGATCGTCAGTGAGTCGTCACCTGCTCCTGGGTCGGGTCTTGGAACACCTGGAACACCTGTGCCCGCTAATGGCGAGCGGACGAAAGTTGCATTTGGCTTTGGCACCAAGCGTAAGGCGGCTGGAGAAGACCTTGCAGGAAGACCTCCCACAAAGAAGCGTTGATGCTTTGAGCGTGTAAGGCTCACTGTATTAGGTTGTAGTATTTCGCTTTAATTTGCTGTATAGAATGGTGGTTCAAGACAAATATTTTGTAAAAGCAGAAAAATAAGCATAGATCCAATATATTAGCGGGGGGGAAATGAGCTTGGTTATGACAATGCATGCAGGATTGAGGTCGATATCAAATGGTTTTCGGTGAGTTCACGAGTGGCTAGGTTCCGTCTTCGACGTCGCGTGTGGGCCGGTCACCATATGCCATAGTTCTGGGCCGTCGCGAATGATAGCCTGTAGTGGGCTATATAAGTTACAGTAGCGGAAGCGTCTAAAACAGTCATTTACAATGAGAACTTCAACAGCAATCAGGGCAATGATAATGAGCTCCATGCGGTGGCTTGAAGACTATAACAGAGAGGCAGAGCGTCAGACTGAATCCGACAAGGAAAGCAGGCGTGCTAGTAAAAATCAGTCAGTGAACGCTAGGCGTACCTCCACAAGAAGTTCTCGAAGGGTGGACTGAACCTGTAATCGAGAATGTGAGTGTGAGCTGAAAAAGAGGAAAAAAGAGATTAACCTCGGCGGCATACGTAATTTTGTCGTTGATAGAGGTAATCCGGGCTTTGATTTCTAACGCATCGCTAACCGTGTGGAAGTAACCTTGGATAGCCACAGCGAAATTCACACCTGTTGCACAATTAAAGGTCCAAATACATACCTTCGAGCACAGGCTCTGTCCAATAGAAATCCGGCGTGTCGCCAAAATTCTCGCGGTTTAGATTTGCACCTTGGCGAAACCTAAGCAACTCGCCGAGTTTCTTGATGAGTGTCTTGCGACCAAGGCTGGGCCTGCCCGTTTTGCTTAGTGAGTGGGGAAGTAGTGCGACGCTTTGGAGGAATGTTTCGAGGGAGGATTCTAGTGCAGATAAGGCTGTGGAGCGTGCAATGGCTTGAGAGAAGGCATATCTCGCGGGTAATGAGGATATAGGGAGTGCAGGGGACGGATGTGTGGAAATTGGAGGAGAAAGCGTTGATGGATCAGAAAGTGGAGGTGTTGATCCCAGGATGATTAGATCGCCTTGGAGGCGAGTGGATCTAACATCAAGAGTTTTAAAGAAAAAGAAGAGTCAAAGACGAGACACGCGAACATACTCTTTGGGGTCCGTAACATACTCAAGGTCTTCAGTCTCATCCTCTTTCAACGGTGCGACTTCAACGCCTGATACGCTTCGTATCACCTCTCTTTTGAACCGCTCAGCCTCGCCTTCTCCGAGGCCCCAACAGACGAAACTGCCATTGGAAAAAACAAAGATTTCACCCTCATTACCTGGTCGTCCCCACTTCGGAATCCAACAAGACTCCTGGAAAGTGAGTGCGGTTGTTGGGAGAGCAGGTGACAAGCGCAGTCGTGGCAAAATATATCTCTCAGCGGTGGCCAAGGTAAAAACAGGCTGGATGGAACCACGAGTTGGTGTCGGATTTGACCGTATTGGGAGGGAGGCGGATGCTGCTCGACGGAGGGAAGTTGTTGCTTTTGGTTTCGGTTTCGGTGGCGGGTCCGCTGGCTGGGGGGTAGATGAAGCCATGCCACGCATAGGAAGCAGTAAAGAGCCCCGAGGACAAGTGGAACGCAACAGTTTTGTGAACGCAAACATCTGAGGAAGGATTATCAGATTCCGTCAGGACAGATCGTAAGGTTGACCAATCTCCCAGAAACGAGTGCATTGCAGCATACAGCCACAAGAGCAGTCAGTGGATTGTCAGCGCATTATCTGTAGAGTACATGATGCTAATCGTCTTGCGGAAATCAATGGAGCCATTTGACTTCTTGGGCGTTGAAACTCGCCAACCAGTAAAGTGCGTGAGGATAATTTGCACGGGCATTATGCCTGGCTGATCAAAGGATATAAGGCGCAGCAATGCTACACTCGTTCTGGGAGATCGAGGCCGTTTAAGAAAAATTGGCTTTACCTTCAGAAGGTTGGTACGAGGCGCTCACATACCGTGACTGCCTCGCGATTGTCACAGTATGTCCAAGTCGTCGTGCAGAAGAAAATTGCACATGGCCGCCCTTTCTTGGTCTCTATTATCAGAAACATGACTGAATCACGAGTGGTACAAAGCTCCCAGCGTAATCATATTGTGATAAAGCTGATAAACTGCGACAAGATAATTTGCCATAACTTCTGCTCATATTTTACAGACGGATATTGTTCACTTATACACTATATTTAACTTCTGATGAAATCTCAATTCCATATGGTGAACAAGTTGGAACGGGGACTCTGGTATTGGGAGGTTTCTCCGCTGCAAACTCTCTTCCATTGCGAAGGATCTCCATTAAACTGCCTTGGTAATTTCCGATAAAAACAAAAATGTCTTTCTGCACGAGCACCTGTACACATAAAGAAAGGTGAGATTCCTTATCGATTCGGGGAAAGTAGATGAGCTTACCCTTAAGGCACTGACGCACCACGCGGCATCGATGGTGGGTTCCCCTGGAAGACTCTTTATCGGGACAGTTTGGAGATGTTCCTCCAAAATCTGGTGAGTCACAGTGGCATCTACCTTCGCCAACAGAACGAGCGCCGCAAGCGGCGGTGTTCGAGCTTGTAGCTGGACATCGCTCTGAAATACCCACTTTATCCCACCTCCCTTAGCGGGAACATCAACAACATGGTAGCAGACCGTGTCTTGGTCTGTTGCTGCCGGATTTTTCCTCATCCATAATATGGCGTAGTGATAAGGATCACCCTCGGGTGGAACTTCTGAAGGAGGGAGACAGTACATAGCTAAGTACAGCCGCCTCTTGTTGCTGTTCGCTCTACTTGAGAACATGAGGGAGCTCGTGCTGAGGTGTCGTGAAACGGGGGCGAATGAATTCAGCAGAGTATAATGTTGCACCTTTTATTTTCGTACCCGTGCACTTCCGTGCAGGGAGGCTTTTCTGCATATGGAAATGTTCTATTCAAGTTCTCCAGGTGTCGACTATCATGATTTCAGGCCACAAGGACTGTCAAAGGGCCTGCTAGAAGCGCAAGAAAGGTGTTGGGGGATTCTTTTCGTCTCCCCTGGCATTTCCCGAATTGAAGTGCCATGCTCATGAATGGTGTGGGCTCAAAGAAGTTACTTCTACCCATGTGATCATGTCAAGACAAGTGTGTGAATTGTACCAAGAAGACCGGCGTTTTAGGTTACCTCGCATCTGGTGTTCGTGAAACAATAATATTGTTAAGACAAGCTAAACGTGGAATGAGCAGGCAACACAACAGACCTGGGTAGACAATAAGTTTAAGGAGATAGATAACCTTGTACCAGGCTACTTTGCAACTGGCATGAAAACTTTCGCCGCTCTACTAAATCTGGATTGCCTCAAAAGATTGAACAACATCAAGCTTGAATGAACGTCCGTGTCAATGCACGTAGTTCTCTACCACTTAAGTGCTGCACACCGATGATAGTGAAGAATTAAGATAGACACTGCTAACAATTCTACAGTGGTAATTGTAGATGTGATGTATGAGATATCTGTATGTGTATACAATATATTATTGACCCTCTTCAGCGACAATTAGATGCTTAAAGCTTGGTTTGTAGCCCCATCCGAAAAAATTCTTTAAAACGTACCCTATAGCGCCCTCTTCATCCTCGTTCCATTTTGCTCGCTTCCACTGCTCGTCGTCTTCATCCTCTCGTCTGAGACGACATTGCGCAAAGTCTATCATAACCACAGGCCTAGACTCCTTATTGTGAAGCACTGCATCCGCATTTGAACCAGCCGACGGGACGATAAAGTTTTCCAGTCGGACATCATGGTTCAAAACACCAGCATCTCCACAAGTGTCGACGATCTCCAGGCACCTCAGACAAATCTCGTCTGAGAGAGTTTTTGTAGATATGTTCGCCAGGGTTTGACCAGGAATATATTCCAGGAGAATGCCGGGAACTGTGGCATCGACATTTGCGGCACTGGCCTGCTTGTCGTTGGCAAGAAAACGGACACTCCCATACAGCCTCGGGATGGCATTCCCTTGCAAAGAGGCAAGGCGGTTGTATACATCAACCTCGCAGTCATGGTATGATAATTGAAGAGCAGCCATATAGGCTTCGACCTCCATTGGCGGGTGGTCTTCATCTCTCTCATCCTCGTCAAAGCGCTTTGCCTGCCATTCAGCGAGACTCCGCATGAAAGACTTGTCGGATGCGAGTGAACGATACTTGGCCTCACTTTCGGGAGTAACTGGGAGGGCTTCATGGAAGGCACGCACGTCATTTGCACAGCGGCGGTCGTATGCTTTAAGGATCATGAGGTCTGGGAGGGAGGGTATTGGGGTGTCCAGCTTGACCTTGAGGACGACAGACACGGTTACTGGGGTAAATGCCTCCACTACGGTGACCGTAACATGAACCATTCCAATATCAGAGACGGTGGAAGAAGGTGGTGTGACCTCGAGATGGAACTGAGTACCAACAACGTATGGACTCCTGCGAGATCAGAGTCACTCGCAGACAGCCCTCAGTGAATAACAACAACCATGAGACTTACGTGAAAGGCTCCGAAATTGCGATCTGTTTTTCCGCCATATGAGGTTTTGACTGACTGCTTTGATTGGTATTGATCGTTTTCCTGTAGTCCTTTCCTATAAGATACAGCCAAGGTGGTAGGTGGGTTGTGATTAACGTTCCCGCATATGAAATAAGTGCCCCACATAAATTTATCGTGCATCACGCCCAGACGTTGCACTCAGCCTTAGGTAGGCCGTGACTTTGTCGCAATATTAGGGCCATAGGTGCAGGGGCGCCGAACTTGACGCCATTGAGGTCATGGAAATAGATGCGGAGGAATACCCTCATGCTGTAAAAAGGGTAATAGTAATGAATCTGACGCCGTGTCATGCTAGCAGCGCAGGACAGTCGATCAACCAGCGACGTTAAGGAGTTCATTGTGATTCGGTGCCAAGGCAATAGTCATGCTTTGGCCAGCTGTGAATGGTAGAGCAATTTACAACTCGAAGAATAGGTTTATGCTGCATTCTGCTTGACCTTCCCTTGCCTACTCTTTGTTGATGATCAGATTCATCAAGCGCTGAGGATTTACCACAGGTATGATTCTTACGTAATTGCAGATGCGCCCCAACGTTCAACGTACAACTGAGTCTGGACTTCAGCCTCAAACTTCGAGACTTTAATGGAATCATGGATGAACATCTGTCTTAGCATCCAACCCCTAAGTGCCAGCGACTCGCCTCAATGAAATTGCTGGCGAGATATACATCCGACATTACGACTATTGTACTCGTTAACTGCTCAGTGAGGAGTCAGCGAGTAGGGTCTACACTGGCAGGAAAACTGAACCTTCTGGCTGTTGCTATTCTTGCTCTGCTATCACAACTAGCCCCCTTCCACTTTGACGCCATACACGTCCCAGCGAGAAACGCCCATGTTCCCTGCTAGTGACAGCAGTTCACTATTAGGATTCACGGGTTCACTATGGCAGATCATTTATTGTTTGATTATGGCATGTATTGTTCTACAAATATTGCAATGCCTCTTCTACCCCACCTCTCGACATTCGCTATTATAACTGGAACGACACTGATGTTCGTCATTGCCATCTTTATTTAATAACCTCGAGCTCGCACTGCAGATTTCGTATTTGAAATTTCAGGCATCCGCCATGGATAGGGCTTTGCTGACGTTGGAGTATCGGCTGAGACGACAAGCTGTCCTTCCAAGGCAGAAAGAGAGTTCTTTCCCTTTGCTCAATTTGATTTCTCGCATCTCTTTTATTATCTGACTCTGGTTACTGCTGGCCTCTGGGAACATATAAAACAGCCCCCATTCTTCGAACACTGACAGAAACACCTTCATACGCACTCTAACAAACATCCGAGAACCAAAGTATTTTTCTACCCAGTAACATGTCTAAAAAAGTATGTGCATGCGTAAATGATCTGTGCTTTAACCATTGATTGATTGTGGGCATTGCTGCAGGAACTCAAAACCTACTTTGAGAACATGAACTACGCCGACCTCAGTGGAGGTGGCTGGTCTCCTGCAGCGACATGGTTGCGTGTGCATGGAGACTCCAAGTCCAGCGTCAAAGGCGTTTTCCATATGGAGACCATGCTGTCTTCCAAAGGAGAACATTTGGCCAAAATAGTGGGGGCTGGCGGAGCTAGCGTTGCCAACGCTGTCGTGGCCGGTACTGGAACTGCAGCACCTACTCTGCCACAAGTCGCGGCGGCATTGAAGGTTGCTGCTGGAGTATGAGGGGCAGTCGAGTTGAACAATGTTATGCAATTCTAGTAGTTACAATGTATGGTTTGTGTAAATATGTTCGCCAGGGTTTGGCCGGGAATATATTCCAGGAGAATGCCGGAAACTGTGGCATCGGCAATTGCAGCACTGGCTTGCGTGTCGTCCACAGGAAAATGGACACTCCCATGCAGCCTCGGAATGGCATTCCCTTGCAAAGAGGCAAGGCGGTTGTATACATCAACCTCGCAGTCATGGTATGATGACCGAAGAGCAGCCATATAGGCTTCGACCTCCATTGGTGGGTAGTCTTCATTTCTCATCCTCGTCAAAGCGCTTTGCCTGCCATTCAGCGAGACTCCGCATGAAAGACTTGTTGGATGCGAGTGAACGATACTTGGCCTCACTTTCGGGAGTAACTGGGGAAGCCTTATGGAAGGCATGCATGTCATTTGCACAGGCTGTCGTATGCTTTAAGGATCATGACGTCTGGGAGGGAGGGTATCGGGGTGCGAGATCAGAGTCACTCGCAGACAGCCCTCAGTGAGATAACAACAGCCCTGAGACTTATGTGAAAGGCTCAGAAATCGCGATCTGTTTTCCGCCACATGAGATTGACTGTTTGCTTTGGTTGGTATTGATCGTTTTCCTGTCGTCCTTTCCTATAAGATAAAGCCAAGGTGTTAGGTGGTTGTGATTAACGTTCCCGCATATGAAATAGGTGCCCCACATAAATTTATCGTGCATCACGTCCAGAAGTTGCGCTGAGCCTTAGGCAGGCCGTGACTTTGTCGCAATTACTGTGCTATCATGACCATAGGCGCAGGGGCGCCGAACTTGACACTTACCGGCCATTGAGGTAACATTGGAAATAAATGTTAAGGAAGACCCCATGCTGAAAAAAGGGTAATAGTAATGAATCTGACGCCGTATCATTATAGCAGCGCAGGACACTCGATCAACCAGCGACGTTAAGGAGTTCATTGTGAATTCGGTGTCAAGGCGTTAGTCATGCTTCGACCAGTTGTGAATGGTAGAAGCAATTTACAACTGCCGTTCATGCTGCATCCTGCTTGGCCTTCCCTTGCCTACTCTTTGTTGATGATCAGATTCATCAAGCGATGGGAATTTACCACAGGTATGATTCTTACGTAATTACTGATGCGCCTCCTGCGTTCAACGTACAACTGAGTCTGGACTTCAGCCTCAAACTTCGAGGCCTTAATGGATTTAACATGGATGATATCTTAGCATCCACCCCCAAGTGCCAGTGACTCGCCTCGCCTCAATGTCATTGCTGGCGAGATATACATCCGACATTACGACTATTGTACTCGTTAACTGCTCAGTGAGGAGTCAGCCCTGAGGGTCTACACTGGAAGAAAAACTGGACCTTCTAGCCGTTGCTGTTCTTGCTCTGCTATCACAACTAGCCCCCTTCCACTTTGACGCCATACACGTCCCAGCGAGAAACGCCCATGTTCCCTACTGGTGACAGCAGTTCACTATTAGGATTCACGAGTTCACTATGACAGATCATTTATTGTTTGATTATGGCATGTATTGTTCTACAAATATTGCAATGCCTCTTCTACCCCACCTCTCGACATTCGCTATTATAACTGGAACGACACTGATGTTCGTCATTGCCATCTTTATTTAATAACCTCGAGCTCGCACTGCAGATTTCGTATTTGAAATTTCAGGCATCCGCCATGGATAGGGCCTTGCTGACGTTGGAGTATCGGCTGAGACGACAAGCTGTCCTTCCAAGGCAGAAAGAGAGTTCTTTCCCTTTGCTTAATTTGATTTCTCGCATCTCTTTTAGTATCTGACTCTACTGCTGGCCTCTGGGAACATATAAAACAGCCCCCATTCTTCGAACACTGAACAGAAACACCTTCATACGCACTCTAACAAACATCCGAGAACCAAAGTGTTTTTCTACCCAGTAACATGTCTAAAAAAGTATGTGCATGTGCAAATGATCTGTGCTTTAACCATTGATTGATTGTGGGCATTGCTGCAGGAACTCAAAACCTACTTTGAGAACATGGTCCACAAGAACCTCAGTGGAGGTGGCTGGTCTCCTGCAGCGACATGGTTGCGTGTGCATGGAGACTCCAAGTCCAGCGTCAAAGGCGTTTTCCATATGGAGACCATGCTGTCTTCCAAAGGAGAACATTTGGCCAAAATAGTGGGGGCTGGCGGGGCTACCGTTGCCGAGGCTGTCGTGAAAGGTACTGGAACTGCAGCACCTACTCTGCCACAAGTCGCGGCGGCATTGAAGGTTGCTGCTGGAGTATGAGGGGCAGTCGAGTTGAACAATGTTATGCAATTCTAGTGGTTACAATGTATGGATGAGACTGAAATGGTGATATATGGGATATCCGTATGTGTGTACAATCATCGATCTTCGGCGACAATCATATACTTGAAGCTCGGTTTGTAGTCCCATCCAAATTTTTTCTTTAAAACATACCCTACAGCGCCCTCTTCATCCTGGCTCCATTTTGCTCGCTTCCACTGCTCGTCGTCTTCATCCTCTCGTCTGAGACGACATTGCGCAAAGTCTATCATAACCACAGGCCTAGACCCCTTATTGTGAAGCACTGCATCCGCATTTGAACCAGCCGACGGGACGATAAAGTTTTCCAGTCGGACATCATGGTTCAAAACACCAGCATCTCCACAAGTGTCGACGATCTCCAGGCACCTCAGACAAATTTCGTCTGAGAGAGTTTTTGTAGATATGTTCGCCAGGGTTTGACCAGGAATATATTCCAGGAGAATGCCGGGAACTGTGGCATCGACATTTGCGGCACTGGCCTGCTTGTCGTTGGCAAGAAAACGGACACTCCCATACAGCCTCGGAATGGCATTCCCTTGCAAAGAGGCAAGGCGGTTGTATACATCAACCTCGCAGTCATGGTATGATAATTGAAGAGCAGCCATATAGGCTTCGACCTCCATTGGTGGGTGGTCTTCGTCTTTCTCATCCTCGTCAAAGCGCTTTGCCTGCCATTCAGCGAGACTCCGCATGAAAGACTTGTCGGATGCGAGTGAACGATACTTGGCCTCACTTTCGGGAGTAACTGGGAGGGCTTCATGGAAGGCACGCACGTCATTTGCACAGCGGCGGTCGTATGCTTTAAGGATCATGAGGTCTGGGAGGGAGGGTATTGGGGTGTCCAGCTTGACCTTGAGGACGACAGACACGGTTACTGGGGTAAATGCCTCCACTACGGTGACCGTAACATGGACTATCCCGATTTCAGAGACGGTGGAAGAAGGTGGTGTGACCTCGAGATGGAACTGAGTACCAACAACGTATGGACCCCTGCGAGATCAGCAGACAGCCCTCAGTGAGAATAACAACAGCCATGATGAGATTTACGTGAAAGACTCCGACGTCATAATCTCCTTTCCTACTATGTAAGGTTCTGTCTGTACTTCGGCTGATTACAGTGATTTGTCGTCTTCCTGAAATACTATTCTATAACGGCCTAGGTGGGTTGTGGTCCTTGTGGGGCTGACCTTCCACGCGTCCTGGTCATCAGAGCGGACCTTGAATCACGATCTACCGCTCACGAGAATCAAGGTGAAGACCATACTACGCATAACTTGAAATGCTACAATAGTACATTGTGGAATGCCTGCTGTACGAATTTCATATTCCGCTTAAACAGCTCATATGAGTACCGTCGCAATCATCGCCGTGGCAAAGAAGTAGGAGGCGGCATCTGTCCACTACTTCCTTGTGTACGTGTTGCATAGGAACTGTTTATGCGAGTAGCTGAGGGTGCCCATGAAGCTGTGGTTCCCATCGCTGTTCTAGATCCAAATACAGTGCTCGCTTCCCCTGCTGAAGAATTTTCCCAGGCGAGCAGACCACCCAAGGGAATATGTTGCACCACGACCCGCTTCCGTAACACCTCCGCCTGTACGAGGTATGAAGTGTTATTTCACCATGTCATGTAGCGCGTGGGGCAGGCGTAGGGCAGGCGTACCTCGTACATCTTGAACATCCCACTGTTGACCTTGGACCACCGCGCGACACCCTGGGCAATTGAATGTAGCTGCGGCGAGTGTTCATGGAACGGACCATGCTTGAGATGGTGGATACGCGTGATGGAGAGAGAGTACAAGTCTGATGTGGGGAGCGACGAGTCAAGAATCATGGCGGGTGATACGTCATCGCGATCTGCGGAGCCCGAGCAGATGGGTATGGAGTCATGATATGGAGGCAGGAAACGTACCACGAAGCTGTCCGCTTCCGAAGAGGTAACCCAGGAAGCCGTAGTCATCGAGGCCCCATACGCCATGGCTTCCTGCAGGCTCGAGGCGGTATACATCTTGAAGTTTCCATGCCAAACGCAAGTATCTTGGAGAGTATTAAATGCGCATTGCATGTGCACAAATATGTGACACACCTCTCAAACACTCGCAGGACGAGTCGGCGTTCTTCATTGGGCTCGGGGGAGAAAAAACGCAGTAACGTAAGGCAGAGCAGGAACAGTGCAAAGGCAGTCTCATGCCCCGTTCCGTAGTCAATTCTCTGGAATGATCCAAACGATATCAAGAAATACGGCCGAATAAGAGGTATGGCGGTGTGGAGCTCAGACGGCAACAAGGCCTGTAAAATAGCTTCGGATCGCTGGAGGAGCAACGACGGGTCAACAGCTTGACAGCAAAGTAGACGCAATCAAGGAGAACCTCCTCGAGCCTCTTCCCGTATTCCCGAAATGCGAGATTGCCGAAACGTTGCGCTGTGGGGTATGGCGGTATATCGTCGACCCAGGCAGCGAGCTCATCGAGCGTGTGTAGTGTCCGTGTGATCGCCTGACAGTGGCCGCGCATTGTTCTTTTTCTTCACAGTGGTAGTACTGCATGCTGCCTACCTCACTGTCCGTGGCAGTGTCTTGCAGCGGAAGACCCCAGCCAGCTACAGACTCATTGAGACGGCGGAGAAAGGTGCCGTAAGTTTGATATCCAGCAGTGTGCTGCCAAGCCTCCACGTCAGCATCCGTAGATATCCTCATCGTCGGCGGCGACATTCTCTCGAGCACATCTGCGGAAACATGAGGGAGGGCCATTTTGTGGCACAAAAAATATATGACTCCGCCACCTTCGCCTCCGGATAAAGTGACTGTGACTCATGTGACCATCTACCTTTTCTTCCACAACCACGACAACCGCACCGCACCGCATTGCACCTACTTCTCTTCTTCCACCACAGGTCGTCAGGGAATCCAACGCGTCTCCCTATAATCCACCATGTTTTCCGCTGCCTCTGAACGACCCCGCCACACGTTCGCGGCAAATGCCCTTCGCGGCGCAGGGCTTATTGACAAAGAGCGAGACAAGGAAAGAGAAAAGGACAGAGATGCACGCATGTCCGATGCTTCTGCAGGAGGTGCCAAACGCACCGCGAAAGTGCGCTCGCATGCGCACAAGACACACACTATTAAAGATGCTGGCTCGAATTCACGGGCTTCCTTAGTAAGTTTCTCTATTGTTGTTTGTATCTTTATGCACACTTTATCACCAGCATGCTCATTCTTGTGGTCGTGCGGTGCTGACCATGCTTACATCTTCCCAGCTTGCCTCTCGCCTAAGTGCTTCATCGTCATCGCCCATCTCCATTCGCGGCGCGTCTAAACAATCTCCTTCATCTTCCCGATTGCCGCGTAGAGTGGAACCACATCGTCGTGGACCCATCTCGCCTGGACAGGCGTCTATGTCTGCGCACAGTGTCGACGTTTGGAGGGAGTTTGTACAGAAGCGTTGGAATCCCGAAGCACAGTTTTTGAATCTCGAGGTTTGTAGCGAGTCCCTTATTTGTATTCTTGGCTTATTCTCATGTACTTCACCAGTATATTGCGACCGATGAGACTTTAAAGGTCCTAAATCGACCGGGGGGTCCACTGTCGCCAAAGGAGGCGGCTGTTATATTTAAGCTTGCATCCCAACTCAAGCCAGACGTGAGGCATTGGTATGCACGGACGCGTTTCGACAGCGCCACCTAATTCTTGTTTTCAGGTTATCTCAATCTCCTTAGCCAATAACAACCTTACGTCTGCGCAACCTCTGCAGACACTATGCCACTATCTTCCTGGTTTGCGAAATCTCTCTCTAGCAAACAACAAGTTGCGCCTATCATATAGAGAGCTTGATTACGTCGCCTCGCGCAAAGGCAAGTTTTTGCAGCTCAAAGAGCTCGTCATGAACGGGAATCCTTTGCGCGAAGTCGATATAGCAAATGGCAAGCAGGATAAATATAGAACGTAAGTAGCACTTCCCTTCCAGTATGCTGGAACTTATATCGAGTGATTTAGCGAAATATTGCGCCGATTTCCCACACTCGAGTTACTCGATTCGGAGGCGGTCTTCAAGATAGACTTTGATGTACCAGGACCGTCAACGGTGCCGGAGCCCTTTTCTGGTCCAGGACCAACCTCTTTTCCTGTGGAGATTGCGCCAGGCTTGATAGCGCCTGGTATGGCGGCCATTGTAGCTGAATTTCTTACCAAGTGCGTTCCATATACATTTTTTAACTTCAATTTGGTGTCATATCTTTCCTTTAGATTTTTCACTGTGTACGATACATCTCGCACGAGTCTGGGCGACGTATACGGACCGACTGCTTCGTTCTCTTTCGCGGCTAACACGTCTATTCCTCCCCGCGCGCGTATCCAAGGACACCACAATAGTGCTGCAATGCCAAATCAAAAGAAGCTGGAATGGACACAGTATATCACGAATGGCTCGCGCAACCTGAGCCGCATGACCACTGTTGCGCGCGCGGAGAAAAGTCTACAGACCGGACCAGAAGAGATCGTGGCAAAGTTGGTCACATTACCTGGGACGAGACACGATATCACGGCGCAGGAGAAGTTTGTTGTCGATGCATGGCCTGTGCAGGGCGTGCTCCCGTTACCCGGCGACGCAAGTACTATATTGTTTATTTCGGTACACGGGCAATTCGAGGAAGGTGAGTAGAGGTAATTGACTTGCCATACGCGGCCATCGTTTAAACGGTTGGTGCAGAGCCCTCTCGGGGCGTCAGGTCGTTCGACCGCACGTTTATCCTTGCGCCAGCGACGGACGGATCGCGTACGAAACTGGCCGGATGGCCGGTGGTCATACTTGCAGACCAGCTTGTCATCCGTGCATACTCGAGTCATGAAGCGTGGACACCGGGTCCCATACGCATGCCTCCACAGGAAACCATATCCTCGTCTCAGCAATCCACGACCCAACCCGTACAGGCCCAGCCTACTCTTATCAATCTTCCTCTACCTCCCCAAGCCCGGCAGCAGGTAGTCTCAGACCCGGCGCTTGCTCCACTGGCGGAACCTCAGCGGCTTTACGTAGTAGAGCTGTCGGCACGCACAGGGTTGAACGCTATGTACGCTATACAGTGTCTTGAGGGGAACGGATGGGATCCACAGAAGGCCCTCGCGAATTTTGAGGCGGTTAAGGTGCAAGTTTACTTATGTATCGTGCTCCCGTGATTTAACATGGCGCACTGCCTTATAGGCTAATCTTCCCAGAGAGGCGTTCATATGATTCCGCTGTTGTAGCACTGGACAGTTGCCGTCTGCTGTGAATCTTCAGTTTCGCGCTTGTTAATTGTATCACGTTTTATAGAAACGTAACTAGCAGCTTCCTTATCGAACGACGTTTCTCATCCCATCTCAATCGTCATTAATTATCCTATCAATGCAACCCATTCACCCATCCAGTAGTTCACCAGTTCAAACGTTCTCCAGCTCTTGTACAAGCACTTCATGATATACAATCTCAAAGTCACAAACGACGAATGACGTTAAACAAAGTGCACTGTTTCTTTTCTCTCCATAAATAATGTGTGAAGGTCAAGTGTCCAAACACGATCGTATGGTCACACCAAGAGAATACACACGAGATGAGCTACCAATACAAGATCCTCTAAAAATGTAGAAAGAGTGAAAATGGTGAAAATCGAGACTGAATGATGTGTTGTATTATTGGGGTGACTTAGCCTAGTGACGTGTCTCCGGCATGATTACGCTGGATGAGAGTGCGTCGTCGGAAGCCTCGCAGGACCTCGCGGATGACGCGTAACCATACTTGGGCCTTTTGTAATTTGTCAAAGACATTTTGGACGTGTTTTGCCAGTTTGCGCGTCAATAGTCGGCGCAGCATATAGGGCTCCTCTATTGGACCCAGCGCGGTGATGTTTTGAACATCGATATTAGAAGCTGTATCGTACGGGGTCGACCGGGGTGATCGCTCGATGATCGGGAGAAGCCGGGATGATTGTGTGAGGATGTCTTGCCTATGGCGTATTCGCAATAACATAGCAAGTTTTTCTTCTCGAACCTGGTACGCCCGCTTCAGCTAAAGGTTCCTCTCCACAGCACAACGGAAAGACACGGTAGTACCTTTACGGACTCCTCCACCAGTACACGCGCTTGGGCTATAGACCGCTGCGCGTAAGCGTAGGACTGATGGATGAGAGCGAAGTGGTCGAGAACTTTTTGGAGATCTTGATCAGCGCGCAGAAGAACCGTCGGGGTCATCGAAGTATCGGGTAGCGATGATACAGCTGCCTCGACTGCATTATTCGCAGACAACGAGATCTCGTCTGCAGATACCTCAGGAAGGGTTGGATTTTGTTGAAAGCCAGCTAACACCTGCGTGGTGACTTCTTCATTCCGATTTGAAGACTCACTGTCCACCGGGGACAGTCCTCGCTGAGGCAAATTCTGGGAAGAGTCAGGAAAATCTATACCAAATTTCACAGAAGCGGGTCTCTGCAGTTCGGCTGATGAAACCTTTCGCAGTTTAGACTCTGCTTGGTGTCTGCTTCTAGGGCGCCGTTTTGGATACGCGGATTGGACATCATGTTCAACATATTCTCTGAGCGCTTTAGTCTTGCTTAAGTCTCGCCTGGTGTGTTCGAACGCCTCTCTCGCGGACTCTAATCTCGCTGTCCAGTGTTCAAGGACGTTCGAGGCAAGGTCTCGGGTGTATAGAAGTGTATCCGCCAAAGCAGGAAGATCGGGTAACGTATTTGTGTCCACCCCATACCCAGTATAGTATTGTGTATAGGTATGCAATGCATGAGCACTGGACGAGAGATGACGAAGAACGTCGACACTGCAAGCTGGGGCGTCAATAAATAAATGGGGTTCATACGGAGATGCGGTGAAGGAACTAGGAGGAGTTGCCTCCGACGTTGGAAGGGTATGGTTTAAAGTAGGAGCTTTGTGAAATCGATTTGGGCGCTGTGACCGAAATAATGACCAGTATGACCCGTAGGAGTGTGCGTCTGAGGACGTGGATGAAGAGGCAGACGACCTGGACATAAGACTAGTATATGATTCTTTCTTCGTTAGACTATTTGGGAAAACGTGCGAAGTGCCAAGAGAAAGCCCGCTCAGCTGTTGATGGATGGGAGGCGGGAAAGCATGCCGGTGGGAGTCAGACCGTAAAGTTGGGTGGCTGTGATGGCGACTTAAAAAAAGAGGTACGAGCTCCCGTCTAGCAACATCCACTGGCCGCAGTCTTCAAAAGGTGTCGAGTGTCAGTTTCTGAGGAGAGAAACAGTGAACTCGTTGGCTCACCCTCTCTCATTTCTCATTTCCCTGACAGCCGTCGCTCTAGAGCTTTCCTTGTCGCAGTCTAACATTGCCAGCAGTACTGGGACGCTATGGCCATGCTCTGCCGCAGCATGGAGGGATGTTTCGCCTTTGGAGTCAGTTGCACGAAGCGACGCACGGAGGTCCCGTACGAGATGCATCGTGAATGTGTACAAGGGGTGCGTACGGGTACTTACGGAAGAATGAGAAGGCAATTGTTTGTCTCCGGCACGTTTGGCATCGTCCTTAGCCGTTCGCGCAAGATGATGCAGTGGTGAGAATCCAAGCGTTGAAAACAATCCAACATCGGAGCCAGCACTATGTAACGTGTCGAGTATAACGAGGCTCGGATACGGCCGCTGGGAGACGGCATGGTGAACAAGAGTCAAACCCGTACTATCTCTGAGGTTGACAAGAAGCGGTGCCCCCGGTGATGAAGAAAGCTCAGGATGTTCATGTAAAGCACGTGAGTCACTGTTGGAGGGAGTCGAGGAAAGAACCGTTTGGAGAGTGCAAACGTCGTGCGTACGAATAGCACGAAGAAGACTATCGAATGTGCGCCGCAAGGCCGTCTCACCAAACCAGGTAATAGGTGGCGGACTAAGGAACCTTTGATGATAAAAGAAAAGGCCCTCCGCCGGTGACTCGATATTTGGATAACATGGACGCTTTCCAGCTCCAAGCTTGCTTGTCACAGAAAAACTACATGTGACAAACTGGACAAGACGTCAGCATCATGCATGTCAAATCTGGGGCAAGTCGCACAAGTCGTCAGACTGAACGCGAACAACTCGATGCAGACACGGATACAAACACCTGCATAATAATATTTTTTTAACCTTTGACATACCTCGGATTGGCGAGAACGTCTCAAGGCTTCCTCACAGAGCCATAGGGCCTGCGGGTGGGGAAGCGCGTACTGAATCGCGGAGCGTTGGCTAACCTCTCTGAGGTCTGCCCTAGCACCATGAGCTAGCTGCCTTGCGAATTAAGACACACCCCTTGCGCTTGAAGCTCAAAATCTTACCAGACGCTGCGTCACTTGGAGATTCCCATCTCGAGCCGCATCTTCACCGTATGATCAGCCAATCACCAGATAGCAAAAGGAACAACGTACACATAAGAGGTGTCGCGCCGTGATCGTCCATTGCATTGACTTCCAGCAGTCCATCAGTAAAATCAAGCAGACACACTATTTCCGAAGACATATTTGACCATGACATCAAGCCTAGAAGAGTAACGCCTCCCGCCCAGGCCATAGGAGCGTTCAGTGAGTAAAGGGAGAGCCCCGGTTGCTGAGTAATAAGTCGCAGAATCTCCAGCCTCCTTTCTGAAAGCCGAGGCCGTTTAACTGCATGAATAGTATCAATCCTAAAGAGATGGTCAGAGGCAAACATTGGAGGCAATGACACGGCATACGCAGTCCCAAAAGCAGCGTAAGACAAGACGCTGCGACCCAGCTCGTCTCTCGCGTTCACGTCTGCACCAGCCGCCAAGGCTCTCTGGACAGTAAGAATGTCAGCATTGGCAATAGCAAGGAATAATTCATATGTTGCTGGTATCATCTGCAGAGTGACGTTCCTAGGTACTGCATATGTTGTCCACCTATTTCAACACAGAAGTGGGCTACAGCAGCCTGAGCTTGATCGCAGGGACACTATAAACTAGGCCTGCGATGCCCTCAAGGCGTACCGGTGGTACAGCCACTAATTTCGCGTCCTCGGCATGCCTGCGGCACCGGCACACCGTAATTCTTAGATCTTCTTGGGGCTGCCCTACGGGATCAATTGCGAAGCATCACCTTATTTCGCACACCAATGCCTGATCCCCGTTCCTGGTGTCTAGTCCCAGACGCCGGTGAGTAGTTGATAAATAAAATATACGATTCGCTACTACGTAGCTCGGTGAATCCGACACATAAATTAAAATATTGTTGAGCCAGTAAAAGTCGGGAGACGGCTTTTTAACTTGCATCATGTCGATCGCATCAGTTTGCAGGAAGAACCGAGCATGTAGATCCTATTGGCCTGGACTCTTGATGTGCAGGGTTGTTCGTGTCATGTCTTGTCATGGTTCTGGGTTGTTAGTTCCGCCAAAATACAGATTCCCAAATTCTATTGTGAGTTAGCCATGGCTTGACAAGGGGGCCTTCAAAGGTCCATATGTCTTGCTTGATATGTCTTGGTTGATGCCTGATATATGACAGAGAGCTTTAAGCGCTAGTTGAAGATCCTGCGAGGGATGTCGGACATCGATCGATCCAGTGACACGTAACTGTTGACGAAGTTTCGCGCGTCGGTGATGTGGCTGAATTCACTTTCGCTGGTTCTTCCATTACCGCTAATCCTTCCATTACAAGCATGTGTATCTCTTGTTGTTAGAACATTCCTAAGTGGTCAGGGAAAGCACCGTTTAGCCTACTACACGGCTATAATTGGAGAAATCCAGGGGTGTTGAAACAGCACAGGAACGCCTAAAAGAACACAAGCCTTGGGGATTTAAAATAGGAACTCTTGTTTGGACGTGGCATTCCTGAAATTGATAAGCGAGCGACGTCGAGCCAAACACTAAAAATGAGTCAATTAATATCACGAGCGATATGTGGGCGATATTGTCCTTATGTTGGCGCGGTCCACCAGATCGTGTGCATGGTGACTGGGAGTGTCGAGGTAGCTGCTGTCGAGTGGCAGCGCGCGGTTGAAACAAAGCTTGTCGGACTTCGAAATACACCATCACGTACTATAACGGAATGAAAGTAACGCCATCTTATATCTCTTGATAGACTATGTATGCATAGAAGACGACATCGATTCAGGGCATTGTTCGATAGTAGACGAGGATGTCAGGCCTCTTTAAACTTCTCAACTACTCCAGGTTTGTACACGATTGTTCTATGCGTGGGTGGCAGTCAATACGGATAATTGTCGAACTTGTCATCCGCGCTGATAATGCCAGTCTTAATTTGTGTCTGGTGTAAGTTATCCAACCAGGGGAGCATCGTATCTGCAAATAAAGCTTTCCCCTTTGCATGGGCTATGGGATCAGGCCAGCTCTGTAAAACCAAGCACAGTCGGAATGTGTTAATCATGAGTCATGGTGAAGAACCCACCCGAATTGCTGCGGCTAACCTTCCAGGAATACCGGGCTCATCCACAATTTCTGTCACAGGATGAAAGTATGTTCGAATAGTAAAGCATATGCAACCTGTCACCGGCATACGTCTCAGACTTTGACGCTCGCTTCTGAAATACACTTCAGACATGCTGTGAAATCATGTTCAGTAAACAATGTGTGATACCGACCAAGCCTCTCACTCTGTCGTTGGTTGCGGAGGCCGCCAATTTCCATCGCTCAGAGCGTCAAAACGAGGCATGTGCGTTGACTGATCGAACTTGTCCTCTTCTCCATGATGAATGCTTGCCCAAGAAATATCGTCGTCAATCTGACAGATGTAAAACACAATGCCATCGACCGCATGCAGTTTCAAATATTGATCCTACCTGAAAGAAGTACTTCCGAGGAATCAGCGTCTCGCAAACAACAATGAAGAAGCTATATATGAGAACACACATTGTTGCGCAAAACAGGCTTATCAACGGGGAGCTTGCGAAAAAACCTTGTCCCACCCAAGAATGTCAGCTGGGCTTGTATCCGAATTAAAGGTCGTTCACCTATCTAATGAAAGTTGCAGTTTCTCCTTATATTGATATACACCGCCTTTCAGGTGGATGTCTTTTAGTGGAAGGCCAATCTTATCTTCGAGTCTCCAAAAACCTGTGTAGTTTCGCACTAAGCTGAACGATCAATGGATTGAAGATATTGATGGTCCACCAACCGGGAATGCATATAGCCCCTGCGCGAAGATAGTACTGCCCATCGGAACCTTCAACCATGATGGCAAGATCTTCAGCTAGGAGACCTGCGACCAGCATTGGATCGTCTATGTCAAGATCCCACTTGTCTCCAGTGGGAAGGATCTCCACGGTTTTCACCCTCCCGCCATCTCTTCCAACTATACTATCTCCTTCCCCAAGTCCACCATGGTCATGGACGCGAGTGACTTTGATCACTTGGGGATATCGTTTAGCGACTATTGAGAGACCATGCTGTCGATATATACTTCATGTAACCCTGTTTAACACGCACGATATGAAGCCAACTCAGTGCAAACCTCTAGGGCTGCTTTCTCAGCACCCGCCAGAGTGCGTACCGCCTTGTCACCTCTGCATCGATTAACTAAGTATGCCAAGCCAACAGGAAATTCAACTAACCGCTCACGCGCTCTAGCCTTGCGTATTTCTAGCATTTCCAGGTAACTGATTATTTCCAAAATCCGTTAAAAGCACAAATGTAGAATCAGAGTCTTCCTTACGTGTTATCGAGTTCAATCCATGAGTCCCATGACATAGATCGGATACCCATGGTGACAGAGTAGTTCGGTCCAGAACTTGGGTCATTATCAGAGACATTGTCATAATGAAGAATAATCATTCACCGAAATGGTCGATAACGGATGGGATTTGTGGTATGCAGGTCAAACTCTGTCAATGCCGCAAAATCCGGATAAGTGAAATTAACAGAAGTCCATTCTGCGATTCCGTTTCATATCAAACGACTTATGAGCTCAAGATGGCTGGCTTCCTGACCTCCCAATGGTCGTTCTCGACTGGTTTGGACTTTGTCCACAAGAGGCTTTGAGTTGTTCTTAGCGGGGCGCCGCATAGAATACCATGCAATGATTGCCAGAGACATAGCAAGAGCGAAGGCCAACAAGACCATCGAATCAAGGGGGATATGATAGAGAGAGTCCATTGTGGACCAAGGTAACGTTGCAGCAAAGGTCGCGAGGACCGCCGAAGCCTTCCTGCGATAGACGTAAATAGACAGAAGCTCGGCCCGGAACACCGAGATGCAAATTTCCCAAAGGAGTAAAGCATTCCAGCGTAAGATAGTTCTTTCAAAGGTCAGTGAAAAGCCTACACTACCCATTCATCCCCTCCTTTGGAGTGAAGAATCGGGGGAATAGAAGTTTGGCAAGCACTGCAGAGCTAAAACATCCTAACTTGCAGTTCGGTAAGTGCCAAGACGAATTAACACAAGTTGGTTACCCTCTTTACCAAACACATCTTGAAATGCTAATTCATCCAATGCCGGTTGTCACCAAGTAATTGAAGCACCAAGTAGCATGAGATCCCAGTGGGTTGACAGAAACTAATTAAGGTTGTTCATCCACTGGCCTTATAAGATTTAGGGAAAGCTCATGTGGAATGTCCGATGAACTGAAGAAGAGGATTCGACCAACCAAAGTACAATCAGTGAAACAGGCTTGCGGTATGCATGGCCCCCGGACTTCATTCCACTCGAATTCGGAAGGGCCGCTACACCCGTATATGCACCTATGTTTCTCAGTGAAATTGGAATGGTGAGGGGTGTACCTCATGGTGGTAGGAATCGACCTTGATCATGAGCCGCTTTGGAACAACGTGAACGTTTGAACCTTAAGCGAAGACACGCGAAGCAACAGCATAGTTATGTGAAGTGACCGCTGAACAAACCAGTTTGAGAGCAGCGACGCGAAGAAAACCAAGAAAGGGTCCAACGTGAATGACTCGCAACCCAGAAAAAGCAGTCGAACAAGAGTGTCGGAGGTTAAACTTAGGGCGCGCCATTACATAGCCGTCTCTGTAGCTGATCAGGTCGGACCAAGTGAGCAGATGGATATTCCTGTCAAGTTTGATGAGGAGGAGGTGGAGGAAGGCGAAATTGGACCTATCGATGGTTATGACCCATCATTCGAGCACCCTGGCGACAACGAGGTCAGCCAGTATCCCCCACAGCCTCGCAGATCTTCACCATCGCCTCCTGCAGCATCTGCCACAAACAGAACAACGACGTTTCGTCTCATTGTTCTTCGTTCCACTGTTCTTGCACGATCGAGACGTGTTGCTGTACTGGATGGCCACACGCAGGTTTCTATCGGTCGGGATATCACGACAGGAGCGAGAGTTCGGCTGAAGGAGATGGCAGTCTCCAAATTTCACGCGTCCATATACTGGGACGGCTCACGACGAGAATGGGGCATTGTGGATATGGGTTCTGTGCACGGAACTTTTGTACGTTCAGCGCAAAATCCTTCCACCTCTACCACTGCTTCTCAGCCGACGCCTGGAACTAGACTGTCAGAGCCAAGGAAAGCAAGCATGCCAAAAGTTTTGAGACATCTTGACGAGGTTACAATTGGAGGGACCACATTCTTGGTTCATGAGCATCACGCCGGTCGTCCTTGCAGCGACTGTACAATTGAGGGTGGAGTGGAAATCCCTCTCTTCTCCTCTCGCGCCTCTGCCAGAGGCAATGTGTCCAGTGAAGAACAGTCTTCAAAACGGAAGTATGCTCCAACCAGTGGAGAACGAGATGCAAAGAAGACAATGGCAAAGCTAAAAAGCAGTTTATTGTCTCGTCACGCGTCTCCCAGTCACTCACTATCACTATCTAACGCCACGTACAAGGATCGCTCTGCTCGACGCCGAGATCTTTATCCAGAGCCTCGGGTTCATTCACT
The DNA here is from genome assembly GCA_025174535.1 of Cantharellus purpuraceus. Classification (NCBI taxonomy): domain Eukaryota; kingdom Fungi; phylum Basidiomycota; class Agaricomycetes; order Cantharellales; family Hydnaceae; genus Cantharellus; species Cantharellus purpuraceus. The sequence continues at coordinate 443,094 of JALBUN010000047.1, forward strand.
CGCTACTCCTTCTCTTTCGGAACCCCAACCAGTTCCTGCTCCTGTACCTCGCATTCCTTCTCCACCGCCTTCTCCACCGCCACCTGTACCCTCGAGCAATATTGGGCACAAGCTTTTACTTCTTCAGGGATGGAATCCAGGTATGGCACTTGGAGAGGACCCCAACATTGCACTACTTGAGCCCCTCAACGTGTCTGCGAATGCTTCTAGAGCTGGCCTGGGATCATCAAGACAGACATCCCATCTCCCTAGTCAAACTCCTGAACATTGGAAAGAGGACGCGAAGCGGAGACGATGGGATGATATCAGGAGCAAGTAATCAGTCTACTGGTGCGTCAGGGATATTAATTTTAGCAGTGATGAAGTGACATGATTACTGGTTATTAGGGAGAGCAGCAATTGCCAAGAAAGCATGGACGTGGATAGTCCTTGAAAGTCAAGTTATACAGTGTCGAAAGTCACTCAATAAATGGTTTAGCGTACAAGGTTAGGTAAAGACGCTGTTGAACTCATACTCCAACGCCGAGATAGAGAACCCGTAACCTTTGGTTCGCCCATCACGATCCCTTGAGTCAATCGACACTCTAAACGCAACGTCCAATGCCAATGAACTCCCGTCGCCAGGAGCAGTGGCAGAAATCGTGGTTCCACCCGTTTCATCTTTCGCGATCTTCATACCCTTATGACCTTTTTAACGTGGTACGCTATTCCTTTGCACTTGTCCATACAAGGCGTCAATTATGTTGGACAGCTGGACCGCCGCGAGGCCCGCGTGCTCGGTAATAATGGCATAGTTGCGTGTGGGCATGGTAGTGCCGTTCTTGCACGGTTTACCTCGAGGGTTCTTGCGGAACACTGCTCTAAGATTTTCATTTGGCCCCAATTTAGAATTTCCGTAGATTATCTGACGTAGATCAGTACACAGGAGTGACAAAGAAGCAGCTTTCTACAAGATTCTCAACGGAGACAGTGCCGCCGGAGGCAACATAGGTTGCTTACTAAGCAAATCCTTACATTAAGGGGTTCAGTTACATTGTCGCAAGTCAGCCAATTAAGTGGTTTAGAATACAAGATTAGGTACAGACGTGTAGTCTTGCTGAACTCATCCCTCCAACGCTGGAATAGAGAACCCGTACCCTTTGGTCCTCCCCTCAGGATCTTTTGGATCAATCTCCACTCTGAATGCAACATCCAATGCAAATGGACGCGTTGTCCCATCGCCAGGAGCAGCGGCAGAAACATTGTGCTCCATGGTTCCACCCTTTTCATCTTTGGCAATATTCATGTCCTCATGGCCTTCCAAACCTATGATGCCATTGTCTTGCAATTGTCCGTTTAGGGCATCGCTTGCGTTGGATCGCTGGGCCGCTGCGAGGCCCGCGTGCTCCATGATAATAGCATAGTTGCGTGCAGGCATGGTGGAGGAGTTTTTGCGTGGCTGCCCGCGAGGATCCTCACGGAACAGCGACATAAGGTTTTCATGTGTGTGCCAGGTCAAGTGATGCACACGATTACGTCTATGTAAGAGATTTGCGACAGCATTCGGTGGTGGTGCATTCGTGATCGCTGAAGACACTACGTTCACCATGTATCGGGGATCTTTGTTCTATGATATAAGCGCGGATCAGGGATGATAGCGAATATGGGTGTGGACAGCACTACCTGTGGAATGTTGAGTCTAGGAGACGAGAAGAACCGACCGACAGCTGCAAGATGTACATCCCCACTGAGAATAGTGACGCGGACCTGCTTCGCCTCTGCGAAGTCTTGCAGGCGCCTGATGAGAACATTGCGCTCGTGTTTGTGAGTTACCGCGCACCCTGAGGCTTTGAATAGATTGAACGGATTGCAAGAATAATCACAATACATACAATGGTCGTTCAAATCGTCCAGAAGCTCAGAAGATCCGTCGAAAGTATTGAAGAGCCCACCTCCTATCCCGAAAAGCCTGTGGCCTAACTTGATAGGCGTGGTGATCATCCTGCTGCCTAGAATGCCTTCAAGCCAGACGAGACGAGGATATGCTATCGGGACGCCAAGAAGAAGGACCAGATGCCTTGTGCGACCATTGACAACTTCTTTTTCGAGACGTGAGAACATGGCATTGTAGGTCGACTCATAACAAATACGCGTGCGTGTACGCTCGACGCGACATTCAAGTCCAAAGAACACAGTTCGCGGACCCAACGGTGTACACAGTGAGACGGAGAGCGACGGAATGTATGGTCCGGGTCGGTCACCGAGCACAAAAGACAGATCAGGTGCCGTCTCGATGTCACTCGGTGGTGTGTGTTGTTGAAAGAGGAAATAATATTTGTGGGCCACTTTTCCAATGCCGAGGAAGACCGGCGTGCGCATAAAGCGATCTTGATACGATCCGTATCCGTCAATGATGCTGCATAGAGATTAGGTGGTGAAACCCCTCCTCCAAGCGACACTCACTCATGGTCATCCCAGATCTGTAAGCTCGGAATAGTGGCGCTGGCTTCTCGAAAGGGTGTAGTGGTGTACCAGGTAACATAATTGTTAAAATACCATTCATCAAGCTCATGGGAGAGTTTGGGGCTAAAGGGCGTCTTGGCACGATGACTAGGTTTTAAGTGTTTAGCCCAATCTTTCAGCGGGCCATCGATGCAAACACGGTCAGAATAAATCTGATCACCACCACCTGACACAAGTCTGTTAATATATGTGCGCGCCAAAGCCTGAGTAGAAGCTTACCAATCATGACATGAAACGGATGCTCAGCGTGAACTATGCATGCTATTTAGCGCACAATAAATCTTGCCATAATAGAGCTTGCCTCGAAGAACCTGTAGGGATGTTTAGCAGATGCAAAAATACATGCTGCACTTGACTCACATCATTCCATAAAGCAGGACCGGCAAACTGATCCGCAGGAATTTTGACAGAAAAACCATTGCACGAGTGAAACATAACACGCATGCTTTGATCCTCTCCTGGAACGCTAAAGAATCCATGAACTCGCGGCTCATCAATGCTGTATTCAACTTGTTGCTCATCAGGTAAGAGTCGCACAGTCAGGGAATATCTCCAAAACGAGTGCCCATGCTCAGAGAAGATGTTCTTGGGTGTCAACGGGTGCTCTGTCTGACGGCTCTCAAAAGCATATGAGAGGTGTAATGGTCGCGGTACAACCTCATCATTGAGGACAACGAGCAGTGAGCCGTTCCAAACCCCTGTCGCATAATCTACGTAGGTATACCTATTTTACGATCATTTAGCAGTTAAAACGTATGCTATGTAAGACCTATTGATTCTCACCGAAGAAGAGGTCCACAAACAATATTGGACGGCATGGTCGCAGAAGTGGTGACTTCCTGGCAAGAGTTGAGAACCCGACATTTTGAACCTACTTTAGTCGGTATGATCTAGAATGACTAAGCTCGCCACTGCCACTGCACGTGACCTGCATGTTCAGCCAGAGGTAGGCGCTCCCAATATAAAGTGAACTCTGAATTGATCTAACACTGCAGATGTTGGAGTATCGAGGCCGACGAACACGGAAGCATAGTTGAGGTACCACACAGTTCAACAGGCGCAAATACATAGGCATAGCGGTCGAGTACGGCGATACTCATTTTATTTTGCCCACCTGACTTGATAGTATATAAGTTCAATATCGTTCAATCGGACACTTCAGTTGATTGCTCCCCGCACAACTGAAGTGTACGTTCCATTTCATTCTCATATGTCTAACTACATTAACCGTGAGCTCTGTAGTTATATATCTAGGTAGCTACTGAATCTACAGTTGATTGCTCCCCGCACAACTGAAGTTTATATATCTAGTCCCTCTTCACATCCATATCTTCCAGCAGAGGCGTATGCCAGACAACTAAGAACAGTAAAGTCAAGTCAAAACCTGGTCCACACTAGTCAACGACATGTCAGGCGGCGGCGCGGCGCTGACTTTGGAATACCACAAGCATGTATGAAGTTTCGAACATATAACCTATACCATACATAACTTATCGACAGAAAAGACCGGGGCCTGTCAAACAGCTTGAATACATATATATCGTAAGACAGTATACAATGGACATTGCATTCAAGAGGTGATGGTTTCGGTATCAACCTTCACGTGGATCTGTGTGCGATTTACACTTTCGACGCTTTTTCCGGTGAGAGACGATTCGTGGTAGGAGGTAGTGATGATATTCTGATCAGAAATCTCGTTTCTATGCCTTTGACGTAATGTCTGCCGTGCGTTCAATCTGCTACCAAGTCAGTGAAGAGCAGTCCATAACTGTATAGGTCGCACATAAGAACTGTTGCAATAATTCAATACAGTGTGAGACAGAACAAAAAATACAGACGTACGGAACGTGTTGACGTAAACCTTGCTGACAATCATGTGGAAAATGATCCTAAGCATTGGAGGCGGCAGATCTTTAGTACACGTCGCATACATGTATCTTAAGAGCACAGACCAGTGTGTCGACGATGGTGCCACGATAAAGGTTACTAAATAAAGGAGCTGAACAATTCTTAGATATGAAAGTGAGTTTTCCTTCGACAAAATATATCTAGGCGACGCCCACGTTACAAAAATTGCACGATTAATCAGAAACGAGACCAAGGACTTGATGAGAGAAGCCGTGCTGTACTGAAAGTTTAGTTTGGAAGAACGAATCGCTCCTGATCTACATACTTTTGGAGACTCCTTGATCGTGAGTCATTCAACATGTAAGTCATTGCGATGGTGGCCACAATGTCACTTGCGACGTCCATTCCCTGACCAGTGGCAATTGTGACCTGTGGAAAACTCGTCAGTCAGAAGCTCGGCTCATGCATCACTATTAAATGTACCTTATCAGCCGTTGACGCAAGTGACATTTGATGTCTGTTCTTGAGGGTCTCAACCGTTACACCTAGCTGATATGAGCGAACTTTCAATTTCTAGCGTAAGATTGACTTACCAAACCTAGAATCAAGCCATTGGTCAGTGAAATGTCATGTAGTCATGATTCGACGTGCCCAAGGCCGAAAGGGAGAAAATAATCTGGATCAACCAATAGCTATGAGAGACGAAGTAGTGAAGTAAAACAGAACTTAAACGTACCACAACGAGAACAACAGGCCAACTCTTCTTATTGACTACAATTGTCTGGTATCACCTATAAATAACGTAACTTCTTGAAAGACGGTACGCACAGATGTAAATTTGCCTTGCAAAGAACAACTGGACACTAGATATCTGAACGTTAGTGACGATACGTCCCTAATTGATAAGGCGTACACAAAGGTCGTAAATACAGTAAGTGTATTCTCCAAAACAAAAATTCTGGAAGAGTTCAGTCAGAAGCAACTGGCTCATGTAACTTTCAACGTACATCGGCATTATGGCTATAGCTTCGAGGCTTCCATAATTGTCTATCTGTAACAGGAACGTTTGTCTATGGTGATACATCTTACGGTGATTTAAACGCACAAAGTAATACTTTCCCGTGACAGCCGAAAGTATTGAGGTGGATGAATCAAGGCATCTAAGTAGGTTGGGAGTTCTTGGTCAAGGCAACAGACATCGAATGGCGACCACGTCGAAACTAACAAGACAAATAACACCTGGTTCATGAGACAGTCAGAAATCGTAGGCACAGTTTATAACATCAGACTGACCATCGCAACTATCTTCCAGGAATCCATATGATCACTTGTGAGGTATGTCCATACTTGCATGAGGGTCACGCCGAAAAGGCTGGTGCTGGCACGTTATACTCCAGGACTCTGAATCTGAGGGGAGGGGGAAAACATACATGGAGGACATTATAAGGCCTGTTGTAGTATACCATCATAGCTTTTAGATTGTGTGCTCGGCCTCTACGCAGTTACTCACCTGCATAAAACCAGGAGAGAGCTCCCACCGTTTCAACCTTAGAAGATGAGTAATCTGACGAGGAAGCGAACGCCACAGGCTGCATGATAGAGTCTGCTGGCGGTGGGTTAGCGAAGCTGGGATCAGGACTTGAAGTCAAAGACCACCAGTATGCACACGTTAAATCATTTGTGTACGGGACACTGTGTCTAAGTCCCAAGTCTCAAGTCCCGAGATATCTTTGTGTAGGCTTTAGGAAGCATCTTGAACTTTGATCATCGAGTGGCAGTAGTAGTCGCTTAGCGCTCAGAGCTCAGTCAGCCCTTGGGAACTGCTGCCTTCTGCGCAAATGGCGCACGCGAACCCGGGTGGTGCAACCAGCGCGAGAAGCATTCGAACTGAGCTTAAGCTGCTCCTGCGAGTCCTGTGTCTGCAATGTCTGTCACGTGGTTATCTCTGTCGGTTTACATAATGATATTCTTCAGTGGCGCACTCTCGGATGCTATCTTTCAACTGAGATCTTGGACTTATTTACACATGCTAAAGGATTCCCATGTACATTTGTTACCGGGTGCTTCGCCCCAGCTTCTGAATGGCACTGTCGGCCGCGAAGCGACCTTGGTCCGAATCAACTCTGAGTAGAGAGGTGAGATGATCCGAGTATGTCGATGCACTATTTGAGAAGCAAAATGAGTTAAGTCTTCTCATGCACTACAGATTGACATGCGGTGTACTGAAAGTGCCATTCCAAACTTCCCTTATAAGTCCAGTTGGACGACAACACCATTTGCGCTCCTGTCCGTGACTATTGATCACCAATTCCGTGGATTTTACTTTGAAAATCAGTGTTTCCAAGTATTGGCTCTTAGACAACATGGTCTATGCTTTGATTGTCGCCGAATTCTGCGCACCGCTCCCTTTGTCTATGGAGCCGATGGACTTCTTCTCTCCAGTCACGAGAAAACTTGCTCCAGGATGTATCTGACAGCAATTGAAAAGAGTTCGCTGATGGACTCTAATTGGAATATCGGGACACCTCCCTTCAACGCACTACTCGGCAGCGAAGTCTATCTGTTGGCTGATTTTTAACAATCATGCCAATGGTAGTTGAGACTGACTTGGGTAAGTTAGACGAGGCTTGAGAGCTTGCCTCTGCCATTGATACTATCACCGCCGCCGGCGTCTTCCGGGAGAGTGTCAATGAAAAGTCAACGTGCGTGAGCTGCGGTCTCGCTTTCTGGATGACACAGGGCTTATCTCCAATTCTAGCTGTTCTCTCAGTTTGTTAGCACCAACCTATTCTGTGATGAGCTCACATGGCGTAACAATCAAATACATGTAGATAACTACGCACGGTGTATTCCAAGTCCACTACATACGCTATGGGCGTGGTTTTGTGCAATGTGGCAAGTTTAGTTTCGTGGGCGACAAGCCTTGGGAACGACTCAGAGTCTCGATTGCATACAAGTATATTTTCTTTTCTATGCTGCAGCTGGAACCACCCCGATGAGGCGCTGCTAACTTCGGGGTACCGCATACCTAAGGGATCCCAGCGCCCACCCAACTGAAGGTATCTATCGCAATAACGATCCTGATCTGTGTAATGGCCGCGCCTGGATCACATTGTTGGGATTCGTCCTAACAAGATACATAGACGCCGAAGCTATCGACGTGACAGCTAAGCGCTTATCGCGGTAGTATTTCTGTAAGAAGCTATTTACATGAAAACTATACTACTTATATATGATTCTGAGGGCTTGGGAGCTGTTGTCGGAGTTGTGTGGGGTTCGGTGACTCTGGGCCCTTACAATTTCTCCCTCAGTTGTCTGAACCATGACTGAGGTGAGTTGATATCCATCATAGAGATACACATGTATACTTATTAGACTATGTAGACTGATACTAGTCAGGTAATAATACAAGGAGTTGTCTGAACCACGACTAAGACTGATACTAGTCAGATATCAACAGGTTATGGGGCCCACTGACAGAAACTGAAGTCGAGCACGCCTTCCGTAGAGGATACGAACGCAACCGCCGCCTAGCTGTACTATCAAGTCGGCCTTCCCGCCGGCGGGCTGTGGCGTTACATAATAGCATTAGTAATAAGTAAGAAGTTTTCTTAAGAGCTTTAAGACTCAACCACATGCTTGTTTTTGTGCTCACACCGTGTACTACCCTCGCAATTCACTTGTGAACCGCATCTAACTTGGAGTTGCTACCTGAATCCTGTTAGGTTATGGGCCCCGGTGGTCCTACAAGGTCCGGAAAATTATCAAATATGGAAATTGTGAATCAAAGCGAAACTCCGAAGGGAGAAAGTCTATGGCGTAGCTGATGGATCCAAACAGAAGCCAAAAGCAGCAGCAACAGTGGAAACAGCCACTCCCTCACCCTCTGCAGGTGATAGCTGGGAATTATGTGATGCGAAAGCACATGGCATCATCACTGAACACATCTGTGACCAGATACTCCTTGAAGTCCACAGTGAAGATATGTCCAACAAGCTTCTGAACCACATCATTGAACTCCACGAGAAGACCAATGTTGGAATAAATGCTTTCTATACCTATGTTGAGTTAATGAATACACAATGGGATGGGACGTCCCAGATAGATGCACATGTAGCCACAATCTGATCAGCGAACCATTGACTCATTGCAATGAAGAAGGGGATCGATGATGAATTCCTTGCATTTCTCCTCCTGCACTCCCTCCCATCCAATGTGACATGGGAAACGTTCAAATTGTCAGTACTGAACTCCCTGGTGCCTGACATGAAACTCTTGTTCACCACAGTAAGATCATGTCTCACTGCTGAGGTAACACATCTGGGCAGCAGCCTCGCATCAACAAACTCTGAATCTGCCCTCAAGGCCCAAAAGGCCAGCAAGAGCAAACACTGCAGTCTGCATGGTGACTGCACACACTCAACGAGCGAATGCAGGACCTTAAAAGGCCAAGAAAAGAAAGAGAAGGGTAAAGGAGAAAAAAGGGGAAAAGAAAAGCAAGTGTGAGAAGGCACATGAGACCACTGACAGTAGTGACAGTTCTCACCCCTCTTCATCCTCCTCAGACAGCTCAGATGATGAGCATGTGCAGCTTGCAAATGTAAACATGTCCAGAAGCCAAAAGAAATGTATTCTCGCTTACTTCACATATGAACCTGTGCACACTAAATGAGACATTCTAATAGACTTGGGAGCATCTGCACACATGGTACCTCACCAAGAATGGATCATCCCAGGGAGCTACAAGCCTATCCAACTGCCATGCATGGTGCGCTTCAGTGATAATTCCTCAGTCAAAGCCATCAGAACCGGAAACATGCAACTCACAAGCAAAGTCCATGGGGAGACATATGTCATCTTTCTGTCTAATTGTCAAGATTGGTTCAGTAGAGGCGCCCATGGCGAATGACTGCTCACTCAGTGAATCAGGTGCCAAGCAATTTATCCCCATCTGAACTTTGCAAGCGGTAAAGATGTTAGCAACACCGGTTCAGTTGCATCATACTGGATTACCGTATAGTCCCCCAAGCAGATTTGGCGATCCAGTACCAGTGAATGGCATAACGGGACAGGTTGACTGAGGACAGACTTCGCTGGCCACCAAGGCCACAGCATGGGGAGCAATCAATAGGGCCTTCTATGGTCAAGAGATGGATAGGTTTCTGCTATAAAATACCAGTTGCATGTATTGAAATTCCTCAGTTCAATTATCATATGTTGTTCTCCCTCTTTACTCTTAGGTTGCCTCCTTCATTGAGCAACTAAACTATTTATCTCTGCACTATATCCAAGTTACATTTTGTGACTTGTGAATTAAGTATCCTCATTGGCTGGAGTCCCTAAACCTTGCCAATCACTGGAATGCTGCCACTCCAACATGTTCTCAAAGGTACATTCCTGCATATAACCAGGTTACCTTGGATACATCTATCCTGACTGTAGGCTTTCACATTCAGAGCCATACTAATATTATTTGCTTTAACTCTAGAAGCATTTGCTGGCTTAGAGTCTATCTCATCAGCCAAAATTCAATCTTGACAGTATAATTGAACTAACTACTATAGTCAGGAACCACTCCACTGGTGATTATGACCAATCAGCACCTGCTGGCAAATATTCGCCAAACCTGATCAGCAGGGCCAGCTCAAACACTGCTCCCATTGCCAAGGTGAGCTGCCAGCCTCTGCGAGAAGGATCTCATTCCAGGTTCTCTGGTGAAGAGACTATCCAACTAGTTGAAGAAATGCAAAGAAGCCTGGCATCCCTGTCATGAAACCACTCTTCACACTCCTCCCAACCATGTTCCCCATTATCTTACCGTCACAGAGCACGATCTACCATCGACCCTATCCCCTTTCACTCACCCTCATCTTCCAACCACAGAGCACTATAAATCATCTCAACAGTGCCCTTTTAATCACCCTCACCAGACACAGTGTACTATTACACTTGCCAATCACCCAGTACTATCCCTTGGCCTGACAATTCTTTGGCATGCTGAACAACTGCGTTACACACCGTCTGTTTGCTAGGACCGTTGTGCACAGGCCTATAGGATCTATTCCATAAGCGAACCGACACCATACATTAAAAGATCCAGCATTGAAAATGCTGGAGGAAGCCCAGCATGCAAACTATCACAAACACTGGGATGACTTTGGGCATGCTCTCAAGCATGCCAATGTGGGGAAGTCATTCCCCAAGTGGGCACCATGGTTCATGACTGCAGCTGACCCTCCCAGAATGATCACAGGTGACCTGCCTTGACCTCTGGGCAAGTCTGTCCCTATTAGGGCAGACTGGTTCAACATTTACAAAATGGACTCTCCTGAGTTTGTATCATTGCACAAGAAGTCATTGGCCACACTGTTAACTGAACGAATGGTGCCAATGTGCAGAGTCATTAAGAGAATGACTCTGCTGGCTTGTGCCGATAATGCAAGCCTTATCATTACTCTACTGACTACACCAGTAGATACACTTGCCCTCATACAGGGGTGGCAAGTAAACCCCCATGGGGTGCCCCCAGCCATCTGACAGGAGTCAGATGGTACCATGAATTTATCTGATATGGATATATGGGTGTGGCTCCAAAAAGCCACTCCCAAAAAGGGTTCTTCTGGGTTCAAGAAGAACCTCTGGGATCTGTTCCAGACTCCTGGCCACTGGGAATCATTAACCAGTGGCCATAAGTTCTCACCAACAATTGGTGATTCATTCAATGCTTTCATCACTGGAGTGTATAATTGGGGGGATCATTCCCCCAAGGAGCATACTGAACTAGAGCTCAGGCAAATGGGCCCCATTTGTGCTGCCCTCCTAGAGGTGTTTGTGAGTCACATCACCTATGGAGAAGCATTTAACCAACCTGCCAGAATTGGTAAATGAAAACAAGAGACTCTAGGAGCCTCTTGAGCAGCTCAGAAAGCTGCTAAACACTCACTTGCTGAGTGTTTAGTCATGGCCAGCTTAATCATGACCTTGATTGAGACACCAAATTAGCGGTTGCCTCTTCCTCATCCATTCAATTGGATGAGGATACTATGATGACATCAGGGATGACTGAGAGCCACCCCTCTCCAGAGCCATATGATCAAGACAATCATATGGACACAGACTCATCTGAACAGCTCCATAAGGAGTTGTACAACTAATTAGTGAATGAGGTCATGCCTCATTCAAAAAGGGGAGGGTGTAAGTACCCTAAATATTTACTTATGGTAGAATATCATAAGTATGCATATGTATTTGTATCTACAGCATTCCCTTAAGGAATGCTGCTTTCTTGGTAGCTACAGTATATGCACCCCATGTATATGCACCCCATGTATATGCACCCATGGGGTGCATATATACAGTTATCATATAATCAGTGGACCCAAGTATACATGTGGGTCCATGTGTAGATGGAAGAACTTAGATTTAACCACACCATATTGCACATAGCACAACCAATAAATTTGGTTGAGTTCTGTGTTGGTGTGAACTAAGTCACAACTCTTACATCCATCCCTGTCAGACTCAGACATACTCTTGTAAGGCTGTTGGCCTTGGAGATCAATCATTATTAGATTTCACATATGTATTTAAGTCCTACTACTGGGAACTTTATTCCCCAGTTAGAATATCAGGTCAGGTTTGGGTCAGAGTCAGAGTTGGAGTTGGAGTGGGTTGTGGTGATCAGAGTGGACTTGGCTTCAGCTTATGTGCTGCACCCTCACTAATACCAGTGTCCAAGATTTTGGAGATGGAGTAGGACTTTTAACTAGTTCTGGACTGGACTTAGGACCTAGACATGATTTGATATTTGAACTGGGGAATGAAGTCCCCAGTAGTGTGATTTAAATACATATTTTGGAATCTAATAATAATTACTCTGGTGAGGGATCTCTGAGGCCGACAGCCTTATGTGAGGATGTCAGAGTCCAATGGGGATGGGTGTCCAGGTTCCTATGGTGATGCTGATGCATCAACGGAGCCACAGATGGATGGGTGGAAACAGTGGTGATGATCAGATGGACTAATGGTGACATGACAATTTCAAATGGAGTACAGATCTCATACATGCAGGGATCTGGGTGGATCAGATGGAGATCTGGGTGTCAATGAATATAGTCATAATAGTCTCCTGTTATGACTATATTCTTAGTGCCCAGATCCCTGTCCGATCAACTCAGATGCCCATGCACATGAAATCTATACTCCATTTGGAAACCATCACATCTCCATTTAGTCTGTCCAATTGTCACCATCAATCTCATTTGTCCACCTCCAGTTCCAATTGATGCATCAGCATCACCATAGGAACCTGAACATCCATCCCTGTCGGACTTGGACATATTCACATAAGGCTGTCAGCCTCGGAGACCCATCACCAGAGTAACTATTATTAGATTTCAAATATGTATCTAAGTTGTGCAATTCATTTCCCAGTTCAAATATCGAATCACGCCTAGCTCCTAAGTCTGATCCAAACTATCTAAGTTGTACTCCATCTCTGAAATCTTGGACACAGGTATTAGTGAGGGTGCAGCACATAAGCTGAAGCCAAGTCCATTCCGACCCCCATGATGCACCCTGATCCCCACTCTGACTCCAACCATTGACTCTGACCCAAGCTCTGACCTCCAATTGTGTATGGGAACCACCTTTTCCCTATCAAATTCCATTTATGCAGCACCAATGTGCTATTCTTTGCTTTTCCATTCCTAAATATCAGCATATATTTGATGCTTGTACCTGGAATGGACTTATTCAAATATTCTCTATTTTTCCATATTTTTTCGGGAATATTCCATGCAGAACTCAGCTCAGAATCATTTATTTCTGCTGTGCTACAGTTGTGGACCCATAGGCGCCCACAAACCTTCGCGCAGCCGGCTCTCCCCTTTTGGACCAGGCATTTGGCCTCAATTCAAGCTCAGATGTCTCTGATCAATAAATATTCTGTAACTTAACAACCACAGCCTCTCAGGGCACTATTTTCCATGGAGGTCATCACATGACATGTGGCTATCCATGGCTGTCCAAACCAGTGCAGAAAACAGGGTGGACACCCTTCTTTTTGCCTGATCAGTGCCTAGTTCAGGGATCAGATCAGCTGATGGGTGATCAAATCAGGTGATTGCCTTGGAATATTCTACCCCTTTCCATAACATTCTAGCTGTTTCCCTCTATTATTAGATAGAACTTTCCAGAACCATTATTCAGCTCCTGATTAGTGTTAGTGCTGTGATCAGATCCTGTGATTGGCTTGGAATATTCTACCCCTTTCTTCCACCTTCCACAACCTTCCAGTAGTTTCCATCTATTAATAGGTAGAATATTCCAGAAGCATTAGTCAGCCCCTGTAAATACAATATATAAGGAGGCCATTCTGCCTCTGAAAGAATAACATATCATCATATTCTACCCATCTTCTGCACACCAGTGTGACTAGAGTGACATACAGTGTCATCCTCTATCTCAGTAACTGTTGATTACCAGTTCAAGGATCTTTTACAGTTGTGTAACTGTACTTGATTGCACTCGAAGTAGTGATATTCCTGCTTTGGGCGTGAGTGTAGTATCTGCCTCACGTGACTACGAATCTACAGGGTGAGATTGTCTGTCGATAGTCCTGCCATTAGTGCTCTTGTTTAAGTAACTAGTGTGTACTGCCTTTGCAGAGCATTAGAAGCTTGAACTCGTGTGAAGCAGTTGCTAGACTACTTCACACATTGCTGTTACCCGCTTCTGAGTGCCACTGGTTGGACGGTTGGATTCATCCACCTACTTCCTTTAGCCTCTAAGTGCATTCCCCTCTTTTTGGAATATCTGGACCCCTAAGCGTCCGTGAACTCTAGACTCTGGAAGTCTTATTCATTTCTTGCTGCTAAGTAACGTATTACCTTTCTGCGTATAGTCTGCATTGACCAATACAAAGGATTGTAACCAAAGTACAAACGTTAAATCGTTTCTGGAGTTGTGCTGCAGCAGGGTTTGATATTCTTCTCAGCTGTTCATTCACGGAATTGTGGTGATTTAGAGTTTGCCCTAACACCATAATTTTGCGGGTTCCAAAACAGAAAGGGGTGGAAGTTTCCTAGCCAATGAGCTGCTTGGATTTGCTCTGACTCATGGCATGAGTCACTATTAGTCAAATAACTTGGGTGATACTCCAGGCCACAGCTATGGGCAGGCACAGCTTCGATTGAACTCTCCACCAAAAATGGGGTAAGGAGATGCTGTGGTTGCCAAGGTATTGAGCATTTACTGGCAGCAGTGATGAGATTGGTCGGAGATTGAAATGAGTCATGTGATCGAAAATGAGTCAGTCGATCAGGTGACTTGGCTGACTTTGAAGCTGCTGACTCCTGCGAAGTCTTGTGGGTCCATGTGGGTCCAAAACTTCGCCCAGCAGAATAATAAGTTTGTGGACTCATTTCTGCATGGAAAATTCCCGGAAAAATATGAAAAAATAGAGAATATTTGAATGGCCCTGAATCAAGAGAAAGCAGCACATATGCTGATACTTTAAGGCCATGAAGCGAAATTGCACAGTTTTGGGACTTTAAACAAGATCTTTTCAGGGAAAACCAGTTCCCATACATTTGCCCTCTTTTCCAACATCCTTCTTTGCAGGTCCACCTGAACCATACAGGTGTTTCCTTTGAGCTCATTACAAGGGGACTTCCACATTTCAGCTGCTATATCACAGCGGCTGATTTTCATACAGAATCCTCAATGCTACTGGCCAATTAGGCACACACAAGGTACTTGCACTGGTTCCTTGTCAAACATACTTTTGTAGTCTGACAAAGCCTCCCTATCTTCTTCGATCCATTTTTGAGCATCCGTAAACTCAGAGTTGGGTGCTCTGGTGCCACGGCTGTCCCCTCAAGACATTCGGTCAGTCCACAACTGGCAATCGCATATTTGTATGCGACCCAATTAGAGCCGTCGTTCGCAAGCTTGGGGACACGAAACAGAGTTTCATCTATGCTAGGAATAAGGGTGGACATGACAGGTTCACCGGGGCCCCATAACCTAAATGGCTATGGGACGTGAAGGGAAGGCTATCAAGTACAGAAACTATGGAACTCGGTTAATATAGCTACATTTGAGAAATGAGTCGGTACGTACACTTCAGTTGAGTGCCGGGAGCAAACATGAAGTGTCTAAGGACGTCGCATAAAACTTTATGTGTTGTCGGAGCAGTGAGACAGGAGATGTGTACTTGACCGACCGTTATACGTGTACGTTACACCCTGGAATAACAGCCGGAATAGACTAACCGCGGCGTAAAAGCGAGTTAGACTGAGACCACACATGTGTGGTCAGCGGCTAACTGGCTTTGAATCGGATGCTATACAGGTGCTCATGACACCACAGTGAGGGGGAGTGTTGATGCGTATTTTTCCAATCACTGCGCTATCCAATGGTATCACAGCGGGGGGAGCGTTGGAGTGCGGGATGGTAAATGTTATATCTACATCACGCAACGCATCAACGATAGTGACGGGTCACCGTGGGATCTCACACGGTCTACAATGGCCGTCATTATTGGTATATATAAGACGGACATGGTAGTTCATGCTTCCCTCAGTCGTATTCATTATACGCACTGAGGTGAGAGATAATAGTTATTATTCTTCATTCATTCTACTCAATGTGGCATAGACACAGTGATCTAGGTATTTATAATAGACAGTCGTATTCATTATACGCACTGAGACATAGTGATCTAGAGATCTAAATTCCAATAGACCCATGGCTTCAATTGATACCTTCAAACAAAGCCTCAAAGGCGACGTCGTAGAACCGGGCTCAAATGAATATGCTGAAGCTATCCAGAGGTGGTCTAGAAACGCTGAACGCAAGGCACAGTGAGCTGATCAACAAATCGGCAGGCCGCCGTAGTGCTAACAGTTCCTCAGCTACGTTGTTTTCCCAAAAGACCAAGCCGACGTTTCCCTGGCTATTGCATTTGCCACGTCAAATGGCATCCCGTTGGCCATCAAGTGTGGCGGCCACAACACTTCGGGGGCATCCTCAGTCGCTGATGGTGTCTGTATCGATCTCTCGCGCCACTTGAACACTGCGCGAGTCGATCCCGAGCAGAAATTGGTATTCGTCGGTGGTGGAGCCACGTGGAAAACCGTTGATCACGCCACAATCGCGCATAGTCTGGCTACCCCCGGTGGAACGGTGAATGACACTGGTGTAGCTGGCCTTACTTTGGGCGGTGGATACGGTTGGCTGACTGGACAGCATGGCCTTGTCATTGACAACCTAGTCCAGGCTACTGTCGTACTTGCTGATGGTTCCATCGTTACCGCGTCTTCGACTTCGCAACCTGATCTCTTTTGGGCCTTGCGTGGGGGAGGATCCAACTTTGGCGTAGTGACAGAGTTTGTGTTTAAGGTCTATTCGCAACGCAAGACCGTGTTTGCAGGGCCCCTTATTTTCGCTCCCCCGCAACTCGGCAAACTCGTTGAGACTGTTGATCAGTGGTGGCAAACATGTGGTGAAAATGAAGCTGCAGCAATGGCCTTCACGCGTGCCCCAGATAGACAGGTTCGTTACTGTGATCGACTAATGACTTGTGAACTGAGATTCCCTCAGCCTATGGTAATCCTTGTCTTGTTCTACAATGGGTCTGAGGAGGAAGGCCGCACCAATTTCAAACGCTTCTATGATCTTGGTGTGCATCCTGTTGCAGTTTTAGCTTCATTTGGTCATCCTTGACGTAAAAATATAGGACCTGTTGCAGCATTGGCCGGCGAGATTCCCTATGAGAAACTAAACGAGGTTCTCAGTCAGAATGCCCCAGGCAGAAGATTCACCTACATGGCATGTAATTCCTGATCATGATGTCTCTTATTGACCACTAGTTTTTAGAATGGAACCAGTTTACGCTCAGCTGCTTCGCTGCACACCCAGGAACTGTACGACCGAGTTGTTTCGCTCTCTGAAACGCATCCCAAACAGCATGAGCTTCCCCCCTTCGATATCACGATTGCTTACGAGTATTTATCGCTCAAGAGGGTCTGTACTGTCCCTTCGGATGCGACAGCATTCCGTTCTCGTGGCCCCCAACCGAACATCGCTATTGTCGTCTCTTGGGATAAAGAGAATGAGGCCAACCCCGGAGTAGACATTGCCAGGCCAATTTCACAGGAGTTGATCAAGATTATTGAATCTACAGCGGAGAGGCAGCCGGCGCAGGGCGAGAATGAGGGATATATGAACTATGGTATGTGTGAAATTAGCGGGGAACCATACGAACCTAATGCCCCTATCTGCAAGATTCGGACCTATCCAACATGCAGAGCAAAGCTGCGAAGCAATTCGGTTCCAATTATACGAGATTACAACAAATCAAGAAAATGTATGATCCAAAGTTAATCTTCAACCGCTGGTACCCCATCCAGCCTGCAGCATAGCGTATCATCCCGCGGAAGTTGTGAACATATTGTAACTGGCATGTAACGAAATATCTTCCATTTGATCTTCAGTATTCCAAGTGGGTTGATGTCGTCTGTTTATGATGTAATGACAGTCACCGCGGTGGACTCAAAAAGCTTAGCGATTTCCTACGAAGCGGGGATGGCTGAATGCCAATTGACCCACTTGACAGTTGCGGACAAGCAAACAAGCAAACACGTCAATCTGTACGTGATACCGCCCACTGACTTTTCAGTGATTTTAGATATCTACTCTACACACGCCCTGCACTTGGCATATATATCACAATGGAAGACCCTCGAAAGTATGAGTGTAACGCTTAAGGGAGGGTCTTCTACAGTGCTTCATACTCATCATATTATTGGATTCTGAATAATAAAGCTATACAAGATGGATATAAGCAATGGGTAAAGATAATAAGTGTCAATGTTTCTCACCTCAGTCCGTATATTATGGATACGGCTGAGGGTGAGGAAACCATTACAGAAGTATTATATACGTCTGTAAAAGAAAATAGGGAACGGAGTTCCGACGGGTGTCTGATTCCGTGGTGTGTCATCAATGCGGACATACTCAGCACATGTGCTAATACTGCACATATATTTTATATTCCAACACATATACCCAGTCAAGTGCTAAGTGCAGAGGGCTAGGCTTTTCATCGTGCTAATGAATACCCACATGTACATGATCGTTAGTTGATATTAATTGAATTTTTCTCTCTCAAGATAGTGTTGCCGGCTCGGCTACGGTTGAACATTGACTCCCCGCTCGGGGAGGAGTCAAGCTGTCGCATAGTTCGTGTTTTGTTCAGCGCATTGCAGAGTCCAGAGATCTGTGGGATAGCTTCACTTCCATACGGTGAGTGAAATCTGAGTTGTCGCGCAAATTTTCATGTGTGCGACGCCACACGTCGAGCTGCCGTCACGCGCCGTAACTTCAAGTTGGGCCGATGATTGAAGTGATATCATTCCTCTTCCACCACCAAAAAGGTTGACACAAACTATAAGGAAGGACACGCTTTCGTTGGCCCCATTCTGGTGAAATGTCTTTTTCGGCGACTCCACTCTCTGGCATCAAGGTCTTTGAATCTCGAATCGAGCATGATGTACAGGAGAATATAGTCAATTACCTTCGACTGTGAATAAGCTTGGGTGAGCCAATAAGGCTGGGTGTGATGGCACGATGAAGCGACTAGCCCACAATGGCGTCACCAGTTGAAAGGGGTGGGTGGGTGGGGTTTGAAAGTTCGAATACAATTTTAACCAGCTTCTACTATAGTGAATGTAGGTTGACGAAGAGGAGAGAGCGGAGTGTAACTAAACTCTGCTCTCAGTGACTCAAAGAATTGGAACTAGCCACATGACTAGTTCCTCAGTCTTTGAATCTCAAATTGAGCAGGATATACAGGAGAATATATTGGGAAAATGTGCAGGAGGGGACACATGAAGGGGGAAGAATGTTATGACTATATTCATTAATGCCCAGATCCCCATGCATACAAATTTATACTCCATTTGGAAACTGTCACATCTCCATCAGTCTGTCCAACCATCTCCAATTCTGAATTGTTGCATCAGCATCACCAAAGGAACCCAGACATACTCACATAAGACCAAGGCCTCAGAGATCCATCATTGGCATAATTATTATTAGATTTCAAATATGTATTTAAGCTGTACAACTGGAGACTTCATTCCCAAATTATGTCTAGGCTCTAAGTCTGATTCAAACTATCTAAGCCATACTCTGTCTCCAAAATCTTGGACACAGGTATTAGTGAAGGCACAGCACATAAGCTGTCAAGTCCATTCTGACCACCATGAGTCCAACTCCAACTCCAACTCCAAAGATCCAACCCCCTGACAGACTGTTTTGGAACCGTGAACTTCAACCTAAACTGTGGTGTTGATCACAATCTAAGTTTAGCCCAAGGATGTATGACCTTTCAAGGCTAGCAATAAGCTTGAAACTATTTTAACAGAGAACCCAATTAAGAAATTATACTCCAGTGAACAATCACAATCAATGTTGCCACAGGAAGTGAAGCAATAGAGATTTATGCTTGTCACGTGTAGTTCACGCTTTACTGCTGATCCAATGTAAAGTCAAAGATTGACAGGCATTCAAGGGTTCAGATACTTCAAAGGGGGAAGTAACCTAGTGCCTTAGTACCGCGGGTTGAGTGGATTAAAGCTAACAATAATCCCTTCAACGTAAAAAGATAGATATGCACTTGAACACTTCCTTCTGAACAAGCATATTCACTGTACCTGTTTATCCGTGATAGAATCAACAGTCAAGGGATATTAATCTCGTCTCAAAGAGGTGAGTTAATAGACTGTGTTGTTGATTTATTGAAATGCCCACAATTGAACCAACCAATCAATAGCAAAGTACATGTTAACCTGACTAACCTCAGAGTCTCAATTAAATGTGCAGTATTCTTGACCAATCAATAGCCTAGTACGTATTAACCTGACTAACCTCAGAGTCTCAATTAAACGTGCAAGATTCTTGATTATAATTCATAGCCCGATATGTGATAATTTGACTAACCTCAGAGTCTCAATTACACGTGTAAGACGCTTGTTCGGAATCATGTCAGTATACAATATTCTGATGTATATGAGATATACATCAGAATTTCAATGATACATAAAGCCAGGGAGTTACAATTTGGATATCTTAAAAGATTTCGGATGTGTGAAATTTTCATAAATATAAACATATATTCTATATTTTAATAAACTTTTAAAGATAAGACATTTGGTTGAGATGAACATAATCATTTACATGTACATAATAGGAATGTATATATGAATATAATTGGTATTATATAGGGTATTTAGATATACAAATATCAGGTGGGGATTAAAGATAGTTCAAATTATGTTACAAGTATTGTATAAGAAAGAATCAATGATATTTGGATGTTCCCTCAAGAGAGTTGCCACCACTAAATCAGGAAAAAAAGAATTATTTTTGAGAATTATGCCAAAATATCACAATATGTTTTAATCTAGTATATTGTGTAAAATTTGAGAATCATGTTGAAATATGAAAATAAGTTTGAATTGAAGTGTATTGTATAAAATTTGAGGAAAATAGGTTGTACATACGTATTTGTTGTATTTCTGAATAAGCGTCTAAGGTTCTTGATCAATGAATAACAATTAATACACTTCAAGTTACTGCTCCAAGTGGGCTTGTAGTGTGTTAATTACTAATCAGTTACTCTGTATTAACCTCTTCTCCAAGTTTGATTAATATTAGAGCCTGCTGCGCTTGTAATATAATAACTTCTGGCTTCTCTGAGAGTCAATCAAAGTTAATATACACTAAGAGTAGCTGATATAAGTGTGATGCTTATGTGATGATTACTCAATGCTTGAGTAGACACTGCTGTGTGTGTGTGGTAAAAAGATCTTATTTTTGCACTGCTGTTGCAGCCCTTTTTATATACATGAACTATCTAGCTTATGTAACTAATCAGAGAACATTCCTGGTGCTTAGGGAAGCCCCTGGAAGGAAATAGAAGGCCAGGGAACCTTGTGGAAGGTCCAGGAAGGTGTCAGAACCTTCTGTGGCCGCTTTTGGCTGAAGTGTGCAAACTCCGATGATTATGTAATGCATGCGTTGTCCGCTCACGTGCAAGTGCTCATCAGAGTTGAATGACAGATTATATCAGCAACCAACCCCTTGTGTACACTTGTGGGCTCAAATACACAAAAATGCGAAATATAAGTACATTCAATAGAACATTTAAAATACCTTTAAACTACTAAATAATAGTCCTTATTTGAAGTAGTTTAGAACTGCATATACCCCAACACAGACCTGGAGTGTAACAGTATATTTGAACTGCACTTTTACTGCCATGCCCCCACAATCCACCACCAACTCTGAACATGCATGAACAGTTGAGGTGCCTGCCCCCAGCATTGAGACCATCCCCAAAGTCATCAACAAGCTGACAGGTCACATAGACTGTCAAAGAAGAGGATGATGTTCTGCCTCTACTGAACCTTGCAGAGGCCATCTCCCTATTTGCCAACAGCATCCATACCCTGCCAGCTCTGGAGTCTTGGACTAAGGTGATCCCTTTGACAGCTCTGATCCAGTCCTGGTCAGAACAACTCCAGTTCCAGCAACAACTCTGGAGCTCACAAGAGCACTCCAGACCTCTCCACCAAGCTGGGAAAGGGTAGCAAACTCACCCAGCAGGAATGCCAGTGCCACATGGACAACAACCTCTGTTTGTTCTGCAGAAAGGCTGGTCACCAAGCCAAGGATTGCAACAAGGCAACCTCATCCGCTGTGAAAGCAAAGGGCCATGTGGCCAATGCCATGACAGACAAGTCTGATGCCAAGGCAACGGACCCAAAAAGATAGTAAGCAGTCCTCTAGCCTCCATATGGGCTGAGGGCTGCATTGGTACTCCCTGTACAACAAACGAGGTCCACCTGAATGCATCCACTCTTTCCCACTCCAACTCTCTTACCCTCCTCATCTACTCCAACTCCATTCCCAATACTGTGATCCAAGCATTAATTGACTCCAGTTCTACTCACTGTTTTCTTGATTCCTCTTTTTCCAATTTACATAAACTCTGTACATACACCATAACTCTGATATCACTCTGATATTTTGATGGCACTGCTAATGCTGTTATTTCATGAGCTATAGATCTATCTATCTGTTTTTCTGTCAGAGAAACCCAGAACCTTACATTCTATGTTACCCCGCTTGACTCCAGCTGTTCTGTGGTTCTCGGACATAATTGGCTCACCTGCTACAATCCATTGATTGACTGGGCATTGGGCCATATCACATTCCATTCTCCAGTACAGGCTGTGTCATTCCTGAGGTCACCAGCAACTTTAGGTGCAAAATTATCTTCCACCTCCACTGACTCCACTCCAATAGATACTCCATCTACCCCTCCATCTATATCGATGGTGGATGCTATGGTCTTTGCCAGACTAAGCAAACTGGATGGCTCACAAATGTTCCAGGTTCACCTCTCCAATCCAATGCTCCTTGCCACCCATTCCACCTGATTGTTGATTATGGGAGAAAGGGGTTAGGAGAGAGGGGGAACAGAAGCACATAGGAGGCTCAGGAGGTTGAGGGGGAGGTAGGAAAGCGAGGGGAAATGGTTAGGAGGGAAGAGGAGAAGCCCCTGTAAGCTCCACACTCATCGGATTATTCTCCTATATTTCTTTTATATTTTATTTCATCATTTTTCCCCTATTGGCTCCACCCCCATTTCATTTTTATCACAAGTTTCTTTCCCATGTTTCAAATGATTCAGGACTTTTATCACATGTTCTAAGGACACATATCTTGTATAAAACATGCTTAGCTAGATATGAAATGGACCAGAGAATTTGCTCTCACTTGCTTTTGTTGACTGTGTCTGAACTACTTGTTTCTGGAATAACTCCAGAACGAACTCTAATTTCTTCAAGCCTTTGCATGATCTTCTAAAGTATTGCAACATCTATTCGAACCCCATTTTGCGAAGCCTAAGCTCCACTGGTTGATTTTATATTAAGCATTTACTCTTGTTCGAGTCATCTGCTCCTGATCCCTGCTCAAATTGTCAATATGTAGACGAGGACTACACCAAATCTCATCAAACATCTTACGAGGATACTCCCAAGATATATCTTCAATTCGACTATGCATACACCCAGTTCCCATCACTTCCTCTGTCATTATTTGAAATCTACTCTCCACACCCCCCCCCAGCAAGGCAAAAAATTTTCAACACCGATCAACCCCACCAGACCTATCTATGGTTCCTAAGGAGTATCATGAGTTCACTGATGTGTTCAGCAAGTCTAAAGCTGACTCCCTAGTGGAACACTGACCATATGATCTCAAGATTGAGTTGAATGACAACTCCACCCCTCCACTTGGCCCTATCTACTCGCTATCCCAAAAAGAGCTACTGGCTCTCCAGACATTCATAGATGAGAACTTGGCCACAGGCTTCACCCACCCATCCTTATCCCCCCATGGAGCTCCAGTCCTATTTGTCTGCAAAAAGGATGGATCACTCCATCTATGCGTTGACTTCCATGGGCTCAACAAGATCACTAAGAAAGACAGGTACCCAATACCCTGCACTGTGGACCTACTCGAGAGCCTGCGAAAGGCTAAGATCTATTCCAAAATAGATCTCCAGCATGCCTACCATCTAGTCCACATCCAAGAAGGCAACGAATGGAAAACAACCTTCTGCACACGATATGGATCTTTCGAATGGTGTGTCATGCCCTTTGGACTATCCAATGCTCTGGCCGCTGATGAGCCAGGACACATTGAGGATGTATATTGAACCACTCTGACAGTCCAACTCTGCCAGCATCTTTTCATATCAAACTTTTAAATAGCGCTGCAACTCCCTCTCCACCTCAGTCTCTAATTCTAGCCATCGATTGTCACTCATGTTTCATCGCCATCAATCATTATCAGCCTTCTATTCACACCAATCCTTTCATCATCATTCACATGGCTTCCAATTCTATTCCTCTCTCCAACATCTCTTCTAATAAATGTCACACTGGTCCCTGCACAGAGGACTCTCAAAAATATGCTGAGCTCCACAGGCATGTTAAGCCACTTCCACATGTCAAAATACTTCCAAAACTCTTTCAATATCCAAGATCCCCACCATGTCTCTCTTATGCCATTGGCGATCCCATATTCTTTCACAATTCTGTTGAATCATATACATTCCTTGGCATTTTG
The DNA here is from genome assembly GCA_025174535.1 of Cantharellus purpuraceus. Lineage (NCBI taxonomy): Eukaryota > Fungi > Basidiomycota > Agaricomycetes > Cantharellales > Hydnaceae > Cantharellus > Cantharellus purpuraceus. The sequence goes on from JALBUN010000047.1 coordinate 467,655, forward strand.
CCTCTATATCATAACACAGATAGAAGAGTTGAATGTGAGGTAGAGTTTCAGTTGCCATCACTGACCTATCCTCCCACTTCAATTCAACTCAGGTTACATCGTCAGGCAAAGGGACTGAATGCCCTTGGAATGGGATACCATATGGAGACAGATCACTAAGACAATAAGGAGTATTTGTTGTGGATGCTGACTGAAGTCCTCATGTGACTCAGAGTCAACTTACCTTCAGAGCCATAGGGAAGATGGTATTGGTGGATATTTCTATTGTTCTTTTATATGACTCACCCCTGTTTCATCTTTTAATTCATTCATACATGACTTACTCATCCTTGTTCTATTTTTGGTTCTTTTATTACTCATCACCTCCTATTCTTACAAAGATTACCCCTATCTGTTGCTTCATTTCTCCATGATTTCCCCATTAGTAGTTCAACTTCACATGCTTTGTCAGCTGGCTTGATCAGCATATCTTGCATCATATTGCATCATTTGCTCCTCATATTGTGTCATTGTGCCCTGGGGATTTGTATATAAAAGGGCACTAGTTTTCGCCTTTTGGATCAATCAACAAGTTTTCAGCCAACACTCTAAAGTCAAAGTCCACACTCTAAGTCTATGCTCTACATTCTACATCACAATCCATCAGCTCTACACTGAGGTAAAGCACCTTGGTTCAACGATCAGATTTCCCTCCACCACCGAGAGGTTGCATCTCCTGAAACCAGCTTTCAGGTACCTCTCAACTGGGCTCCCCATTGTCCTCCAGTCACAGAGCACGATCAACCATCTCGCCAGAAAGTCCCAGAGCACAATCTACCATTTTGACCATCCTTTTCACTCCCCATCATCCTCCAGTCCCAGAGCACTATAAATTGGCTTGACAGCACCCTCTTCATTCACCCTCACCAGACACAGAGCACTATTACACTTACCCATACTCAGTGCTACCCCTTGGCCTGACTGTTCTTTGGCATGCTGAACAACTGCGTTACACACCATCTGTTTGCTAGGACCATTGCATGCAGGCTTATAGGATCTATTCCATAAGTGAACCGACACCACCTTCCAGTGGTTCATGAATGATACCTTCACCGACCTCCTCAATGTTACCATCCTCATTTACTTAGATGACATTTTGGTATATTTGGATAATGAAGAAGAACATCGGACACACGTCTGAGAAGTACTCCAATGTCTCTGAAAACATGGCCTCTTCACCTGCGCCAACAAATGCAAATTCCACTCTGACTCAGTTGAGTATCTAGGCTATATCCTCTCCCCTGCAGGACTGACAATGTCCAATGACAAAATCAAAGCCATACAGGAATGGCCAGAACTGCAGAAAGTCAAAGACATACAGTCCTTCCTGAGGTTTACCAACTTCTACCACCGCTTCATCTACAACTACTGTGATATTACTGTTCTGCTCACCTGACTTACTAGGAAGGGTATCCAATGGAATTTCACTGACAAATGTAGACAGAGCTTTGAGACCCTGAAGAAGGCCTTTACCTCAGCTCCAATACTGACTCATTGGGTTCCAGACATCCCTATCCTATTAGAGACCGATGACAAAGAGCTCCTTGCCATATATGAAGCCTTCCGGATATGGAGACACTACCTTGAAGGTCCCTCCAATCCAGTGGACATCATAACTGACCACAAGAACTTGGAATACTTCTCCACAACAAAACTGCTCACCCGGAGACAAGTCCGATGGTCCGAATACCTATCTCAGTTCAATCTCATTATCCGTTTCCATCCAGGTCGACTCGGAGCAAAGCCTGACGCGTTAACTAGACAATGGGATGTCTACCCTAAAGAGGGGAATAGCAACTATGCCACTGTAAACCCACACAACTTTCATCCTGTGTTTACTAACAAGCAGCTGGCATCCTCCCTACGAGCATCCACCCTCATGACTCCCACCCTCCGAGCTGTCACCATTATGGACATCAACCAACTCCACTCTGACATCTGCTCATCACTCCGATCTGATCCTGTTGCAGTTAAACACTTGGACAACCCTTCCAATCCGAAATGGTCACTTGACCCTGAAGGACACCTCTGACACAACAACCGGATATATGTCCCTGACACCAATGGTTTCTGACTCTGAGTTTTGCAGTATTACCATGATCACCTGATCTCGGGCCATTTCAGGCAAAATCACACACAAGGATTAATCTGATGAGACTACGTATGGCCAAAAATGTGAGAATACATTCAACACTACTGTAACTTCTGCACCACATGTATGCGCTCAAAATTGCAAAGGCACAAACCCTACGGAACGCTTAAGCAACTTCCGGTCCTGGAGCAACCATGGAACTCCATCTCCATGGATTTCATAGAGAAGCTCCCCCCATTGCTTGGATATGACACCATACTCATGATTGTTGACAGGTTCACTAAACAATCACTATTTATTCCGATGCATGACACCATCACCTCTGCCTCACTAGCTAAGTTGTTCGTTCTCCACGTTCTCTAAACATGGAGTCCCATCGCATGTCACATCCGATCAGGGTTCAGAGTTTGTGTCCTCCTTCTTCTGCACATTAGGAAAGGCTCTCGACATGAAACTTCACTTCACCTCCAGATACCATCCTGAAGGAAACAGACAAACGGAACAAATGAATCAGTCCCTGGAGCAATATCTCCGAGTCTATTGTAACAACAAGACAACTGGGCTGAACTACTTCCGATAGCAGAGTTTGCCTACAACAATGCTCCGAACATGACTACTGGTGTCTCTCTGTTCTTTGCTAATAAAGGCTATCATCCGAACATCTCTGTCCACCCTGAGAAAGAACTTGCCTCCACCAAAGCCCGCCAATTCATAACCGACCTCAATCAACTACACCAACATCTCTGAGAAACCATCTCCGATGCCCAGAAACAATATCAAGTCTCCGCAGACTGACGCTGCATTCTGGCTCTGGACCTGCAAATTGGAGACAAAGTATTTGTTAAGGCCGAACACTTCTGGACCACCTGCCCATCGAAGAAACTCTCCGAGAAATACTTAGGTCCTTATGAGGTCATTGCTTGCACAGACAGCAGGTCCTTCACCCTCCACCTCCCGGACCACTTCTGAGCAGTTCATCCGGTCTTCCATATATCAATGCTCGAACCTGCTACTACGAACGAGATCTCTGGTTGCACACAACCCCCACCTCCCCCAATCATCATTGAAGGAGACAATGAATATGAGATATCTGAGATCCTGGACTCGGAGATCGACCATCGATACAAGTGCAAGCTCCAGTACTCAGTCAAATGGACTGGATACGAAGGCACCAATGAAGAGTCCTCATGGATCTCCATGTCCGAACTCGATCATGCATCCGAATCCGTCTCTGACTTTCACTCCACTTATCCAGACAAACCTGGCCCTCTTATGAATCTTTAAGTTCAATTACAAATGCTAATTCTATTATTTCACATCATCATTTTATTACAAGTCACAAGGGAAATTACCAGCCTGCCCAAAAAACTCCAAAGGAATATCACTCTGACTCATTTTTCTCCACTCTGAAATTTATAATCATTTTCATTTTTATTTTTATACATCGCGTTTCCTTTTCCCCTTTCCCTTATCTACCTCAGGCTCCATCTCCGACTCATCATCACTCTCTACATCCGACACCCAATCTTTCTCATTCCCCATGTCCGAATCCTCGTCCAAAGGAGCCATGAACTTCCACAACCAATGTAACTTGGCCGTCCGCCAACCCTCCAGAACCTCCTTCTGTTTCATCATCTTCACCAAGTCCGCTAGCAACCCCTCCGTCTGCCGGAGGTGCTCCGACTGCAGGTTAACCAGCCGGATAAGCTGGCCTGGGCGCAGAGATGCGCCCTGTACCTGCACCGGTCGTTGCCCCTTCCAATCCAACACCGCTACCCCTGGCTGCCACAGCACCCATCTCCATCCACCACTTTTTGGTCGGATGACCTTCTGTTTCTTTCTCCACCCCTCCTTGTACCACTAGTTGGGGCTTGACGCTCCGACTCCAGGGATCGAACTTTCCATCGATTCTACACCCTCTGATCTGCCTCCCGCTTCTCCGTATCAGCACTTGGGTACGCCTCCAATGAAAAGACCGCAACGTCAAGATTCTTCTTGGTGGTAGCAGCATAGAGCTCCGCTCTTTTGCAAGCATTGACCATGGCTACCCAAGCCATCTCCTCATAACAATTTGAAGTTGGATCCAGCTCTGCATCTGTCCCAACATCCACACCCACCTCAGGCTCCGCATTTGCATCCAGCTCCATATTGGCATCGGGATCCGCCTCCACCTCTGCCCTCTCCGCCTCCACCGCTTCATCTTCCTCAGCTGCACCCAACCCAAATAATGGCCGTGCCTGCGGATGTAATGGCGAGTCCACCGCAGTGACAGTTGTCGGACAAGCTGTCTCCATCCGCGTAATGGAGATGATGGTGACCTCGGGGGTCCCTGTCCGCATAGGCACACTTGGACTTCCTGGGCTGGTTGCCCCTGCCCCGGTCACCTCCTCCTCTACCTCCATGGTGGCTTCTAGCTCGTGCACCTGCTCCTCCACTTCCTTCAGTCTCACAGCCTCCATCGCAGCCGCAAGTTCCTTGACCCTGCGGGCTCTCTTGGCCTTTGCTTCCTCCTCTTTCCTTCTCCATTCCATCTCCACCGCCTCTTTCCACCTCTGCTCCTGCTCCTCCTTCCATCTCCGTTCCGCCTCCTCCTCCTCCTTCCGTCTCCATTCCGCCTCCTCCTCCTCCTTCTGTCTCCATTCCGCCTCCTCCTCCTCCTTCCATCTCCATTCTGCTTCCTCCTCCTCTTTCCGTTTCCGCTCCTCTTCCTCTTCCTTCCATCGGGCCAAGAGCAACTGCTCAAGCTCGGCCACGCTCATGCTTGCCAAAGGGTTTGACATTGTTGAGGATAAGACCTCAATCATGCCCCTCCTTTTATATGTCTCCAGACCCCCAGTATAACTCCGACTGCACCCAACTGTCTCACCTATTCAATCCACGGACATGAGGCCTCAGGGGCTCAGCCTTAAATGGAGAGATACTGTTATGACTATATTCATTAACGTCCAGATCCCCATCCGATCCACTCAGATCCCCGCGCATATGAAATCTATACTCCATTTGGAAACCACCATCTCCATCTACCTGTCCGATTGTCACCACTGATTCTGCCCATCCATCTCCAGTTCCGATTGATGCATCAGCATCACCATAGGAACCCAGACATCCATCCCCATCGGACTTGGACATACTCATGTAAGGCCGTCGGCCTCAGAGACCCATCACCGGAGTAATTATTATTAGATTTCAAAATATGTATTTAAGTTGCCCAACTGGGGACTTCATTCCCCAGTTTGAATATCAAATCATGCCTAGTTCCTAAGTCCAATCCTAACTCTAAGTCGTACTCCATCTCCAAAATCTTGGACACTGGTATTAGTGAGGGTGCAGCACATAAGCTGAAGCCAAGTCCATTCCGACCCCCACGACATACTTCGACTCTGACCCGACCTCTGACCCAATCTCTGACCCCCAATCAGACCTAGTGCGTAACACACAGCAAGTGCATATGGACGTCATAGTCCAGTTTGGGGGGCGTAAATGTACACGAGTGAAAAGCAATTGGGTGGACTTGTCCGTCGTCCAGAGAGATGATGGACAGGATCGCGGCAAGTGCATAGTCGGAGGCATCGATCTCTAATAGGATAGGAACGTCTGGAACCCAATGAGTCAGTATCAGAGCGGAAGTAAAGGCCTTTTTCAAGGTCTCAAAACTCTGTCTACATTCGTCAGTGAAATTCCATTGGATACCCTTCCTAGTAAGTCGGGTGAGCGGAACAGTGATATCAGAGTAGCCGTGAATGAAGCGGCAGTAGAAGTTGGCAAACCCTAGGAAGGACTGTACATCCTTGACTTTCTGGGGTTCCGGCCATTCCTGTATGGCTTTGATTTTGTCATCAGACATTGTCAATCCAGTCAGGGAGAGGATATAGCCTAGGTATTCGACCAAGTTGGAGTGGAATTCACATTTGTCAGCGCGGGTGAAGAGGCCATGTTTTCGGAGATGTCAGAGTACATCTCAGACATGTGTCCAATGTTCTTCTTTGTTGTCCGAATATACCAAAATGTTGTCTAAGTAAACGAAGACAGTCACATCAAGGAGGTCGGTGAAGGTATCATTCATGAACCTCTGGAAGGTGGCCGGAGCATTGGTTAGTCCAAAGGGCATGACGCACCACTCGAAAGATCCATATCGTGTGCAGAAGGTCATTTTCCATTTGTTGCCTTCTCAGATGCAGACTAGATGGTAGGCATGTTGGAGATCTATTTTGGGGTAGATCTTAGACTTTCGAGGACTCTCGAGTAGGTCCACAGTGCAGGGTATTGGTCTTTCTTGGTGATCTTGTTGAGTCCATGGAAGTCGATGCATAGACGGAGTGATCCATCCTTTTTGCGGACAAATAGGACTGGAGCTCCATGGGGTGATAGGGATGGGCAGATGAAGCCCATGGCAAGTTCTCATCTATGAATGTTCAGAGAGCCAGTAGCTCTTTTTGGGATAGTGAGTAGATAGGGTCAAGCGGAGGGGTGGAGTTGTCCTCCAGTTCAATCTTGAGATCGTATGGTCAGTGTTCTGCTAGGGAGTTGGCTTTAGACTTGCTGAACACATCAGCAAACTCATGATACTCCTTAGGAACCATAGATAGGTCTGGCAGAGTTGATCGGGCGGAACGAGCGGTGAGGAATATTGGATCGGAGAGGTGAACCTGGAACATGTGAGAACCATCCAGTTTGCTTAGTCTGGCAAAGACCATAGCGTCCACCAGTGATATAAACGGCAGGGTAGACAGAGTATCTATCGGAGCGGAGTCAGTGGAGGCGGAAGATAGTTTCACACCTAAAGTTGCTGGCGACGTCGGGGATGACACAGCCTGTACTGGAGAACAGAATGTGATATGGCCCGATGCCCAGTCAATCAATGGATTGTAGCAGGTGAGCCAGTTATGTCCGAGAACCACAGAACAGCTGGAGTCAAGCAGAGTAACATAGAATGTAAGGTTCTGGATTTCTCTGACAGAAAAACGGATAGACAGATCTATAGCTCGTGAAATAACAGCATTAGTAGTGCCATCAAATAATTGGAGTGATATTGGAGTTATGGTGTATGTATGAAGTTTATGTAAATCAGAAAAAGAGGAATCAAGGAAACAATGAGTAGAACCAGAGTCAATTAATGCTTGAATAGTGGTATCAGGAATGGAGTTGGAGTAGATGAGGGGGGTAAGGGAGTTGGAGTGGGAAAGAGTGGATGCATTCAGGCAGACCTCATTTGTCATACGGGGAGTACCAACGCAGCCCTCAGCCTGTACAGAGGCTATAGGACTGCTTACTATTTTTTTGGGTCCATCACTTTTGCGTCGGACTTGTCCGTTGTGGCATTGGCGGCATGGCCCTTTGCCTTTGCTGTGGATGAGGTTGCCTTGTTGCAATCCTTGGCTTGTTGGCCAGGCTTTCCGCAGAACAGACAGAGGTTGTTGTCCATGTGGCACTGGCATTCCTGCTGGGTAAGTTTTCCGTCCTTCCTGTTATGACTATATTCATTAATGCCCAGATCCCCATCCGATCCACTCAGATCCCCACGCATATGAAATCTATACTCCATTTGGAAACCGCCGTCTCCATCTACCTGTCTGATTGTCACCGCCAATTCCGCCCATCCGTCTCTGGTTCCAATTAATGCATCAGCATCACCATAGGAACCCAGACATCCATCCCCATCAGACTCAGACATACTCATGTAAGGCCATTGGCCTTGGAGACCCATCACCAGAGTAATTATTATTAGATTTCAAAATATGTATTTAAGTTGCCCAACTGGGGACTTCATTCCCCAGTTTGAATATCAAATCATGCCTAGTTCCTAAGTCCAATCCTAACTCTCTAAGTTGTACTCCATCTCCAAAATCTTGGACACCGGTATTAGTGAGGGCGCAGCACATAAGCTGAAGCCAAGTCCATTCTGACCCCCACGACGTACTCCAACTCCGACCCGACCTCCAACCCAATCTCTGACCCCCAATCAGACCTAGTGCATAACAGTATATTCAAACTGCCATGCTCACTCCTACCAATGCCACAATCCACCGCCAATTCCAAATGCACACAAACCGTTGAGGTGCCCGCTCCCAGCATCGACACCATCCCTGAGGTCATCGAAGAACCAATGGACCACATAGAGGCCATCAATGAAGAAGACAACACCCCACCCTCTCCAAATCTGGTGCAAGCCATCTCCCTGCTCGCCAGCAGCATCCGTAACCCACAAGCTCCTAAGTCCCAGACCAAGGTCTGAGAACCTGACCCCTTCAATGGCTCCAATCTGTGAAAGCTCCAGCCATTCTTGGTGCAATGCCGGTTGAATTTCCACAACCACCCCGACGCGTTCACATCCAATCAGGCGAAGGTCACCTTCACCATGTCCTATCTCAAGGGCACCACACTGGACTAATTTGAGCCAGCGCTCATGGATGACTCTGATGACCTGATATGGTCAGATGACTACTCCAACTTCATCTCCGAACTTCAGACCAATTTCAGTCCTTACAACCCCAAGGCCAATGCCAAGAATGAACTCGATCAACTTCAGATGAAGGAAAATCACAAAATTGCAAAATACATTGTGAGTTTCCAGCAGCTAGCCCCAAAAGTCCAATGGGGCGACGCTGCACTCCAATGCCAATTTTACATTGGACTCCCATCCCACATCAAGGACAAGATATCACGCATTGGTAAGCCAGATACTTTGGTTACCCTTCGCAAGCTCGCCCAATCCATTGACACCCATTATTGGGAACGTCAATCCGAGGTCTCCCGTGAAAATTTGGCCAACAACAAATTGGACAAATCATCAGACAAGACCCCAAAGTCCAACAAGGGGTCCAATAAGAGGACCACCACCAACTCAGGCCAGAAGTCAAACACTGGTAATGCTGCCACTTCCGGTTCCAGTCAGAACAATTCTGGCACCAGCAATAACTCTGGAACTTGCAAGAGGACTCTGGACCTCTCCATTGGGGGTTGGAGATTGGGTTGGAGGTCAAGTCAGAGGTCGAGTTAGAGTCAGAGCACATCGTGAAGGTCGGAACAGACTTAGCTTCAGCTTATGTGCTGCGCCCTCACTAATACCAGTGTCCAAGATTTCGGAGATGGAGTACAACTTAGAGAGTTAGGATCGGACTTAGGAACTAGGCATGATTCGATATTTGAACTGGGGAATGAAGTCCCCAGTTGGGCAATTTAAATACATATTTTGAAATCTAATAATAATTACTCCGGTGATGGGTCTCCAAGGCCGACCCTTACATGAGTATGTCCGAGTCTGATGGGGATGGATGTCTGGGTTCCTATGGTGATGCTGATGCATCAATTGGAACCAGAGACAGATGGGCGGAATTAGCGGTGACAATCGGACAGGTAGATGGAGATGGCGGTTTCCAAATGGAGTATAGATTTCATATGCACAGGGATCTGAGTGGATTGGACGGGGATCTGGGCATTAATGAATATAGTCATAACAGTATCTCCCCATTTAAGGCTGAGCCCCTGAGGCCTCATGTCCGTGGATTGAATAGGTGAGATGGTTGGGTGCAGTCAGAGTTATACTGGGGGTCTGGAGACATATAAAAGGAGGGGCATGATTGAGGTCTTATCCTCAACAATGTCAAACCCTTTGGCAAGCATGAGCGTGGCCGAGCTTGAGCAGTTGCTCTTGGCCCGATGGAAGGAAGAGGAAGAGGAGCGGAAACGGAAAGAGGAGGAGGAAGCAGAATGGAGATGGAAGGAGGAGGAGGAGGAGGAGGCGGAACGGAGATGGAAGGAGGAGGAGGAGGAGGTGGAACAGAGATGCAAGGAGGAGGAGGAGGCAGAATGGAGACGCAAGGAGGAGGAGGAGGCGGAATGGAGACACAAGGAGGAGGAGGAGCAGAGGCAGAAAGAGGCGGTGGAGACGGAACGGAGAAGGAAAGAGGAGGAAGCAAAGGCCGAGAGAGCCTGCAGGGTCAAGGAACTTGCAGCCACAATGGAGGCCGCAAGACTGAAGGAAGTGGAGGAGCAGGTGCACGAGCTAGAAGCTGCCATGGAGGTAGAGGAGGAGGTGACCAGGGCAGGGGCGACCAGTCCAGGAAGTCCAAGTGTGCCGATACGGACAGGGATGTTACGCACTGGGTCCGATTGGGGGTTGGAGATTGGGTTGGAGATTGGGTTGGAGATTGGGTTGGAGATTGGGTTGGAGATTGGGTTGGAGTTGGAGTACGTCGTGGGGGTCGGAATGGACTTGGCTTCAGCTTATGTGCTGCGCCCTCACTAATACTGGTGTCCAAGATTTCGGAGACGGAGTACAACTTAGAGAGTTAGGATTGGACTTAGGAGCTAGGCATGATTCGATATTTGAACTGGGGAATGGAGTCCCCAGTCGGCAACTTAAATACATATTTGAAATCTAATAATAATTACTCTGGTGATGGGTCTCTGAGGCCGATGGCCTTACATGAGTATGTCTGAGTCCGATGGGGACAGATGTCTGGGTTCCTATGGTGATGCTGATGCATCAATTGGAACTGGAGACAGATGGGCGGAATCAGCGGTGACAATTGGACAGGAAAATGGAGACGTAGCAGTTTCCAAATGGAGTATAGATTTCATATGCACGGGGATCTGAGGGGATCGCACGGGGATCTGGGCGTTAATGAATATAGTCATAACAGTATCTCTCCATTTAAGGCCGAGCCCCTGAGGCCTCATGTCCATGGATTGAATAGGTAAGACGATTGGGCGCGGTCGGAGTTATACTGGGGGTCTGGAGACATATAAAAGGAGGGGCATGATTGAGGTCTTATCCTCAACAATGTCAAACCCTTTGGCAAGCATGAGCGTGGCCAAGCTGGAGCAGTTGCTCTTGGCCCAATGGAAGGAAGAGGAAGAAGCAGAACGGAGATGGAAGGAGGAGGAGGTGGTGGAACGGAGATGGAAGGAGGAGGAGGAGGCAGAACGGAGACAGAAGGAGGAGGAGGCGGAACGGAGACGGAAGGAGGAGGAGGAGGCGGAACAGAGGCGGAAGGAGGAGGAGGAGGAACGACGGAAAGAACCGGCGAAAATGGAACGGAGAAGGAAAGAGGAGGAAGCGAAGGCAGAGAGGGCCCACAAGGTGAAGGAGGCCGCAAGCTGAAGGAAGTGGAGGAGCAGGCACACGAGTTAGAGGCGGCCATGGAGGTAGAGGAGGAGGTGACCAGGGCAGGGAAGACCAGCCACCCAGGAAGTCCGAGCGTGCCCATACGGCCAGGGACCCTGGAAGTCGCCATCATCTCCGTTACACAGACGGAGGTGACTCGTTCGAGGACTATCACTGCAGAGGACTCGCCATTATGTCCTCGGGCACGGCCCTTATTTGAGTCAGGGGCAGCTGAGGAAGACGATGTGGTGGAGATGGAGAGGGTGGAGGTGGAAGTGGATCCTGATGCCAATATGGAGCTTGACGCAAATGCGGAGCCCGAGGCGGGTGTGGAGCCAGATCCTACTTCGAATTCTTACAAGGAGATGGCTTGGGTAGCTGTGGTCGAGGCTCGCAAAAGAGCGGAGCTCTATGCTGCTACCACCAAGAAGAATCTCGACATCGTGATCTTTTCACTGAAGGCCTACCCAAGTGCTGATATGGAGAAGCGGGAGGCGGACCAGAGGGTCATATGGTGCAAGGTGGAGAGTCACATGTTGGCAACCCGTAAGAAGGAGCTGCATGTCGCGAGGTCAGCAATCCAGCTTTGCAAGCACGAGATGGAGAAGGTGGCCGCAGAACAGCAGGACAAGGAGGAGGAGAGGGAACGCTTGGAGGCCGCAGCGAGGAGGGGTGGACCACCCAAGGCTCTGGCTCCAACGGAGCCATTTGGCGGACCTGGCGTAACTTGCGACTTATGTCGTGATGCGGGTGTGGAGTGTGTGTGGCCTACTGGCCCAACTCGCTGCCTTCAGTCCTGCGATCGTTGTCGGGGTTGGAAAGGAGGGTGTTGGATTGATGGAAAGTTTAATCCCCGGAGTTGGAGCGTCAAGCCCCGACTAGTGGTACAAGGAGGGGCAGAGAAGGAATTGGAGGGTCGTCTGACCAAAAAGAGGCGGACTGAGACGGGTGCTGTAGCAGCCAGGGGTAGCGGTGTTGGATTGGAAGGGGCAACAACCGGTGCAGGTACAGGGCGCGTCTCTGTGCCCAATAGCACCGTGGGCCAGCTTATCAGGCTGGTTAACCTGCAGTCGGAGCACCTTTGGCGGACGGAGGGGTTGTTAGTAGACTTGGTGAGGATGATGAAACGGAAGGAGGTTCTGGAGGGTTGTCGGACAGCCGAGTTACATCGGTTGCGGAAGTTCATGGCCCCGTTGGATGAGGATTTGGACATGGGAGATGAGAAGGATTGGGTGTCAGATGTAGAGAGTGATGAGGGGTTGGAGACGGAGCCTGAGGTAGATAAGGAAAAGGGGAAAAGGAAACGCAATGTATAAAATAAGGATGAAAATGATTATAAATTTCGGAACAGAGAAAGAATGAGGCGGAGTGATATTCCTTCGGAGTTTTTTTTTTTTTTTTTTTTGAGCAGGCTGGTAATTTCCCTTGACTTGTAATAAAGTGGTGATGCAAAATAATAGAATTAGCATTAGTAATCGAACTTAAAAATTCATAAGAGGGCCAGGTTTGTCTGGATAAGCGGAGTGAAAATCGGAGATGGATTTGGATGCATGATCGAGTTCGGATGCAGAGATCCATGAAGACTCTTCATCGGTGCCTTTGTATCCAGTCCATTTGACTAAGTACTGGAGCTTGCACTTGTATTGATGGTCGATCTTCGAGTCCAGGATCTCCGAGATCTCATATTCATTGTCTCCTTCAATGATGATCGGGGGAGGTGGAGGTTGTGTGCAACCGGAGATCTCGTTTGTAGTAGCGGGTTTGAGCATTGATATATGGAAGACCGGATGAACTGCTCGGAAGTGGTCTGGGAGGCGGAGGGTGAAAGACCTGCTGCCCACACGAGCAATGACCTCATAAGGACCTAAGTATTTCTCGGAGAGTTTCTTTGATGGATGGGTGGTCCGGAAGTGTTCGGCCTTAACAAATACTTTGTCTCCGATTTGTAGGTCCGGAGCTGGAATGTGGCATCGGTCTGTGGAGACTTGATATTGTTTCTGAGCATTGGAGATGGTCTCTCGGAGATGTTGGTGTAGTTGATCAAGGTCAGTTACAAATTGGCGGGCTTTGGTGGAGGCAAGTTCTTTCTCGGGGTGGACAGAGATGTTTGGATGGTAGCCTTTATTAGCAAAGAATGGAGAGATGCCGGTAGTCGCATTTGGAGCATTGTTGTAGGCAAACTCTGCGATTGGAAGTAGATCAGCCCAGTTGTCTTGTTGATAGTTACAATAGATTCGGAGATATTGTTCCAGTGACTGATTCATTTGTTCCGTTTGTCCATCTCCTTCAGGGTGGTATCCGGAGGTGAAATGGAGCTTCATGTTGAGAGCCTTTCCTAATGTGCAGAAGAAGGAGGACACAAACTCTGAACCCCGATTGGACGTGACATGCGATGGGACTCCATGTTTAGAGAATACGTGGAGAATGAACAATTTAGCTAGTGAGGCGGAGGTGATGGTGTCATGCGTCGGAATGAATAGGGACTGTTTGGTGAACCTGTCAACAATCACGAGTATGGTGTCATATCCGAGCGATGGGGGGAGCTTCTCTATGAAATCCATGGAGATGGAGTTCCATGGTTGCTCTGGGATCGGAAGTTGTTTGAGTGTTCTGTAGGGTTTGTGCCTTTGCGATTTGAGTGCATACACATGGTGCAGGAGTTACAGTAGTGTTGAATGTATTCCTGCATTTTTGGCCATACGTAGTCTTGTTGGATTAATCCTTGTGTGCGATTTTGCCCGAAGTGGCCGGAGATCGGGTGATCATGATAATACTGCAAAACTTGGAGTTGGAGGCCATTGGCATCGGGGACATATATCCGGTTGTTGTGTTGGAGGTGTCCTTTGGGGTCAAGTGACCATTTCGGATCGGAAGGGTTGTCCAAGTGTTTAACCGCAACAGGATCAGATCGGAGTGATGAGCGGATGTCGGAGTGGAGTTGGTCGATGTCCATAATGGTGACAGCTCGGAGGGTGGGAGTCATGAGGGTGGATGCTCATAGGGAGGATGCCAGCTGTTTGTTAGTAAACACAGGACGAAAGTTGTGGGGGTTTACAGTGGCATAGTCACTATTTCTCTCTTTAGGGTAGATGTCCCATTGTCTAGTTAACACATCGGGCTTTGCTCCGAGTCGACCAGGATGGAAACGGATAATGAGGTTGAACTGAGATAGGTACTCGGACCATCGGACCTGTCTCCAGGTGAGCAGTTTCGTTGTGGAGAAGTATTCCAAGTTCTTGTGGTCCATTATGACATCTACCGGATGAGAGGGACCCTCAAGGTAGTGTCTCCATATCCGGAAGGCTTCATATATGGCAAGGAGCTCTTTGTCATGGACGTCATAGTTCAGTTCAGGGGGCGTGAATGTATGCAAGTGAAAAGCGATCGGGTGGACTTTGTCAGGGTTCAAATAAGTCATATTCTATTTTTAGTATTTTCTCTTGACACCCCTATCAGCGCAGCCTGTCAGGGTGCGTCTCCCCTATTTCATTGCCCCTATCACTTCCCCTATCTTTCCTCCCCTATCTTGGTTCTCCTATCCGTCTCCATCATTTAGTATAAAGACTCGCCTTGGTGCAGTGTGATCCCCTCAGCTTGATCTCTGAGGATATCCGCTGTACCAGGTAAGTCCCATGTATTTATCAGAAACAGCTGTATAGACTGAGGATATCCACTGTACCAGCTGGCATTATTTCTTATTGGCTCTCACTTATTGAGTATCTTGTTGTTGTGGCCTCGTCATCAGCGTTGCCCTCACAGAAGATCAAGCTCATAAGATGACCCCACACCTCATAACACTTTCCCTATTAACTACTTCACCGATACCATGACCGATCAGCTCCCTGAAGCCTATTGGGACACTCTAGGTGAAAGTGGTGGCTTTCTGCGAGCGTTGTTCAACACCCAGGCGCAGCAGCTCCAGCAGCTGCAACTCCAGAACCAGCACCTCCAAAGCCAGTTCACCAATGTCCAGAACAACCTAGCAGATGCTGCCACTGCTGCCGCCATCGCTGCAGCACAGACCATCTCTCAGACCACCTCATTTCCCACACCTTCTCCTACATCGTCATCCGTTCGCCCAATAAGGGCAGCTGAACCAGCCAAATTCAATGGAGATCGTGCAGAGACAGAAGGTTTCATTTGCTCTATCAGGCTTGCCATTGCAGTCCAGCCTACATCTTTCCCAGATGAGCGGACCAAGATCCTCTATGCCCTCTCTTTTATGACAGGAGGTTCTGCTGAAGTATGGGCGCACAATGAGACACAGGCAGTCATTGACAGGACCTCGCCGCTCTCCACCTTGGAGGAATTCATTAAGCAGGTGGAGAACGCTTTTGGGGACCCTGACCGCTCTCGAACAGCATGAACAAAGCTACACAATCTTAGGATGACACCTGGCATGTCAGCGGATGAATACACGGCACAGTTTGAGATACTAGCAGGAAGGACTGGGTTTAATGATGCAGCACTGGAAGATGCCTATGCCCGAGGGCTCCCTGCAATGATTCTTGACAAGATCCATGCACAGCCATCCCTCCCATCCGATCTCAAGGCATGGAAGGAAGCGGCCTGTCAAATTGACCGCAACCACCGTCGTCTTCTAGAAGTGAGACATGCTCAGACTTCCCTCACTCCTGCCCACTCTACCCCATCCTGCCCTCACAGCACTCCGGTCATCTCTGTACCAACTACCTTGGCAACCTCTAATGGTGCTGCACCTATGGATATTGACTCCAACCGCCATCACATTGAGACTTGGACGTGCTATAACTGTGGAAAGCGTGGCCATATATCCCCAGCATGCCCTGAACCACGCAAGGAACGTATCCGAGCTGATCTCACACAAACAGCAATTGCAGGCATGATATCAGAGTCAGTAGCAGCTGCACTGAAGGCCAAGGAAGAAGCGCAGAAGGCAGTAATTCCAAAGCAAGAGGAGAAGCAGGATTTTCAGGCCAGTCAGCAGTGAAGAGCATGCCCTGCCTGACAAACCGGTTTTCAGTTCTTGAATCATGTACTGTAGGGCTCACAAGTGATATGTTACACACACACTCCCTTGTCCATCAGACTGAAACCAAAACAGCCATGCCTGAAAACCCTTCTCAACTTCCAGCTAAACATGATGACCCTCCTCGTCTCTACCTTCAATCTGCAGACATCCGTCGATGTACAAGAATTCCCATGAAAATCCACTTGGTAGACACTGGATACCCTCTAGCCGTGGATGCACTCCTTGATAGTGGTGCTACAGGAATGTTCATTGATGCAGAATATGTCAAAGCAGAGAAACTTCGAACACGCCCTCTACCACGTGCCATACCTGTTTATAACATTGATGGGACCCCAAATGAAGCAGGTTCAATCAAGGAAGAAGTCGATCTCATCTGCACATATGGGACCCATACCGAACGTGCCACATTTTCAGTCACAAGCCTGGGAACCTTTGGCATAATTGTTGGGCACACCTGGCTTGTGAAGCACAACCCAGAGGTAGACTGGCGTACAGGAAAGGTACAGATGACTCGCTGCCCTGATTCATGTGGAGAAGTACCAGAACACAAAGAGCATTCGCTTGGTACAACTCCTTCAAATGGCAAGAACTCACACAGGCAACCCCAATACGAGGGAGACCGAACATTTGTTATCTTTGTAGAAGAAGACTTGGAGAATATCTATGCTGGTTCAACAGTTTCTCAACAGCTCGCACAGAAGGCTGCAGAATCTACTCCAGTCAAAACCTTTGAGGAGATTGTCCCAAAGGCATACTGGGGATTTAAGGATGTTTTTGCAAAGGAGTCCTTTGACCAACTTCCACCTCAAAAACTGTGGGACCACACTATTGAACTCACTCCAGGAGCACAACCCTTCAGCACAAAGGTCTATCCAATGTCCCCAAATGAGCAGAAGGAGTTGGATGCATTCCTTGAGGAGAACCTATGGAATCATTGTATACGTCCTTCCAAGTCACCCATGGCATCTCCTGTCTTTTTTGTGAAGAAGAAGGATGGTAATCTTCATTTTGTGCAAGACTACCGCAAGCTGAATGATATCACGATCAAGAATGCCTACCCACTACCCCTGCTACCAGACATCATGAATAAAATTGCCGCAGCCAATGCCAAGTATTTTACCAAGCTTGACATCTGATGGGGATATAACAATGTGCATATTAAAGAGGGTGATGAGTGGAAGGCAGCCTTTCGAACCAATCGTGGTCTATTTGAACCCCTGGTCATGTTCTTTGGTCTCACAAACAGCCCAGCAACCTTTCAGACAATGATGAATGACATTTTCAAGGAGCTCATTGATGATGGCACTATGGTAGTGTTCATGGATGACATCCTCATTTTCACTGAATCCCTAGAACAACACCACATGATTGTGCAATCTGTCCTTGAAATTCTTCGGGCCAACCACCTGTACCTCAAACCAGAGAAATGCCTTTTCACGCAACAGAAGGTAGATTATCTTGGATTGATTCTCTCACAGGGACAGGTAGCTATGGACCCAGTTAAGGTGGCCGGAGTCAGAGACTAGCCCACACTGCGCAATGTGACAGAAGTCAAATCCTTCTTGGGTTTCATCAATTTCTACCGTCGCTTCATTGAGGACTTCTCACATATTGCAAAGCCTCTGAATTGGTTAACAAAGGCAGATACACAGTGGTCCTGGATACCTGATGGCCCAGAACAAGAAGCCTTTGATAAACTCAAGCAGCTTGTCATGTTGACTCCAATCCTTGTCCTCCCAGATCAAACCAAGCATTTTTGACTAGAGACAGATGCTTCAGCATATGCAACAGGTGCTGTTCTATCTCAACTCTGTGACGATGAGAAATGGAGGCCGGTAGGTTTTGTATCCAAGAGCCTTTCAGATGCAGAGTGCAACTATGCCACCCATGATAAGGAATTGCTCTCAGTCATCCGTGGACTAGAAGAATGGCGTCACATTTTGGAAGGGACCAAATACAAGATTGAAATCCTTAATGACCATCAAAACCTCACATATTTCTGTACAGCTCAGAATCTCAATCGTCAACAAGCTCGCTGGTCACTATACCTTTCTCGTTTTGACTTTGAACTGATCCACTGTCCTGGACAACATTCAGCCAAACCTGATGCCCTCTCACAACGTGTAGATCATAAACAGGGGGAGGAAGATGATCAGAATCAGGTTCTTCTTGGCCCTGAGCTGTTCCACCTATCCAGGGCCAGGAGCTCAAATGATCACAGGAGAAGGAGACATATTCCTGGAATGTGTGCAGAACTGCACCAACAGAGATGAAAAGGTTGTGAAGGCTCTTAAGGAACTTGGTCCCTCTTGGAATTTATGAGGACAGGAATGGACTGAGGAGAATGGACTCGTCCTCTATCGTGGCAGGGTATATGTCCCTCTTAACCCAAAATTGCACCATGACATTGTAAGGGCACACCACGATACTCACATTACAGGTCACCCTGGTCGCTGGAGAACAACAGAACTTGTATCCCACAGCTACTGGTGGCCTGGATTTGGACAATACATTGCCAAATATGTTAAGGGATGTGACCTCTGCAATCGGACAAAAACTTTCCCCGCTCCTCCTATGGGTAAACTCCTGCTTAATCGTGTCCCAGATCAGAGGTGGCAAGTGATATCTGTTGACTTTATTGTAGAGCTACCCATCAGTCATGGCTACAATGCACTCCTTGTTGTTGTGGACCATCTTTCTAAACAAGCACATGTTATCCCTACCACCTCTGACATCAACTCCATAGGAGTTGCATGACTTTTCCAAGACCATGTGTGGAAACACCACAGCCTTCCTGAGGAGATCATCAGTGACTGTGGCACCCAGTTTGTCTCTCAATTTATGCGCGAGCTCAATAAGCTTTTGGGGATCAAGGTTGCAGCATCCACAGCATATCATCCACAAACTGATGGTCAGACAGAAAGGGTCAATCAAGAAATTGAACAATACCTGAGGCTTTTTGTCACGGATTGAGTGGGTTCCTCTTGCTGAATTCACATACAACAACTGCATCCACTCCTCCACGCAATCAATCCCCTTCATGCTTGATACAGGCCAACACCCAAGGCTTGGGCTAGAGCCAATCCAAGAGACACGACTTGAAGCACTGGAAGAATTCACTGAGCGTATGGAGACAGCCACCACTGAGGCTCACTCCGCCCTGGAAAAGGCAGCAGATGATATGGCATGACTATGATGCCCATCAGCAAGCAGCCCCAGTATACAAGCTTGGTGACAAGGTCTGGCTCAATGCACAAAATATCACCACCTGTCCAACCAAGAAACTTGATCACAAATGGTTAGGACCATATGTGATTAATAAGGTGGTCTTGCGAAATGCCTATGGCCTACAACTTCCCCCAATCTTTGGTCGCACTCATCCAGTGTTCTCTGTTGTCTTACTCCATCCTTATGAAAAGGATCCCATCCCTGAATGCCAGTCATCTCCTCCACCACCTCCAGGCATTTGAGATGGAGTACAGGAATATGAAGTTGAGAAGATCCTTGACAGCAGAGTTTTCCGAGGAAGACTGGAATACCTGGTGCATTGGAAGGGCTATGGAGCTGCTGATGACCTCTGGATCCTAGCTAAGGATGCCAGTGGGGCTGGAAGGCGCATTGCAGACTTCCATCGGGAGAATCCTGAAGCCCCAAGGCATATTTTGGCAGCCACCTATGCGGCTCTTCCCTTCAGATGCTTTGAGAACTTCACAGAACCTCCCAAACAAGTCCTCTTTGATTGGACAGCTGGCAGGAACCCAACACATGGTATTGGACACATTTCAGAGCCGCAGAATAGGCACAGTGAAGCTTAGCGCTCACCAAATTCATCCATGCCAACATTCCACTAACCGTATATAAGCCAGTGAATCCACTTCCCCTTCCTCAGTAAAATCATCGTCGTTCACTACCCAACCCACCATGCCTTACCAGTCTGAATCCACCCCTCTACACTCACTCCATTCCTACCCATCAATCACTTGGTCAGTTGACTCAAGGGATATTGCACATGCCATAGAGAATTATAACCTCCCATCTCCACCTCCACAAGTTCATTTCCCCTTCTGGCATTGTAATCCATCAAGACGCCAGACATACTACATCGGGGACCCTCTATTCATCAGCAACTCTGACATACCATACACCTTCCAAGGGCTCACCAGTAAAGTCACCTATGAGGGAGGGGAGATGATATTAGGAGCAGTTTTCAGCACGGACGATCCCATATCCCCCAGAGAGTTCACCATCCCACTTTACCCCAAGGCAGAGAAGAATCACCATCAACACTCATCATAGGCTCTACTTTGGCAGAGAGTGAGAAGGGACCTTGCAGAGTGCTTCAGGGTATGTCTCTGTTGAGATGGACAGGATGACAGTGCATATCAAGATGACATGCATTAAGAGGGGGGTGATGTCAGGGTTCAAATGAGTCATATTCTATTTTTAGTATTTTCTCTTGATGCCCCTATCAGCACAGCCTGTCAGGGTGCATCTCCCCTATTTCCTTTCTCCTATCACTTCCCCTATCCTTGCCCCCTATTATTCCCCTATCTTGGTTCTCCTATCTGTCTCCATCATTTAGTATAAAGACTCACCTTGGTGCAGTGTGATCCCCTCAGCTTGATCTCTGAGGATATCCGCTGTACCAGGTAAGTCCCATGTATTTATCAGAAACAGCTGTATAGACTGAGGATATCCACTGTACCAGCTGGCATTATCTCTTATCGGCTCTCATCTATTGAGTATCTTGTTGTTGTGGCCTTGTCATCAGCATCACCCTCACAGGAAAACCAGTTCCCATACAGAAAGCAGCGTATATATGCCAATATTTTAAGGCCATAAAGTGAAAATATACAATTTCGGGACCATAAACAAGATCTTTTCAGGGAAAACCAGTTCCCATACATTCATCCTGTTGAATGATGATGCAATATTGACTGCAAGTTTGGTACAATTTGGTCAGCAGAGTCTGAATGATGGACAGGATTTGTGGACTCATTCTCATGAACTATCACCACAAATCCCAGGTACGATAGATATTTGATGTATGATTCATGGACTCATTCTCACAAACTATCACCACAAATCCCAGATCCATACAGATCACAACTATCATCTTTCACTGCATTTATTAGGTTATGGGCCCCACACACTAAATGGACCACAAGAAATCATACCTACAATGTCAGGCTTTGAAGGCAAAATCACTAAAATGATCCAACTTACCAGCTCAAATTATAATTTCTGGTCAATTGCAACCCAGGGCAAGCTTATGACAGCAAACGCATGGTGAGTGATGAGTGAGATAAAATGCCCAGCAGCGGACAGCGCAGCACTGAACAGATGGCTGCTCAAAAGAGAGGAGGCTGCAGGCATCATACTCAACTTGCTAATGCCCATGCAATATGTCCACATCGAAGGAATGATGGACAATCCAATAAAAATGTGGGAAAAGCTACAAGAGGCACACTGCTCACAAGCCACAAACAGCCATTATCACTCCATGCAAACACTGTTGAATATCCAGAAGGAGGATTCCAAGTTGCTCACCGATTACATCACATGCATCAATGCTGCCATGAACGACCTCATAGCACTTGCACCATCCACTATGACAGCAAATGAGGTATTCAACGAGATTGGCACTCATGCGGCCATGTCTGGTCTTGATAATGCTGAGTATGGACCATTCACATCATCCCTCTTACTGCTAGTGAAACTTGACCAAGGCATGGTAACTGCAGCATTTCACAACAAAGACTTGAAATGCCAAGCATCAGCTCTATTGTCTGCCTCTGCATTAGCTGCCAACCGCATGAGGAAAGGCGACAACACATCCAACATTGTATGTTCATTCTGCAAGAAACGAGGACACCAGCATGACAAGTGCTGGACAGCTCATCCAGAACTCCAACTCACACATGCTGGACAAAGCCAAGGTGCCAGAACTGCAAACAGTGCCCAAAACAATCCATCTCAGAACAACATACCTGAGACTGCAATGAATGCAAGTCTACTAGCTTGTCCTACCAATACCTGTCCTGATGATTGCTGGAACACAGACACCAGTGCAACCAGCCATATGACCCAAAACAAAGACTGGCTCCACAATTATAGAAACTATTGAATGCCTATACAGCTAGCAAATGACAGGTTAGTTCACTCAGAGGGGAAGGGTGATATCATTTTTAGACCAAATATCAATGGTAGTTCTGGCAGAACAATAAAGTTTTCAGATGTCTTAGATGTCTGTTCAGAATCATGTCAGTATACAATATTCTGATGTATATCTCATATACATCAGAATTTCAATGATACATAAAGCCAGGGAGTTATAATTTGGATATCTTAAAAGATTTTGGATGTGTGAAATTTTCATAAATATAAACATATATTCTATATTTTAATAAACTTTAAAAGATAAGACATTTGGTTGAGATGAACATAACTGTTTATATGAATATAATAGGAATGTCTGTATTAATATAATTGGTATTATATAGGGTATTTAGATATACAAATACCAGGTGGGGATTAAAGATAGTTCAAATTATGTTACAAGTGTTGTATAAGAAAGAATCAGTGATATTTGGATGTTCCCTCAAGAGAGTTGCCACCACTAAATGGGGAAAAAAAGAATTATTTTTGAGAATTATGCCAAAATATCAAAATAAGTTTTAATCTAGTATATTGTGTAAAATTTGAGAATCATGTTGAAATATGAAAATAAGATTTAATCTAAGTGTGTTGTGTAAAATTTGAGGAAAATGGGTTGTGTATACATATTTGATGTATTTCCAAACAAGCATCTTATATGTACCAGAACTCCAGAACAATTTACTGGCAGTCCTCCATCTATCCACACACGATAGGTTTGCAATCAAAATCACCAAAGATTGCATTACATTCACACATGACAGGAGACCTCAGATGTATGCAACAATACTCAATGGTGTGGGGTATCTCTATGGAATCACAATGCCAAATGTCGAGCACATGCTAGTATGAAAGTGACAGTGGACCACTTGCTACTCCACAAACAACTAGTCCACATTGGATCAGACTGTCTTGAGTGTCTCAAATCCCACCAAATGGCCAGTGGAATTGGTATCAAATTGAATACACCAATCCCAAGTCCTTGTGAACCCTGTGTTGCAGCTAAACAACATTGTGACCAATTCCCAAAAGCAACAACTCACTGATCATCAAAGCCCTTACAGCTTGTTGTATCAGATCTGCATGGACCTCTCCTGATTTCCACCGCCACAGGACATAAGTATTGGGTAACATTCACAGATGATTGCACACAATATAGGATGGTTCACCTACTAAGAATGAAAGATGAAGCCTTTGGTGCATTTTTAACCTATAAAGTACTTGCAGAGAACTAGATTGGTGGAAAACTCAAATGATTCAGAGACAACAAGGGTGGAGAATACATCAGGGAAAAATGGGACAGATACTTCTCAGAACACGGTATAATCCATGAGCACATGACTAAAGGCACACCCCAACAAAATGGCATAGCTGAGCGCACAAATTGCATGCTCGTTGAGGGAATAATAGTGATGCAGCAACAAGCATGGTTACCATCATCAACATGGGGAGATGCCCTATGCCTACTGACTCAAATAATCAATGTGACTCCCACATCAGCGCTGCCCATGATGACTCCATATGAAGCTTGGCATGGCAACAAACCAGACCTCAGCATGTTACATGTTTTTGGCTGTCATGCCTATGTTCACACACAGAAAGACAGCCGATCAGGACTCCAACCCCACACACACAAATGCATATACCTGGGATTTGAAGAGGGCTACAAAGGCTGGTGTTGTTATGACCCCAACATAAGACAGACTGTAATCTCACATGATGTTATTTTCGATGAGATGGAGTTTCCAGGATTACACAGGTCGCCCAAAAACAATCCGCAACTGCTACCTATAGCACCCATACCACCACCACCAGGTATTCCACAGCAAGCTAATATGCCAAACAATCCCAAAAACCAGCAGAGTGATATCACCAATCCAAACACAAATACTCCTCAGCCCCCACATGAGTGAATGCTACCACAACAGCCTGATCCAGATCCACCTCAACCACATGAGCGAACACTACAACAACAACCTATCCAGACCCATCTCAACTGCACTGATCTACATGAACTATGTGAACCAACCCTTCCATGGATTACTGCCAATTACATGATCCACATATCTGACCTTGTACCCAATGAGGACATGATGATTCTGCACCTGAAGGGGGTGACAACACACTTCAGGCCCTGGAATCAATCAGCAGCCCACTAGAAACCCCCAAAAATGTACCCATCCAAATAATAACCCTCCAAGAAGGCCTGGAAATAGCATACAATGCAACAATCAAGGATAGCTGAGTACCATGCACCTACACTGAAGCTATGAAGCATCCTGAAGCAAATAGATGGCATGAGGCCACAGATGCAGAAATACAAGCCCAATTGGACAATGGCATGTGGGAGCTTGTTGAGCTACCACCCGGAGAAAAGACCATAGGCTGCAGGTGGGTATTCCACATAAAATTGAATACAGATTGATCGATTGACAGGTTTAAAGCATGGCTTGTTGCAAAGGGGTACAGTCAATGCCCAGGCATAGGCTTTGACAAAGTATTTGCACCAACCACTTGTTGGGCCACACTACATACCATTCTTGTGCAGGGAGTGCTCTCTGGAACTCACATCAAATCTGTGGACATCTCAAATGCATACCTAAATGGCATATTAGATGACAACATCACCATTTACATGGATCAGCCCAAAGGATACCACCAAGGTGGATCAAATCACATAGGCAAGCTGAGGAGAGGACTGTATGGACTATGACAAAGTGGATGGCTCTGGTATAAAAAATTAGGCAAATGCCTTGAGGACATGGGATATGTGCAGCTTCAATTGGATTCCAGCATATATGTTTGGGAAAGCAAGTCCATGAGGATAATAATACCAGTGTTTGTTGACGACCTGACACTCATATCAAATTCAAAAGAGGAACTGGATTGTGCCAAAGAGACGCTTGTTCGGAATCATGTCAGTATACAATATTCTGATGTATATGAGATATACATCAGAATTTCAATGATACATAAAGCCAGGGAGTTACAATTTGGATATCTTAAAAGATTTTGGATGTGTGAAATTTTCATAAATATAAACATATATTCTATATTTTAATAAACTTTTAAAGATAAGACATTTGGTTGAGATGAACATAATCATTTACATGTACATAATAGGAATGTATATATGAATATAATTGGTATTATATAGGGTATTTAGATATACAAATACCAGGTGGGGATTAAAGATAGTTCAAATTATGTTACAAGTATTGTATAAGAAAGAATCAATGATATTTGGATGTTCCTTCAAGAGAGTTGCCACCACTAAATCAGGAAAAAAAGAATTATTTTTGAGAATTATGCCAAAATATCAAAATATGTTTTAATCTAGTATATTGTGTAAAATTTGAGAATCATGTTGAAATATGAAAATAAGTTTGAATTGAAGTGTATTGTATAAAATTTGAGGAAAATAGGTTGTACATACGTATTTGTTGTATTTCTGAATAAGCGTCAGAGGAGTTAGCCAAATCATTCAAACTCAGAGACTTAGGCCCTACCACCAGTCTTCTCAGAGTTGAGATCATGTATGACAGAGAAAAGTGCACCCTAAGGCTTTGACGCTTATTCAGAAATACAACAAATACGTATGTACAACCTATTTTCCTCAAATTTTATACAATACACTTCAATTCAAACTTATTTTCATATTTCAACATGATTCTCAAATTTTACACAATATACTAGATTAAAACATATTTTGATATTTTGGCATAATTCTCAAAAATAACTGTTTTTTCCCCATTTAGTGGTGGTAACTCTCCTGAGGGAGCATCCAAATATCATTGATTCTTTCTTATACAATACTTGTAACATAATTTGAACCATCTTTAATCCCCACCTGGTATTTGTATATCTAAATACCCTATATAATACCAATTATATTCATATATACATTCCTATTATGTACATGTAAATGATTATGTTCATCTCAACCAAATGTCTTATCTTTAAAAGTTTATTAAAATATAGAATATATGTTTATATTTATGAAAATTTCACACATCCGAAATCTTTTAAGATATCCAAATTGTAACTCCCTGGCTTTATGTATCATTGAAATTCTGATGTATATGAGATATACATCAGAATATTGTATACTGACATGATTTCGAACAAGCGCCTAGGGAGGTCATTTTAAAAACAAAAATCATCACCTTATATCATCAACAAGCTTCTTTCTCCATAGATTTAGACATGCCATTATGAATTCTTATCTTCATTGGTATGTCTGGACACTGTCCAACACAGCAAAGCCAATAGTATACCAATACTAGTTATGTAGATCATGTGCACTGTACGGCCAAGATATAGTTTCTGCCTATTTATATCTGGGCCTGGCTGTCTAACAAACGCCTGATTCACATGTGTGGTTATAATGTGTGCATATCCAGAGGTTGGATCAGAACCACTTACAAATCTGTTGGTTTTATTCAGAAAACCTGCAAATTCTGCTACAAAAATAGGATCACTTTCATTATAGCCTATTTTATCAGGTTGTAGACCAAGAAATACATATTTGATATGAGGATACTTTGAAAGCTGGAACACTTCACCTTCAGCATATGAACGGTCCAGATACTGCCCAAAGGGGTACCAGTCACACGTTGCACAATTAGCTAGCCGGTGTGGATTGCTGTGAAAAGGCTTTTGGTAAAACTGTTGATTGAGACGCTGTTTCAGTAATGGATCAGTCTCCATAGATACCTATAAGTATAAAACATACAAATATTCAATTTTATTCTGGGAAAAAAATTTACAGTTGAATGTAGCATAGGTATACAATAATACTATTACTATTGTCTTTCCAATACTCAATAATACATTCTGTAGATTTAAAGCTTGATGTTGCTTCCCAAGTTTTCTCTGCATAACATTTCCATTTAACTAAATATTCTACGTACTTTCCTTTTTCTTTGCCTTATTATTTGTTCTACTTCATTTTCAGTCTCATAATGCATCTCCACATCATACTCACATCTTTCTAATAGTCGTTGTTGAGATAGAGTCATCTTGTCAACATCTTCTGCTCTTTCCAGTAATGATCTGGGTGGCTCAATATCTGGGTCCTCTTCCTCAGGGTAATCAAAATATTGTTCACACCATTTTTCATGATAAGGGGATGGTTTGATCTTACGTAGTTCTACAAATTTCTTAATATTCCATAATAGACATGCTACCTTTAATTCCAGATTAAAGACAGCAGGATTTGTAGTTCTAATAGATCTCTTATTATCAAATTTTTCAAACAATATTGCAAACCCTCCAAAGAATGCTTCTACTGTTGAACGAAAGGCACCAAACTTCTTATTAAAAATCTTTTCTTCAGGTTTAAGTTCAACATTTTTTGGCTTCCGAAAAGGATAAAAGAAGTTCTTAGGCTTTAATATACTTGCCTTTACTACTTCTGGAATAGCAGATGGATAAGCTCCATCAAAGCCTATCTGATCATTCTTATCTATTTTATTCCATACAGCCATCTCTACAAACATTTTTGCATCAGGATTTAGTTTACATGCCAATGAAGGTGAGGTGAATAGAACCATTTGATTAATGTCAATGCATACTTGAGTACGAAATCCTGCCTTTTTAAATTTATATGAGTACCCCTCTTCAGATGCCGATCCAATCAAAATTCCTCTTGTATCATGACCATCAAGAAGTAATGTCACTGATTCCATTTTTGGAGGATTCTTTATAAGAGCTGATAATATCCTTATTATTATATTTGAGAACATTGTATGCAGTGAATCAGTAACTTGTTTATCTAGATCAAAGTTAAGATGATGCAGACGACCATAAAATTCCTTATGAACATCATAAAAGCTACTTGATGGCATGAAATTTCCTATTTCTTCATAAGTAGGACCTTTGAGTAGATGATATAGTACTAACAAGCCTTTTTCTATCTCTCTATAAGGTGTAGAATGTTCTTCAACTGAAAACAATACCACAAGAAAGAAAAATACTGGTATTGGTCCAAGCTTGTTATATACTACTTTTTTTACATCATCCATGTCATTCATATCTTTTAGTTTTGTTCTATGATATTTTTGTGTTCTAAGACAGGCCACTTTGTGTATAGAAAATTCCAATGATTGTCCATCAACTTATTATATGCTCTGTCCCTTTGATCATTCCACATTTTAAGTTGCTGAAGCTCTTTTTCTTCTTTCTCTTTTTGCTCTTTCTCTTTTTGCTCCTTTGTGCGTTTTTGCTGGTCTGAGGGCATTTTGACTAAGATACTCTTATATTACAGTAAAACAAAAATATGTTCATTTTTTTGATAATTGAATTTTAAATTAAATAATATTTATTCTATGAAGCTATGTTGTCTGTCTCTAAGCAAGTTGTTAGTAAAATATCTACTGTCTTTGTTAAAAAAGAACCAGAGGATGATGAAAATCCTTTGTATATAGACTCTGACACCATCTACATAAAATTCAGATTAAGAAATCCCCCAAAGGACTTCTTTCCAGCTGGATCGGTTTCTCAGGAAAGAGATAAAACACCAGAAGCACTGTACAATAAGATGATTGAAAAGGGCAATGAAATAAGTAATTCAACCTGGATTCAACAAAATCATTGTATGTCAAGTCTGCAAACCATGCAACAGGATAATCTGCCTAGTTGTAATATTTCTATTGCTAGAGAAACTGGCAAGAAGTGTGATATTTCTATTGCTGGGGAAACTTGTAAGAACTGTGATGTGTATAACAATTTGGTTGCATCAATGGTTGTTGCATTGAAACAACAGCAGAGAGTTTTCAAGAAAAGTAAAATCACAATCTATGGTATGATCATAACTAAGGATGGTAGGTTAAAATTATATGAAACCACCAATAACAATCAGGGTGTTTCAATTGTTGTATATCCTTCCTCTGGATACAGCATAGAAGCTCAGTTTGAAGAGTGTTCTAATGCTATTGACATTATATTCCAAAGTATAAGAAATCAGATGTTCAAAGAATCCTCATAAGGAGTTGATTTAAAAGTCCTAGTTTCTACACTCACAACATTTTTCATCTATTTTCACTTGGATAATTTCAAGATTTGAACTTTTGTTCACACAACAATAAGTACCATTAGTATCATGATGAGTATTTTTTGAATGTTCAGAGCTCTTAGGACATTTAATATCCTTACAATCTGTAACTACAGATGTAGTAGTTATATGATTGCACTTCCAAGTAATTTGAATTTTTTCACTATCACCACACATGCCTTCATTTGAGTGAATAAAAATATTGCATATTCACTTATCTGATTTATCTTATACTTGTTGTAGTGCACATAGTGGTAGCTGAATCTCATTGTCATCATAAGTAACAGTTATTAGCAAAGTGTCATCTGACAAAGTGCCAGTTACTAATGTAACAATACCTGTCACTGTCATTTGTGTTCTTGCATTGATAAATGATACCTTATCACCAATCTCGGGTATATTCAACATGGTGTCTCTGGTTATTATATATTAATTTTCAAAACTCATTATTTCTCATCTAATTTCCTATCAAGTATATCTACAAACTTCTTAAATGCTTCAAAACACTGTAGAACATTCTTTCTACTATTAATATGTTTCATACCTGTTACTGTTACAGGAAAACAACACCTTACATTTGTTATCACTTCTGAAAACAACCCTTCTGTGATAGCATGATCAAGCTCTCTTGTAACAGTTACTAGGTAAAACTGGGGGACTTTTCTCGATGTTTGAATGCAAGGTATTGTCATTTCCTCTAAAGCACTTTTTCCCTTATTCTTCCTTATCTAAGTATGTAAAAATTTTCTTGAAGACTCCTTTAAACATTTCACATCATCTTTTTGTAATCAAAACTGAGGATCTCATCATCAGTATCTAAAGTAATATCTCTAAAATCTGTCTCAAAAAACTGTTTAGTCCATTGTGTGTCAACCATTATACCATAATCCCAAAGATCATGAGAACTCCAATCATTGCACTTCTTATCTTTACCCATGATGTCAATAAAGAAGGATATATAAAATTTATTTACTAGATATGTGCATAGTTCTGAAGAGCAGAATGTCCATATTTTTATCTAATATTTATAAATTGAATTATATATATTTTCTAAAGTTGTCAATAGCCAGATGCATGCACTCGTTCTGAATACTACAACAAAGTCCCATACAGAATTCCCTGTCCTTTCATCTATCATTCTTCTACCAGTTCCTTGTTTCCTATCTTGCCAGTCTTTCATTCCAAATTCTTTGCTGCATAGCTAAATAGGTGTACCAGCCGATTGGATATTATCATATCATGGTAATGACGTCGGATGGAAGGTCACCTTGTCAGGAGCAGTTTGATCACATTATCAAAGGACAGCCTTTTGGCTGTGAGGGTTGATAATGATGCACTTACTGAGCAGACAGTAGGTGAGACTTTGCAGCGGCATGGTGTACCAGATAATTGAATCGTTGTCCTTGAGCAGCCCGATGATGTCACTCGGTGTCGGTTTGCTTATGGAATAGATCCTATAAGCCTGCGTGCAATGGTCCTAGCAAGCAGACGGTGTGTAACGCAGTTGTTCAGCACTCCAAAGATCAATCAGGGCGAGGGGTACGTAACAGGGAAGTGGGATAGTGCTCTGTGGTTGGATGAGGATGGGAGCAAAAGGTCGGTCCCGATGGCTGATCGTGCTCTGTGACTGGATGACAATGCGGAGCCCGGTTGGGAGGTACGCGAAAGCTGGTTTCAGGAGAAGCAACCTCTTGGTGGCGGAGGGAAATCTGATCGTTGAACCAAGGTGTTTTACCTCAGTGTAGAGATGATGGATTGTGATGTAGAGTGTAGACTTAGAGCGTTGGCTGAAAACTTGTTTTTTGATTCCAAAGGCAAAAACTAGCGCCATTTTATATACAAATTCCCAGGGCACAACGACACAATATGAGGAGCAAATGATGCAAGAAATGCTGATCAAGCCAGCTGACGAAGCGTGTGAAGTTGAGCTACTAAAGGGGAAATCATGGAGAAATGAAACGACAGATAGGGACATCATTAGACTGCTCATGGACAGCCATTCACTCCAAGGTGACCTTGTATCCTACGTCTTCGGAGGCTTACATTACTGGGTTCTCCCTCTACATCTTTTTCTTGAACTAGGAATTTGAGATTGATCAGAGTCTGAATCAGATTGATCAGAGTCTGAATCAGATTGATCAGAGTCTGAATCAGATTGATCAGAGTCTGAATCAGATCGTTCCTTAGACCTTTTTTCTTGATGCCTTGAACTAGGAGTTTGAGATCGTTCATTAGACCTTTTTTCTTGATGCCTTAAACCTTGAGTCATTCCTTGCTTCCATGTTTGAAAATTAATCCTATTACCATCTACGTCATATGATGACATTTCATTCTTTCTAGTATATATTGTAGATAGTTTTCTAGGCTCACCATTTATGAATAATTCCATTCTATTTAGTCTACAAGACTGATCTGAGTCTATAAGTATATAGTCTACACCTCTTTTCACTATCTTAAATGTCACCTTTCTGGTACCATTTTCCTGTAACCTTGTTACCTCCTGTTCTTGTTTTCCAGCCCAGTGATTCATATCAAATTTCCAGTCAACAATCTCAGATATTATTGCTTTATATTTATCACCCTGTTTCTGAAGTTTATTAATGTCTGTTCCAAGTTCCACTACAGTATCATCTGTTTCTACAATCCACTCATGCACTTCAGATTTCCATTCCACAATGTCTGATATTGTTGCAATACATCTATTAACCTGTTTCTGAAGTTTATGAATATCTGTTCTATAGTCCAATATAAGATTCTCTGCATTATGTGTATTGACCTGTTGATGAATATCTGTTCCATGGTCTGATATTGTGGCAACACACCTATTAACCTGTCTCTGAAGTTTATGAATATCTGTTCCAAATCCTGATACAATATCATTCATTTCACTCATCCATTCATCTAAATTCTCTTTCCTGTCTGTCAAAGTAGTTATAATTGTATTTTTTCCTCAACCTGTTTCTTAAGCACCTGAATTTCCTGACTCTGGGAATTAACCTGTTGTTCAAGCATAGTGATCTGCCTATCCTTTTCACTCATCCAAGACTTGACATTTATAAGATCAGATATTAATTCATCTTTTACTTCCATTTGACTTGCCATAGCTTTTATCAGTGCATCATTGTCACTTATCCAGCCTTTGATTGCTTTTATATCTTCAAAGATTTGTGGCATTTTCAAATCCCTCTCTGCTTATAAAACAGAAATGAAAAAACATAATAATCATTTTTTCTGAACATTTGATATTTTGTATAGGCAGTAGATATATACATCTTGCTTTCTTAATAAAATGATTATTATGTTTTTATGTTATAAGCATTATGAAGATGCTCTCTTTTATGCTTCAATGCAAGATAGAGTTTGATAGAAGAGTTAATGATTGGTATATATCTCGGATAGGATCCCTCCATGATTTGTTTCTGAGGTAAGTTCCTTTATAAATATCAAGGTTCCAATCACTGACTTTATACAGATGTACTGATGGCACACTTCTGGAACAGAAATTAACAGAGTTATATACTAGTATGGAGCAGGATCATTATTTTCCACCACTTTGGATGGAAAATCTGATGGTATTGCACCCTAAAGTACGAGGGATAGTCATACAGTCTCATGTTAGAACAAGATTATCTACCACTATGCCCTAACTAAGTTACTTTGTTTTAAAAATAGCTTCACTGCATTAAAGGTGTTTGTTTCCAAGACTTTCCTAAGACGCTTATTCAGAAATACAACAAATACGTATGTACAACCTATTTTCCTCAAATTTTATACAATACACTTCAATTCAAACTTATTTTCATATTTCAACGTGATTCTCAAATTTTACACAATATACTAGATTAAAACATATTTTGATATTTTGGCATAATTCTCAAAAATAACTGTTTTTTCCCCATTTAGTGGTGGTAACTCTCCTGAGGGAGCATCCAAATATCATTGATTCTTTCTTATACAATACTTGTAACATAATTTGAACCATCTTTAATCCCCACCTGGTATTTGTATATCTAAATACCCTATATAATACCAATTATATTCATATATACATTCCTATTATGTACATGTAAATGATTATGTTCATCTCAACCAAATGTCTTATCTTTAAAAGTTTATTAAAATATAGAATATATGTTTATATTTATGAAAATTTCACACATCCGAAATCTTTTAAGATATCCAAATTGTAACTCCCTGGCTTTATGTATCATTGAAATTCTGATGTATATGAGATATACATCAGAATATTGTATACTGACATGATTCCGAACAAGCGTCTTTCCCAAAGACAATATATAGAAGATATATTAGCCTGCTATGGAATGTTGGACTGCAGACCGGTTTCCACTCCAATGGTCACAGGAACACAACTTAGTGTGACAATGAGACCGTCATTGCCAGAAGAAGAAGAATCAATGAAGGACATACCATACATGAATGTTGTCGGAGCACTAAACTACCTGGCAGTGGCAATGTGCCCTGACATCTCATACACAGTTGGATGAGTTGAGAGTTGTGGGAAGGAAAGGAGGGCAGGCTTTTTGATGCATGGGTCAGAGGTGGAGGAAGGACTAGATACATGTATAGAAGGTGCTGGTGTGTTAGGAGGAGTGAGGCCATGAACAGTCTTGGGGTGATAGGAATCAACATATCCACAGGCAAGTGCTTGATGCATATCAAGGAGCTGCCTCACTGTCAGTTTCCACAGCACCAACTGCTTCTTATTGGCTTCTTCACCATCTTGGTCAGGTTCAAAAGGAGAAGAGCTGCATGGTCTTTTAGTAGACTTGCAGTTGGAGTGAATTTGAAAGGAGTGAGCGATGGGGAGAGGCATACTAGAGCACTCAGAGGGCTGGGAATTGACTTTGGTGTGAGCAGAAAAGAGATCCTCTGGATCACAGTTATGATTGTTGAAGGGACAGGAAGGGAGAGGAGAAGGGGGCCACTTCCAGGTGCATCCCAGTACTTGAGCAGAGTTGAGTTTATCTTTACAGATCCATGCAGATAGCCAGTGAGATTGTTCCTGCCAATTTTTTTTTTTTTTTTTTTGCCAAGGAGGGGAATCCGCTTTCCGGACGCTTCTTATAGGTTCCATTGACCTTACATGTGGGGTTATATCTTTTGATACGACCCACTAAACCCCCCCTTCTCGTTTCTACTTTTCATAGACGAGTAACCGGCCTACACTATAAGTTTTTATTACTTATTGTTAGGTTGTTATGGTTTGGAATCACCCGGCTTTGGCTGTTGTTCTCCTTTACTCTTCCCAGTTTTTTATTTTAACTTTTCCTCTTTCTATTTTAACTATTCCTCCTGTTTCAATCCAAGCTTCTGTAAATTCCTTTAGTTTTTTGTTCCTCTTTTTTATGTCTTTTTGTTTTATTGTTGTTTCATATTTCATTTCTATTAAGTGGTTTGCTTGTGCTCTCCACCTTATTTTAGCTTCATCTGTTTTTATTTTCTTTTCTCCTATTACTATTTCATTTCTTATTTTCCATATGGTCCATGCTGCTTCTAGTATTATGTCTTGGTATTTATTCATTATGTTTTCATTTTTTACTTTTTCAGTCATTTTGATACTTTGTATTCCTCTTAGTATTTTTTCATTTGGTTCTATCCATATGTTCTTTTCTCTAGTATCTGTTGTTTTATTCCAAAGGCTTTTTGCTTCTTCCCATATTTCTTTTCCTTTTGTTTCTTTGCACTCAAATATAATGTGTTGTATTGTTTCTATTTGCTCTTTCTTCGTATCCAGGTATGTTTAGCCACTAGTTTCCAATTTTTAATCTTCCATTTAATTGTTTCCATAGGAAGTCTGCTATGTTTCTTTTTATGCTTGTTTTCTTTAATCCTAGCCATATGTTTTTGTCTTCAGGGTATATATTGAATCTTCTATTTCTTGCTTTGTTTCCCTTATTATTTTTTCTGTTTTTCTGGTATATGGTTCTTCTTGTTTTTCTTTTATGAATTCATATGCTAGCTTTTGTGTTATTGTGTTTAATCTTATTCCTTGTATATCATGTCTTTGGGGTATTTCTAGGTTTATTGTTTCTTCTTCTTCTTTGCTTAGTCCTTCTTCTGTCTTTTTTTCCGCTTTTTTGTTTCCTTCTGTTCTTTTTTTCTCTTTTTTTAGATATGTCTTGTTTCCTCTTTTGTTTAGTTTGTATACTAATTTTCTGTATGCATCTGAGTTTTTTATATCCTTCCATCCTCTGTCTTCGTTCCTTGTTTTATTTTCCGTTAGGTTTTCTATTATTTGTCCTAGTTTTGTGATTATCTTGAGTTCATCTCCTTTGGGTATTTCTTTTGTTATCTTTATCATGCTTAGTAATTCTGCTCTTTTTCTTGTTTGCTCTTCTCCTTTCCATTTCATTGCTCTTGTTATGGTTGGATCATTTTTACAGTGTATTCCTATTCCTGTTTTTCTTTCTTTTCCTTTTTCTTTTATGCTTTTGCTTTCTATATAGATTTTCCATTTTTTTCCTGTTTTTTCATGTTCCCTTAGCAAAGGTATTGTTTCATCTATGTTTTCTTGTTCCATTCCAAATATTCGTATTGCATCTTCAGATCTCCTTTTTTCTGTTATGTCTGGGTTGTATAGATTATATTTTGCTTTCCTCATCTTTTTATATTTTTGTACTCTTTGTGGCATGTGGTCTAGGTTGTCTTTATATGGTGTCATTATTGTTGGGTTCCATTTTTGTGGTATTATTTCTATTAGCTTTTTTGCCATTTCTGTTTTGGAACCCGCAAAATTATGGTGTTAGGGCAAACTCTAAATCACCACAATTCCGTGAATGAACAGCTGAGAAGAATATCAAACCCTGCTGCAGCACAACTCCAGAAACGATTTAACGTTTGTACTTTGGTTACAATCCTTTGTATTGGTCAATGCAGACTATACGCAGAAAGGTAATACGTTTCTTAGCAGCAAGAAATGAATAAGACTTCCAGAGTCTAGAGTTCACGGACGCTTAGGGGTCCAGATATTCCAAAAAGAGAGGAATGCACTTAGAGGCTAAAGGAAGTAGGTGGATGAATCCAACCGTCCAACCAGTGGCACTCAGAAGCGGGTAACAGCAATGTGTGAAGTAGTCTAGCAACTGCTTCACACGAGTTCAAGCTTCTAATGCTCTGCAAAGGCAGTACACACTAGTTACTTAAACAAGAGCACTAATGGCAGGACTATTGACAGACAATCTCACCCTGTAGATTTGTAGTCATGTGAGGCAGATACTACACTCACGCCCAAAGCAGGAATATCACTACTTTGAGTGCAATCAAGTACAGTTACACAACTGTAAAAGATCCTTGAACTGGTAATCAACAGTTACTGAGATAGAGGATGACACTGTATGTCACTCTAGTCACACTGGTATGCAGAAGATGGGTAGAATATGATGATATGTTATTCTTTCAGAGGCAGAATGGCCTCCTTATATATTGTATTTACAGGGGCTGACTAATGCTTCTGGAATATTCTACCTATTAATAGATGGAAACTACTGGAAGGTTGTGGAAGGTGGGAGAAAGGGGTAGAATATTCCAAGCCAATCACAGGATCTGATCACAGCACTAACACTGATCAGGAGCTGAATAATGGTTCTGGAAAGTTCTATCTAATAATAGAGGGAAACAGCTAGAATGTTATGGAAAGGGGTAGAATATTCCAAGGCAATCACCTGATTTGATCACCCATCAGCTGATCTGATCCCTGAGCTAGGCACTGATCAGGCAAAAAGAAGGGTGTCCACCCTGTTTTCTGCACTGGTTTGGACAGCCATGGATAGCCACATGTCATGTGATGATCTGCACGGAAAATAGTGCCCTGAGAGGCTGTGGTTGTTAAGTTACAGAATATTTATTGATCAGAGACATCTGAGCTTGAATTCAGGCCAAATGCCTGGTCCAAAAGGGGAGAGCCGGCTGCGCGAAGGTTTGTGGGCGCCTATGGGTCCACAACTGTAGCACAGCAGAAATAAATGATTCTGAGCTGAGTTCTGCATGGAATATTCCCGAAAAAATATGGAAAAATAGAGAATATTTGAATAAGTCCATTCCAGGTACAAGCATCAAATATATGCTGATATTTAGGAATGGAAAAGCAAAGAATAGCACATTGGTGCTGCATAAATGGAATTTGATAGGGAAAAGGTGGTTCCCATACAATTTCGTTGCACACTTTGTGATCTTTTTCTGTGTTTATATATTCTTGTAGTTCTCTTACTGTCTTTATTTGATGTGTTTTTCTTAGGCATACAGATGCTTTTTTGTTCCATTTGTAATTTTCTCCTTCTATCATTTTATGGTGCCATATCACCATTTCATTCTTTAGTTCTTTGTCTGTTTTTCTTACCTGTATCCTTGTGTTGTACTTTTCTGCTATTCTTATCATTTGTTTCAATTGTTCTGGTAGGTTTGAGTTGTTTCCTCTTCTGGTTTTCTATGATTGTTTTATCCAGCTTATTTTTGATTCTTCATCTACTCTTGGTACTGTTTTTGGGTTGATGTCATTGTATATTAGTTTGTCTGCCACCCATGTCCATGTTGGTCTTATTTCTTCAGATGCTAAGTATTTTTTTTATCCACATTATCTGTATTGCTTCATTTCTTGCTTTTATGTCTGGTATTTCTAGACCTCCTTTCTTTCTTGTTTTTGATGCGTTATTCATTGTAATTAGTCCTCTTTCTTTTCCTCCCCATAGAAAGCTTTTCATGTTGGATGTCATCTCTTTTTCTATTTCTTCTGGCATTCCATTTACAGTGGCAAGGAACCATGCTTTAGATGTTATCAGTGCTTTTAATATCAGTTCTAGAGATGGTCTTGACTTTGACCATTTTTCCATTATTTGTTTCTGATTGTTTTTTATTATGTCCCATCTTTCTTTTATTGTTATTTTGTTTCCTGTCCATGATCCTAAGGTCCTCATGGTTTCTCCATCTTTTATTATTCTTATATGGTTGGGTACTTTATTTTCTTTGTTCTTTCCTATCTGTCTTGTTTCTATTACTCCTTTTCTATATTCTTCTGATCCTATTGGTAGTATTTCTGTTTTTTCCATGTTAAAGACTGCGGTTGATGCCTTGCAGAATCTTCCTATTGTTTTTTCTAATACACTTATCTTGTCTTTTTCATTCATGTAAATTAGTGTTGTTATTTGAATAATGTAAATAATTGCTTTGCTGGGGTGTAGTGACGAGCAGAAGTCAAATAGAAAGTGGAGCAGTGGTGGGAACACAATGTATGCATAGTCGAATTGAAGATATACTTGAGTAGTATCTTCCTACGAAGTTTGATGGGATTTGGTGTGATCTTCGTCTAGATATCGACAATTTAAGCAGGGATGAGGAGCAGATGACTCGAACGAGAGTAAATGCTTAATAAAAAAGTAGCCAGTGATTGTATGGCTTCGTAATTCGAGATTCGAGTGGGATATGCAATATTCTAATAGAATATGCAAAAGCTAATAGAAATACGTGTTCGTTCTGGAGATATTCCAGATACGAATAGATTCAGACACACAGACAGAATAAGTGAGAGATAATTACTCTATCAATTCAAGTGCATTACAGATGTGGTTTATATATGATACTAAGTCCTATGAATGAGTGAAGTCATTCATAAATGTCCTGAGTCAATGATGGGATGGATGATGAGATGATGATGGGGGGAAGTGTCCATGATGATGAAATGATGAAAATAAAAGCGAAAATAATATCCAGGAAGTTCTGGAACTCACAGGGGCTTCTCCTGTTCCCTATTCCATTCCTGTAACCAACCTCCTTTACCCCCTTTGTCCCTCAAAACCTCCTGAGCCTCCTATATGCTCCTGTTCCTCCCCTGTCCCCTGTAATCCCCCTCTCCTCTCCCTTCTCCCCAGAAGTCTGGCAGCTAGATGTCCGGCAGCTGGAACAACAAGTGTATCGTCTGCAAACAGTTTGGTTACTATTTTTATTTTTTTGTTGATTTGTATTCCTTTTAACTTTGAGTTTCTTATCGCTATTGCTAGTGGTTCTATTGCTATGTCATATAGTAGACAGGACATTGGGTCTCCTTGTCTGACTCCTCTTGATACTTTTATTAGTTTTGGTATCACTCCGTTAACCATTATTGATGTTTTTGCTTTTTCATATAGTTTCTTTATTAATTCAATGAATCGGTTTGGGAATCCAAATTCTTCTAGTATTGTCCATAGATAGTCGTGATCTATCTTGTCGTATGCCTTTTCCTGGTCTAGACTTACTATTAGTCCGTTTTTTCCTTCTGTTTCTGCATAGCTTGGTATCAGTTGTGCTAATTTTGTATGGTCATATAGGTTTCTGCCTGGTATGAATCCTGCTTGGTCTTCATGTACTATCGTGGGTGCTATTTTTCCTAGTCTTTTTGCTATTATCTTTGTTAGGATTTTGTAATCTGTTTCCAGGAGTGTTATTGGCCTGTAGTTTTCTATTTTTGTTTTATCCTTTTTTTTATACAATAGATACATTATTCCTTTTGTTGATTCTTCTCTTTCTATGCCATAATGTTCTATGTCTTCATAATATGTTTTTAGTAAACTGGATATTTTAAATTCTGTTTCTACTCCTCTTTTTTCTTTTTGTTTCTCTTCCATCATCCATTCCTTCCAGAATTCATATGTTATTCCACTATATCCTAGGCATTTGTTATTCTTTGTGTTTTTTATTGCTTCTTCTATTTCATTTTCTGTTATTTCCTTTTCTATTTCCTCTTTTTGTTTTTCAGTTATTTTTGTTTTTATTGTTTCTTTCATTTTATTGATTTCTTTTTTTCTTGCTTCATTCATTTCTGGTTTTTCTTGTAGTTTTTCGTGATAGTCTGTTGCTATTTTTGCCATTTCCCTTGTTTTCTTCCTTAGTACGCCTTCCTTATCTTGTAATCCCATTATTGTATTGTCTGTCTTTATTTCTCTGTTGAGATTAAACCAATATTTTGTATTTCTTTCTCCTTCGTTGATGTATCTTGCTTCTGCTGCTCTTTTTGCTTTTTCTATTCTTTCCTCTTCTTTGCAGTTTATTTTATTTTGCATTAGTATTGCTTTCTTTTGTGCTTCTTCTTTTTCTTTTTTGGCATTGCTGTTGTTCCTTTCTATTTCTCTTAGTTTTTTTATTTCTTTTTTTATATCTTTGTTTTCTTTTTGTTTTTTGTTTTTTTCTTCCTTTGCTATGCGTATTGCTGTTACTCTTATTTTTTCTTTTAGTTCTGTCCATTTGGTTTGTGGGTTTCCTTTTTCTCTTATTTTTCTTTTCTCTTCTTTCTCTTTTGTCTTTTCTATTTCTTCTTTGTATTTTTTAAACCATTCTTGATATTCCTTTAATGTTTCTCTTGTTTCTTGTTTGAATTTTTTATTTTCTATTATCTGGTTTTGTAATCTCCATATTCCTTCTCCTAGGAATGGTTGTTTGTCTTTCATTATTTTGGTTGTTATCATTGCATGGTCGCTTATGTTAAATGTGGTTTCGATTTTTGTTTCGTAGCATAGTTTGTTTGCTTTTTCATTTAGATATATTCAGTCTATTCTTGCGGCTGAGCTTGTTCCTTTTTGAAAGAAGGTGAATTCTTTTTCAAAGGGATTTTGTGTTCTCCATATGTCTTTTATCTTGGTTTTTTCTTTTAGTTTTTGAAATTCTTCCATTACGTTTTTGTTGTCTTCGTGTTCTGGACTTCTGTCCATGCTTTCTTCTACCATATTCCAGTCTCCTGTTATACATGTGATTTCTTCAGTGCATATGTTTGTTTCTTTTAGCTTTTTTAGGAATTCAGCTTTCTCCTGATTATCGTTTGGAACGTATACGTTTATTATCTGTATTGTTTGATCTTCCCTGTATGGGAACTGGTTTTCCCTTAAAAAGATCTTGTTTAAAGTCCCGAAACTGTACAATTCCGCTTGATGGCCTTAAAATATCAGCATATATCTGCTGCTTTCTCTTGATTCAGGGCCATTCAAATATTCTCTATTTTTTCATATTTTTTCGGGAATTTTCCATGCAGAAATGAGTCTACAAACTTATTGTTCTGCTGGGCGAAGTTTTGGGACCCACATGGACCCACAAACCTTCGCAGATGTCAGCAGCCTCAAAGTCAGCCGGAGTCACCCGGACAACTGACTCATTTTCAATCACATGACTCATTTCAATCTCCGACTCAATCTGGTCACCACTGCCAGTAAATCCTCAATATCTTCACAACCACTGCACCTCCTGACTCCATTTTCAGTGGAGAGTTCAATAGAAGCCATGCCTACCCATAGCTGTGCTAATCAGCCTGGGAAACGAAGTATTGACCGAGTTATTTGAGTAATGGTGACTCATGCAATGACTCCTGCCATGACTCATGCTATGACTCCTTCCATGACTCATACCATGACTCCTGTGATTACTCATACTATGACTCCTGCTCTGAGTCACACTATGACTCCATCCATGACTCATGCCCTGAGTCAGAGCAAATCCAAGCAGCTCATTGGCTAGGAAACTTCCACCCCTTCTCACATATTCCACTAGCTTCCAGTAGTTTCCATCTATTAATAGGTAGAAGTTTCCAGTAGTATTAGTCAGCTCCTGTAAATACAATATAAAAGGAGCCCATTCTGCCTCTGAAATAAATAACCATTTCTACCCCATCATTTGCACATCAGTGTGACTAGAGTGACATACAGTGTCATCCTCTATATCTCAGTAACTGTTGATTGTCCAGTTCAAGGGTCGCTTACAGTTGTGTAACTGTATTCGATTGCACTCGAAGTAGTGATTGTCCTGCTTTGGGCGTGAGTGTAGTATCTACCTCGCGTGACTACGAATCTACAGGGTGAGATTGTCTGTCGATAGTCCTGCCATTAGTGCTCTTGTTTAAGTTACTAGTGTGTACTGCCTTTGCAGAGCATTAGAATCTTGAACTCGTGTGAAGCAGTTGCTAGACTACTTCACACATCGCTGTTACCCGCTTCAGAGTGTCACTGGTTGGACGGTCGGATTCATCCACCTACTTCCTCTAGCCTCTAAGTGCATTCCCCTCTTTTTGGAATATCTGGACCCCTAAGTGTCCGTGAACTCTAGACTCTGGAAGTCTTATTCATTCCCTACTGCTAAGAAACGTATTACCTTCCTGCGTATCGTCTGCATTGACCATTACAACGGATTGTAACCAAAGTACAAATGTTAAATCGTTTCTGGAGTTGTGCTGCAGTAGGATTTGATATTCTTCTCAGCTGTTCATTCACGGAATTGTGGTGATTTAGAGTTTGCCCTAACACCATAATTTTGCGGGTTCCAAAACAGTCCTGGTAGGCTGTGTGCCAAAGTGAGGGTCAGAGAGAGAGTATGGCTAAAGGTGAGCAACATTGAGGACTGGATGGATTCCATAGGATGTGGCCATGCACAACTGGTATGTAGCTGGCCCTAATTTTTGAAGGATTTCAAATGGGCCATCATACTTCATAAGAAGCTTCTTACCTCAGCCTGGTGCAGAGCATAAGAGATTGAGAGAATGGGGGTTAAGGAGGACAAGGTCACCTGCCTTGAACTCAATGGCTAGATGCCTGGCATTGTAGCTTCATTGCTGGGCAACCTGCGCAAATTGCAGGGACTGCCTGGCTTGCAATCAGTAAGCCTCAAATTCTTCTAGAAAATGGATGGTATTCATACTTTCAACCTTAGGGGTAAAGGGGACCCTTTTAGTGCAATTGGAGAGTCAGGTGGTCAACT
This sequence comes from Cantharellus purpuraceus, assembly GCA_025174535.1. Taxonomy (NCBI): domain Eukaryota; kingdom Fungi; phylum Basidiomycota; class Agaricomycetes; order Cantharellales; family Hydnaceae; genus Cantharellus; species Cantharellus purpuraceus. Next base: position 510,835 of record JALBUN010000047.1, read on the forward strand.
CAGCTTGATCTGCTGTTGGATGCGGTCATGCTACACTGTCAGTGGCCAGATGTAAGTAGGAAGAAGGCATATGTGGTTGATATCCATAGAGTAGAAATGCAGGGGCTAGACCAGTAGCCAAGTGGGGGAGTGTTGTTGTAAGAGAGCATGAAAGGAGTGGTGAGAGTCACCCAGTTGTCATGCATGGGGCTTACATAAGAGTGCAGCATGGTTTCCAGTGTCTGATTTGAAACATCTGTCTGTCCATCAGCTTGAGGATGATAGGCAGTAGTTAAGGCTCTCCTCAGGTTTAATTGTTTGCACAACTCTTTCCAAAAGGTACTAGTCCATCTAGAATCCATGTCAGATATGATTTGTTTAGGAATTCCATATTTGGACAGTACATGTTCAAAAAATAACCAAGCTGTTCCCTCCTCATTAATGGCTCCTTGAGATGCTTGTTCAGAATGATGTCATTATACACTATTCTGATGTATATGAGATATACATCAGAATTTCAATGATACATAAAGCCAGGGAGTTACAATTTGGATATCTTAAAAGATTTTGGATGTGTGAAATTTTCATAAATATAAACATATATTTCATATTTTAATAAACTTTAAAAGATAAGACATTTGGTTGAGATGAACATAACTATTAAAGGTTGAAAATCTCAGAGTGCAAAGGAGTCACTGGAGTTTGAATGCTAGCGAGGAAGAGGGTGGGACTTTACTGTTCCAGTTCAACTGGAGACAGATGTTGACAATAACTATTGAGTCGGATCAAGTGGACTTGGCTTCAACTTGTGTGTTGCACCCCCTCGAATCATTGGTCCAATATTTTGGAGATCGGAGTATGGAGTTGGATCAAGGATTTGGAGTTCAACTTGTCAAGAAGATACTTGTCAAGAAGCTAGCAACCAAGAAGCTGATGGGGAATCTTAGTCGATATACCAACTGCTGTAACATACAGAGAGTAGCCCATATAAGTATGTGAAGAAATGAATGATAAACTAAAAGCAATAGGATAATAAGATGGATATGGAATACAACACAGAAAGGAGTTTGGAGTTTGGACTCAAGTCCAAACTAATACTAAACAATAAAAAGGTAACAGCTTGTTGTAACCCATAAGAAGAAAACTACTTATAAGGAGAACAATAATGGAGTTTGGGGTTGATGGAGGTGGAGTTAATGGAGGTGGAGTAAAAGGAGATGGAGATGGGATCTAGAGATCAGACTCAGTGTTACAGGATGTAACAATAACTGTTTATATGAATATAATAGGAATGTATGTATTAATATAATTGGTATTATATAGGATATTTAGATATACAAATACCAGGTGGGGATTAAAGATAGTTCAAATTATGTTGTGTAAAATTTGAGGAAAATAGGTTGTATATACATATTTGATGTATTTCTGAACAAGCATCTGAGTAGGGATGAAGATTCTGTATTTTGTAAGTTTATCCACTATTACCAGGATGGAATCATACCCATTGCTCTCAGGTAATTCCATGATGAAACCCATGGTTATGACTTCAAATGGATTTTCTGGAATAGGAATGGGCTGCAATAATCCAATGGGTGCATGTCATCTAGGCTTGGCTTTCTGGCATATGTCACAGCTCACAATGAACTTTTTGACATCTCTACTCATTCTAGGCCAATAGAAAGTAGAAGCCAGCTTGTTGTAAGTTTTGTGATAACCTGCATGAGCTCCTTCAGTGATCTCATTGTGAATTTCACTTAGAAGTTTAGCTTGCTCATCCTTGGGTATGCACAGCCTGTAATTGCCATTCCAATCTTCAAAGTAAAGCAATCTGTCCTCATTTTCAAAAAAAGAGAGGATGCTTTGGACTGATCCAATTAGACTCCTGTCATAATTCAGATCTGACCCTTTTGAAGTAAGGATCTTTGGCATATGCATCAACTATTTTCTGAATCTCCTCCTGAGCAAGGCTAGAGGCTAGATTATAGCTTTTGGCTGTTATGTATGTGTTACGCACTAGTTCTGATTGGGGGTCAGAGATTGGGTCAGAGATTGGGTCAGAGGTTGGGTCAGAGGTTGGGTTGGAGTTGGAGAGGGAGTTGGGGTACATCGTGGGGGTCAGAACGGACTTGGCTTCAGCTTATGTGCTGTGTCACTAATACTGGTGTCCAAGATTTTGGAGATGGAGTACAACTTAGATAGTTAGGATCAGACTTAGGAACTAGGCGTGATTCAATATTCAAACTGGGGAATGAAGTCCCCAGTCAGGCAACTTAAATACATACTTGAAATCTAATAATAATTACTCTGGTGATGGGTCTCCGAGGCTGACGGCCTTACATGAGTATGTCCAAGTCCAACAGGGACAGATGTCCAGGTTCCTATGGTGATGCTGATGCATCAATCGGAACCGGAGACAGATGGGTGAGTTTCAGTGGTGACAATCGGACAGATAAATGGAGACATGATGGTTTCTGAATGGAGGATAGATTTCATATGCATGGGGATCTGAGTGGATTGGATGGGGATCTGGGCATTAATGAATATAGTCATAACAGTATGGAATGGTGAAGTCTTCTTCAAGGCTGGTATTAGCTTGGATGGAAGAAGAATACACTTTCCACAGAATTTTCTGGTTCTCTTCTGCATATGCAGCCATTAACATTAAAGTCCTGGCTTTGAATTGGGGAGAGATGTCAGAATAAAAATCCACAAGTGGATCCTGTTCTGAATCCAGGATAGTAGGAATGGTGTCATCAAAAGAAGGTCCATCTTGGTATGGAACATTCCTCCTGAGTCTGGAGATAGGATCTATGTTGGAGTGAACCCATCCTGCTCTGTGTACAATTTTTAATTCAGGGTATGCAGCAAATACCATTCCCCAAGTTAATAACCACATATTAACATTTTGGTAGGTCCAACTCCAGATAAGGGCTGCATGGTCTGTAATGGCTACTACTTTCTCTCCTTCAATGTAGGGTTGAAATTTGATAAGACCATCTCATAACACAAGCACCTCTCTTTCCATAGGAGAGCAATTTCTTTTGGCTGGTTTCAAGGTACAAGACCAGCAAGCAATGACTTGTTCTACTGAAACCATAGTGTTTTCAAAGTCTTTATCCCAAGTACCTGGCTTAGGGAGAGTTTCATCCTTTGACATGGGAATCACCATTTGGGGTACAGGTAATCCTTTATCATAAGCTGAGTTGAGTTTCTCATACCCTTTGGTACCTTTGGGATCTCTGATTTTGAGAGGTTGGATCTGCTGAAGTATAGCAGCAATTCCGACACCACATGCATCAGTAGACTCTGTATCCAAGACCAGGAATGGCATATGCCCTGACTGGCACACTGACTAGGGCATTTTTAGCCAAATCAAAGGCTTCCTGTTGAATAATGCCCCATTCCCAAGTTGAATTCTTTTTGAGCAATTCAAACAAGGGAGCTACAATCCAAGCATAGAATGGTATATATGAAGAAGTATACAACCATTTCAAGGAAGATTTGTAGGTCATGCACATTCTTGGGTTCTGCTAATTCCAGTATAGCATCTATCTTCTCCTTGTGAGTTGATAGACCCAACCGAGATACCTTTTGTCCCAACAGTAGCAAAGACTGGTAGGCCAAATGGCACTTAGCAGGAGATAAGGTGATTCCAGACTTTTCTATAGCTCCAAACACTTTGTCCAGATGTTCTAAGTGTTCTTTGAATATATGACAATATCATCAATGTAGACCAGGGCAAATACCCATAGAAAAGGTGCTAGGACACCTTGCATTACTCTTTGAAAGACTGCAGGCCCATTCTGATACCCAAAAAGGCATCCATTTGAACTGATACAGTCCTCTATGAGTTCTGAATGCAGTTTTTTCTTTGGCACTGTCTGACATTTGCAACTGCATGAAACTTGCTAATGCATCCAAAGTGGATAACCAATGAGATCCAGTGAGTGCTTGCAAAATAGAATCTTGTCTTGGCAAGGGAAATTGTAAGTACCCAAGGTACTTACTTATTATAGTATATAGCTAGATAGTTATAATTAATGTATGCAGCATTCCATTAAGGAATGCTGTCTTATTGATAGATATATGCACCCCATAGGGTGCATATGTATAGTTATTATGTAAGCCAGTGGACCCAAGTACATGTGTGGGTCCACATATAGTAGACAGATCTTTGTAACTACCACACTGCACAGCACATCACCCAACCAATACACTTGGTTAAGTTCTGTGCACTAGGTCCGATTGGGGGTTGGAGATTGGGTCAGAGGTTGGGTCAGAGTCAGAGAGGGAGTCAGGGTATGTTGTGGGGGTTGGAACAGACTTGGCTTCAGCTTATGTGCTGCGCCCTCACTAATACCAGTGTCCGATATTTCAGAGACGGAGTACGACTTAGAGAGTTAGGATCAGATTTAGGAACTAGGCGTGATTCAAGATTTGAACTGGGGAATGAAGTCCCCAGTCAGGCAACTTAAATACATATTTGAAATCTAATAATTACTCTGGTGATGGGTCTCTGAGGCTGATGGCCTTACATGAGTATGTCCAAGTCCAACGGGGACAGATGTCTGGGTTCCTATGGTGATGCTGATGCATCAATCGGAACCGGAGATGGATGGGTGAGATTCAGCAGTGACAATCAGACAGGTAAACGGAGATGTGATGGTTTCCAAATGGAGTATAGATTTCATATGCGCAGGGATCTGAGTGGATTGGACGGGGATCTGGGCATTAATGAATATAGTCATAACAGTATCTCCCCATTTAAGGCTGAGCCCCTGAGGCCTCATGTCTGTGGATTGAATAGGTGAGACAGTTGGGCGCAGTCGGAGTTATACTGGGGGTCTGGAGACATATAAAGGGAGGGGCATGATTGGGGTCTTATCCTCAATGATGTCAAACCCTTTGGCAAACATGGGTGTGGCCAAGCTTGAGCAGTTGCTCCTGGCCTGACGGAAGGAAGAGGAAGAGGAGCGGAGACAGAGGGAGGAGGAGGAGGCAGAACAGAGATGGAAGGAGGAGGAGGAAGTGGAATGGAGATGGAAGGAGGAGGAGGAGGCAGAACAGAGACAGAAGGAGGAGGAGACAGAAGGAGGAGAGAAGGAGGAGGAGGAGGAGCAGAGACAGAATGGAGAAGGAAGGAGGAGCAGAGACGGAACAGAGAAGGAAGGAGGAGCAGAGACGGAACAGAGAAGGAAGGAGGAAGAAGCGAAAGCTGAGCAAGCCTGCAGGGTCAAGGAATTTGCAGCCGCGATGGAGGCCGTGAGACTGAAGGAAGTGGAAGAGCAGGCACACAAGCTAGAAGCTGCCATGGAGGTAGAGGAGGTGAGCGGGGCAGGGGCAACTAGTCACTCAGGGAGTCCAAGTGTGCCAATACGGGCAGGGACCCCCGAGGTCGCCATGATCTCAATTACGCAGACAGAGTCAACCTGTCCAACAACTGTCCCTATGGTGGACTTGCCATTATGTCTGCGGTCACGGCCATTATTTGCGGTGGGTGCAGCTGAGGAAGATGATGTGGTGGAGGTGGAGAGGGTGGAGGTGGAGGCAGACCCCGATGCCAATATGGAGCTCAACGCAAATGCGGAGCCAGAGGTGGGTGTGGATGTTGGGACAGATATGGAGCTGGATCTGACCTTGAATTGCTATGAGGAGATGGCTTGGGGAGCCGTGGTTGAAGCTTGCAAAAGGGTGGAGCTCTATGCTGCTACCACCAAGAAGAACCTCGAGGTCGCAATCTTTTCATTGAAGGCACACCTGAGTGCTGATACGGAGAAGTGGGAGGTGGACTGGAGGGTCATATGGTGCAAAGTGGAGAATCGTGTATTGGCAACCCATAAGAAGGAGCTGCGTGTCACTAGGTCAGCAATCCAGCTTCACAAGTGCAAGATGGAGAAGGTGGCAGTGGAGCAGCAGGACAAGGAGGAGGAGAGGGAGCACTTGGAGGCTGCGTCGAGAAGGAGTGGACCACCCAAGGCTCTGGCTCCATTGGAGCCATTCGGTGGGCCTGGGGTAATTTGCAACTTGTGTCGTGACATGGGTGTGGAGTGTGTGTGGCCTAGTGGCCCAACTTGCTGCCTTTGGTCCTGCGATCATTGTCGGGGTCGGAAAGGAGGGTGTAGGATTGATGGAAAGTTCAATCCCTGGAGTTGGAGTGTCAAGCCCCGACTAGTGGTACAAGGAGGGGTGGAGAAAGAATCAGAAGGTTGCCCAACCAAAAAGCGGCAGACGGAGACGGGCGCTGTGGCAGCTGGGGGTAGTGGTGTTGGATTGGAAGGAGCAACAACTGGTGCAGGTACAGGGCACATCTCTGCACCCAACAGTATCATGGGCCAGCTTATCTGGCTGGTTAACCTTCAGTTGGAGCACCTCCAGTGGACGGAGGGGTTGTTAATGGACTTGGTGAAGACGATGAAACAGAAGAAGGTTCTGGAGGGTTGGTGGACTGCTGAGTTGTGTCGGCTGCAGAAGTTCATGGCCCCCTTGGATGAGGATTCAGATATGGGGGATGAGAAAGATTGGGTGTCAGATGTAGAGAGTGATGATGAGTCGGAGATGGAGTCTGAGGTAGACAAGGGGAAGGGAAAAAGGAAACACAATGTATAACATAAAGATTTTGATTGTGATATTTCAGAGCGGAGAAAAATGGGGTGGAGTGAGATTCCTTCGGAGTTTGGGTAGACTTGTAATTTCCTTTGTGACTTTGTAATGAATGATTATGTGAAATAATATAATTGGCATCAGTAATGGAACTTAAAGATTCATAAGAGGGCCAGGTTTGTCGGGATAAGCGGAGTGAAAATCGGAGACAGATTTGGATGTGTGATCGAGTTCAGATGTGGAGATCCATGAGGACTCTTCATCGGTGCCTTCATATCCAGTCCATTTGACTAGGTACTGGAGCTTGCACTTGTATCGACGATTGATCTTTGAGTCCAGGATCTCAGATATGTTGTTCCAGCTGCCAGATGTCTAGCTGCTGGACTTCTGGGGAGAAAGGAGAGGAGAGGGGGATAAGAGGGGACAGGGGAGGAACAGGAGCATATAGGAGGCTCAGGAGGTTTGGAGGGGTGAAGGGGGTAAAGGAGTATGGTTACAGGAATGGAATAGGGAACAGGAGAAGCCCCTGTGAGTTCCAGAACTTCCTGGACATTATTTCACTTTTATTTTCATCATTTCATCATCATGGACACTCCCCCCCAACATCATCTCATCATCCATCCCATCATTGACTCAGGACATTCACAAATGACTTCATTCATTAATAGGACTTAGTATCATATATAAATCACGTCTGTAATGCACTTAATGATACAGAGAATTTCCTCTCACTCTTTTTTTGTTGTCTTGTATCTGAACTATTCATATCTGGAATAACTCCAGAACGAACGCGTATTTCTATTAGCTTTTGCATATTCTATTAGAATATTGCATATCCCACTCTAATATCCAATTACGAAGCCATACAATCACTGGCTACGTTTTTATTAAACATTTACTTCAAATCAAATCACCTACTCCTGCTACCTGCTGAATTAGCTTGTATCCAGACGAGGACTTATCCAAATCACTTCAAACTTCACACCAAGATACTATTCAGGCTTATCTCTCACACGACTGCGCATACATCGTGTTCCCATCACTGCTCCATTTTCTATTCAACTTCTGCTTGTCACTACACCCCAGCAAGACGATTATTCACATCATTTAATAACAAGATATCTCATATTTGTTATCTCCTTCAATGATGATTGGAGGAGGTGGAGCTTGTGTGTGACCAGAGATCTCATTTGTAGTAGCAGGTTTGAGCATTGATATATGGAAGACTGGGTGAACTGCTCAGAAGTGGTCCAGGAGGTGGAGGGTGAAGGACCTGCTGCCTACACAAGCAATGACCTCATAAGGACCTAAGTATTTCTCAGAGAGTTTCTTTGATGGATGGGTGGTCTGGAAATGTACAGCTTTAATGAATACTTTGTCTCCGATTTGCAGGTCCAGAGCTGGAATGTGGTGTTGGTCCGCAGAGACTTGGTATTGTTTCTGGGCATTGGAGATGGTTTCTCAGAGATGTTGGTGTAGTTGATCAAGGTCAGTTACAAATTGGCGGACTTTGGTGGAGGCGAGTTCCTTCTTGGGGTGGACAGAGATGTTTGGATGGTAGCCTTTATTAGCAAAGAACGGAGAAACACCAGTAGTTGTGTTCAGAGTGTTGTTGTAGGCAAACTCTGCTATCGGAAGTAGATCGGCCCAGTTGTCTTGTTGATAGTTACAATAGACTCGGAGATATTGTTCCAGGGACTGATTCATTTGTTCCATTTTTCTGTCTCCTTCAGGATGGTATCCAGAGGTGAAAGCTTCATGTCAAGAGCCTTTCCTAATGTGCGGAAGAAGGAGGAGATGAACTCCAAGCCCCAATCAGACGTGACATGCGATGGGACTCTGTGTTTAGAGAATACATGGAGAACAAACAACTTAGCTAGTGAGGTGGAGGTGATGGTGTCATGCATCGGAATGAATAGTGACTGTTTAGTGAACCTGTCGACAATTGCAAGTATGGTGTCATACCCGAGCAATGGGGGGAGTTTCTCTATGAAATCCATGGAGATGGAGTTCCATGGTTGCTCTGGGACCAGAAGTTGCTTAAGTGTTCTGTAAGGTTTGTGCCTTTGTGATTTTGAGTGCATACACGTGGTACAGGAGTTACAGTAGTGTTGAATGTATTCTCGTATTTTTGGCCATATGTAGTCTTGTCGGATTAATCCTTGTGTGTGATTTTGCCTGAAATGGCCGGAGATCAGGTGATCATGATAATACTGCAAAACTTGGAGTCGGAGACCATTGGCGTCGGGGATGTATGTCCAGTCGTTGTGTTGGAGGTGTCCTTTGGGGTCAAGTGACCACTTTGGATCGGAGGGGTTGTCCAAGTGTTTAACTGCAACAGGATCAGATCTGAGTGATGAGCGGATGTTGGAGTGGAGTTAGTTGATGTCCATAATGGTGACAGCTTGGAGGGTGGGAGTCATGAGGGTGGATGCCTGTAGGGACAATGCCAGCTGCTCGTTAGTGAACACAGGGCGAAAGTTGTGTGGGTTTACAGTGGCATAGTCACTACTCCCCTCTTTAGGGTAGACATCCCAGCATCTAGTTAATGCATCCGGCTTTGCTCCAAGTCAACCAGGACAGAAATGGATAACGAGGTTGAACTGGGACAGGTATTTGGACCATCAGACTTGTCTCTGGGTGAGTAGTTTTGTTGTTGAAAAGTATTCCAAGTTCTTGTGGTCCGTTATGATGTCCACCAGATCGGAGGGGCCTTCGAGGTAGTGTCTCCATATCTGGAAGGCTTCATATATGGCAAGGAGCTCTTTGTCATGAATGTCATGAATGTCATAATTCAGTTCAGGGGGCATAAATGTACGCAAGTGAAAAGTGATCGGATGGACTTGTCCATCATCTCTCTGGATGATGGACAGGATCATGGCAAGTGCATAGTTGGAGGCATCGGTCTCTAATAGGATAGGAATGTCTGGAACCCAATGAGTCAGTATCAGAGTGGAAGTAAAGGCCTTCAGCCTTCTTCAAGGTCTCAAAGCTCTGTCTACATTCATCAGTGAAATTCCATTGGGTACCCTTCCTAGTAAGTCGGGTGAGCAGAATGGTGATATCGGAGTAGCCATAAATGAAGCAGTGGTAGAAGTTGGCAAACCCCGGGAAGGACTGTACGTCTTTGACTTTCTGCGGTTCTAGCCATATTCATTAACACCCAGATCCCTGTCTGATCCACTCAGATCCCCGCACATGTGAAATCTATACTCCATTTGGAAACCGTCACATCTCCATTTATCTGTCCGATTGTCACCACCAAATCTCCCCCTCTGGTTCCAATTGATGCATCAGCATCACCATAGGAACCTGGACATCTGTCCCCATTGGACTCAGACATACTCATGTAAGGCCATTGGCCTCGGAGACCCATCACCAGAGTAATTATTATTAGATTTCAAATATGTATTTAAGTTGCCCGACTGGGGACTTCATTCCCCAGTTCGAATATTGAATCACACCTAGTTCCTAAGTCCAATCCTAACTCTCTAAGTCATACTCCGTCTCCAAAATCTCAGACACCAGTATTAGTGAGGGCGCAGCACATAAGCTGAAGCCAAGTCCATTCCGACCCCCATGACATACCCCAATTCCCTCTCCGACTCTGACCCAACCTCTGACCAGACCTCTGACCCAACCTCTGACCCAATCTCTGACCCCCAATCGGACCTAGTGCATAACAGTATAAACTGCCATACTCACTCCTACCAATGCCACAATCCACCGCCAATTCCAAATGCGCACGAACCGTCAAGGTGCCCACTCCTAGCATAGATACCATCCCCGAGGTCGTCAAAGAACCGACAGACCACATAGAGGCTGTCAATGAAGAGGACGACACTCTGCCCTCCCCAAATCTGGCGCAAGCCATCTCCCTGCTTGCCAGCAGCATCCGTACCCCACAAGCCCCTAAGTCCCAGACCAAGGTCTGGGAACCTGACCCATTCAATGGCTCCAATCCATGAAAGCTCCAGCCATTCTTGGTGCAATGTTGGTTGAATTTCCATGACTGCCCCGACGCATTCACATCCGATCGGGCGAAGGTCACCTTCACCATGTCCTATCTCAAGGGCACTGCACTGGACTACTTTGAGCCAGTGCTCATGGATGACTCCGATGACCCAATATGGTCAGAGGACTACTCTGACTTCATCTCTGAACTTCAGACCAATTTCGGTCCTTACAACCCTGAGGCCGATGCCAAGAATGAACTCAATTGACTTTGGATGAAGGAAAATCGCAAAACTGCAAAATACATTGTGAGTTTCCAGTCTACTCCAACTCCATTCCTGACACTGCCATCCAAGCACTAATTGACTCTGGTTCTACTCACTGTTTCCTTGATTCCTCTTTTTCCGATTTATATAAACTCCATACATACACCATAACTCTGATATCGCTCTGATTATTTGATGGCACTACTAATGCTGTTATTTCACAAGCTATAGATCTGTCTGTTTTTCTGTTGGAGAAATCCAGAACCTTACATTTTATGTTACTCCGCTTGACTCCAGCTGTTCTGTGGTTCTTGGACATAATTGGCTCACCCACTACAATCTGTTGATTGACTGGGCATTGGGCCATATCACACTCCGTTCCCCAGTACAGGCTGTGTCATTCCTGATGTCACCAGCAACTTTAGGTGTGAAGTTATCTTCCACCTCCGCTGACTCCGCTCCGATAGATACTCTGCCTACCCCTCTGTCTATATCAATGGTGGACACTATGGTTTTCACCAGACTAAGCAAACTGGATGGTTCTCACATGTTCCAGGTTCACCTCTCCAATCCAATATTCCTCACCACCTGTTCCACCCGATCAACTCCACCGGACCTATCTATGGTTCCTAAGGAGTATCATGAGTTTGCCGACATGTTCAGCAAGTCTAAAGCTGACTCCCTAGTGGAACACCAACCATATGATCTCAAGATTGAGTTGAATGACAACTCCACCCCTCCACTTGGCCCTATCTACTCACTATCCCAAAAAGAGCTACTGGCCTTCTGAACATTCATAGATGAGAACTTGGCCATGGGCTTCATCCACCCATCCCTATCTCCCCATGGAGCTCTGGTCCTACTTGTCTGCAAAAAGGACAGATCACTCCATCTATGTGTTGACTTCCATGGACTCAACAAGATTACCAAGAAAGACCAATACCCAATACCCTGCACCACGGACCTACTCGAGAGCCCACAAAAGGCTAAGATCTATTCCAAAGACGCTTGTTCAGAATCATGTCAGTATACAATATTCTGATGTATAGGAGATATACATCAGGATTTCAATGATACATAAAGCCAGGGAGTTACAATTTGGATATCTTAAAAGATTTCGGATGTGTGAAATTTTCATAAATATAAACATATATTCTATATTTTAATAAACTTTAAAAGATAAGATATTTGGTTGAGATGAACATAATTATTTACATGGATATAATAGGAATGTATATATGAATATAATTGGTATTATATAGGGTATTTAGATATACAAATACCAGGTGGGGATTAAAGATAGTTCAAATTATGTTACAAGTATTGTATAAGAAAGAATCAATGATATTTGGATGTTCCCTCAAGGGAGTTGCCACCACTAAATGGGGAAAAAACAATTATTTTTGAGAATTATGCCAAAATATCAAAATATGTTTTAATCTAGTATATTGTGTAAAATTTGAGAATCACGTTGAAATATGAAAATAAGTTTGAATTGAAGTGTATTGTATAAAATTTGAGGAAAATAGGTTGTACATACGTATTTGTTGTATTTCTGAACAAGCGTCAAAATAGATCTCTGACATGCCTACCATCTAGTCCGCATCTGAGAAGGCAATGAGTGGAAAACGACTTTCTGCACTCAATATGGATCTTTCGAATGGTGTGTCATGCCCTTCAGATTAACCAATGCTCCAGCTGCCTTCCAGAGGTTCATGAATGATACCTTTGCTGACCTCCTCGATGTGACCATCCTTGTTTAGACGCTTGTTCGGAGATGCTGTTATACAATATTCTGATGTATACAAGATGTACATCAGAATTTTAATAATGATCATAAAAATAGGGAGTTACAATCTGGATATCTTTAAAGATTTTGGATATCTGAGTTTTTTTGGATATCTTAAATTTTTATAAATATAAATATATATTTCATATTTTAATAAACTTTAAAAGATAAGATGTTTGTTATGGATGAACATAATTGTTTATATGAATATAACAGTAATGTATATATTAATATTATTGGTATAATAGAGAATATTTAGATATACAAATGCCAGGTGAGGATTCAAGGTACATTAGATTATTTGACCAGTATAGTACAAGAAAGAATGAGTGAAAGAAATTAAGTGTAGCAGGAGTAGAATATTCCCTTGAAGCAGTTGCCACTGGTAAATTAAAAAAAAGAATTATTTTTGAGAATCATGTCAAAATATCAAAATATGTTTTAAATCTAAGTAAATTATATAAATTTGAGAATCATGTATGAAATATCAAAATATGTTTTAATATAAGTATAATTTGAGGAAATGGGTTGTATATACATATTTGATGTATTTCTGAACAAGCGTCTTACTTAGACGACATTTTGGTATATTTGGATAATGAAGAAGAACATCAGACACACATCTGAGAAGTACTCCGATGTCTGCGAAAACATGGCCTCTTCACCTGCACTGACAAATGTGAATTCTACTCCGACTCAGTCAAGTATCTAGGCTATATCCTCTCCCCTGCAGGACTGACAATGTCTGATGACAAAATCAAACCCATACAGGAATGGCCAGAACCGCAGAAAGTCAAAGACGTACAGTCCTTCCCGGGGTTTGCCAACTTCTACCACTGCTTCATTTATGGCTACTCCGATATCACCATTCTGCTCACCCGACTTACTAGGAAGGGTACCCAATGGAATTTCACTGATGAATGTAGACAGAGCTTTGAGACCTTGAAGAAGGCTGAAGGCCTTTACTTCCACTCTGATACTGACTCATTGGGTTCCAGACATTCCTATCCTATTAGAGACCGATGCCTCCAACTATGCACTTGCCATGATCCTGTCCATCATCCAGAGAGATGATGGACAAGTCCATCCGATCACTTTTCACTTGCGTACATTTATGCCCCCTGAACTGAATTATGACATTCATGACATTCATGACAAAGAGCTCCTTGCCATATATGAAGCCTTCCAGATATGGAGACACTACCTCGAAGGCCCCTCCGATCTGGTGGACATCATAACGGACCACAAGAACTTGGAATACTTTTCAACAACAAAACTACTCACCCAGAGACAAGTCTGATGGTCCAAATACCTGTCCCAGTTCAACCTCGTTATCCATTTCTGTCCTGGTTGACTTGGAGCAAAGCCGGATGCATTAACTAGATGCTGGGATGTCTACCCTAAAGAGGGGAGTAGTGACTATGCCACTGTAAACCCACACAACTTTCGCCCTGTGTTCACTAACGAGCAGCTGGCATTGTCCCTACAGGCATCCACCCTCATGACTCCCACCCTCCAAGCTGTCACCATTATGGACATCAACTAACTCCACTCCAACATCCGCTCATCACTCAGATCTGATCCTGTTGCAGTTAAACACTTGGACAACCCTTCCGATCCAAAGTGGTCACTTGACCCCAAAGGACACCTCCAACACAACGACTGGATATACATCCCCGACGCCAATGGTCTCCGACTCCAAGTTTTGCAGTATTATCATGATCACCTGATCTCCGGCCATTTCAGGCAAAATCACACACAAGGATTAATCCGACAAGACTACATATGGCCAAAAATACGAGAATACATTCAACACTACTGTAACTCCTGTACCACGTGTATGCACTCAAAATCACAAAGGCACAAACCTTACAGAACACTTAAGCAACTTCTGGTCCCAGAGCAACCATGGAACTCCATCTCCATGGATTTCATAGAGAAACTCCCCCCATTGCTCGGGTATGACACCATACTTGCAATTGTCGACAGGTTCACTAAACAGTCACTATTCATTCCGACGCATGACACCATCACCTCCACCTCACTAGCTAAGTTGTTTGTTCTCCATGTATTCTCTAAACACAGAGTCCCATCGCATGTCACGTCTGATTGGGGCTTGGAGTTCATCTCCTCCTTCTTCCGCACATTAGGAAAGGCTCTTGACATGAAGCTTTCACCTCTGGATACCATCCTGAAGGAGACAGAAAAATGGAACAAATGAATCAGTCCCTGGAACAATATCTCTGCATGTATGGGAATCACCTTTTCCCTATCAAACACTATTTATGCAGCACCAACGTGCTATACCCTGCTCTTCCATTCCTAAATATCACCATATATTTGGTGCTTGTACCTGGAATGGACTTATTCAAATATTCTCTATTTTTCCATATTTTTTTCGGGAATATTCCATGCAGAACTCGGCCCAGAATCATTTATTTCTGCTGTGCTACAGTTGTGGACCCATAGGCACCCACAAACCTTCACACAGTCAGCTCTACCCCTTTGGACCAGGCATTCAGCCTGAATTCAAGCTCAGATGTCTCTGATCAATAAATATTCTGTAACCTGACAACCACAGCCTCTCAGGGCACTATTTTCTGTGGAGATCATCACCTGAGATGTGGCTGTCCATGGCTGTCCAAACCAGTGCAGGAAACAGGGTGGACACCCTTCTTTTTGCCTGATCAGTGCCTAGTTCAGGGATCAGATCAGGTGATTGCCTTGGAATATTCTACCCCTTTTCATAACATTCTAGCTGTTTCCTTCTATTATTAGATAGAACTTTCCAGAACCATTATTCAGCTCCTGATCAGTGTTAATGCAGTGATCAGAACCTGTGATTGCTTGGAATATTCTACCCCTTTCTTCCACCTTCCACAACCTTCCAGTAGTTTCCATCTATTAATAGGTAGAATATTCCAGAAGCATTACTCAGCCCCTGTAAATACAATATATAAGGAGGTCATTCTGCCTCTGAAATAGTAACATATCCTACCCATCTTCTGCACACCAGTGTGACTAGAGTGACATACAGTGTCATCCTCTATCTCAGTAACTGTTGATTAGCAGTTCAAGGATCTTTTACAGTTGTGTAACTGTACTTGATTGCACTCGAAGTAGTGATATTCCTGCTTTGGGCATGAGTGTAGTATCTGCCTCACGTGACTATGAATCTACAGGGTGAGATTGTCTGTCGATAGTCCTGCCATTAGTGCTCTTGTTTAAGTTACTAGTGTGTACTGCCTTTGCAGAGCATTAGAATCTTGAACTCATGTGAAGCAGTTGCTAGACTACTTCACACATCGCTGTTACCTGCTTCTGAGTGCCACTGGTTGGACAGTTGGATTCATCCACCTACTTCCTTTAGCCTCTAAGTGCATTCCCCTCTTTTTGGAATATCTGGACCCCTAAGCATCCATGAACTCTAGACTCTGGAAGTCTTATTCATTTCTTACTGCTAAGAAATGTATTACTTTTCTGCGGATAGTCTGCATTGACCAATACAAAGGATTGTAACCAAAGTACAAATGTTAAATCATTTCTGGAGTTGTGCTGCAGCAGGGTTTGATATTCTTCTCAGCTGTTCATTCACAGAATTGTGGTGATTTAGAGTTTTCCCTAACACCATAATTTTTCAGGTTCCAAAACAGCTACCCCTTGGCCTGACTGTTCTTTGGCATGCTGAACAACTGTGTTACACACTGTCTATTTGCTAGGACCATTGCGCACAGGCTTATAGGATCTATTCCATAAGCAAACCAACAGTGCCCATAGGGTGCATATGTATATATTATGCAAGTCAGTGGACCCAGTACACATGTGGGTCCACTTATAGTAGATAGAACTTAGTTAACTACCACACTGTACAACACATTGCCCAACCAATACACTTGGTTGAGTTCTGTGCAATGGTGTGAACTAAGACACCGATTAACAATCACCTCCACCTTACTAGCTAAGTTGTTCATTCTCCATGTGTTCTCTAAACGCGGAGTCCCATCGCATGTCACATCCAATCGGGGGTCAGAGTTCATGTCCTCCTTCTTCTGCACATTAGGAAAGGCCCTTGACATGAAGCTTCATTTCACCTCCGGATACCATCCTGAAGGAGATGGACAAATGGAACAAATGAATCAGTCTGTTAAGTGTCTGGGACAACTCAGGGTTCAATGGAAAAAGGCTGGAGTTCAGCTGCTAGTAAAGAGGGAGATGGGACTTTACTGTTCCAGTTCAACCAGAGACAGAGTGGGAGTAATACTATTGAGTCAGATCAAGTGGACTTGGCTTCAACTTGTGTGTTGCACTGTCAGTTCGCTTATGGAATAGATCCTATAAGCCTGTGCACAATGGTCCTAGCAAACAGATGGTGTGTAACACAGTTGTTCAGCACATTAAAGAACAGTCAGGCCAAGGGGTAGCACTGAGTAATGGGTAAGTGTAATAGTGCTCTGTGTCTGGTGAGGGTGAATGAAGAGGGTGCTGTCGAGCTGATTTATAGTGCTCTGTGACTGGAGGATGATGGGGAGCAAAAAGGACGGTCAAGATGGTAGATCATGCTCTGGGACTTTCTGGCGAGATGGCTGATTGTGCTCTGTGACTGGAGGACAATGGGGAGCCCAGTTGAGAGGTACACAAAAGCTGGTTTCAGGAGATGCGACCTCTCAGTGGTGGAGGGAAATCTGATCGTTGAACCAAGGTGCTTTACCTCAGTGTAGAGCTGATGGATTGTGATGTAGAGCATAGAGTGTAGACTTAGAGTGTGGACTTTGACTTTAGAGCATTGGCTGAAAACATGTTGATTGATCCAAAAAGCAAAAACTAGTGCCCTTTTATATACAAATCCCCAGGGCACAATGACACAATATGAGGAGCAAATGATGCAATATGATGCAAGAAACACTGATCAAGCCAGCTGACAAAGTGTGTGAAGTTGAACTACTAATGGGGAAATCATGGAGAAATGAAGCAACAGATAGGGGTAATCTTTGTAAGAATAGGAGGTGATGAGTAATAAAAGAACCAAAAATAGAACAAGCCATGTATGAATGAATTAAAAGATGAAACAGGGGTGAGTCATATAAAAAGAACAATAGAAATATCCACCAATACCATCTTCCCTACGGCTCTGAAGGTAAGTTGACTCTGAGTCACATGAGGACTTCAGTCAGCATCCACAACAAATACTCCTTATTGTCTTAGTGATCTGTCTCCATATGGTATCCTGTTCCAAGGGTATTCAGTCCCTTGCCTGACATGATGTAACCTGAGTTGGATTGAAGTGGGAGGATAGGTTGGCAATGGTGACTGAAACTCTACCTCACGTTCGACTCTTCTATCTGTGTCACAATATAGAGGTGAAATGCCTAGGAATGTATATGGTTCAACAGAATTGTGAAAGAATATGGGATTGCCAATGGCATAAGAGAGACATGGTGGGGATCTTGGACATTGAAAGAGTTTTGGAAGTATTTTGACACATGGAGGTGGCTTAACATGCCCATGGAGCTTGGCATATTTTTGATAGTCCTCTGTGTCCAGAGACCAGTGTGATGTATTATTAGAAGAGATGTTGGAGAGAGGAATAGAATTGGAAGCCATGTGAATGATGATGAAAGGATCGGTGTGAATAGAAGGCTGATAATGATTGATGGTGATGAAACACAAGTGACAATCGATGGATGGAAATAGAGACTGAGATGGAGAGGGAGTTGTGGTGCTATTTAAAAGTTTGATATGAAAAGACGCTGGCAGAGTTGGACTGTCAAAGTGGTTTGATATATGTCCTTGATGCATCCTGGCTTGTCAGTGCCCCCTCAGATTGTTGGTCCAATATTTCAGAGTTTTGGAGTATGGAGTTGGATCTGGGATCTGGAGTTCAACTTGTCAAGAAGGCACTTGTCAAGAAGCTAGCAACCAAGAAGTTAATGGGGCAAATCTTAGTTGATATATGAACTACTGTAACAGACAGAGAGTAGCCCATATAAGTATGTGGAGAATTGAATGCTGAAACTAAAACAATAAGACAATAAGATGGATATGGGATACAACATGGAAAGGAGTTCAGACCCAAGTCTGAACTGAAACTAAACAATAATAAAGAAGGAGGTTGTTGTAATCCATAAGAAAAAACTACTTATAAAGAGAACAATAAATGGAGTTTGGGGTTGATGGAGGTGGAGTTGACAGAGGTGGAGTTGAGGGGGATGGAGATGAAGGAGATGGAGGTCTGGAGTTTGGACTTGGTGTTACAGGATGTAACAATTATCTCACATCATTGTTTTATTACAAGTCACAAAGAAAATTACAAGTCTACCCAACCTCCAAAAAAATCTCACTTCAACCTGTTTTTTCTCTGCTCCAAAGTATTACAATCAAAATCATTTTCATTTTTAGTTATACATTGCACTTCCTTTTTCCCTTCCCCTTGTCTACCTTGGGCTCTGTCTCTGACTCATCATCACTCTCTACATCCAACATCCAATCTTTCTCATCCCCCATGTCTGAATCCTCATCCAAGGGGGCCATGAACTTCCACAGCCAATGCAACTCAGCAGTCTGCTGGTCCTCCAGAACCTCCTTCTGTTTCATCATCTTCACTAACTCCACTAACAACCCCTCCATTTGTCAGAGGTGCTCCAACTGCAGGTTAACCAGCCGGATAAGCTGGCCCACAGTGCTGTTGGGTGCGGAGACACACCCCACACCTGCCCTGGTCATCACTCCCTCCAATCCGACACTGCTACCTCCAGCTGCCACAGCACCCATCTCTGTCCACCACCTTTTGGTCAGACAACTTTCCAGTTCTTTCTCCACCCCTCCTTGTACCACTAGGCAGGGCTTGACACTCTGACTTTGGGGATTGAACTTGCCATCGATCCTACATCCTCCTTTCTGACCCCAACAACAATCGCAGGACCAAAGGTGGCAGGTTGGACCAGTGGGCCATACACAGTCCATGCCTGCATCACAACACAAGTTGCATATTATGCTTGGACCGCTGAATGGCTCCATCAGAGCCAGAGCCTTGGGAGGTCTGCTCCTTTTTGACATGCTCCCTCTCCTCCTCCTTGCCCTGCTGCTCCACTGCAGCCTTCTCCATCTCGCACTTGCAAAGTTGAATTGCTGACCTAGCAACACACAGCTCCTTCTTGCAAGTCACCACTACACAATTCTCTGCTTTACACCATATGACCCTCCGATCCGCCTTCCACTTCTCCATATCAGTGCTTGGGTACACCTTCAATGAGAAAACCACAACCTTGAGATTCTTCCTCATGGTGGCAGCATATAGCTCTGCCCATTTGCAAGCTTCAACCGCAGCTACCCAGGCCATTTCCTCATAACAATTCAAGGTCGGATCAGGCTCCTTATCCATCCTAACATCCACACCCACCTCAGGCTCCACATTTGCATCAAGCTCCATGTCTGCATCAGGATCCACCTCTGCTTCCACCCTCTCCACCTCCACCACATCATCCTCTTCAGCCACACCCTCCATAAATAACAGTCATGGTCGCAAATGCACCAGTGAGTCTACCGGTGGGGCAGTTGTTGGATGGGTCAACTCCATCTGTGTGACTGAGATGATGGCAACCTCAGGGGTCCACGCCCATATTGGCACACTCAGACTCTGTTACACACTTGGTCCAAATCGGGGTCAGAGATTGGGTTGGAGGTTGGGTCAGAGGTTTGGTCAGAGTCGGAGGAGTCAGGTACATTGTGGGGGTCTGAATGGACTTGGCTTCAGCTTATGTGCTGCACCCTCACTAATACCAGTGTCTGCGATTTCAGAGATGGAGTATGACTTAGGGAGTTAGGATCAGACTTAGAAACTAGGTGTGATTCAATATTCAAACTGGGGAATAAAGTCCCCAGTCAGACAGCTTAAATACATAATTGAAATCTAATAATAATTACTCCAGTGATGGGTCTCTAAGGCCAACGGCCTTACATGAGTATGTCAGAGTCTGACGGGGACAGATGTCCAGGTTCCTATGGTGATGCTGATACATCAATCGGAACCAGAGACAGATGGGTGGAATCGGTGGTGACAATTGGACAGGTAAACAGAGACATGATGGTTTCCAAATGGAGTATAGATTTCATATGTGTGGGGATCTGAGTGGATCAGACAGGGATCTGGGCATTAATGAATATAGTCATAACAGTATCTCTCCATTTAAGGCTGAGCCCCTGAGGCCTCATGTCTGTGGATTGAATAGGTGAGATGGTTGGGTGCAGTCAGAGTTATACTGGGGGTCTGGAGACATATAAAAGGAGGGGCATGATTGAGGTCTTATCCTCAACGATGTCAAACCCTTTGGCAAGCATGAGTGTGGCCGAGCTTGAGCAGTTGCTCTTGGCCTGATGGAAGGAAGAGGAAGAGGAGTGGAGACGGAAAGAGGAGGAGGAGGTGGAACAGAGAGGTGGAACAGAGACAGAAGGAGGAGGCGGAATGGAGATGGAAGGAGGAGGAGGAGGTGGAACGGAGATGGAAGGAGGAGGGGGAGGCAGAATGGAGATGGAAGGAGGAGGAGGTGGAATGGAGATGGAAGGAGGAGGAGGTGGTGGAACGGAGATGGAAGGAGGAGGAGGAGGTGGAACAGAGACGGAAAGAGGTGGCGGAGATGGAACAGAGAAGGAAGGAGGAGGAAGTGAAAACCAAGAGAGCCCACAGGGTCAAGGAACTTGGGGCCACAATGGAGGCCGTGAGACTGAAGGAAGTGGAGGAGCAGGCACACGAGCTAGAAGCCGCCATGGAGGTAGAGGAGGAGGTGACCGGGGCAGGGGCGACCAGTCACCCAGGAAGTCCAAGTGTGCCAATACGGGCAGGGACCCCCAAGGTTGCCATCATCTCCATTACACAGACAGAGTCGACCCATCCAAAAACTGTCCCTATGGTGGACTCGCCGTTATGTCCACGGTCACGGCCGTTATTTGGGTTGGGTGCGGCTGAGGAAGATGAAGTGGTGGAGGCAGAGAGGGTGGAGGTGGAGGCAGATCCCAATGCCAATATGGAGCTTGACACAAATGTGGAGCCCAAGGCAGGTATGGATGTTGGGATGGATGCAGAGCCAGATCCAACCTCGAATTGCTACGAGGAGATGGCTTGGGTAGCTGCCGTTGAGGCTCGCAAAAGAGTGAAGCTTTATGCTGCTACCACCAAGAAGAACCTCGAGGTCGTGATCTTTTCATTGAAGGTGCACCCGAGTGCTGATACAGAGAAGTGGGAGGCAGACCGGAGGGTCATATGGTGCAAGGTGGAGAGTCATGTGTTGGCAACCTGTAAGAAGGAGCTGCATGTCACTAGGTCAGCAATCCAGCTTTGCAAGCACGAGATGGAAAAGGCGGCAGCTGAACAGCAGGACAAGGAGGAGGAGAGGGAGCACTTGGAGGCCATGTTGAGAAGGAGCAGACCACCCAAGGCTCTGGCTCCAACGGAGCCATTCAGCGGGCCTGGTGTAATTTGTGACTTGTGTCAGGATGCAGGCATAGAGTGTGTGTGGCCTACTGGCCCAACTCGCCGCCTTCGGTCCTGCGATCGCTGTCAGGGTCAGAAGGGAGGGTGCAGGATTGATGGAAAGTTTGATCCCCAGAGTCAGAGCATCAAGCCCCGACTAGTGGTACAAGGAGGGGCAGAGAAAGAATCAGAAGGTCATCCAACCAAAAAGCGGTGGATGGAGACAGGTGCTGTGGCAGCTGGGGGTAGCAGGGTTGGGTCAGAAGGGGCAATGACCGGTGCAGGTACAGGGTGCATTTCTGCACCCAACAGTACCATGGGCCAGCTTATCCGGCTGGTTAACCTGCAGTCAGAGCACCTCTGGCAGACAGAGGGGTTGTTAGTGGATTTGGTGAAGACAATGAAACAGAAGGAGGTTCTCGAGGGTCGGTGGACTGCTGAGTTGCATCGGTTGTGGAAGTTCATGGCCCCCTTGGACAAAGATTCAGATATGGGGGATGAGAAAGATTGGGTATCAGATGTAGAGAGTGATGATGAGTCGGAGATGGCATCAGAGATGGAGCCTGAGGTAGACAAGGGGAAGGGAAAAAGGAAACGCAATGTATAACATAAAAAATGAAAATGAAAATGATTTGAATATTTCGGAGCGGAGAAAAATGGGGCGGAGTGAGATTCCTTCAGAGTTTGGGGTAGACTTGTAATTTTCTTTGTGACTTGTAATAAAATGATGATGTGAAATTAGGATTAGCATTAGTAATGGGACTTAAAGATTCATAAGAGGGCCAGGTTTGTCTGGATAAGCGGAGTGAAAGTCGGAGACGGATTCGGATGCGTGATCGAGTTCAGATGCGGAGATCCATGAGGACTCTTCATCAGTGCCTTCGTATCCAGTCCATTTGACTAGGTACTGGAGCTTGCACTTGTAATGACAATTGATCTTCGAGTCCAGGATCTCAGATATCTCATATTCATTATCTCCTTCGATGATGATTGGAGGAGGTGGAGGTTGCATGTGACCAGAGATCTCATTTGTAGTAGCAGGTTCAAGCATTGATATATGGAAGACCAGATGAACTGCCAGGGAGGTGGAGGGTGAAGGACCTGCTGTCTGCGCGAGCAATGACCTCATAAGGACCTAAGTATTTCTCAGAGAGTTTCTTCAATGGACGGGTGGTCCAGAAGTGTTCAGCCTTAACAAATACTTTGTCTCTGATTTGCAGGTCCAGAGCCAGAAGGCGGCGTCAGTCTGTGGAGACTTGGTATTGTTTCTGAGCATCAGAGATGGTTTCTCAGAGATGTTGGTGTAGTTGATCGAGGTCAGTTACAAAATGGCAGGCTTTGGTGGAGGTGAGTTCCTTCTTGGGGTGGACGGAGATGTTTGGATGATAGCCTTTATTAGCAAAGAACGGAGAGATGCTGGTAGTCAAATTTGGAGCATTGTTGTAGGCAAACTCTGCAATCGGAAGTAGGTCAGCCCAGTTGTCTTGTTGATAGTTACAATAGACTCGGAGATATTGTTCCAGGGACTGATTCATTCGTTCTGTTTGTCCATCTCCTTTGGGATGGTATCCAGAGGTGAAATGAAGTTTCATGTCAAGAGCCTTTCCTAATGTGCGGAAGAAGGAGGACATGAACTCCAAACCCCAATTGGATGTGACATGCGATGGGACTCCGTGTTTAGAGAATATGTGGAGAACAAACAACTTAGCTAGTGAGGCAGAGGTGATGGTGTCATGCATCGGAATAAATAGTGACTGTTTAGTGAATCTGTCGACAATCACGAGTATGGTGTCATATCTGAGCAATGGGGGGAGTTTCTCTATGAAATCCATGGAGATGGAGTTCCATGGTTGCTCTGGGACCAGAAGTTGCTTAAGCATTCCATAGGGTTTGTGCCTTTGTGATTTTGAGCACATACATGTGGTGCAGGAGTTACAGTAGTGTTGAATGTATTCTTGCATTTTTGGCCATATGTAGTCTCACCAGATTAATCCTTGTGTGCAATTTTGCCTGAAATGGCCAGAGATCAGGTGATCATGGTAATACTGCAAAACTCAGAGTCAGAGACCGCTGGCATCGGGGACGTATATCTGGTTGTTGTGTCGGAGTTGTCCTTTGGGGTCAAGTGACCACTTTGGATCGGAAGGGGTGTCCAAGTGTTTAACTGCAACAGGATCAGATCAGAGTGATGAGTGGATGTCAGAGCGGAGTTGGTTGATGTCCATAATGGTAACAGCTCGGAGGGTGGGAGTCATGAGGGTGGATGCCCGTAGGGACGATGCCAGCTGCTCGTTAGTGAACACAGGGTGAAAGTTGTGTGGGTTTACAGTGGCATAGTCACTACTCCCCTCTTTAGGGTAGACATCCCAGCATCTAGTTAACGCGTCAGGCTTTGCTCTGAGTCAACCTGGACGGAAACGGATAACGAGATTGAACTGAGATAGGTATTCGGACCATCAGACTTGTCTCCAGGTGAGTAGTTTTGTTGTTGAGAAGTATTCCAAGTTCTTGTGGTCCATTATGATGTCCACCAAATCAGAGGGGCCTTCAAGGTAGTGTCTCCATATCCGGAAGGCTTCATATATGGCAAGGAGCTCTTTGTCATGAACGTCATAGTTCAGTTCAGGGGGCATAAATGTATGCAAGTGAAAAGCAATTGGATGGACTTGTCCATCATCTCTCCGGATGATGGACAGGATCGTGGCAAGTGCATAGTCAGAGGCATCGGTTTCTAATAGGATAGGAATGTCTGGAACCCAATGAGTCAGTATCGGAGTGGAAGTAAAGGCCTTCTTCAAGGTCTCAAAGCTCTGTCTACATTCATCAGTGAAATATCATTGGTTACCCTTCCTGGTAAGTCGGGTGAGTGGAACGGTGATATCGGAGTAGCCATAAATGAAGCGGCAGTAGAAGTTGGTGAACCCCAGGAAGGACTGTACATCTTTGACTTTCCGCAGTTCCGGCCATTCCTGTATGGCTTTGATTTTGTCATCAAACATTGTCAGTCCTGCTGGGGAGAGGATATAGCCGAGATACTTGACCGAGTCAGAGTGGAATTCGCATTTGTTGGCGCAGGCGAAGAGGCCATGTTTTTGGAGTACTTCTTGGACATGTGTCCGATGCTCTTCTTCGTTATCCAAATATACCAAAATGTCGTCTAAGTAAACAAGGATGGTCACATCAAGGAGGTTGGTGAAGGTATCATTCATGAACCTCTGGAAGGCGGCCGGAGCATTGGTTAGTCCGAAGGGCATGACACACCACTTGAAAGATCCATATCACGTGCGGAAAGTCATTTTCCATTTGTCGCCTTCTTGGATGCAGACTAGATGGTAGGCATGTCAGAGATCTATTTTGGAATAGATCTTAGCTTTTTGAGGACTCTCGAGTAGGTCCACAGTGCGGGGTATTGGGTATTGGTCTTTCTTGGTAATCTTGTTAAGTCCACGGAAGTCAACACATAGGCAGAGTGATCCGTCCTTTTTGCAGACAAATAGGACCGGAGCTCCATGGGGAGATAGGGATGGGCGGATGAAGCCCGTAGCCAAGTTCTCATCTATGAATGTTCAGAGAGCCAGTAGCTCTTTTTGGGATAGCGAGTAAATAGGGCCAAGTGGAGGGGTGGAGTTGTCATTCAACTCAATCTTGAGATCGTATGGTCAGTGTTCTGCTAGGGACTTTAGACTTGCTGAACACGTCGGTGAACTCATGATACTCCTTACCATAGATAGGTCCAGTGGAGTTGATTGGGCAGAATGAGCGGCGAGGAATATCAGATCAGAGAGGTGAACCTGGAACGTGTGAGAGCCATCCAGTTTGCTTAGTCTGGCAAAGACCATAGCGTCCACCATTGATATAGATAGAGGGGTAGATGGAGTATCTATTGGAGCAGAGTCAGCAGAGGCGGAAGATAGTTTCGCACCTAAAGTTGCTGGTGACGTCGGGGATGACACAGCCTGTACTGGGGAATGGAATGTGATATAGCCCAATGCCCAGTCAATCAACAGATTGTAGTGGGTAAGCCAATTATGTCCAAGAACCACAGAACAGCTGGAGTCAAGTGGAGTAACATAGAATGTAAGGTTTTGGATTTCTCCAACAGAAAAACAGATAGACAGATCTATAGCTCGTGAAATAACAGCATTAGTAGTGCCATCAAATAATCAGAGCAATATCAGAGTTATGGTGTATGTATGGAGTTTATGTAAATTGGAAAAAGAGGAATCGAGGAAACAATGAGTAGAACCGGAGTCACCTTGGATAGCAGTATCAGGAATGGAGTTGGAGTAGATGTGGAGGGTAAGGGAGTCGGAGTGGGAAAGAGTGGATGTGTTCAGGCGGACCTCATTTGTCGTACGGGGAGTACCAATGCAGCCCTCAGCCCGTATGGAGGCTATAGGACTGCTTACTATTTTTTTTGGTCCGTCACTTTAGCGTTGGACTTGTCCGTTGTGGCATTGGCGGCATGGCCCTTTGCCTTTGCTGTGGATGAGGTTGCCTTGTTGCAATCCTTGGCTTGGTGGCCAGGTTTTCCACAGAACAGACAGAGGTTGTTGTCCATGCAATGCTGGCGTTCCTGCTGGGTAAGTTTTCCATCTTTTCCCAGCTTGGTGGAGAGGTCTGGAGTACTCTTGCGAGCTCCGGAGCTATTGCCGGTTCCAGAGTTGTTATGACTGGGACCAGAAGCGGCAGTGTTACCAGTGTTTGACTTCTGGCCTGAGTTGGTGGTGGTCTTCTTATTGGACCCCTTGTTGGACTTTGGGGTCTTGTCCAATGATTTGTCCAATTTGTTGTTGGCTGAATTTTCGTGGGAGACCTCAGATTGACGTTCCCAATAACAGTCATTGATGGATTGGGCAAGCTTGCGAAGGTTTATCAAAGTATCTGGTTTCCCAACATGTGATATCTCATCCTTGATGCAGGATGGGAGACCAACATAAAATTGGCATCGGAGTGCGGCGTCACCCCATTGGACTTTTGGGGCTAGCTGCTGGAAACTCACAATGTATTTTGCAATTTTGTGATTTTCCTTCATCCAAAGTCAATTGAGTTCATTCTTGGCATCGGCCTCAGGGTTGTAAGGACCGAAATTGGTCTGAAGTTCAGAGATGAAGTCGGAGTAGTCTTCTGACCATATCAGGCCATTGGAGTTGTCCATGAGCACTGGCTCAAAGTAGTCCAGTGCAGTGCCCTTGAGATAGGACATGAAGGTGACCTTTGCCCGATCAGATGTGAACGTGTCGGGGCAGTTGTGGAAATTCAACTGGCATTGTACCAAGAATGGCTGGAGCTTTCGCGGATTGGAGCCATCAAATGGGTCAGGTTCTCGGACCTTGGTCTGGGACTTAGAGGCTTGTGGGGTACAGATGCTGCTGGCAAGCAGGGAGATGGCTTGTGCCAGATTTGGGGAGGGCAGAGTGTCGTCTTCTTCATTGATGGCCTCTATGTGGTCCATCAGTTCTTCAACGACCTTGGGGATGGTGTCGATGCTGGGAGCGGGCACCTCAACGGTTTGTGTGCGTTTGGAATTGGCGGTGGATTGTGGCATTGGTAGGAGTGAGTATGGCAGTTCGAATATACCGTTACACACTTGGTCTGAATCGGGGTTGGAGATTGGGTTGGAGGTTGGGTTGGAGGTTTGGTTGGAGTCGGAGGAGTCAGGTACGTCGTGGGGTCTGAACAGACTTGGCTTCAGCTTATGTGCTGCACCCTCACTAATACCGGTGTCCACAATTTTGGAGATGGAGTACGACTTAGGGAGTTAGGATCAGACTTAGGAACTAGGTGTGATTCAATATTCAAACTGGGGAATAAAGTCCCCAGTCAGACAGCTTAAATACATAATTGAAATCTAATAATAATTACTCCAGTGATGGGTCTCTGAGGCTGACAGCCTTACATGAGTATGTCCGAGTCTGATGGGGACAGATGTCCAGGTTCCTATGGTGATGCTGATACATCAATCGGAACCAGAGATGGGTGGAATTGGCAGTGACAATTGGACAGGTAAATGGAGACATGATGGTTTCCAAATGGAGTATAGATTTCATATGCATGGGGATCTGAGTGGATCAGATGGGGATCTGGGCATTAATGAATATAGTCATAACAGACTCCCTGGGTGACTAGTTGCCCCTGCCCTGGTCACCTCCTCCTCTACCTCCATGGCAGCCTCTAGCTCACATGCCTGTTCCTCCACTTCCTTCAGCCTCACAGCCTCCATCATGGCTGCAAGCTCCTTGACCTTGCATGCTCACTCTGCCTTCACTTCTTCTTCCTTCCACTTCCTTTCCACCTCCTTTGCCTTCCTCCACTTCCTTCAGCCTCACAGCCTCCATCATGGTGTTACACACCAGGTCTGATTGGGGGTCGGAGATTGGGTTGGAGGTTTCGTTGGAGTCAGAGTATGTCGTGGGGGTCGGAACGGACTTGGCTTAAGCTTATATGCTGCGCCCTCACTAATACCAGTGTCCAAGATTTTGGAGACAGAGTACGACTTAGAGAGTTAGGATCGGACTTAGGAACTAGGCGTGATTCAATATTCAAACTGGGGAATGAAGTCCCCAGTCAGGCAACTTAAATACATATTTGAAATCTAATAATAATTACTCCGGTGATGGGTCTCCAAGGCCAACGGCCTTACATGAGTATGTCCGAGTCTGATGGGGATGGATGTCCAGGTTCCTATGGTGATGCTGATGCATCAATCAGAACCGGAGACGGATGGGCAGAATCGGTGGTGACAATCAGACAGGTAGATGGAGACATGGCGGTTTCCAAATGGAGTATAGATTTCATGTGTGCGGGGATCTGAGTGGATTGGACAGGGATCTGGGTGTTAATGAATATAGTCATAACACATGGCTGCAAGCTCCTTGACCTTGCATGCTCACTCTGCCTTCACTTCTTCTTCCTTCCACTTTTTTTCCGCCTCCTTCGCCTCCCTCCATCTCTGTTCCACCTCCTTGTTACATCCTGTAACACCAAGTCCGATCTCCAGACTCCATCTCCAACCCCATCTCCATCTTTCTACTCCACCTCCATCAACTCCAAACTCCTTTTCTTATTGTTCTCCATAAGTAGTTTCTTCTTATGGGGTACAACAAACCTCTTCTTTTATATTGCTTAGTATAGTTTGGACTTGGGTCCAAACTCTGAACTCCTTTCCATGTTGTACTCCATATCTGTCTTATTGTTTTCTCATTTTAGTTTTTGCATTCAATTCTCCACATACTTATACAGGCTACTTTCTGTCTATTACAGTAGTTCATATATTGACTAAGATTTGCCCCATCAACTCCTTGGTTGCTAGCTTCTTGTCAAGTACCTTCTTGACAATCGAACTCTGGATCCCTGATCCAACTCCATACTCCAAACTCCCAAATATTGGACCAACAATCCAAGGGGGTGCAACACACAAGTTGAAGCCAAGTCCACTCAATCTGACTCAATAGTATTGCTCCCACTCTGTCCCCAGTTGAACTGGAACAGTAAAGTCCCACCCCTCTCTTTTACTAACAGCCTAACTCCAGTTATTCCTTTTGAACTCTGAGTATCCCAGCACTTAACACTCCTCCTCCTTCCATCTCCATTCCCCCTCCTCCTCCTCCTTCCATCTCCATTCCCCCTCCTCCTCCTCCTTCCATCTCCATTCCCCCTCCTCCTCCTCCTTCCATCTCCATTCCCCCTCCTCCTCCTCCTTCCATCTCCATTCCCCCTCCTCCTCCTCCTTCCATCTCCATTCCCCCTCCTCCTCCTCCTTCCATCTCCATTCCCCCTCCTCCTCCTCCTTCCATCTCCATTCCCCCTCCTCCTCCTCCTTCCATCTCCACTCCTCTTCTTCTTCCTTCTGTTGGGCCAGGAGCAACTGCTCGAGCTTGGCCACACTCATGTTTGCTAAATGGTTTGACATTGTTAAGGATAAGACCTCAACATGCCCCTCCTTTTATATGTCTCCAGACCCCCAGTATAACTCCAACTGCACCCAACCGTCTCACCTATTCAATCCATGGACATGAGGCCTCAAGGGCTCAGCCTTAATGGAGAGATACTGTTATGACTATATTCATTAACACCCAGATCCCTGTCCATCCACTCAGATCCCCATGCACATGAAATCTATACTCCATTTGGGAACCATCACATCTCCATTAGTCTGTCCAATTGTCACCATCAATCTTGCTCATCCACCTCCAGTTCCAAATTGATGCATCAGCATCACCATAGACGCTTGTTCAGAAATACAACAAATATGTATATACAACCTATTTTCCTCAAATTTTACACAATACACTTCAATTCAAACTTATTTTCATATTTCAATATGATTCTCAAATTTTACACAATATACTAGATTAAAACATATTTTGATATTTTGGCATAATTCTCAAAAATAATTGTTTTTTCCCTATTTAGTGGTGGCAACTCTCTTGAGGGAACATCCAAATATCATTGATTCTTTCTTATACAATACTTGTAACATAATTTGAACTATCTTTAATCTCCACCTGGTATTTGTATATTTAAATACCCTATATAATACCAATTATATTAATACATACATTCCTATTATATCCATGTAAATGATTATGTTCATCTCAACCAAATATCTTATCTTTTAAAGTTTATTAAAATATAGAATATATGTTTATATTTATGAAAATTTCACACATCCAAAATCTTTTAAGATATCCAAATTGTAACTCCCTGGCTTTATGTATCATTGAAATTCTGATGTATATCTCATATACATCAGAATATTGTATACTGACATGATTCTGAACAAGCATCATAGGAACCCAGACATCTGTCCCCATCAGACTCAGACATTTTCACATAAGACCATTGGCCTCAGAGACCCATCACTGGAGTAATTATTATTAGATTTCAAATATGTATTTAAGTTGCCTGACTGGGGACCTCATTCCCCAGTTTGAATATCAAATCACGCCTAGCTCCTAAGTCCAATCCAAACTGTCTAAGACGCTTGTTCGGAATCATGTCAGTATACAATATTCTGATGTATATGAGATATACATCAGAATTTCAATGATACATAAAGCCAGGGAGTTACAATTTGGATATCTTAAAAGATTTCGGATGTGTGAAATTTTCATAAATATAAACATATATTCTATATTTTAATAAACTTTTAAAGATAAGACATTTGGTTGAGATGAACATAATTATTTACATGGATATAATAGGAATGTATATATGAATATAATTGGTATTATATAGGGTATTTAGATATACAAATACCAGGTGGGGATTAAAGATAGTTCAAATTATGTTACAAGTATTGTATAAGAAAGAATCAATGATATTTGGATGTTCCTTCAAGAGAGTTGCCACCACTAAATCAGGAAAAAAAGAATTATTTTTGAGAATTATGCCAAAATATCAAAATATGTTTTAATCTAGTATATTGTGTAAAATTTGAGAATCATGTTGAAATATGAAAATAAGTTTGAATTGAAGTGTATTGTATAAAATTTGAGGAAAATAGGTTGTACATACGTATTTGTTGTATTTCTGAATAAGCGTCTAAGTCATACTCCATCTCTGAAATCTTCGACAAAGGTATTAGTGAGGGCACAGCATATAAGCTGAAGCCAAGTCTGTTCTGACCCCCACAACACACCCCAATCCCCACTCTGACTCCAACCCAAACTCCAACCCCCAATCGGACCTAGTGTGTAACATCTAGCCTCTAAGTGCATTCCCCTCTTTTTGGAATATCTGGACCCCTAAGCATCCATGAACTCTAGACTCTGGAAGTCTTATTCATTCCCTACTGCTAAGAAACATATTACCTTCCTGCATATTGTCTGCATTGACCATTACAACAGATTGTAACCAAAGTACAAATGTTAAATCGTTTCTGGAGTTGTGCTGCAGTAGGATTTGATATTCTTCTCAGCTCTTCATTCACAGAATTGTGGTGATTTAGAGTTTGCCCTAACATTATAATTTTGTGGGTTCCAAAACAGAAGGAAGGGCCAGAGGGTTTGACAAGCATAGACAGCTGACCATGAGAAACCCTGTAAAGCTTGTGCCTTGTTTGTCATCCCAAGGGTAACAAAAAAATCACTAAATGACATGTATAAGAGCATATGGAACAACTAAAAATTCATACTGATGCCTCAAATCTTGCACAAAAGTGTTCAGAAGTATATGTAAGCAGAAAAATGTGAGTTTTATTAAGGCATATTTCTGCCAATTTTTTTTTCACTTAAACACTAGATAATACATCATAGACTATGTCTACTTAATTTCATGTCATTTGGTTGGGAAATTAACAACTTAGGCAGGCGGAGGCTAGAGTTCAGCAGAAAGAGCATGTATTAAATACTAATGTGTTGGCAGAATACTACAGATTGCTTACCTGGAGTTCAGCAGAAAGAGCATGAACTCCAGTAAGCACTAGAAAATTGTTTATGGCCTGCCGAGTCGTGGACCCATAGGAGTCCACGTTGAGGGTGAGTCGTATGATCTTTGTCACTCCCACTCGACGAGTGCTCAATGATGTCAACCATCTCCCACTCCTAGTAGCTCCCTAAATTTTTCAAAAGCGTCTCTGGGAAGTTGCTTGGTGAATATGTCGGCTAACATATCATTGGTAGAACAGTATTGTAAGTTGACTTTGCCGCAATCTACTCGTTCTCAGATGAAATGATGGCGGATATCAATATGTTTAGCACGTGTGTGGGTGACCGGGTTTCGTGCCAGCGCGATGCACCCTTGATTGTCGGTGTGAAGGACGGTGGCCATGACCGGTGGATACCCCAGGTCTTCAAGTAAG
This sequence comes from Cantharellus purpuraceus, assembly GCA_025174535.1. NCBI lineage: Eukaryota > Fungi > Basidiomycota > Agaricomycetes > Cantharellales > Hydnaceae > Cantharellus > Cantharellus purpuraceus. The sequence goes on from JALBUN010000047.1 coordinate 543,690, forward strand.
GTTCATAACCATACAGCTTCTTTTGTCGTGTTCGATGCAGCCATGTACTCAGTTTCTAATGTAGATAACGCGACCGTTGGCTGCTTCTTTGATGACCATGAGACCGATCCTCCGGCGACATCAAACACGAAACCTCCCACTGATCGGCGCGTGTCCGGGTCCTCGCCACTGACTCCTCCCACTGCTTTGAGTAGCGTGACTTCATGGCTTGGCGGTACGTTCGGGGTTCATCTGAGTATGCTATGAATGCACGGTGAGTTCTGCCAGTTGTTGTCACCGCCGCATCTATCTCATCCTCAGCTGCTGCAGTACCAAATTGCGTCGCTGGGTTTCGTGTTCACACAGGGTGGTTTCGCAGTGGCAGGTCAGCCCATCTATGCGATCAAGTTGGAGGTTGTCCATTAGGATCTGGTTCCAGGGAAGGGGGGCACACAAGCATCTGCAGGGGTGTCTCGAGAGCTGTCTGTCTCAGATCCGTTCAGTGTCTCTTCATATGCCGGTAAGTTTTCTCTTCTTGGTTGGCTTGTATCCTCAGGCATTAACCGCTCAATCTCAGTGCATGTGGGGGCAACTCCTCGCGTATCGATCACGGCAACATCCCCGGGGGTTTGGTCCTCTAGGAACCGTACATCCCTAGCTGTGATCAACTTTCCCGTCTCTATGTCTTCAAGGCAGTATCCCTTCATCTCGTTAGCCCACCAACCTAGCAGGCGGCATTTGACAGAGGTAACTTCCAGTTTACCACCACGCAATTTCTTCAGGACATTAACATAAGCGATAGATCCAAATGTTCGAAGGTGAGATATGTCAGGTTTCATTCCTGACCAAGCTTGCAGTGGAACCATTCCTTTAAGAGCTGATGTATAGGAACAGCTGCGTATGTGGACCGCATATAGGAAGGCTTCCCCCCAATAGCGTAAGTCCATTTTCACTGAGTGAAGCATGCATCTGACCATGTCAAAGAAGATGGCAATTGCCCATTCAGCGATCCCATTCTGTTCTGGTGAATATGGGACAGTCGTTTCTAAAACGACACCATTGCGGCGGCAAAATGAATCAACAAGGTGTTTGGTGAACTCTGTACCATTGTCGCATCTAATCCACTTCAGTAACTTGCCAGACTGTCACTCTAACATAGCCACCGTTTCCTTCAGGGCAGTGCCAGCTTCGTCCTTCGATTGTAGGATCCGCCCTATTGGGAGCCGGCTTGAGACCTCAACAGCAACAAATGCATATCTCATTCCACTCCAGGTCTCAACTGACATTGGACCAGTGAGGTCAACTACGAGTAAGTCCATTTTTTTATATCGCGCGTTACTGGCCTTAGGGAATGGTAATTGGTGTGATTTGCCAAGTGCGCATCCTTCACACACAGGGTCATATTCTGTGAGTGATGATATGGTGAGTCCATCTACCAGGTTCTTCTGTGACATCTCTTGGATTGCGTCCAGGTGCAGATGACCTAAGCGCCGGTGCCAAAGACGGAGGCTCCCACTCGTTGCGATGTATGTGGAGTGTCTTTGCATCTCAAGACAGTTGATGTGGTACAATGTACCACTGTCACCAGTGAGTGATCCACGAAGCAGCTCATCTCCCTTCAGTGAAACTGATAGTCCGCTGTCATAGCTTGTAACCGAGGCACCCTCTCACTGCAACTTGCCAAGACTGACCAAGTTTGCAGCAAGTGTGGGGATAATTAGGGCTCCAAGTAAAGTGATCGTGCGAAAACCTTTGGGTAAGATGCTTCTGAACCGAACTGAACCGTGACCAGCTACCGGGATACTGCGAGCATCCCCTACAGTGATCGTTTTGCGTGAGGTTGCAGGGGTGTAGGTGGTGAAGAAACTCCGGTCACAAAACATGTGGGATGTTGCACCGCAGTCCAATATTAACTCGGCCGATGTAGGTGTTTCACCTGCCATGAACACGTGTCCTATCTGACGTTCACCTAGTTCTTGCAGGTTATTAATGGTGAGGTTAGCTGTGCCTCCACCGCTCTTTTTCTTCTTCTCTTCCTCTTCACGCTTGGGGCATTTGCTGACCCAGTGACCTTTCTCATGGCAGTAACGACATTCATCATCAGGTTTCGGTTTAGCTCCGGTCTTCTTCCTTTTGCCATCACCACTGTTTTTCTTCCCAGTCAATAGGGCAGTTTCACTGGACTTGCCTCTGGAGCAACAGTTGGCTTCAGCAATGAGTGTGCTGCTGACAGTTATGGAGGTGAGTTTTGATGATTCCAGACCAAACAGCTGGATTTTGATGATGTCCCAAGATTGGTTGTGAGGGAGTGAAAGGATGAGTGCTTGAGCGATGTGTATATCAGGGAGTGTTTCTCCCGCTGCTGTAATTTTCTGTCTGAGGTCGAGCATAGTAGCGATGTGGTCAGCCATGGAGCTCGTCTCTACGTACTTCCGAGTATATAGTTCCTCGAAGTAGTAGTGGACATCTATCCGTTGCTGATTGGTCACGTACATGTCATGCCACGTGTCCCACATCTGCTTTGAAGTTTGGGCCTTCGAAACGTGCGGCCATTGAGAACTCTCAGTGGTGCCCTTCATAAGACCCTGAGCCGCCTGATCGCGCAGCAACCAGTCCATGTGTTCCTTCCGTTTGAGTTTCCATTCTGTGGTAGCCACCTTTGCACCGGATGGCATTTCCGGACAAGTCTCCATACCATTGACTATGAGCCAAAGGTAGCGAGATTGCAATGCAGCTTGCATGTGCTCGGCCCAGAGCGAGTAGTTCTGGCCATTGAGCTTTGGAAATTTGAAGGCATGCGATTCTGATTCGCTGGCAGGGCCCATAACCTAACAACTTAGGCAGGCGGAGGCTGGAGTTCAGCAGAAAGAGCATGTATTAAATACTAATGTGTTGGCAGAATACTACGGATTGCTTACCTGGAGTTCAGCAGAAAGAGCATGAACTCCAGTAAGCGCTAGAAAATTGTTTATGGCCTGCCGAGTCGTGGACCCATAGGAGTCCACGTTGAGGGCGAGTCGTATGATCTTCGTCAGAAATGAGTGAAATATCGTGTTTGCAAGTTTGAGACTTAGCGCTCTTCAAACAAGCGCTGTCCTTACATAATGCAAACTGCTGTAACAAATCAATGTCACGTGATTTCGGCCTTTGATTCCACCTGTCGGAGAACACGGCAAATTGTGCTTCCCTGCCTGATTGTATGCATGATGCGGCTTACGGTTGCTGCTGAATAGTAAGCCCCTCAGGGCCACCTGTCCCTCCTAGTTGTATATAACAGGTGTACCTGAGATACCCTCACCTGGCACGATCCATGGCTTCAATTGATACCTTCAAACAAAGCCTCAAAGGCGACATCGTAGAACCGGGCTCAAATGAATATGATGAAGCTATCCAGAGGTGGTCTAGAAACGCTGAACGCAAGGCACGGTGAGCTGATCAACAAATCGGCAGGCCGCCGTAGTGCTAACAGTTCCTCAGCTACGTTGTTTTCCCAAAAGACCAAGCCGACGTTTCCCTGGCTATTGCATTCGCCACGTCAAATGGCATCCCGTTGGCCATCAAGTGTGGCGGCCACAACACTTCGGGGGCATCCTCAGTCGCTGATGGTGTCTGTATCGATCTCTCGCGCCACTTGAACACTGCGCGAGTCGATCCCGAGCAGAAATTGGTATTCGTCGGTGGTGGAGCCACTTGGAAAACTGTTGATCACGCCACAATTGCGCATAGTCTGGCTACCCCCGGTGGAACGGTGAATGACACTGGTGTAGCTGGCCTTACTTTGGGCGGTGGATACGGTTGGCTGACTGGACAGCATGGCCTTGTCATTGACAACCTAGTCCAGGCTACTGTCGTACTTGCTGATGGTTCCATCGTTACCGCGTCTTCGACTTCGCAACCTGATCTCTTTTGGGCCTTGCGTGGGGGAGGATCCAACTTTGGCGTAGTGACAGAGTTTGTGTTTAAGGTCTATTCGCAACGCAAGACCGTTTTTGCAGGGCCTCTTATTTTCGCTCCCCCGCAACTCGGCAAACTCGTTGAGACTGTTGATCAGTGGTGGCAAACATGTGGTGAAAATGAAGCTGCAGCAATGGCCTTCAGGCGTGCCCCAGATAGACAGGTTCGTTAATGTGATCAATTAATGACTTGTGAACTGAGATTCCCTCAGCCTATGGTAATCCTTGTCTTGTTCTACAATGGGTCTGAGGAGGAAGGCCGCACCAATTTCAAACGCTTCTATGATCTTGGTGTGCATCCTGTTGCAGTTTTAGCTTCATTTGGTCATCCTTGACGTAAAAATATAGGACCTGTTGCAGCTCTGGCCGGCGAGATGCCCTATGAGAAACTCAACGAAGTTCTCAGTCAGAATGCCCCAGGCAGAAGATTCACCTATATGGCATGTAATTTCTGATCATGATGTCTCTTATTGACCACTAGTTTTTAGAATGGAACCAGTTTACGCTCAGCTGCTTCGCTGCACACCCAGGAACTATACGACCGAGTTGTTTCGCTCTCTGAAACGCATCCCAAACAGCATGAGCTTCCCCCCTTCGATATTACTATTGCTTACGAGTATTTCTCACTCAAGAGGGTCTGCACTGTCCCTTCGGATGCGACAGCATTCCGTTCTCGTGGCTCCCAACCGAACATCGTTGTTGTCGTCTCCTGGGATAAAGAGAATGAGGCCAGCCCCGGAGTAGACATTGCCAGGCCGATTTCACAGGAGTTGATCAAGATTATTGAATCTACAGAGGAGAGGCAACCGGCGCAGAACGAGAATGAGGGATATATGAACTATGGTATGTGTGAAATTAGCGGGGAGCCGTACGAACCTAATGCCCCTATCTGCAAGATTCGGACCTATCCAACATGCAGAGCAAAGCTGCGAAGCAATTCGGTTCCAATTATACGAGATTACAACAAATCAAGAAAATGTATGATCCAAAGTTAATATTCAACCGCTGGTACCCCATCCAGCCTGCAGCATAACGTATCATCCCGCGGAAGTTGTGAACATATTGTAACTGGCATGTAACAAATTTCCTTGAGATAACTTCCATTTGATCTTTGATATTCCAAGTGGGTTGATGTCGTCTGTTTATGATGTAATGACAGTGACCGCGGTGGACTCAAAGCTTAGCGATATTCTACGAAGAGTGAGGATGGCTGAATGCCAATTGACCCAACTGACCCATTTGACAGTTGCGGACAAGCAAACAAGCATACACGTCAATTTGTACGTGATATCGCCCACTGAATTTTCAGTGATTCTAGACATCTACTCTGCACACACCCTGCACGTCACAATGGAAGACCCTTGAAGGTATGAGTATAAATCTTAAGGGAGGGTCTTCTACAGTGCTTCATGCTCATATACTAGTCAAGTGCAAGGTGCAGAGGGCTAGGCTTTCCATCGTGCTAAAGAATAAGAATACTTATTCGTTAGTTGATATTATAGCCGTTTGCTTTGACTTTGCACTCCAACGCGCACCGCGCATTTTGATGCGGTTGACAGCCAGACCGAACTGGAATTTTCCACTCCAATGCTTGAGATTTGACATTAGGTAGCATAATAAAAACTGTTCCTATAGTTGATAGCTACAGAATCTCGAAGAGCTTTTGGCCTGCTGATCCTCCATTCCCGCACTGCTGCGCAAGGCTCTGGGGGAGCCTACCCATATTTTTCCAGCACATCTAGGCCACTTTGCACGGGCGGTCCTTTCTCGAACTGTATATAATATTATTCCATGAATTTTTTCGAAGAGATTTTTGGTGGGGAACGAAGAGATGTTGTCACGCGTGGGAGCATATACTGAGCCCAGGTTAATGCCCCTGAATAGTCAAAGTTTGGACACGCCAGCTTAGAAAATCTCTCCAACAAAATTGAGGGAATGATGTTATCTGCAGTTTGAGAAAGGATCGCCTACGCAAAGTGGCCTAGATGTGCTGGAAAAATATGGGTAGGCTCCCCCAGAGCCTTGCGCAGCAGTGCGGGAATGGAGGATCGGCAGGCCAAAAGCTCTTCGAGATTCTGTAGCTATCAATGTAGGAACAGTCTTTATTATGCTATCTAATGTCAAATCTCAAGCACTGGAGTGGAAAATTCCAGTGCGGTCTGGTTGTCAACCGCATCAAAAATGCGCGGCGCGCGTTGGAGTGCGAAGTCAAATGCAAACGGCTGTAATTGAATTTCTTACTCTCAAGATAGTATTGTCGGCTCGGCTACAGTTGAACGTTCAACCGTAGCCGAGCCGACAACGAAAGTTGAACACCGCCGCTCGGATAGGATCAAGCCGACGCATAGTTCGTGTTTTGTTCAGCACATTGAGTCCAGATTCTGTGGGTAGCTTCACTGCCATACTATAACAGGTCAGTCGGTTAGTTGTTTCAAACATGGAAATCTGGCGGGTCAGTAGGGTCAGTGTAGAGGAGTCGATATGGGTAATGCTTAATTTGGTAACTCGTAGATCATTTTGGTAGCAAACAGGCACTCTTCCAAGTGAATGGTTCGTAAGGATACCGCAGTAGATGGAGGTTGATGCTGATGCTGATTTAGATGGCGAGGACGACGAGTTTGAAATCCAAGCAGCCAAACCAGCCACTCCATCAGCACCTAGTCGACAAGTAGTATGCTTTCATGATGATCTCACATTGATCTTGTCAGGTTCGAGTGCTTTCAGGAAAGGCTATCATATTACAATCAAAGATTTGCTTAACTGGTCTGTGGAGACAGGTTGGGACATGTTTTGGGACACAGGGAAGCATTATCATGACGAGATGATTTCCTACAAGTTACTGTCTCAGGTGTCTCAGGTGAATGCTCAGGATGTCATCTCATGATGGCCTAGATCAACTAGACTACATTACTGTCAATATTATCCATTAAAATTATATCTAGTTATTGTAATCTAGACAGGTAAACTCAGTGTGCGTATTAAACACAACTGAGGGAAGATAACAGCTGTGACCCCTTTATATAAGGACACAGCTGTGGAACAAATATTAGTGTAATAAAAATGTGTTAAAGAAAATGAATATAATAATAGATTGGCGTTGACGGGATACCATGTGGATCGGATACATAAGATCCTAAGTTCCACATTCCAACACTAGTGATTTGGACATTTTGACCCCTCCAACCGGGTCTGATCGGTCAAGATTGCAATGACCGTCGTCGACCCAAATGCTAAAGCGCTAATAATCCGGGTCAGTAAACACTGTGCGACGCCACATGCCGAGCTGCCGTCAAGCGCCGTAACTTCAAGTTGGGCCAATGATTGATGTGATATCATTCCCCCCCACCATCAAAAAGGCTGAGATATAATTAGGGAAAAGCACGCTTTCGTTGGCCCCATTCTTGTGAAATGTCTTTTTCGGCGACTCCACTCTCTGCTATCAAGGTTGTCGAGGTATGGAAGAACCACTATAACACGAAGTGATACACTCTCAAATCAACGGATCACCGCATTAGTTTGCTGGCCTTGCCCCAGGTCCCTTTTGTGGTGCACAATTCTTCTGCTTTTCCCGTCCTTCAAGCTCAGCTCATGACCGTTGACTTAACATAGGACTCTTCCTTTCCGACTGGGGGGCGTCTGTCGTTCGCATCGACAGAACAGACCGGGCCGCAGAAAAAGACGTTCTGGCTCGCGGAAAGCGGTCAATTGCTGTCAACCTTAAAGTCAAAGGAGGAGTGCAACTACTGAAGAAATTAATTGCGCAAGCAGATGTGCTCATCGACCCCTTCCGTCCCGGAGTCCTTGAGAGGCTTGGGTTGGGACCAGATGTTTTTCTCGGAATAAATGGTCTGAATCGAAAACTAGTTTTCATGCGCATTGTTGGGCAAGTCATTTCATACCTATCGAATAGTGCATTTGGGTAAGTTCGCAAATGTCACTAGGTTCTCGCGTACTGGACATCACAAAGATATGGCAGGTATGTTTAAGTTACCTTGTTTCGTTATTTTTTATCAGGTCTCAATCATAGTTTAGGACATGACTTGAACTACCTCGCTATTAGCGGCATTCTTTCCGTGGGTTGACGTCAAACCTATGACTTTTCTAGTCGAAAATGTCCTGACATGTATCGACGTAGATGATGCCCCATGCAAGCCCAGAGGGACGCCCCTCCTTCCCGCTCAACATTCTCGCTGATTTCGCAGGAGGCGGCTTGATGGCTGCAACAGGTGTCCTGCTTGCTCTTATAGAACGTTACAAGAGTGGACTCGGGCAGGTGGTGGAAACTGACATGGTATTTACAATCGGCATCATATTCTTGTGATTGACTTAGCCTTGTTCTTGCAGGTTTCGGGGACGCGATACGTGTCCTCATTCCCTCTCATTCATCAAGCCCTTCGTAGCCCGACTTTCTTCCACCCCACTGGAGCTAATCATTTCGATGGGGGGGCACCTTATTACAGCGTGTACCGTTGTAAAGACGGGGGATGGTTCACTGTGGGGGCCCTTGAGCCTCAATTTTATGCCAAATTCTTAGAAGGTTTTCTCCCTGCCCTCCCGGCTGACTTCCGTGTCCCAGGTTTAGAACATGGGTCTTCATGGAAGCCGACACCACAGAAGCAGTTTGATAGGGCACAATGGGCAGACATGCGAAAGGTCTTTGAGGCAGGGTTTTTGACACGGACACGAGATCAATGGACGGACATTTTTGATGGTTGGTGATGCTAAAGTCTCGCATGCTGATTTCTGACTTTCAATACTTCTGGCTAATTCAAGGAAAGGATGCGTGTGCAGTTCCGGTGCTGACTCCGGCTGAAGCCGTCGCCCATTCCACGCCAGCCTCCTCAATCCCGCATCCGCATCCTCGCCTGCTGCGTACTCCCGCTCCCGCCTCCGTCACAGGGAGCTCTGCTGCCCGGGAGTTGGAGACGGACATTTCAGTGCAACCTGGTGCTCACACTGCGGAAATCTTACGCGAGCTCGATATCTCCAACGACGAGCAGCAAAAGCTCGCAGAGGAAGGCGTCATCCGAAAGAGTGGGATGGTATCTGCTTCTCTGTAACGCACATGTATGTGTATGAAGGTTCGGCAATATGACTTGCCATTGAAATGTATGAGGCACCAAGCAGAAGGAAAGCCCTCTTCAGTGAATTTAATGCGACTTTGACCTCACAAATACCTACGGTTCGTCTGGGGACGCTGCTTAACTGCAATATCTCGAAGAGGAACTTCAGTCATCACCTAGCGTCTCCACAAGCCCAGCATTAGTTGGACTCTGATCACATCTCAAGAGCTCATATGGCGTGCAAACGTTTGTAGAAGGCATACCAGTTTTCTTGAGCGATCTTTGATTTCAACGGTGGAAAAGAAGAGTTCAAGGGGTCTGGTCGAAGCCTTGAATTGCACCGAAGGGAATGGTCATTAGTAGGGCACTGGTGATTCTGGGCGATGCTCAGATATCTGTGGAAAACATTAAAACTCAAACTATCAAGATGTAAGCTCTGCCAATGTTTCAACTAGCTGAATAGACCGGATAAAAAAAACAGTTACTTTCCAAGATCACTTTATGATACAAGAGAAATTTCTCGGGCCCAGTTGGTGAAAGTTGAAAATGGCGGCCGCGCTACGTAGGGGGAGGGTGCACCAGAGTTGATATCGCCAGAGCAAAGGCTTTCCATAAATCCCACTGGCATTTGGGGATAGAATATTACCACCGCTTCTCAAATGACTGGGAAAAGCATAAATGCTTTACAGATGGCGTTATTAGCATTGCTATCTACGTATATACGCAGGGCTACGTCGCTTTCAAGTCCAATCGAAGTTTTAGGATACATGAGATTTAAAAAGTTTCAAGTGGCGCCCCGGTCTTGAACGAAGTGCGTAACGATGTCATTATTGTGTCGTAGTCAAATGTTAAATGTTCAAGCTTGGAAAGCAAATGAAACGTCAATTTGCACTTAGGATCATCTGTGCGGCCTGGAAGGTGACGCATCAGGAACTGCAATATATAAAATAACCGTTTTTACCTTCTCTGCGATGGCATACACGGTAGACTGCGTGTGAGCAGCGATATGGAGAGGAATCACACTAGCATCCACCACGCGCAAATTGCTCGTCCCATACACGATGAGTTCCGGGTTTACAACACCTGAAAAGTGATCGCAATTGGGTATTCTGTTTTATGACTAGTTTCATTCTGTGAGGTGCTTACCTCCTACATTTTGCGGTGCCATGGCAGCAGTACCTAAATTCGATGGTTTCCACAATCAGTCTAATCAATCAAATCGGTGATATGGGTGTCGTACCTATCAAGTGATCACCCCCCTACAACAGTTGATTTTCACAATGTGAATCAAAGGCAACATATAATGAAAGGCTGCTCGGTGACAATAACTTACCTGACAGGTGCTCTGAATCCATCTAAAAGAGAACAAAAAGTGAGAATTGCGGTCAGAACGACATTCTTCACGCGGAACACGTATCCATGACATACGTAAGTAGGTCGGCATCGCTTTCATTCGCGGGAGGATTCGTCTGTGTAACGATGACATTTGAAAGGGGTGGCGTTTGTGCGACCTTCTGGTGGTACTTCATGGCATTAAGCAAGGACCGTTGATCTTCAAAAGGAATGTTAAATTCAGAAAAAAATAGCGTATGGATCGGTTTGAACTGACCAAATTGGGTGCTCAGGAATCGAGGGTTAACGGTTGGCTTGGCTGTTGGGTCGCTCGACGAAATGTGCTGCACAATGTCATAATCAGATCTTTTTTGGCTCGTAACTCGACCAAGTGTTACTATACCACGAAACCACGGCTCGTCGGGTGCTAAGAAGTGTCACAGACTTTATGAGAAGTATGTCAAGCACAGCAGGCACGACATGACATACGGATACCCCTGCAAGGGCTGTAATGTAGCTCACATTCGGAGCGGGCGCAATTGAGCCACGGCTCCAGTGTATAAGCTCTACATGCGCTATGGCACTCCCCGTAAGCCATGACCGCTGAATGGGCAGCTGCATCTTAAGTAAGGGCGAGAGACCTGGTTGCGCTGCCTCTTGGTCGAAAATGGCGAGCATAGAGGATAGTTCCTGTTCGCTAACCAGTTTGTCGAGAGGGATGAAAGTGACTGCCGAGTCGGTTGCTGCCAAGACGCCTTGGCCTGTTTCTGCGCTGGGGGAACGATTGAAAAGGAGAGCATTGCTATGAGGGGTGACTTACTACAAAGAGGTTTGTTCCGCTGCGAAAGTGGCGTTGTTTCTCATTTCATCTGGTAGGCGTAAGTGTGTGGGGAGAAGGTCAAAACCGCATTTAATGAGAGTAACAAACCAAACGTCAGGTGGCCCGGTTGGAGTTGCCATTGAACTAGGGAAAAAAGATGCTCCTAGACAGAGGATGAGATACAGTAAAGAAAGAAACATGATTAAATAAATGGCGCACCTGCAAGTTCTCTCCCACCTGGGGCAAATTAATTAAAGTCGGTATTCCAAATGATGACAAAAGAGCGGAGTTTCCAATCCCTTGCCCCAAATTCAGTACCTCGATTTCATTTCAACTTGCCCGAGCTCACCCGATAACTCCAGGAGCTGAGGGGTCTGGACTGTGCCTGCAGACAGAATGACCTCTCTGGTGGCATTAGCAGAAAATGCCTGCGACCCCACTACAAAAGACACGCCAGTAGCCGCAAAATTCGATTTATTCTTTGACAGAATGACTTTCGTTACCTGAATACTCAAAGGGTTAAAATGATGGATGTGGCACGGTCAATTTCGTAGCCCGGTACTTGCCTGCGCTTGGAGGAGGATATGCAGATTCGGCCGCGGGGGAAGACCGCAGTAGTAGGCGGTCGCGGAGTAGGACCGCGTGCCATGTTGACGGTCGACTGATGCACGAGAGTTGGAAATACCCGTGGCAATGCCGGAATCCTGGAACCAGTGACGCTATAATACATTCTTGTCTCGAGGACAAATTACTTACGGGATTTGCGTTAGTGGAAATGCCCAGGGCATTCACGGTTTTAACATAGGTGGGAACAACGTCAGGATAGAACGCATTATACGATACCTGCAGCATAAACTCATTGAGTCATGGGGACGGAATCAATAACTCAGACAAGTTTCACATTGACAGGCCCTTTAAATCCTTCGAATGACGAACCATCCGAAGCAGCTTGCTGGGAACTTTGTGGAGAGATCCCAGGGTATGGATTCGTGGGACTCAAGGCGACATTCTCGGATTTCAGAAAGAATGGAAGGAGACCTCTAAAGGTCCAACTCTGATTGGGTGCAAACTTGTCCCAGATATCATACTCTGGAGCAGAAGCGCGACCAAATGCCAATCCGTTGATACCACTGGAACCGCCGAGCAGCTTCCCTCTGTTGAAGATGTGAGACGGTCTCTGGGTATTATAATTGAAGGGAAACAATACCTGGGCACAGGAATCACTCGATTTTGCGCCTGTGGCTGCGGTGTCGTCTCAAATTCCCAATCGAACAATGGGTTGCCAGTGGCGATAAGGTCATTAACTGTTCAAGCCAGTGCCAGTGAATACGAGAAGGTCAGCAAAGCCATGTGCGTACATGGCTCATTAATGATTGAATTATTCTGGAGAAAAGAGCCCGCCTCGATGACGCCGACTTGCAGTTTCGGGTTCGCTGACAGTCTTTTTGGCCATCATTAGAGGGACAGATCAATCTAATTCATACTCGTACCTTGATGCTAGAGCGACGCCCGCCGTCCCACCACCTGTTTGAACTCAATGATGAGATAAAAAGCACATTATGCTTCATTGTCGCACCTATGATCAAATAGTCAAATCTAGTTGCCACAAAACGGTTGACATCGTCGGCGGAAGGTGGGTCTGGGATAGGTTGACATTTGTCAGAACCCAAAACCTGGATAACTCCTATCCATGCAAGAATCAAACCAAAGAAGAGAGGCAGCATGGAGTGAGTGCTTGAGTTATGGTTCGGTCGTAGCGTCAATGACGATGGATGCTGGTGAGCTCATCATATATACACGTCTATACTCCGCAAGCGCCGTAGATCATGCCCACTGGATCAATCATACCCAATGGACCAATCATAATAACACTTAAAATAAGCAGTCGCGTCTTATCCTCCGGATCGCTTGTCCTGACCCTTACCCTGTGTCGACTTGGAGACAGTGTCAATCTACAGGCACTAGTGGTGGAGAGATGGTCTCGAATGCAAGCAGTGGCTGTGTTTCCCCTGACATAACGGCCCCGTCGCCATTCACGGGGCACGCAACCCCCCCCTCCCCACCACGACTCCATACCCACCCCCACCCATAGTACCAAACACCCTAATGAGAATGTACACAAATAAAGACAGTCCGACATAGGCCGTAAACGGCCTACAGTGACTATAATGGAACATATCTATCTATCTATCCCCTGACATAAACGAGACCCTTCCCAGCTCCAGTGGGACGCGTGACCTCAACCTTCGACGTGTCCAAGTTGGTTCCTTGACAACAAAAGATCTTCTCACAAATGTCAAAAGTTGATGTTAGACCAAACTGTGAATGTCGTTGTATATCAAATAGGTTCTTTTTTGCAACTTGTGAAAGGTACGCGAGAACGGCTGTGCCTCCCAAACGGCATAAACCTGGAATGAGCTCGGGTGATACGCTTACAGATAGGATCTACACTATTATGTCATATCCGATCATCAACCACATCTTACGTTTCAAAACGAGAAAGGTCTTTCTCATCCCGAGAACCGCAATGTCCGCGTGGTTCGTATGTCAGAACCGTGACGTGGCGTGACACCATCACTGATGCAACATACTGACGCCCAGATAACTTCCTCTTACATAAGTCTGGCGGTGGATCCGCCTACCATTTGAAACAACAGAACCCCATTTGAAACACCAGAACCGTTCCTAGGGAGCATTCATTGCTTATCCAGTGGCACGAACGTTTCGAACTCAATCGAGGATCTGACATACATGTTCACGTATCCACCACAAGCGTTCAGCTCGTTGGGATCCAACGCGCGCCGTATACACCGCGGACAGAAAGTCTGGGCCTTTAACAATTCGACTACGTGTTAAGGTCATGCGGAGAGGGGTATGTGCGCAGCGAGCAGCATCTATCTGGCAGCGCTTCGTCCATATCGCGGAACCAGCCTTTTAGCAGTCTGGCTACGCGTCTATGTACCTTTCTATTGAACTCCATCCAGTCTTTACACCGCGGACTTCCTGCCGGCCCCCACTTACCTGGTTAGCCGGAATCACCATGCTAAAAAACCTTTCATTAAAAATTACAACAAGTTCAACTGAAGTACAAAGGTACACTATATGGAGGTCTGAGTGCCCCATTTCCCATTGTCTCTCTTCCCGCGCGGGACCAAGAAATTTGATATCGACACATCATACAGTTGTCTCATGCAGCCACCTGGCGGATGACCCGCTCCACCTCAAGGGTCTGTGGTTTGATGCTGGTCTTGAAAGGCATGGGAGCGCTGGTGTGAAACGCTCGTAAAGTTATCAAATCAAGAAAGGGTTTAGCAAGTACCTAAACAATCCTGGTGTGTAGTCCCGTCGTGGTGTTATCGGGTTTCCATCTGCACCGATCGCCTTTTGGATGTCGAACATTGCCAGGACAGATGCAACAGCCAGCCACGTGAACTCATCAACGACGTGGCGGCCTGGACACATTCTGTTTTCATGTGTTACATCGGAGTGTTAGTGACCACTGGCCTGAAAGTGGTATATCATGACTGACCGTTTTCCAAACCCAAAACCTTCCATCGTGGAATCGGCGCAACGTCCGTTGGCATCGAGATGGCGTTCGGGAATGAATTCGAATGGTTTCGAGTACTGTGTTTCGTCATGCAGAACCGACCTGTTAATGTGACTTAGCCACGTACATTAGATGAAACTCGAAAGACGTACCACGTGTTGAAAATGACCAAACTTCCAGCTGGGATGAAGTATCCCCCGACTACATCGTCCTTGGCAAGACAACGAGGTAAACCTAGGGTCGCCGAATTACATAATTGAATACAAAACGTGGCAAGAAGAAGGAAACGAGAAGCTTCTTACCCACGGGCGCTGGGGGCGTCAACCGGAAGAGCTCTTTCACAAATGCTTCTGTGTAGGGTAACGAGGGTCTGTCGTCGTGCTTGGGCAGTCGGTCTTTCCCACAGTGATCGTGTATTTCTCGTTGAGCTTTGCGTTGGGCGTCGGGATAGAGTGTCATGATGAGTAAGGACGAGAGGAGCATAGATTTGGTGCCGGTTACTCCCGCTGCGTTTGACATCAATTCAAAACACGGAAGAGATAAGAATGGTAAGTGGGCTGAATCACATTGCAAGATAGGGTGTTAAGTGCGTACCATTGTAGGAGGTGGCGGCGGTTTGTTTGATGGAGAAATCATCTTGGCTGTCTGCGAGGAGAGTTGAGATGTACGAAGCGGCTGCCTTTCCTTGCGCCTGTGTAAAACGAATAAACACACGGAACACAAGCCATACAAGGGAAGCACTGCCCACCATTTCTTGCTTGACCTTTTCCATGGGTCCGTGAAGGATCTCTTGACATGTCGCGAATGCCGTTCTGGCGTCCTTTTGAAAGCCGCCTCCGATCATCCACTCGGGGATATAACGGACTGCAAAGGAAAACAATGAAAAACTGTTCCTGAAACGCGCTGAATACTCACAACTTGGGAATACATTAACGAGATATGTGCCGCTCGAGATTGCCTTGCTCGTTTCACGCAATGACTTGTTATGTGCCGCCAAAAATTCGTCCTCACCAGTTGCGGGGATGTTATGCCCATACAGAGTCTTCATGAAAAATCCTATAACAGTTCTGACAAAAGACGTGTTTGAGCCACAGATAGCCTGGTTACACTTGATCGAACAATGCAAGATTACCTCTCAACATGGTTGAAAAAGTTTTCTGGGTCGTCGAGTAAGTTGACAAGGAGGCGGTGGACTTCTTGTGTTTCGTAGCCGCGCCACTGTTGGACCGATTGTGGATTCATGGCTTGGCCGAGGACTTTGCGGCATTGTGTCCACTGCGGGCCTGGCTGCAAAAGGCCAACGAGCCACCCGCCGTACCCCATCCTGACACACCATTGACTTGAGTATAAACGTATATGAACACCACGACATACATGTTCAACATGGGTGCGTTTGGGCGATTTGAATAGAGACCTGAGCGGGACTCGAAGAGTTCACGACACAACTCGCCGCTATTTACGAGCACCACGCGCATCCCCAGGACGTGTACGGACACAATGGGGCCATACTCCTTCGCCCACTTGGCGTATGTCAGCCACTCTCTCTCCATGGGCACATCGCGAATATTCCCGAGGATGGGTATGCCCTTCGGCCCCGGTGGAAACGGCGGATTGCTGCGGCGGATGGCGACACGGTATAAGAACACGCCAAGGACGCACACCGCTAATGCTACGTAGGGAGCATCATCGAAGGAGGGAAGAGAGGGAAGAGCCTGGGAGAGAGACGTCATGTCAAGCAGCACAGCAAGACGAAGTTCATGCCATGGTATGACTAGTGTGAGGTCATATATACCTATCTGGATAGACTAACCGATATATTTTATCAACGATATAATTATTTAACTTTAATAATCACGTCAAGTAAAAACGAAAACTAGACACTTGCTACTGGCTATGGGACCCATGTCCCATGTCGGTCTGTCATTGGGACTGTCGTGTTCACCACGACAGGACCCACAGGGCGTGGGCCGTTGCCTAGATGTGCGTATGAGACGGAGCCCACGGAGGCAATATTCGTCGGAGACAACGCAAGAGCAGGTGCAGGGTCAGCGAGATATGGCACCATCCCTACATGTCACTTCATATACCGCCGGAGCCTTGCCTTCGATCAGAATGGAATTCAGCGCTTAGGCCCCTTGAATGGTTCCATTATTATTATATAATTCATCGTGATGAATTCCCGAAGAAGCAGAGTTCCAGGTTGACTTCCTCGGGCCTACATGCATATTTATAGACTAGCGTACCTCGGGTATTATCCAAATGGACTCTTGATCTACTCACCACATTCGCAAATCCCCGCGCAGGCTACTTAGTAGTAGAAGAACCGCTGTTTCCTATCATGTTCTTGCTAGCCATCCTTGCGCTCCTTGCTCTCGCTATCCTCACTATCCTTGTCTTATTCAGATCCCGCGAGCCCGGGTTAGCATACTTACCGGGTCCTCGGGCGTCTTCATGGATTATAGGTTAGCCGTTAAGTCGCCTTGTACCCCTCACTACTGATGGCTTGCAGGCAACCAAGCCCAGTTGATGCAGTCGGAAGCGGGTGTCGCCAATCGTCAGTGGAGTGAACAGTTTGGAGATGTGTACCGTTTCAAGAGCTGTTTTGGGGTAAAGCGTTGTTTCTCAAACGTTATTCGAGCTGCAATTGAGAGACTATCTCAGGTGGAGTGGTTGATGCTGAACGACCCCATGGCCATTGCGCATGTATTGCAGGGCCAGACGACGACATATCACTTGGAAGAGTCGCTGCGAGAGTTTCTTCGTATGGTGACAGGTTGGTACAGTATTTGCACGCGTGGCCTAGTCTTCTTACGTTTGGTCTCAGGAAAAGGCATCATCTATGCCGATGGTAAGAGTATGCGTCGCAGCCAGCAGTGAATCCGTTCGATAACTTGTTAATAGGTCCAGACCATGCTCGGCAAAGAAGATTGCTACAACCTTCTTTCAGCCCACCTTTCGTCAAGGGGCTTGCACCGCAGTTCGCCGGTTGTGCTGGACGAGTAAGTCACGATGATAAGCAAACAGACAACCTACCGCTAATATGCCAAATAACGCAAGGTAGCGCAAGCGTGGCAGCGATTGTTATCCAAGAGCGATGGGAACACGGTCGAGATTGACATGTATGAATGGGCAGAGTGCTTGACAATGGAAACCATTGGACAAAGTGAATTTCCCCCGATGCTTTGTTTGTACAAAATGCTGACACGTCAACAGCGGCGTTTGGTGTTCGGTTTGGTGCCATCGAAGGGGAGAAACATAAACTCGCTCAGTAAGTTGTAAAAGTCATCCATACAGCGGCAAAATCTCAACAACCAATACAGGGCATACCAGGGGTTCCTCAGTACAGCATTTTCCCAGCCAAACAAGTTCTTCATCGCACTCCAGGCTCTGGTCCTCCACATGCCGCCCTGGCTTCTGTACTTGACAGATCGTCTCCCAATAAAACGTATCCAGGCTTTAAGAGCCGCCCAAGCGAGCAGCCTCGCATTTGCGAGGACGCTAATTCGAGAGAAGCGGAGTCGGGAAGAATTTACGAAGGAAGACAAGGATATTTTGAGTATTTTGAGTGTGTTGATTGCTCTTTGTCTGCCAAAAGGCATGTGTTAAATGCCCTTTAGCGAGAGCCGGTGAGGCGGATGCACGAGGAAAATTTACTCGTATGTCGGAAGAAGAGATTTATGCGCAGCTCACGTAAGCCACCCCTACACTGACTCATTTCACTGGCCAACAATTTGTTCCACAGGACACTCTTCGTTGCCGGATGTAAGCTAATTCCCGCACAATACGGCATTCCTTACGAGATTATCAGATGAAACTTCGTGTAACACCCTTACGTTTGCAATGTACGAAATCGCAAGAAATGCCTCCATTCAGGGTCGCCTGTATAGCGAAGTGGTCGAAGTCATCGGGCAATACTCGGATGACACGGACACGCTAGAGCACCACGTGCTCGAGCGGATGCCCTACCTCCAGGCAGTGGTTAAGGAGACGCTCCGTCTGCACCCGGTGGTCGCCCATGGCATCTTCAAGGCCGGGACAGACAACGTCATTCCGCTATCGAAACCCATCATCACACCATCGGGCGAGAACCTGATGGCCGTTCCAGTGCAATCCGGACAACGGGTTGTAAGTCCTCTTCCATGGTTCTGGGAATTGTTGAGCTTCAGGCTATTGGCTGACCGCTCCATGCACAGTTTTGTTCTTTTGATGGCGTGAACAAGTCACAGCACGTTTGGGGCTCTGACGCTGATGAATTCAAGCCAGAGCGCTGGCTCGACGAACTTTTCGATCAAGTTTCCCACGATATGAGGTGTGGTGGGCCATATGGCAACCTGTAAGCATATATTAATCATCCTCTCCACCCATTTTCTGATTTGTGCTGATTTGCAAACGCGCAGATCAAATTTTGGAGGTGGACCGAAAACGTGTATTGCGTGCGTAGTTTCCTCTCCCCCGTGTCTCTATTAGGACATTGCCTTTAGAGGCTGAAATTCCTCTGCCACATCCAGATGGCGATTTGCGTGAGTTTGTGTCTTTTCTAAAAACGTTTGTGCAGTCGTGACCGAAAACCGAGGCAGCGTAATCGAGTTACAGGCCTTTGTCGCTGTACTCGTGAGCAGGTTTCATCTCAAGATCGCCCCGGGATACTCTTTGCGAAGAGAAGGCTGTCATATTGTCGTCGTGAGTGTTACATTTGCAGGTGCACCTTATCATTCGCTGATATCTGGTTCTGCGGCGCTTGGTAGACGCCTACGGGAAGAGGCCAAGAACGTCGTGGACCATGGATGCCCTTGATAATCGAACCTCGGTCTACATCACACGAGGCTACGTATGTCGTGGCGGCGTAGCCGCAGCAGACGAAGAAGGGCATAAAAATGGGTCTGGATCTGTGCTGGTAGCTGTGAAATTGCAACTCAGGCGCCCCCCCCCCCACCCCCACGTGTTAGTATGCGAGGCCTGAACTAGTTAGTGTAGTGTGATATAGGTTAATCTCAAACCTTGTAACTGAATCAGCGTTGATGGCGCGCTTTTTTTTGCCTTTGTATATATAGTACATATTCGATAGCCACTCCTACGGGGTCGCCGGCGAGTAGCTAGCTTTGTTACAAATTTATCCACGAGATATAGGCAGGAACGAATATATTGGGAAAATCAATACGCATTCATGCGCTGCTACATAAGAAAACAACCACGTGAATATACTAGTATGTAATAATGGTTAGCTGCTTGGCTTGCAACTCGAACTCGTACAACTTGGGAAACCTTGGGACCAAACGTACAAATACAATTACAAATTAGGCGTAGAGACGCGAACAAGGAAATATGAGTGTCCTAAGCCGAAAGGATATTCCAGCGGGCATGGGAGGGTAATATATGTGCCATGAAAAGCCACAACTATGATAGTGATAAGATGTCTGAATATAAATACAAACAGTTTGTACTCACATTGTATATTAGGTATGACCGGCTGTCCTCCTTTGATGTCCTAAAAGCGTAGTATCTCCAACCGGTGTATGTGCCGAAAGAGCAGAACATTATTTGCGAGAATAGGCCAAGCGACCAATGCGCAGTGAGCATTGTAGACCAGAACATCATCGCCAAGAGTGTGAACACGCGCGAAAATGACGGGGCGTAAATGGGAAACGTAACACGTCCGATCTCTGCATCCCCAACAACGTCCGCGAAGTCCTGAGCTTGTATCGTCGTAAAAATGACACAAGCGCTGTACACTAGGGCTTGTCGTGCGATATGATCGAGTTGTGGCGTGCGGCCTGATGATATATGCAGTCACTGAAGATGAAGGCAGAAAACAAACGTACCCATAATCATTGTGGCCCCCATCTCAAATGTAATGTATCCAAATACGTTGCACAGGTTCTTTCCTATCCAATGGCCAGCAAGGCCAAATTCGTCATAAACGACCATGGTGCTGGTCAATCCTACACTGGTAGCGACAACACCCCCTCCGTATCGGCCGGACACAGCAAGGCACACGGGTATCAGGATGAATCTCAGAGCACTAGCATCTGCAAGAGATATGCGTCCAGAGGGAATAGGACGCCATGGTCGGTTGATCATATCCTCCTGAATGGTCTTGTATTGATTAGAAACGTTGCATTGTAAAAGGTGGACCCAGATCCACATTAGTGCTTGTATGAAGTGAGTTAGTGACTGCACAGGGGCTACGACTGCGGCGAAGATTGACTGCGAGAAAGCTGAGTGACTGCTCTGGTTTGAGTGAGACGATAACTCACGATGGGAATGAAGATGGTCTTATAATCGGTGTACGTGAACAAAAACAGCGTATGTACGATGCTGCCAACTGCTGAAGAGAACCATCCTAGTGCGCCGTAGATATGAATAGAAGTATGCACGATGCTGAAGGACACCGGAGAGAGGGTGATGAGGCATTGCGGATGCGACATTGTCGAAGGTAATCGGCTTGGCAGCCTTTAGATATCAAGAGTCGTCCTTCGTACCGAACATTCGCCCAATAACAGTGTGTCATTTTGTTACTGTTTCAGCGCTGGCTGTGATTGTTCTTCAAGGTGAACCGTTTTGGTAAAACTAGTTAGTAACTACGGTGAAAGCCCAGATCGATCGGAAGATCATCTTCTGGCCCGTACGTCAAGCCGGCAAGTAATGTGAAGAGATGACTGAGTTACGAATTTGTTATGAACGTCAGGGGACAAGATCACAGTGTAGCCACCTTGACGGCAGGTGCAATCAGGTGCGATCTCATCAAAGTGGCAGTCAGCGCCTCAGCTGCCTCAGGATGCCTCATGTCGCGTTCCTATGGTCGGCATAACTGCAGGGAGCCGGTTAAATTACCGCTCTTTCTCCCTAGTGGCGTGGATTACCCTGGCTTCTTCCACTTGCATCTGCTGACCTCTGAGCGCTGAGCAGCCCCCTTCCAAGTTCTACAACGTCCCATTCTCACAGAAGTTCCATCGGGGCGTGACACGCGAAAGAAGCTCACGTGCCTTTGGTCCGTGCGAGCTTAGGGTCAGGGGGGTGGTGTGGAGTTGAAACCTGGGGAATGAGATCGTTTTCCAGGATGACGCGTGATGGGACATTGTGCATTTGCATTAGGTTTGGCAGCGTATTAGCTGTTGGGCCACCCGAGCTTGGCATGCTGGCAGGCCGTCAGTGTCGTCCTTGGGTAAACCTCCGAGTGCTGTGCACGCGCTGGAGGTTGCTAAGAGCTTTGACGTTGGGTAGTTCAGTACTATATATACATGGAGGAACCTGAAGGGTTAGCGAAGACAGGACTAGCCTTCGATATCTATCCCTGTAAAGGGCCGCACAGCATTGCTGAGATGCAGACTCGGATCGACAGTGTGGCACGGACGGTGACAGTAATGAACAGGAAGTGCTAGATGCTCCCCTAAAGAGCGATGGACAAAGTAGATTACTGTCAATTAAATTTTCTCTTTTCAATACCATATACATGTTTTTGGAGGTCAGAACAATTTAATGCTTTTTACAAGGGAGAAGTCATGACATATCATCATTACATTCGTGGTGTCGAGTTCCAGCAGCTGAGTTGTGAAATCACCGACTGTCCCGACTAGGAGAGGCTATGGCAATCTACGGGCCCTGCTTGATCATGGCGGCAGCCTGAAAAAAAAAAAAAAAAACAATAACTGTTAGCTTCACTGCATTCGAGGCATAGAAATTGCAAGAGTCAGAACTTTTTCTCCGATGGCATACGCTGTCGCCTGGATGTGCGCCGCGAGCGGCATTGGGATGATGCTAGTGTCAGCAATCCGGAGATTGGCGGTGCCGTACACCCTCAAACGACTATCGACGACTCCTAGTTATATGTGATGGATCAGGGACAGAGGAACATACAGGCTCCAAATGTATTCCTTACCTCCTAGCTCGCGACGAGCCATGGGGCAGCTTCCTAAAACCATAATGAGATCAAGAAATTTCAAACCAATTGTAGAGTTCAACACACCCATCTGGTGAGACCCTGACTACATCAGGACATCAACAATCAGCTGAATCAAGATGGAATTTGCAAAACGGTCTCTTACAGCAAAGGCAGCACGGATATATCTGTCACGGGTAATGGTAGGCATTGTAAGATGTACGCAGCAATAGGACGTACCCAGCGAGTTCCTCGTCCCCAGGGAAGGGAGCAGGAGGGAATGAAACCGACTGAATAATGTTTTGCATGGGGGGCGTGTCCGCAAACTTCTGTACTAGCTTGTATCCATCAACCAACATTGCAAGATCTGGCAATGTCAAACTTAAATTTCGGATCTTACTTTCATGAAACACCGGGTTCCTGCTCACCAAAGTCATTGCTGAGATAACCAGGGTCAATTGTGGGCACAGCCATAGGATCTTTGGAGTTGATGTGCTAAGGATCATTAGATGATGGTTATTAGTTCTCCTTGAAACAAACTCTAGTCACAAACATACCACGGAACCGCGGCTAAAGGGATGCTAAAACATCAGGTCGTCAGGTGACAGCCCCGGGACTCGAGATTCATAGTATATACCTGAATACCCGCCATGACGACAAAGTAGCTCTTATCAGGTTCTGGCATGACAAATCCCTTCGAGAAGAGAACCACTTCTATATCTGGGACATCTCCTGCCTTCATCCACGAAGTCTGGATTTCATACTGTGCCTTCTGGAGAGGTGTGAGGTTGTCGTTCTTGATGGATGCCTCTAGCTTTTCCAGATGGGTCTGCAGTTTATCCTTGGGGGTGCAAGAGCTAAGGGGCAAGAATACGACGGCGCTTTCTGTGGCAGCAAGCCAACCTTTCTTCTGCGATTCACTGGTAATGACGGTTGTTAATCAAACGTGGTCGGATAGTATATTGGACACACTATAAGGCCGTTTGTTCCTCTTTGAAAGCAGCATTGATTCGTAATTCGTCTGTAGGTAAAGAGAATGATACCTCACTTCACACAGGAAAGATATGTCGTACCAAAAGTGCGAATGCCAGGCTTGGCAAGAAATTGGATGGGGGCAAAGATGTGATCCTGCAGGTTTTCGCCAACTCCAGGTAAATCAACAAATGTCTTGATACCCAAGTCGCTGAGTAACTTCTGGTTGCCAATACCTTACGGAAAGTCTCAGAGAATAGAAGCCAAATGTGTTTTTGATTAGATTACGCTTACCAGAAAGTTCGAGAATTTGAGGCGTTTGAATAACTCCCGCGGAGAGGATCACCTCCTTTAGCGCGGTAACTGAGAATGCGGCCCCATCCACATCGAGAGAAACCCCAGTCGCCACAATGTTCCCATTGGCATCTGGCGCATCCTTGAACACAACCTTGGTAACCTAGATGATATATACTCAACGAAACCAGTCCTGCAAACGATGGATCAAACAACATACACGTGCACCAGAGAGAATAACGAGGTTCTTCCTCGCTGATGCGACGGGTAGATAAGAATTAGCGGCATTCGAACGAATGCCCTTGTCCTGATTAATTGAATTCATAACATTGTATATGCCGGTCTTGTTTCCTCCATACTGAACCATCAAAGTCAAGATGAATCAAACCCAATGTTATAGCAGCACAAACCGGATTAGCGTTTGTCGGAACACCAAGCGCGTTCCAGCCCTTGACATAGTGTGGGATGATATCGTTATACACGGCGTTGTACGAGACCTTATCAGAAGTTACCATATTTATGCCACACGTCAAAGGGATTCATTAGGTACCTTCACCGGCCCCGAAGTACCATGTGGGTCAGGAACTCCGGATGTTACGACACGATCCTTGGATTCTGACAAGGACGGATAGGAATCTGGAGTTGAAGCAACTTGCTCACAATTGCGGAGATGAGGCAACAGGCTATCCCAGTCCCAGCCTGTTTAATAAGCAAGACACTTAGGAGAGACTGGCACAGAACACGGTAAAGTACGAACCGTCAGCATCGCTCAATATCTTCCATGCATCATAATCCTTTTTAGACCCACGATCCCAACCCAAGAAATTGGTGGCAGAAGAACCGCCTAGCAACTTTCCTCTAGACAGGCAGATTATCAGTGACGACATAGCAGTGAAGAACCTCAAGTTGCATCAAACCTGGGAACAGGAATTGAACGATTAGCAGCACCAGCTTGGGGTGTTGTCGTAAAAGACCAGTCATATTTCGCATTACCCAAAGACTGAGCGACATTCCCGGGCACGTCAACGAGCGGATCTTTGTCGATGAACTGCCCAGCTTCGACGACACCAACAGTAACTTGAGGGTCCTCGGAAAGCCTGTAGGATAATCGATATCAGCGAGATCGCCACGTATGTCAACACGCACCTGACAGCAGTGGCCAGTCCGGAAGTCCCGCCACCTACAGCGCACGTACTCAACGTCAGATATGAAGCAAACAGCCTGTGGCACCCAACAACAGACCAATCACAATATAATCAAATGAAGACTTGGAGAACACCTCTGCTGATTGTATGTTAGCCATTGGAAACAACAGTTGCACTGGGTAGAGGACAGAGAGGCTAAGCAATAAAGAAGGTAGATTTATTCAAACGCGCTCGCTATCCGGAGATATATGGTAATGCCTTCGATCAACCTTACTGTACATCATATAGCTCTAGCGTAGCCCACGGCGGCGGCACTAGACGCTCATGTCAGCCGCTTCAAGTTGCCGAGGTCTAGGCGCTGCTGTCAGAAGCACTGGATGTATTTGTTTCAAAAATACGTTAAAATCATGATATTGACAGTAAATATAATGCCAGGGAACAAACACAAAGAGTATGCTTGTATGTGATCACGGCTCCCAGGGCTGAAGCTGAAGGATCGCTCCAAAATCCATCCAAGAGCTCCGACTGTGTGTCGTGATGCATGATCGATGGATCACTTATGTATCGTGCATCAAGATCTTAGCTCTGAGGATGTCGAATGCTACTTGAAAGGCTCAGAGAAAAGATGCATTAGTCGCGGAGACTTCAATGAGTATCTAAACCCAATTTTACGGTTCGATGATCAAACTTCTATCTTCCATCAAGATTCTGATTCGGTGACAGCCAGTTCGGAACCGGAGACCAGCGCGAGAGGCACACTACGAAGCAACTTATCGCTCTGGGAACTGTGGAGGCTTATATATTAAGGCTTGTCATCCGATGCGGTGCATGGGCATATCGGTTATGTGAGGGTATTCTATGTCTCCACCTTCTCTTGTCTTGTGGAAGAATTTGCTCCACTTCAAAAAGAAGGGTTTGCGACACGAAGAATAAGCATCATCTTTCCTTGCCATGCCCCAGGAGGAAGAAGCTCCATCAGGTCCACACAGCAACAAGAGATCTGTGAAAATTCTTGCTCCACTTCAAAAAGAAGGGTTTGCGACACGAGGAATCCGCATCATCTTTCCCTGCTATGCCTCAGGAGGAAGAAGCTTCATCAGGTCCGTACAGCAACAATAGATCTGTGAGAATTCCCCCAAGCTCGGCGCTCAGCTTCAAGAGGGAGCTGCTCTTTTAGGAAGGCCGCTCAACTGGTTAACACATACTCATCGATTATAGAGGGGCGCCTAGCGCTTCCTGTACAATGCGTGACTGTCACCAAAATCAAATATCCACAATTCAAGGTTCCCTGTCCCCGAAGTAGCTGTCTTCACTTGAAACATGAGCGCATATTGAGATCCCGACTCTTCCGGATGGGGAAGCCTACATGTGTCAGTCACATGCAACTCAAAGCAGCAACAGCTCGGATCCTTGCGGATTCGGTTATAAGTACATAAGATCAGTACCTAAAAGGCCATACCCTCACGTCCCGTCCCAACTTTCGTAAACGACACAACGACCCGACTCTGAAATGCAGCCTGTTCCGGGATTCACTCCCCCGCCACCGTATTTGCCTATCGAGTTTGAGCTGATCAAATCCCTCACATGGTTTTATGCGGGTAAGTAGCCGCCCATCAGCCCGAGCTCAAATACACATTCTGAGTGCGCGCTGCGATGTAAGGCCTCATGATTTCTGTAATGTATGTATTCCCCCTCTCTAGTAAAGAGTCGTGGGACGTAGCGCGCGCATTTCAGGCTTTATGGTGTGACCCTCATGCAAGGATGGACATACCTCACAGGCAATCATAAGGATTCCTGGAAAATGATCATGATGGTAGGTAGAAAACCCATTACGTGTGCTACGATGGCTCACAGTCAGAACTTGCATGGATCAGGTATTATTTGTATTGTGAGTCCTATCGTGGGCCCTCAACGCATGCGATCTCATTGAATTTCATAGAGGCCTTGATTCCTCCACCTCAATCCTTTCAATGGTTGCGGGCCAACACTATTTTGTACGCTGAACTCACCATGCTACAGCATCTCGACCGATGGACTTTACAGATAGACAATTATGGAAATGTTGGGACGATAGCCATTATGCCACTGTGAGGCAGTCATAGTTTTACTAGGTTGCTTCTAATTGAATAATGTCTTCAGCTCTTTTGACCTGGAGAATACACTCACTGTAGTCACGACCTTCGTGTACGCCTACTTATCAACCTAATACTGCGGTAACGTCGCTTACAGCTGCATTTGTAGTGTCCAGCTGTTCTTTGCTAGACAAATTTATATGTGTGCGTACTTTGTTCTGTCTTGGGCATGCGAAGATCGGCTGACACTAGGACATCATAGTCAACAAGAGAAGTTGGCCTGTTGTTATCGTTGTTGTACGTAGTACAGTTCCACTCTGCTGCCACGGATTTGCCTCTGAGGGTTTTTCTGTTAATTCAGGTTCTCTTCTCCCTTGCAGCTTTGGGTATGTTCACTCCATAATAGATCATTCACTGTCTAAGTCGATTTTATTTTATTTTTCTTGAGGTTTGGGAATTGGTAAGTTGCTTCAGTAACGTTGCAGTCAAAGTCGAACCTCACTGTCCATGCATAGGTGTGACTGTGGAGACCATCAAAGTCGCCAATCACAGCTCTCTCGCATCATTGACTAACACGGTATGCAATGTGATGCGATGTTGTCAGTATGACCAACAGCATGCCTACAGATTATGATTGCCACTGGCCAAGGCATGGACGTCGCAAGCGATATTGTAGCCACCATCGCAATGACCTACATGCTCAACGGCTCTCGATCATCGCCTTTCGAGAAGTAAGTTGGTTGCAAGAGACGGTCCTTCCACAGCCAACCTGATGCTTCCCTCACAGAACGGGCTCTCTTGTCAAATCCTTGGTTTTATTCACGATCAATCGTGCCATTGTGGTCACGTAAGTTTCCGCCTGATAGTATCGATATCATGACAGTGGAAAACTCATTTCACATCTCAGAATCGTTCAACTCCTTTATTTAATCACTTTTGTCACTGCGCCCTCCTCCACTCGTTGGTATGTAACCTTGAGAGGAACGGGTATAGGCGTGTACCAAACGACTGATATTATCTTTGATACCCAGGGTTGTCTTCCACATGATTGTCAGCAAGGTCTACGTCAACACGTTCCGTATGTCTATTTCATTACGTTCTCGTTTAACATCGCATTGAATTGTTACAATAGTTCTTATGTACGAGTCATATAGCACACCCGTTCGTGGTTCGCTGATCCCGGCTGCAGGTTGAACGCACGGAATGCGTTGCGCGATAAGCATCGCAACGAGTTCTCTGACCAAAGCGCCAAGATCTCAACTACTCCCTCCTACCACTTGAAGCCTGTCATGTCAGGCTCACATAGCGTCGACAGTGTAGACGACAGACAGATCCGCGTCAAGGTCCACACTGAGTCACAAGCGAACCCTTGAATTCAACAAAAAAGTTATGCGATATACGTCTACGGTACCATTGGTCTAGTATCTACGCTATTATTGATGAAAGGTGGAAAGGTATCTCGGGAGTTGTGTATGGTCGGATTCTGTACTACGCTTTCTTTCGCCAAGTTATGTTTCTTCTATAATACGGGCCAGTTGGCAAGTTTGCCACTTTATCACCTGATACAAGATGGGTTGTGCGGCGTACTCCAGGGCTACATCACAAAAGACATCCAAGCTCAGGTCCAATTATTGGCGAATCTGACGAGCCATGCGCTCTAGGTCCATTGGTGAAGCCTTGAGGCCTCTTGACTCTCCCCCGACAACCCAATGTTAACTTCCACGGCATGATTGGTATCACTTAAGACTGTCAACCCAAGCAGTGACTTGTGCCAAAAGCATTTGAAGTTTAGGGGGCACCGACAAGTTACTGTAGTTAGGGTCGGGCGGAGGGCTGGTTGTCGCGGTGTGCATCTTTCTCCGTCATGCATGCCTTGGCACCTAGGCCTCCGACCCCCTCTGCAGTGCAGCATCGATGCTGATGTAGACACACCACTGACAGTGCGTCATGGGCAAGCTCCAAGATTCTGTCTGCACAAATTGCTTCAAATTCAACACGCGTTTCACCTTGTGAACACGCCACCCCCATGGGGACCAGTGCAGTGCCTTGGGTGTAACGTACACTGATCGGTGGTAAACCTATGTTGCGGAGACAGTATAGGTGATCTGGATGATTCCAAAGTTTGTCAGAGTTTAGGTACGTCGACCACAAGCAAAGCAGGCACTCCTGTTTCTACAGGAAAGAGCTTGAGATTTGACTAATGAATATTATGTAATGTCGTGCGGTCCCTACATCTCGGCTTTGCCGATATTATGTTCTCTGGAGATATCGGGGGTCTGATAATCTCAAAATGCCAGTTGGCCATTAACCGGGTAAGCAAACTCTGATGATCGAGAGCCTGAACCCCATATGGTGGAGATTGTCACAAACAACACTGATTGAACTGACCATCACGATGTAGGTATGTACCCCATACTATATCGAATCTAGACTGCTGGCTTCCAGTAAGACGCTCCTATCCCCAAAGAAAATAGTAGTGATTAGTGCGACCGTTCATTTTCCCAAGGAGACGTGAGATAGCTAATACCGCCTATCACCATACATTCTGGTTGACCTTTTCCTCAAATGGCGGTACACTGGTAACCGTTGTGCACGGTCAGTTAGCGACTTCTCCTGACCCTGGAGTGGTGTCATAATATATATATCACTCGGGCATATATTGGTGTTATCCTTCCGGACCCAACTTACCCCCACGACTTCATCATGCAGCTTGTCTCAGGGTTCACTCCCCCACCACCTTACATCCCTCTCGAGATTGGAATCATCAGATCGCTCACATGGTTCTATGCTGGTGAGTGGCTGCGTGTGAGTTTGAATACTTGACCTGAGCCTGATAATCATGATAGGTCTCATGATATCAGTGATGTATGTCAACCCCTTTACTGCAGGATACTGGCTTTCAACCGGCAACTTGCGCTTCATGCACCCTAATTGATCATCTCTCTCTCTCTCTTAACCGGCAACTCGCGCAGGCTCTTCGGGGTGACCCTTATGCAAGGATGGACATACCTTACAAGCGAGCATAAAGATTCCTGGAAAATGATTGCAATGGTGATTTAAATAATTTACAATTTGCTTTTGATCACCCATATCTCGACCTAGGTGCTATTTGTTTTGTTAGTTGTCTTATCATAAATCTTTCTATGCGAGTATCATAACGGAGAATCTTATCTACTTAGAGGCCTAGATTCATCCACCACGATCCTTTCAATGGTTGCTGGTCAACACTGGTTTGTGCGTTTAACAGCATACAGCTTTGAAGTATTATAGCTGACAGGATTGCTGCTACAGATAGATAATTATGGAAACGTCGGAGCCATAGCCATAATGCCGCTGTAAGATTATTAAAACACGACCCTACTGCTTCTGACCTAGTTCTATAGCACTTTTGATATGGAAAATACACTTACCGTGGTCACAACCTTTGTGTATGCTTACACATCTACTAAGGAGATGTTGTCACTTATAGTCGTATCATCAGCGTCCAGCTGTTCTTCGCCAGGCAAATCTACATTTGTGTGTACCTTCGGTATGTAACATGACAGTATCAGCTGACATTAAAACATTATAGTTAACAAGAAGAGTTGGCCTGTCGTCATCATCGTTGTACGTTGGGGCTCTATTCTACTGCTATAATATTTCCCCCCATAACTTTCTGTTCGATTCAGATTTTCTTCTCCCTGGTAGCCTTGGGTATGTCCATTCCTGAAACAATGTATTTTACTGGCTGCTGAGCGCCCACTTTCAGGTTTGGGAATTGGTAAGTTTCATTTACGCGTAAGAGCGAGATATTACTCATACTCCGCGTCAGGCGTGACCGTGGAGATCATCAAAGTCCAAAATCACAGCTCACTGGCGTCATTGGCTAACACGGTTCGTTCAGTGCGGCAAATCCGGTGTCTGGTTCATCGAATCTCTACAGATCATGATTGCCACTGGTCAGGGCATGGATGTCGCAAGCGACATTGTGTCTACGATCGCAATGACTTACATGTTACGAAGCAGTTCACGACCATCGGGTTTTCTGAGGTAGGGTATCACGAGAAAGTATTTTTGTTAAACCCCATCTCCCTCTCAGGTCCGGCTCTCTTATCAAATCATTGGTCATATTCATGGTCAATCGTGCAATTATCGTCACGTATGTTTCGATTAGCAATATCTGGGTGGAGGGCAGCTCACGCAAGATATAAGGATTGTACAACTCCTTTATTTGATAACCTTTGTTGTGGCGCCCACATCAACACATTGGTCTGTAACCTTTGAGGAAGGTGTAAAAAACAAAGGCTGATTCCATCCTCTATTTCCAGGATTGTTTTCCACATGATTGTCAGCAAGGTCTATGTTAACACATTCCGTACGTGTGCTTCCCTTTGTTCGAGCTGATCTCGTATTGAACCCTTTGCCATAGTTCTGATGTACGCGTTGTGTATCCACGCTCCACCTTTCACTGACCTGGTTGCAGGTTGAACGCACGAGCCTCATTGCGCGAACGACACATAAATGAGCTAAGTGACCCCGGTGTGAATGTCAACTCTTTCCACTTGAACCCCATCTCCGTGAAGAGTATCGGCAGTATGGACCACAGACAGATTCATGTCAAGGTCGACACCGAAACAAACATGGACATGTAACCCTTCAAGTTTTACAGTCTAGCGTAGACACCAGCCGTTGATGTAAAAACCAGCGCCCCAAGTCTGTATGCACTCTTCGCCGTGTAACAGGTTGTACTATGGGCATTTTCTTGTCTGTATACCCTAATTTTCATGTCGTCTATTCAGAACGCCTTCGAGTGCATCAACTTGGTGCAGTAATGCAGAATGCAATACCACTCCATTCCCCTGGGGCCACAGCGTGGCCATTCAAGGACGCCAAGGCACTTCACTATTGCATAGGGTTGCTATTCGTTCGCCGAATGTTCTATCAACATCCGTGACATGCATCGAAACAAAAAAAAAGCATAGTCTGAGAGCTGTCCGAGAGCTTGAGAGTTTGTCCTTATATTCACGTACCAGAAGCTACTACATCATGAGCTATGTCATTGAGACCACGAGAAGGACAGGCGAGTGATATGGAACAGGTATTATCTCATCGGATTCTAACCTCTAGGTTATGATCGGGGCAGCGACCGGAGCATGGACTATTGCTAACCGGATTTCTGCAAGAGGTAATGTAAACGCCGGTGCCCGTGGGAAAAGTAAATCTGTGTTTGTTCTGAACAAGCACCTTTCTTTTACCTTGGACTAGACTGCTTTGGACCAAGTTGGCGGCCGTCACCGGTCACCCCGAAATACCAGGTCCCACCGATGCATCTGCTGCTGCTCGTGTTGTTTGCCATGTATCTCACAGCAACAGCTGAGAGTCTGCTACTGATCATGCAATTCTCCACCAACCGCAGGCGATTTTACTGTAAGGATGTGCAGCCCATGGAGGCATGAGCACAAGAAATATCTCCTAGCCGCGAGCAAGCGCGCGGCAGCCGGAATGCGAGCATTACAATGGGAAACTCAATTGATGGAAGATATCAGATATCTGTTCCACTGTGTGGAAGACTCTTGTGATTGTTACGCGGACTCGCTTTTGGAAAGGCCTCTCGCCGTTACACTGAACCTTGAGCTTGTGGGCCCAGGGACACAGGGACACAGGGGCACTCCTCTCTCGGACTGTGATAGCCACATCGTTGGCAGATGTCATGGACTACACTCTGGTAGACTTGTATTGGTGATTTTTATATCGAATATTAATCCTTGATCTAAACCCATTGCAGAATCCGAGGCAATATTCCGCATGTGACCTGCATTTTTCTCGCTTGCCTTATTGCTGCTATACCAACCCAGTCATTGACGTATTCGAATTGACACCCTTAAGGCTGTTGTCAGTCAATATCGACACGCATATCATGCTCCTTTAAAAGTGAGGTTTCAGTGTCAACTTGTCTCGTTTCCATGTGTCATACAGCTTGTGTACAAGTGATTGATTGATCGCCGTGACCGCACTATCACCACCCTCTCGATGGGACGTCGAAGACAGACTGTACAGGAACTGCCCGGGGAGCCGTGGCTCCGGTTGACCAAACGTGAATTAAGGAAAGCAGCAACCCATGACTATAGTGCCCAGGCACATATCAGTTGCTGATACATATGAAACTTTTTTTACAACGCGGATCCTGCCGGCGGAGTCCTCGAGAACGTCCATTACAACATTTTCTTCGGAGTACGTATCATGTGGACTACTTATGGCTCCAAGAACCTACCACTGAAAGGAATGGAGAAATAACCCACCCCTCAGGCCTCAGGTCTTGATCTTAGCCTTGCATGAAAAGTCACCGGTCACCGACACCCCTTCCATCGCCCTTGGGACGCCGGGAGTCGTTGTTACAATTTATTTCATGCTAGGCAGTCTTGCAAGCTGAGTGCAACCGGGATTCAGTTATTAGAATCTAATTCGTCAAATATTGTCCCGGCTACACTGGAGTGACCAGCTGGTAGTAATTTGTACATATACAATAGTATGGAGATATGGTGCAGGGTGAAAATATTGCAATGACTCTGCCTTCCGGCCATATCATGATGGGTGTGAGTCGATGTGCTTCGATTGGGGCGAGTTTGTTTAGCACATGGCCGGTGTTGAGGATCATGAGACTCTGAAATATTCTTTCCCCCATCTTCCTCCCAGCTTCGTTGATAGGTGCTTCGGTGAGTCAAAAATGATGTACATGATGGAATAGCTGAACACACGGTGAGCCCTTTGCACTGTCGAAAACCAAAAATACCAACAAATTAAACACTGATGCAAGGACGCACTTATGTAGATATACGACCGACTTGGCGAGGTAATGAACAACCAACATTCAATTTGTGTTCTAGGATTCCCATCCATCTTGTCCCTCACGAAACTAATGTCTTGCATCATGATAGATTCCCTCGCAACGTTAAGTATTCATTCGGCTTGGTATGTTCGATTTCTGCAAGTGCTCCCACTATGGAGGTCCTAGAGGATGTTTCAGAGAACCCCTTTCGCACTATGGATCCCATATATTCGGTAGGATCATCTCAATGGTTGAGCACTGATCAATGGCTTCGAATAGTGATAGTCTTGTATAGTAAAGCGGATGGCCAATGTCATATACTTCTTGTGCCTGATTCTTGTAATACACTCTGAGCAGTATTAACTTAGCTTGAGCAACTGCACTGGAACCCAAGGTATTTATTAGGACCCATCCCGCAGTACCTCCGTTCTTCTCTGATTTCCTCGTCGAGTGCCTCCTCCGAGCCTGAGAAATTCTCGGCACCCCAAGGTTCAAATGGACTAGACGCCATCTGTAGAAGCTTGAGAAACTGACCTGTACAAAGACAACATATTGCATACCTCTAACACTTTGGCAAGGATCCGCTTTCCGCTCACATGATCCTCCTCCACTTTCTTGATGACTTCTTCCAATACCCATTGCCTTAAGACGAAGCGAGGGTTGGCTTGTTGACCCTCTTTCCCCCTCTTCAGAATCCAGTCTTCATGTCCACTCCATTCATCTCGTTCTTCCTCTATTCTCCGTTTGAAAGTTTCCAACCACTCGACCCAATCCTTCTGTGCACGTTCACGAGCATCCTTAGAAGTTACAAGAGATTCCGGGGCGAGGCGTGCTACAAACAGTTCCAACTCGGCTGGTGTTGCTGATGGTTGGAAGGTAGAAAGGGTACGGAATGTAGAATGAAAATCCAGTTGATGGGCTTCGAGAAGTTTAAGTAACGGGCGGATCAGATGGTCAGGGTCTGAGTCGAGTTCTCTCCGTAGTGACAGACGCTAAAGCATGCTCAGATCAATGACGGCAGTTGTATCACGTCTGCTAGTGCAAACCTTTCGCATCAGCGGCCAGTACACAGAATTGAATGTATCCATAATGGTTTCTTCCACCTCTTGTTTCAGTTCCATGCCATCTTCTCTCCAGTCATCGAGCCTATCTTTTGAGACTTCGGCTGCCCAACCAGCTGGCACGGCATGTCCAAGCTCGAGCTCTGCACCAATGAGTGGAGAGAGTGAAGTGAGCAGAGCACGTAAAGCGTAAATACTGTGAATCAAGTTGGGTTAATTACACTCATATCAACACACTGATCTCACATCATGGTTGGTTGGTACTAAACTATACATTAGTATGTAAGACAAATGACTCAAAACCAATCAAGCGCACTTTATATGAGTAACGACCTTCCACATCAGTGTGATTGCAAATATGATTTTCTTCGTAGATATCCATGAATGCATATGGTCCTGTACAAGGTCAACAACCGCAGGCCGTGGTAAAAATGGTTGATATACCATAGTCAATAGTCAGGCCAAGGATTGACACATCTATTTCAAGCAAACATGTCACATTGAACATAGCAGGTAGGACCGAGCAGCTTACTGTCCGTGTTGATGACGCCGTGCTACGGTATGGATAACAGTTATTGCGACCAATCAAAGCTTAGCCGTGACATACCATGAACCCATAGACCTGCCAATGAGCAACCATGCGAGCATTTCGTCTCGCGCACTCCAAAACAAGCTCTTTACCCCATGCAGGTGGCATGTCATCTTTCCCTGGTCCAAGGTTAAGCTGCAAAACCCTGCGGGATACCCATTCTCCCAAAATGCGAAGCCCTTCCCAATGAGCACTCTAGATAGATGAACTACCAATTAGCGATGCCATGATCAATGTACGTAGGAAGTAAGGGGACCTGCTGGCCGGTAAAACTGAATGCAAATGCGTTCGTCGGAGGGTTTAAACTCTCGAAATTTCCCACGCGAATGAACGATGGTGCAACGCGTGTTACAATAGCGGCCTTCTCTGGTGTCGGGGATTCACGTTGCACTGGCAGAGACGGATATAATACCATGGCAAGAGAACGCGTCGTAGGAATACCCAGCGCATTCACCGCTACATGGAGCAGATAAGAAAGTTGGGCACTCATAATACGTATCAGGGCCCACCTTCTGCTCCCAGATATTCGCGTACAGAGGAGCGCAAGACTGCTAAGCCATCAGCGTTACGACTGAAAGGCGTCCGACCGGCGCCTTTCAACTGAAGCTCGTAGACCAGGTTTAGGTCGCCCAGATGTGGAAACTCCACTTCAAAGTAATATATGAGCCTCTTCATGGTATTCTTCATCACGGAAGGATCGACTGACGGATGGAGATTGCTCTGCCATCTCCTAGTTGCCCTGCCCATGAGCCAAATTGGTGGCCACCGTATCGAAGTGACCAAGGGGTATATCCCTCTCCTTTGGACGGATCAAAAAGGACGGTATGGCCACCAAGGATGTCCGTCAAAACTTCACGGATGCGGGTTGGACTGCTAGGATCCTCGGAAGTTGAGTTATCCGTTTTTGAAGGGTCTCCATTCACCAAATGTGCAGGTTTCGACACCCCGAAATTTGAAGTGAGAGAAGGCACTCCAATATGCTCAAAGGCGTCACCGACGTCCAAGGCTGGAACACACTCTTTCAGACCTCGAGGTGCAATTCCTATAAGATGATAATCCTTGATCCTTTTGTCTGAGCTATAAGCTTTCAATATAGATGGCCCAATATCGACTTCATTTAAGGGCTCCTTCTGAGCAAGCCAGGTTTCTACGGCCTTGCTTCGGTCACTGACTTCGCTTTCTTCATCCACTTCAATACGGTAAGGAAATTCCAGAGGCAGTGGAGAAACATGAGAGTAGTGAGCCGCTTCATCGAGTAAACGCGTTCGGCGTTGGACACTAGGTGCCGTGCGTAACACCCTACTATGAAATGTGGCTGGATCTGGCGTCACTGGGTCTGGTGTGAGGTTGTGGATAAGAGTGTGAGATACGGGGGGCAGCGGAAGACATTGCAATGGCAGCTTCGAAGACATCGTAGATATCCTAACGTGTCTTGGAAAGAACATTCATAAGCTCTCTTATATCACGTGACTATGCACGTCACGGCAGGAGAAAACGTATATTCAGAGAATTAATCATAATTCTAAGAGCGAGTGGAGGTGGGGTGTGGTCGAAACAGGTAGTAATAGTACACGGCATGCTACAGGCTGTCCTACACGCGATGACTGGAAATATATAAGGAACGACATCTGAAGAGGTACGGCAAAGTGAATGTGAATATTCTGATAAAATAATGATCAATACACCGGTGAGTAAACATCGGGATTGAAATCGACTCAGACCATCGTTATGACTCAGATCCTTTTCTCTGGAGAGCCCTCTTTCTCTCTATCTCCCACCTCTCCAGCTCCATCTTCAACTTTTCCACGCGCACCTTGTCCACTGGATGACTGGAGCTGTGCAGACC
Organism: Cantharellus purpuraceus; assembly: GCA_025174535.1. Lineage (NCBI taxonomy): Eukaryota > Fungi > Basidiomycota > Agaricomycetes > Cantharellales > Hydnaceae > Cantharellus > Cantharellus purpuraceus. The sequence continues at coordinate 581,044 of JALBUN010000047.1, forward strand.
CCCGTCTTGCGAAACCCAGAGCGCCCCAGGCAGAACGCCAGGAAGTTGTGTTCCAATGGCCTGCTGTCGCATCTCCTGGGTGAGCGGGGTATTTATCCGGGATTCCCAGAAATTCACAGCAGCTCGCGCATCCCATCCTGCTAGTGCCAATAATCTTTCACAGCATCAGCAAGAAGGTCAAATATCAAGGTTGTTTTCCTGCACCTGATAGACACTACATCGGCCTCGATCTCCATCCGGTGACTGGAGCATGAGTCCGCCGCATGTGCAAATTCACGTTTCCCAACCTCACCGACTTGCTCTAGAGCATCATTTAGAAAAGGCCCACCGACCATTGTGATAGGAAATAATAGCGCGCGAAACAGGTCTGTAATAATAGACATCAAGCTCGGTAAAAACACGCTCGCGGAAGAGAGCGTCTCAAGGTGGTGTGACAGCAGTAGGTGAGCCAGTTCATGTGCTACAAGAATCGCGAGCTGCGCATCTTGTTCTGGGGTGGGCACCGGAGGGGTGGAGGATGGAGATGAGAACAGACTGCGCTTGAGGTATGAAAGTAAAGAAGAGGAGTTTGGTCGGTTTCCTGCTGGTGTAACTTTCCGGAGGATTTCATCCAGAAAACCTGAGAATATGACTACGCCACCACTACCGTTGGGCCCGAAGCCATATGAGAAGGCATTTGATTGACTCGGCTCGTCAGTTACCAAGAAGGAGTAGGGTGGTCCCAAGACCGAGTGGGGTGGGGTGTCGGTTGCAATGTGGCTATTATGGTGCTCTGACTCCGCATTTGGTGGTTCAAGGTAATGCAGACGCTGAGAAGCACGTGGTCGAGGGAGTAAGGGATGTTCTGGTGGAGGAGGATATGGTGGGTCATTAGCATTCCGCTCAAACCAAGCATCATGCAACAGCTTGTCGTCCTGCAAAGCGGGAACAACGCTTTCCAAGCGTCGAAGAGTTCTCTCAACCCATAGATAACGCCAATCTGTGGGCGGAATGACTTTTGGTGGTCCATGCGACGTCGTGAGGACCTCATTTACTGCTTTATACCAACCGGGTCCTGCCAGATCACGGGCGATAGTCTCCTCCTCATCGGGAGATATAACTATGAGTCTCAGTCTATAACAGTACGTGTGCATTGAGCGTTGGTCTCGCATTCTACTTGGCAGCTCACCTTCCGGTCAGAGGTGTTCTCTCCACACTCGCCAACGCAACCAACGAAATGAGACCTGCAGGAACTAACAGGAGGAACTTCACAATGCTGTTGTTGATCCTCATCATTCTCACAAATTGAGGACGCTTTGCCTCCCACTCCGGAAATTTATTAGGGTGTCGATCTAATTTGCGCAGCCACTTGCGCCCAATATGCTTGCGAAGCAGTGCCATAGGAACTAGCGTGAGTGCAACACGAATGACGGTCTGTAAGGTGTTGAAGACAAGAGAAGACTATGATCAGCAGCGTCAGCACGCGCGAACAAGTGTTGTGTTCTACGACGCACCTTCAAAGCCGCGAGCAAAATCGGCCAGCCTTCATTGCGTCTAGTTGCATGAAAATTGCGTGACAAACTAATGATGCCCTTTGAAGGCGTGGGGTTTCTCGACAATCGCGATGACAGTTTTGAGATCGTTGACCGGGCTGTCCTAGTGCATGCTCCAATGTGGAGGTAGCTGTGAGACAACAGCGGCAGCATTTCCACTGAGGAGGCCCTGAAGGCAGATATTGCAAAGGGAGGTGATCTAGGACCAAGCGCGTTCCTGCTGTATATACGCAGCATCGCGGATAATCATGGCTCACTGCAGAAGGTACATATACTTGACGTTTGCTTCCGTTTCAAACTCAGCCACGGCCCCGCCCTCACGCCAACACTGCCTGAGTCAGTGAGTCAAGCGCTTAATGTCCATCGTCGTACTAGTTCTCAGCAATTCCTCTACATTAGATCCTCTACGAAATAAATGTGGCCTCGTTGAAGAGCGTGCCTTTGACAGAAACTGTTGTAAGGTCATTCCCCTTAGCTCCGGGGAGGAAGCTGGTCGGGCAGGTCATAACCAATGACGCAGGATTCAACCACTGGAATATATATATAAGCCAATTCCTGGCAGAAGTGTAAACAGGCGCACCTGATAAATGTATGGCTTTGTTCCTGCAACATAGTTGACAACTACTTTGATCATCTTCGGAATCTCTGCAAGCACGTCCACCTTCTCTATGAGGCCTTTTGGGGATTGTGGAGTCCCTACATCGACGTCCAGTTTGGCAGATACGTTGCCCTGTAGGCCAGGAGCAACACTAAGACCTGCCCATTCAAACACGAGGCGGCTTGGAGGACTGTACTTTGTGTCAGAGTCCAAATGAGTATCGAAGTGGGTCGCCCGTGACTTGATCAGGACATGATCGGACAGAGGCTCATCTGGCCATATTGTCTCACCAGTCACAGTGACTAATTTTCCCCCTACGACCAACGACCCTACGCTCACCTTGACGCCCCCTGAGCCAGCGCCTTTGCGACCGAACTGATCCACTGTGGTGAACTCCATCTGAATAGCTGAGACACCCTCGTACTCATCGCTTTGAAAGTTGGCAAAATTCCATCGCGAAGCTATCAGGTTAGGACGCATCCCCTGAATGGCATGGACGAACATCCCAGGTCCACATGCGGTAATGGCCTTGCCATTCTGAATGATGTGCCCAGATGCAACGGTTCGTGGCCAAAACCTATGCACAACATAACCCTCTCGTTTCTCCGGATTAGCACCAAAAGTTGAAAAGCCGCCCTTGGGACCCTTGCCCAATTTGAAGCCTGGCACAGAGGCAGGACGTGAAATGACCAATGCGATCTGAATATCTTTTGAAAGATTGGCATTGATCGTGTAAGACTCTGCAGCTCCATCTGCTTGGTTTCCAGACTTGTGGATAATGGTGAACTCATCCGCTCGTGACGAACGTTTGTCGTATGTGACTCCCCCTGAAGACGGGGGAGGTGTCACGAAATTGGACACATTCACCGAACGCCAAACTTGCTCCCTGGTATTGGGATTGTAGACTTTACATGTAAACTGAACAGCCGGATACCACAACCTGAAGGAAATTTAACATCAATGCCAAACAAAACAAAAAAAGTAGGGAGATATACCCAGTGGACGAGTAGATGACTTGACACATAACGAATGTGCCATCCTCGATAATATTGTACCATGTTTGTGTTTCGGTCACAAAGCCTCCTGAACATTTCCATTCCGTGTCTATGGGTTCAAGTTCGCCAAAGACATCGTTGGGAGCATATGCCGAGGTCACGGGCTGAAAGGTCGCTGCATCAGGCGCCGAGCTGGAGATACGTCATGGACATATGGCATGAAATGATACAACAGTTGCGACTCACAAAAATATTGAGGAGAACATCGTAAACGCTAAAGCCAAATCACGGCGGCATCGTGATGTCACAGACTCACAGTCACAAATTCTCCTGTGGCACTTGCTGAATGATTGACTGTAGCCGTCAGGGATTGACGTCTTGTGGAAGCCTGCAGCGCTGCATCTATGGCATATAAGCTGAATTGTTTCGAGCATACAGTCCCTTCACTTCCCTGAAGATTCTCTGGCCGCTCTGTTTGCTTTGCATGATCGTATCATCTTGTTCTGTCAATCAGCAAGAAAATGTACGTCTTTTATCTGCCGAGGTTCATCATAAACGTGATAGAGTCACTGCGATCTGCCAGCTGCGACCTGTCAGCTTCTGTTACGAACTACTGCGCTTCTTTGGATGCACCTTGTCATAGATCTCACAAGTCTTTGTTCCTTTTCATCTCACATCTTGGACACGTATTCCACCACCAACATAAACTATGGCTTATGCTGTCCACCTTTTGGTATGCATCCATGGGCTATGGGGCAGCCCTGACACTCTAGCCGAACTTGCTCGTGTTATCAGAGCTAGGCATCGATCCTCGAATAATATCTTAGTCTCTGAGATCGAAATGGACCTCATTGTCCCTGCATGTAATGCAAAAAATGGAACTTATGACGGCATTGATTGGTGTGCTGAGAGGATTGCAGATGAGGTTCGTGACGAGTTGCTATGCTACCTAGCCTAATATCCCATGTCATGCTTTTAATATCTTCTAGGTTGAGACGTATATAAAGACCCTTCAAGAGAATGGTATACACCGAATCACCCGGTTTTCGGTCATAGGATATAGTCTTGGAGGACTGATTGCTCGTTATCTTTTGGGGTATGGATGTCACATTCAACGTATAACATAGTGTTTACCCTTCTTGTGAAACAGAATATTTTATTCCCGTGGATTCTTTGACGACGTCAAGCCTTATAATTTTGTCACAATATCTACACCGCATGTTGGCTTCCCGAGATACCCCGGATTTCTCTCTGCCTGCTTGCGCACCATTGGTCCGCAACTTCTTTCCAGATCAAGAGAACAGTTATCTCTCACAGATCAATGGTCCTCCTCTCAGCGGCCCATATTGGAAGTCATGGCTGATACTGGTACACTTTCTCCTTGATTTCCCTATTTGCTAGCTAAGTCGTACAATTTAGACGGTATCTTCTTTAAAGCCCTTTCTCGCTTCCCTTACATTCATATATATGCGAATGCGTAAGGCACCGTTTCGTCGTCTGACACCTGTTCTGATATTCTTTTATAGGGTAAACGATGTGCTAGTCCCTTATCTGACTGGCGCCATAGAGCTTGAAGATCCTTTTGAAACTGACAATGGTTTGAAAATGTATTTCGAAATAGCAACTTTTCTTGTATGTTACTTATGGAATACTTAGAGATCTCGACGAGAAGTATGAACCCATGATCAAAACGATCACTCAGCCAGCGATTCCTCTCCAGCAATCTCCTTGTCCACATTTGTTCTACAGGGGGCCATCTATGACCATGAAGCCATATCTCCTCCTCTTTCCAGCATCTGCCTTTCTGAAGCTTGTGCGTGCAATTTCATCAGTTGTATGACACCGATTTCAGTGCCTTTGTTGTTTATAGTTGGTTGGGACACTCTCTCCGATCCTCTTACCGCTTACGATAACCTACACTGTCATGCGGCTCTATCTGGAGGCACGAGCGTCCAGGGCCAGGATCCGTGAGCTCAAAAGGAGGGGAACTACTGCAGCGACACTTGAAAACTCTGTCCACATACTCGAAAAGGACGTTGATCGTACCGTCACTGCCCTTGTCTATGCATCATCTAGTATCACTGCAAGCCTTGAGGGTCAAGGAGGAAGCCAGTGCTCCTCTCAAACTTATTTGACATCGAAACAGCGCTATCTAGTGACATCACTGAACTCGCTGTCACAGATGCACAAGCACCTGGCATTTATAGATGGTGTGATTAATTCGCACCCTATAATAATCTGCCGTGACGCGAAGATCGAAATACACAAACGCGGTGAGGGCGTTTTGCGCTACGTAGCTGAAAATCTAGTTATTTAAATAGAGTAGGGTCGGTCAATATTTTTTGCATTCTCGAATCATTATCAGTGTAGGCACCATCTGATATAACATCTAGAGCATCTATAAACGTAGAAGAACAATACACTAGGTCAAGAGCTCGAAATCCTTCATCTCCTTCGAAGCGAAATCTATATAGTGCGCGAGTCAGAATACCTGACTGCATTTGATATCGGATTCATAGCATGAGCATCATGCAGCGGTGTATTGATGTCCTCAGTCAACCCTTAAAGAGAACGATGTGCTACAGCTTTAACTACATTTGCAACGAAAGGTCAATTACGAACCAGGGCCCAGTATTGCGAGCATGCACCTTTCAACAAGCTCTGCTATGCATGTCAACTCTACACCTTTCTTATTCCCCTGCCGCCCTTATTATTCCCCGCCCTTCTTATTCCCCCACCCTTCCACCCATCCAGGTGTGCGACCAGGTGAAAAGCCACCGACCATACTGGACAACATTAGACTCATGATAGCCTGTTAGAAAGCCCTCCCAGAGTGTGATCTGCGCTTTAAAGGCATTCCACACTAAAGCTATGAAGCCGGGAATTACGGTTTACATTATCCCGCTGAGCCTCCTGGATCAAGCTTTGCCCGTTTAGCTTCTGTTTCATCCCGCGTTGCCCACTCCTTAGTGATAGAATCATGAGTGGGCCGCTTCGGCGCGGTAGGATTTGACGTAGGAAACGAAGTTAGACTTGACTGGGAATAAACCATGGGATTGGAATTGGGCAGATTGATGATATCTTCATTCATCCCTGGGGTTGACGAGCTTGGAAAAGTAAGACTGACAGGTGTGTGGAGTGACGACGATTCCAAGGACCGTTGGTTCACCTCCACCAAGTCAACAAGGCTCGTCGAATCAGCCACCGAAGGAAGCGACGAGGCAGAAGGGTGATTCTCGCTGGCTGATACAACAGACCCTGTATGCCAGCGCACTGTCTCCTCGGTAGCGGAAGACGGAGTTACATGCTGAGTTGTGGTGGATGAAGCATCCCACTCAGGGCTGCCCTTCAGGACGAACTTCATCTTTCCGCTCCGGACGAGATCTAGTAATAGGCGATTCTCTTTCAGACTGTTGTTTGATGGATTGCGCATTTCAACGGCGGGAGGCCATCCAATCAAGCGAACATTGTATAATTCTTCCAAAGAGGCAGGCTTTGTCCAGCGCATTTCTGCTGAAGGTTCACCACTAGCTGATCTAGACCCCAATGGCAGGTTATAAGGTAGTTATTCGCAAGGTGCTGGTTCGACGTACCTGAGAGCGTGTCTTACAGCCGCATACAATTCGGTCTTTACATCAGCACTCTTCATCTTCATCAACGGAACCTCTTCCGGATTTGAGGTTCGAGTGTGATCTGAATGTGTGCGAGTCGATGCGATTCTTGGGAATGAGATATCCAATTCTAACGACTGTGCTTCAGCCTCGCGTTGCATTTGACACTTGACACGAAAGGCTCTGGCGCCGTTCACCCCACCACCTTTTAATCCCATCCAAAACTCCTTGCCTAGATCTGTGCCGCCTATATAACTAGCCTGGTGGGAATCATATGGTACAGGGGACCGATGGGATGACTCAGAATCGGCACTCATGGCTGCTGAAGGAGCCCTCGAGTGAGGAGATACTACGAGGAGGAGTGAATCGAGCCCTGAAGTGCTGTGGAGCATTTGAAGCGTGTTGCTCAATCGAGCTAGGGTATTTCGTATAGAAGGAATATTTCTTGCACTACCTACTTGGAAGCCATGAGTGTCTGATTCAGAAATAGGATTAACAATTCACCTTGTGATGTATCATCGGATTGTGGAAGGATTGGATCTAGTGAAAATATATATCTCGCATGTGGGATGGCAACAAGTCTCCGTATCTTTGACCCGATCAGCAAAACTAATATATGAATGCTGAATGTGGCAGTTACTTCATCGAGCGGCCGCTGTTCTCGGTTGGCAAATGATTCCATGTCTCTCACTTGACCCTCTATGAAACTTTCCAAACGTTCCAAGAACAAACCGTCTTGTCTATCCCTGCTCTTGGATGGCCACTTACGCCCTGACTCGGACTCATGATCCGACAGTGCAAGGTACGCAGTGTCCGTCAAGTACAAGAAGTCACCATCATGGCCTGGGGGTCGGACATCAGATGTTCCGCTCATCGCAATTTCAGAAGGGAACCTGTACGTTGAGGATTCAAATATCAAAATGTGAGTGGTAGAAGGGAAAGAGTCAACAAAGGCGTTAGTACGAGTTTACATAAAGCACCATCCTACGTGCCACTGGGTGCGCCAAACGGGTGGATCATGACTGCTGCAGCAGTGTCTGACACTCAAGCACTTACAGTAAGCACCACTTGCAACGCGATTCACGATCGGTTTCTCACTGAAGCCGCGAGCCCTACAAAATCAGGGCAAATAAATGTTCAAACGAGCAGTGCTCAAGTTCAAGACATCCAGCAATAAACGGTGGACCTTCCAAGCAGATCGTTAAGAACACAGGCCTTATACTCTTTTGATGGGATGGTTGAAACTGTCATAGGACAAGTTTCACATGCATTCTATTGCACATTATAACGCCACTACTGTCCGTATCTTGAGGGGTATAATGCCTCTGCCTTTCCCATCCCAATCTTTCAGCACAGCTCGGCACACTGGACATCTGACACGCCATTAAGTTCATTTATGAGAACATGACATGGATTCCAACCACATACCTTGCACCAGTGCCATCACCGCCTATAGGGATGCCCATATCAAGTGCTCGCTGAATCCCACTTTTTACAGCCGCAAATAGACACGCTCCACACAGTACGTGGCCACATGGAGTGAGGCATGCTTTCGTCACTGTCGAGAAGCAAATGGGACAAGCATGTGTAGAAAGAAGGTTCGAGGGTGGTGGTGTAGAAGGGCTGCTAAGAGTTGACGGCGGATCAGTGGTTGTAGAGGGATTGCTTGGACCCGCCGCGGCATTTTGTCTTTGACGGGTGTGTTTCACCTCCATGAGATTCGCAACTTGCTCAGAATCAGAGGAACTCTGGCAACCGTCATCTCGCCAAGGAGATGCTTGATCTTCGACATCTATGACCTCACGAGGTAGATGGGAGGGTCCAGTAACTGGTTTAGTTGGGTCTGAAAAGGCATCAACATCTACCACATTGTTCTTCTGTCGGCGTCGCTTTGCGCCACGGCTACCAGAAGAAATAGATGATGAGGCTGGAGAATTCGTGCGAGAACCACGAGGTCGTGTAGTCAATGGAAGAGGCAGTGGTAACGTATTGGTTGTAAGATCCACTACAGAGTTGGAGCGCTTTCTCTTGAACGGCATCATGTGGTCACCGGCAAGAAAGTAACAGTAGCTTACCTCTTGTGACGTTACGCGGTCACAGCAGCTTTAGCTGGCACTAGTTTGTCAACGTGGAGGTCTTCAGCTTTAATACCTCTTCCAAACAATCATGGAAAAGCTTGAAAGTATAGGCCCAGAGTCTATACGTCAGTTCGATGCCTTTCCAAAACTTGCTTCGACATACAAGACACGCACGCAGGGTGGTGGCTTCTTAACACTTTTCGTCGCAATCGTGTCTTTTCTTCTCGTGGTCAATGACATCGCCGAATTCATATGGGGATGGCCTGACTATGAATTTAGTGTTGACAAGGAAGGCGACAGTTTCATGAATATTAACGTGGACCTGGTCGTGAATACGCCATGTCGTTGTATGTGTCACTGTTTCCATCCTCCGCTTTGACTGAATCACACATGACCAGATCTTAGCGTAGACTTGAGAGATGCTCTGGGTGACCGCCTCCATCTTAGCGACGGGTTTCGCAGAGACGGAGTGTGTCCATTGGCTCACATTTGCTAAGAAAACGTGTGTTAATCACGATACCCAGGTCTCGTTTGACGTTAGCCAGGCTACGAAGCTCAAGTATGTCAGAATTATCTTTGAATCTAGCAATCAGTAAACCGGCTATGCAGACAGCACTCTGCCATGCTTTCTGCCCGTCAAGCTGTAGCGCAATCGCGTCGCTCCCGAGGGTTCTTTTCATTTTGGCGACCCTCTGCGCCTACTTTCAGGCCGACGTACAACCACCAAGCAGATGGGTCTGCATGCCGTGTATATGGTAGTCTTGAGGTGAAGAAGGTAACAGGTGAGTTATTCAAATCACAATCATGATTATTCTTCAAAGCCACTTGGTAGCAAATTTACATATAACGACCCTTGGGCATGGGTACGCCAGTTATGAACACACAGATCACAGTGGTATGTTCAATTAATCCACACTATCGTAGTACCTAGAATGATTCCTTTTCTGCAGTCATGAATATGTCCCATGTGATTTCCGAGTTTTCTTTCGGTCCTTATTTCCCAGACATCACCCAACCTCTGGATTACTCTTTCGAAGTGACTGATCAGCGTATGTGCGTTTCGTTTCGGTGACTTCTATGTACTGACGCACAATGTGACAGATTTCATGGCCTATCAGTACTTTCTCACTGTTGTTCCGACCACGTTCATTGCTCCGCGCTCCGTACCCCTGCGCACGCATCAGTACAGTGTAACGCACTACGAGCGTGTCTTGGAGCACAATAAGGGAGCACCCGGGATTTTCTTCAAGTTCGATCTCGAGCCTCTGGCGCTAAGCATCCACCAGCGAACAACTACCTTTGTACAACTATTGATTCGGTAAATGGATACTTTTTCTATGCATATCGTCCAAAAAGGCTTACATGTCTGGTAGGTGCGTTGGGGTGGTCGGTGGTGTATGGGTCTGCACTGGCTGGTCGATTAAAGTTGGTTCCAAAGTCACAGAGGTCGTTACCGGGCCGGACAAGACCCAAGGTATTGTTGCTGCAGAGGCGACTGGAGTTAAGAAGCGCTGGGGTGGCGGCGATCTCCGTGCACGCCCCAACGCTGGGATGAGCCCTTACAACTCTTATGCTGGCACGCCCATGAGTGCAACCTTTTCGCATGCTGGGACACCTATGGGGAACTTCTTCCCTTCTAGTACACCAGCCAGTCCGCTCCCTCCACCACCTGGTTCTGCAAATGCGTCGCCACAAGTGGCTTCTGGGTCAGCTTACATACCGCCACCACCGCATCCAACCTCACCATTCCCACCCTCTCCTCTCCCGGGTACTACTGGATTCCCATCATCGCCTCACCCACGGCAGAGTGGTTTCCCGTCATCGCCCATCACTGGACAAGGGTCAGTTGCCCGGTCACCAGCGAGTCCGGACTTCCCTCCTAGAAGTGCGGGGTTAGGGCAAGGGGTGACAAGGGGCTTCAGCGGACTAAGGAATGTCAGTGGTGATGACGAGTTGAAGAAGGTGGAATAATGGGTTTTTTTTGCTTGGTTTGGCACGGTTACTGGTATATAGGTGTATAGATGTTGCAGAAAACTAATCTATCGCTGAAAACACCCTCTGCTGGATCGGGGACGCTTTGCATCGCCTTTGATACGGGGATCGATCCACATAGGCTGGAAGCGTACTGACGTCATCACATCAAAGTCCCATTTATATCTCAGGTCAGAATATCAGGGTGTTCTAGCCAAAAATCGTCCTTGATGATGTCACAGTGAAGAACCGAGACCACGTAAGTGATTTTGGTTCTCCTTGAATGCCGATTGTCAGTACTTTGAGTCGACGGAGGCATAGGTTCGTCCGCTGTCGGTGTGACTTCAGTATTCTGGGTTTCAGGGTGCGATGTGGACATCTCGGCGACTACTGGTGCTGCCACCTTAGGATAAGCAAAAGGTTTTCCAAACGTCAGTCCAAGCGCAATTCGTCGGTGCATGGAGATACCTCAACACGCACGAGGACACTGCCTTTTCGAAATCGTCCAGGCAGTTCATTATAGTTGATGCCAAATCCGTTGAAGAGCATTTCATGCTTTGTGCTGGAGATGGTACCCTGCGTGAACACATTGATTTGGGCAAGTATCGCGAGGAACAGCATATCGCACACGTAAAGTTTCATGAGCTTGAGCAGTTGTTTGGCCCTGGTTTTGAACAAGAGCCCAAAAGACGGTGTTGTACAAGTTATTGATGTGAGCTTCAAGCAAATATTCAAACCACAATCTCGCGCATATGTGACAGATGTGCTTACTGTCGGCCTGGCGCCATGCGAAGTAATCCTTCACTTCTTTTTCTCCAGGGTATATCACTAGACGACCATCAAAGCTTGGAGGATATTGGAGAGGTGTAGATGGAAAGTAGTGGTGCCAAAGCATTACGTAGGATGACGTAAAAAGGGAGGTGAGCGTTGTGATGATCTTGCTATAACGCCTATTATATAGTGTACAAGACTTTCGAAGTAGAAAACTTCCACCGGGAATAGGCCAGGGTGAATAATTAGTCAATCAGGCAATGTCATCGTTCATACCTGAACTCGTCGCTCTCTCCAAAAGCAAGAACAATATCCTTATATTCTTCCATCACCATTCGAGCTGCGTGATCCATTAGTTGTAGTGCCCGCTCGTCGTTAGGCTTGATGAAATTATGTGCATCCGCAAATCTTCGAACATGTCGTTCAGTACTTGCACGTGTATAAGCTTGCACAACGCGTCTTACCGATGGAAGGCATGTCCATCGAGACGGGCGATGAGATAGGTATTCGGAAGAAGGGGATCTGGCAACTCAAATGTTTTCACATACGCGAATCTGGAGCCTGCCATGGGGAGAGCGGGCCGGCGTCTAGTTAATTAGAAGCAATTCAAAGTCCGCTGACCTAAGTCTCCTGGCAATCATCCTAAAGTAAAACATGAACGATAGCCTGTCAAACACAAATCCGGTGTCTTCCTCCGCTCCAGCCTCGTTTCCGCCCTTCTTCAGACGTCGTACCCTAGGACGTGCCCCGTCACCCCCAACATGGGCCTGCTATGAGCAGATTCCACCTCCAACAAGCGACTCGGACGATTGCGACGACGATGTGCAGACAGATAGCGACACTCAAAGCGGAAGCGACAGCGAGGTTGAGGATGAGTATGTGCAGGAACGACACCTACGATCCCCCTCTCCTGGCGGCGACATGGAGATGGAGATGCAGGTCGGAGAGCCTGAGCCCCGTGCATTTAGTGGTGCAGGGATGGAGCTTGACGGGACTAGAGGTGGAGACCATGGACAGGATGTGCCTATGGAAGAGAACACTTGTGGTAGCGCAGGCGAACAGTGCATCGATGATGATTGCGATCAACGGCTGAAGAGGCAAGACAAGGGGAAGCAACGTGCGGTGGAGCCCGAGCTCGAAACACTGCCAGTCGAGAAGAGCCCCAGGAAACGGCACCGCAAGCGAAAGCATCATGAAACCTCTTTCATATATCGCCCCATTCTTACTATCAAAAAATCACAAGGCTTTGTATGGAATCAGGTTTGGCAACTCTGTTACTTTTTTGGTTCAATGCTGACTCGAACCCTGCCCACTTGTAGGACCTCTTCGTACCATCGTATATCAAAGACCGCTGTTTGTACTACTTACCTCACTCTAGTTCCTTTTATACTCAGTTGGCGAGACCTTTAGATATCGCATCTACCTCACCGCCAGCATCTGGGTTCACAAGCAATCCCTGCGTTCCGGCTAGCGAAATCAACGACAATTACGAAGTCGAAGTGGTTGAGATTCGTGTCCAAGGCAACGAACTTGATGGTATCCTTTCGTGACTCTCGTCGTTCTGTTACTTGTTTTGATAGACACCCTCGCTTTCCTGTTGGACTATGAAGACGTGGTCGGTGCTTGTGTTGGCTTTTCTCCTGATTGTTTCGCTGTTACAGAAGTTTTTCATTCGTTTTCCATCTATCCACGTACATGTCGTACTCCAGGTATTATACGGGACGTAACTCGACTCCGCTTGTGGTTTCTCTAGACCTCTTTCAGTATGCCCTCCAAAGCGCTTATATCAATAAGGATGAAGTCCATGAATGTGGCGGGCCCGAAGATTTTCCCATGGACTTGCAGAAAATTAACTGGGGACGTCGTACTAACGATTGGGCCTCGCACACGGCAGTAATGGCGGAAGGTTTGCATATACGCGACCACCTACTGAATCAAACAATATCACCTGCTTCAGGACAGCTTCCGTATGCATATAGTGATGCTTTGCAAGTTTTCCATTGCTATGAAACCTTAGGCAATGGTGACATAGCTCGCAAAATACGGTATCCGACTGCAGGAGTACTGCATGGCGAAATGTCATGAAGGCTATAAGGTTTGTGTGAGACACAGACGTTTCTAGTATTACAGGATCTTGCAGACAGTACAACACGTGAGACATTTGTTGACAACACAAAACAGTGCATGTTAGAGCAGGACGAAATATAGCTGCATTTGATTCATGTCCAAGTTGAAGAGGGGATAGAGCAGGTCAGGCAATGACAAGCTACGTTCGATATTAAAACTACTTATTTTGGTCCGTGGATGCCCCACCACCAGCACCACCATGCGGTAATGGGGTGTATGTGAAAAGGGCACTGTTGGGTCCGCGTCGAAGCACACCACTTGAGCTAGATGGAGTGCTTCCGGGCGGAACAGCTGGTGTTGTTCGCGGAGTGGAGCTTGCACTTCCCGGGTGGTCCGTAGACAGTGTCGCCCCAGCTGTACTAGCTGGTTTCGAGGGTGAAGAATCAGCCGGAGTTTTTCCTGGTAAAGACGGGGGAGGGATAGGTGTTGAGCTAGCCATGCTTCCAGAAGCCTGTCCGTTGCTTTTCCGCATCTCTTTTCGCTTCCCTTTTACCTGAGCTTGCTTTTCTAGAGCTTGAGGTTCCGTCACAGGTGGTGGGAATGATTGGCCAAAGTAGCCTTGCTGGGGAGGTGTGGGCATGAAGCTTTGTAGCCCGTAAGTGGGTGGATGAGCGGAATAGTACACGGGTTGGTGATAGGCATAATATGGATTCTGGGGGTGAGGATACCACCCCGTTTGGGGGTATTGTGCATGAGCCTGAACAGGGGTATGCTGAGGATGCTGAGGTAGGAGAACGGGTGGAGGCACAGCGGATGGCCGATGTGAATCAGTAGACGAATTGGCATGTGAAGATATTGTAGCAGCTAGGAGAGGTGCTGCACCAGTGGAACTGGTGGTAGGCACTTCAGAAGAAGCCGGCGATTGGGTTGCATCCAGCTGTGAGGTAGAATACCCTACAGGAATAGACTTAGCACTGGCGCTGGAGAATGTCGGCGGGAGGGGCTCAGTTGTAATTATTAGACTTTTCTTCTTTTTCGGTTTTTTGCCCGGCAATGTTGACGAAGGCTTAAGGCCGAGATAGGTGGCCTTAATCAACACCTGATGTCTTCAAACTGGATCTTCAGATATCGCCGTCCCAATGTGTTCACTAATACATACCTGGATCGCTCATCACCAAACTCGGCAACAACTTTATCCCAATCAATGTCACCTAATTCCACAGTCTTCTTTGAAGGCTGAGTGCTCCCTTCACCTTCCGCCACACCTTCGCCATCTTCTACATCTTCCTCTTCTTCTTCTTCCTCTTGTGCTGCCGCTGCCTTGTCGCGTATACGGTATTTTTCCGCCAACATTTTGAGCTTCTGCACCTCATGCTCTTTCCATGTACCTTGAACATTATTCGATTGGCGGTCCTTCTCTTTTCCTTGTTGATTGCTTTTGTCACCAGATGCCAATGCATCGTGGATTTGTTGAGGATACGAAGGAGGGGGAACAGGAGTTGTAGATGCCGCAGATACACTCGCCCGCGAATTGAGGTGTGTGAGTGAGGTGAGAACAGATAAAGGAAGAGCAGTAGGCAAGGGTGGGGCGGAGGCAAGGGCTTGCGGGTTGGCAAGCTATTCCATTGATATACACGTCTTACAACGACAATAACGTAAATGCATGGTGTCACTCACCAGCATATCACATGTTCGCCGAGCCTCATTAAGGACAGTGATCGGATCCAAACCTGTCCCACGATTCAATAGTTGAAATGCTTGCGATAACACAGGGTGAGGAGTAGCTCTCTGCACCCACAGTCAAATAACGCTGATCGTCCATGCAATAAAGACGCCACATACAATGAGCTCAGTCGCAGCCTCGTAGAATTCACCACACAAATTCAAGAGACGCCATTGAAACTCATTAAAACTCATCTCGGAATTGGGATTCGGAGGGGCGGGTGGATTAAATGGGGGAATAGGTGGGGGTGGGGGCGCGCCTGGATACCCATACGCATAAGGATAATGCGTCCCAAGCCCATACTGCAGGGAAACATCGCGGGATGCCTCTTCGGTGACTTGGTCTGTTCTACGTTTCTTTGAACTTGTTGGTCTGGAAGCACTGGATTTGCGCTTGTCGCCAGACGCGGGTTGAGTGCTTACGTTGAGATCAGCCTTGGCTTTGGAATCACCAGAGCGTATCACAGCGCAATAACGCACATTTCGACTCCAACAGCCGGAGAGACCTCACGTGACGAGGATTGTGATGTGGCGCGTTCGTCTGGCTGGCGCTGGGCCGGTGAAATGGAGGCTGTTTGACGTACGTTATCTTGCTGTTGTCTAGCTTGTACTTGAGTGTGAAGATGTTTCTGGTGCTCAGGAGGTGCTAGCTGGAGACGGGGAAGTTCTGTTTGGGGTATTTGTACTGCAGTTGGCGGATTCAGGGCATGCGAGAGGGATGATGAACTCGGGGTTGTCATTTTTGTTTACTACCCGCTCCCAGCGCTCCAGGGATACCGAGTTGGGGGATTCGGTGAGGGTGGAAGGGGTCCGCAGGAGCGATCTAAGCTTTGTCCATATTTGTTCATTTGGGTTACCACCCATTTCATACTCAGATCAACTCAGGGCATTGGAAACTACAGCCCCCTGGTAAGCCAGTGATGCCTTATACTCGCTGTGGAACACCTCGCATCTAAATTATATGTTAATTTGAACAGTTTCGGGGGAACTTAGAGCTGTTTGCGAGCAAGCTGTTTTGAGAGCGAGCGTCTACTTACGCCATTTCGCAGTCACGCGACCTGTCACATTGGAACTGGCAATCAGAATAGGCTTCAGAATTCTAGCCATGGTCTCTAACCAGCCAGAAAAGGTAACGATCCGTTTGGTCGGCATTGCAGAACACATGGCTCACCCCCGCAACTAATCACAGAAAAAGACCAAGGCCAAGCAACGCTACCTGAAAGTAAAAAGGGATAGACGAAAGAAAAGAAAGGCTGCTGCTGTCGAAGCGCTTCACAAGACCAATGTTAAGAATAAGGTCAAGGTTTTGGGGCATTCAAAGACACTACGTGACGCTAGGACACGAAGCTCCAAGGAAGACAGGGCCCCAGATCTCAAAGAAGAAACCTCAGATACAGAGTCATCTAATGCTGGAGCATCGAAAAGCCCAACACCCATAACACCTGCACAGCAGCTGTCTGTACACAGCCATGGTGACGTTGAGAGACCTCACAAGAGACGAAAGCTGGCAAAGGAAACCCAGGATGCAACTGAGATTCCCGTCTTGGACGCCTCTTCGACTGCTAGTCGTGGATCGCCCCCGAATGAAGAAGTACTGTTAGTAGATGAGTTCTCATTGGGTCTTCAATCCGCCGATCTGGTCCCTCTGGCTGCTTTCCCTATGCCATCAGCTCCGGTCGCTGCTTCACAGAAAACATTGGCTTCGCAGGGACTGGATCCTCGACTAATAGATGCAGAGCTTATCGATTCTACACGAACGCTACCAATAAGCAGCCCAGACACTGACGATGTATCAAGTCTTGGAATCGGCTCCAAGACGCGAAAGCGCTTGAAAGAACTCGGAATAATAGAATTGTTTGCAGGTAAACTAGCTTTCTATCAATCAATGGGTTGATTGCTAACATTAATCAATGTTCTAACTTGTATTCGGCCATTCACCAGTGCAGTCTGCTCTTGTACCGTTTCTACTTCCCGCTTCGCCTTATCAGCGTGCCCTTTATATGCCATATAACCTCCCTCGCGACGTGTGTGTTTCTGCTCCAACAGGGAGTGGAAAGACACTCGCATACGTTCTTCCTATTCTTGAGGTATGTTGAAAGTAGTGCACACGTATGTTCAACTCTTCGATGTGTCTGCAGTTACTTTCAACACGCGTTGTAACTCGTTTACGAGCTCTAGTAGTCCTTCCCACTCGGGACCTTGTCACTCAAGTCCGAGAGACCTTTGAGGCCCTTTGCCGAGGGCGGGGACTCAAAGTAAGCATACTTTATCTACGACTCTCATCACATTTAATCAACCTGTCAGATCGCGACAGCAACCGGCCAGCATTCGTTCGCTCACGAACAAGCTCAGTTAGTCGAGGAGTCATCCGTCACGTACGTCTTTGATGCTAACATCACTTGTCTATTGTCACATTGACTATTTGTTAACGGTAACGTTGAGCAGCTTGAAAGGCGGATCAAGCAAAGTTGATATTCTCATTTGTACACCTGGACGTCTCATTGATCATCTGAATGGCACCGTAAATTTCAGCTTGCAGCACCTCAGATTTCTGGTAAGCAATACCCTCTAGACTTGCATGCCCGTTCATTTATTCTACACATACAGGTAATAGACGAGGCGGATCGCCTTCTTACCCAATCTTTTCAAGATTGGCTTGCACAGGTTCTTGCAGCTACCCGGCCGCCATCTTCCCTACCACACACTTCTCTCGACGAGATCACTGATAACAATACTCGCAATGCATTGCCTCGGCATGACGCAGTTTCACCAGCATGGTTGCCTTTTCCGCCTTCGCGTTCACACATTGATGAGACCCGAGAAACTTCCTGTCAAAAACTTCTTTTCTCTGCCACCCTAACCAGCGATCCCTCTAAGATCTCTGCTCTTGGCCTCAGGGATGCCAAATATTTTGTCGTCAAAGACACTCCTCATGACGAACAAGGCGATCATGTCGTCGCAGGAGAGACGTTTGTCTTCCCGGCAACATTAAACGTGCGTGTTTGACAATACCTGTTTTTGATTGTTCAAACTTCGGGTGCTAGGAACATATGGTTGTCTGTTCTACTTATCAGAAGCCACTAATTCTCTTCTACTTGGTCCACAAGCATGGCATTACAGATGCTTTAGTTTTCACAAAGTCGGCAGAGTCGACAAACAGACTCGTGAAGTTGTTTGAGTGCTTCGAAAACGTCAAAGCAAGCAGTTCCGGTCGTCCGATTGTACATGCATATTCGAGCGACTTGAGCTCGGCAGAAAGAAAGTCAATTTTGGAGAAGTTCAAGTCACGAGAGATTAATATGTCAGTTGTGTTTTTTCGTCTTTTGATGAAGCTGCTCACGCACGCACGGCTTTGTCAATAGACTTATATGCTCAGACTTGATCTCGAGAGGCATCGATATTAGCCGTGTTTCTCACGTGGTAAGCTACGATGCCCCAGTTGACATGCGCAAGTACGTACATCGTGCTGGGAGAACTGCTCGTGCTGGAAGGACGGGGGACGCCTGGTCATTAATTGAAGAACAAGAGGTGCGTCACAGATCGTTCCAGTTATCCTAGGTCGGACTGAGGAACTGGTGTTACATTAGGCACGATACTTCAAAGGCATGTTGA